>OU015497.1:53567790-54262790 GCA_907164885.2 Dolomedes plantarius | reverse complement strand
CGTCGAATCCCCCCCGCAGGTTAGGGTTCGTGAGGGACCCCAGCTCCCGCAAAAGGGAGGAGAAAAAGGGCGTGGCTTGACCATATAAGGTTTCCTTACACATCTTGACGTCATCATTTGCGGAAGCGCAAATTGTTTGATCAGCATAGATAAAAAGAGTGCTCAACCCCTACTCTCGCAACAACCCCCCGTTTGCGAAGCGAGAGACACAAAGCTCCAGCGTTTGTTCTGCATACGGGCCTTAATGTGGTAGATAAAGCGATGCTCATGGGAGCAAAGTAAAAAAATAGTTAGGAAAAACTTAAAAATAAGAAAAACTTAATAAAATAAAAGCTCACTGCTTACCAAAGTAAGAGTAAGGTTACAAAAAGTAAAGAAAAAATGAAGTTTAAAAATAATTAAGAACAGAGAACGGCTCTTGGCCGTCTTCTGTTAGCAGGTTCGGCAGGGTCATAATTGGCGAGATTTAAAAGAAGTTCATTATCAATAGAATTATGGAAGTAAGTAGTTAAATTTTTGAGGAAATTTGGAATAGTAAGGAGGCCAAGCTCCTCGTGGATTTCAGCATTCCTGAAATACCACGGTGCGTTAACAATTTGTCGAATAGTAATATTTTGTGCTACGGTAAGCTTTTTAATATGAGAATCTGCTGCGTATGACCATGCCGGAGCTGCATAAGTAATAAGAGGTCGAAGAAATGATTTGTAAATGAGCATTTTATTATTTATAGATAATTTACTGTTCCGAGCAATTAAGGGGAATAGTGAACGTTTAGCAACTCGAAACTTGTCCCTAATTTGTGTTATGTGATGCCTCCAGGTGAGATTTTTGTCAAGGGTGACTCCTAAATACTTAACGGTGTCAGACCAGGGGATAATAGAGTTACCAATAATAAGTTTGTATTCGTCAATTGTTCATTTAGTTTTTTGTGTAAACATAATAGCTATACATTTATCAGTGTTAATTTTGAATTTCCATTTGTCGAGCCACTGTTGGATAATTTTCATATGGTCATTAAGGTATTTGACGGCGTACTTGGGGCTATGATCAGTTGCGTTTAAAAAAAAAAAAAAAAAAAAAAAAGAAACACCAGTGAAGTAGATGATGACATCACGCGTTGCCAAACGCGCGAAGAGAACCTGGATTACATTCGAAGACGAGCTCTCTCGATGGTTGGCGCGTAAATAATGATGTTAAGATGCTATTTTCTTTGAATGTTGACATGTAATTGTCCTTAGTATTTTATTAAATGTGTATTTGTCAAGTTCGTCTCTTCATTGGAAGTTTCAAGCAGTGTGGGTCTTTATATATATATATATATATATATATATATATATATATATATATATATATATATATATATATATATATATATATATATATATATATATGTATGTATATATATATATATATATATATATATATATATATGTAGAAAATTGATTTGTGAGAGATGGAGACTTCGACCTGAACGAATTTTATTCCGTTGGGCTTAAGCGTCCAATAGGAAAGCTTTGCGCTCGCGTGACGTCACCTTTTCGGAGAGAGCATTAGGAGCTCACTGGCAGACCCCCCCGCGGACATGAACGAGTAATGTCGTGCCTTCTTCCTCGCGTCGTGTTTTTAACGAATTCGCTTAACGAATTGGGATATTTCGAAGTCCCCATCTCACAGGTGAACCATGCTCTGTAGTAAAACCTTAATTTACCTTCCTCGTAACTTTGTAAATTGTAAATAGCGTGATGTCTTTTCTTTATGTGTTTAAAAGTAAATAAAATGTTAGTTTAGATATTAATCTTTTTATTCTTTTCGTATAATTCTTTCCGTAAAGTTACTTACCCCTAGACGCCGTCCTACATATATATATATATATATATATATATATATATATATATATATATATATATATATATATTGTAGCTAACTGAGGTTCGTAGTGTCAACCAGTAGATGAACTAAACACACCAGGTATACATCACTCATTACATAAACAAAACAATTGCAATTTATTAATAAAATTGATGATGATGAGATATGTACACTGCACAGATGTAAGATGAACTTCGTAACTTAGGTAATCACACTCGATTTAATCGGCATGGGGCGGAGTAAGAACACAGAAGTCCGCTAGGCTAGCAGAACTGGCTCTGCTTCAATGATGAAGAAAACGGCACTTCGTCCTGATGGGAAAGGGCTCCCCAATAATATCAACGGCGGTGACCACTGCACGCACCCGGTAGCGATGAAAATATTAAAATAAGGAGAAAGGACTCCTCACTGGAAAATAAGGTAGCAAAGGCTCCTTCCGCGAAGACTGGTCTCCGACAAATTAGCGGAGTATGTTTACTCCTGCAGGAACTAAATCGTCGCTGCAAACAGTCACAAGGGACTCAACCTCTAAGGGCGGCAAACCCGGCTGCTCTTAAAACTGGATCCGCTACGTGTCAGGAACTAAAAGACGCAAGCCACGACTGAGGGGTCCATTCTCTTTTATATCAGAGCCTCCACCGGATATTCCACCACTCTCCGGAAAGTCGAACGATCCAGAACAAGTGAGCAACGGAAATGGGTTTCCTGGGGCGATAATGAAATATTTTCCCCGGGTCTAAAGCGGCCGCCTTTTTAGTTTGTCCTCCAAGCCACTTCAAAGAGTCTCAAAGGGCCGCTTCGGTAAAATGCGAAGGGCACGAGTCCTTTTGTTTAGGCACGCGACGCCTCCAGGATGCTGCTTAACAATTGACAGTTCATGAATGAAAGCACCTGGGGTCTCCTGTCATTTATAACTGACATCAGCGGTGTCACCCGGTGGCGATGACTAAATCAAGAAAAATGACCGATGTCCCCTAAGGTTCTGTGGACAAGTCTATCGGATGAACAAAAGGAAAATTGCCGTCAGCATTTTACCACCTAAGTTGTCGGGATTCTTTTGATGAGTCTCAGGCCGAGATAGAAGAATTTCTTTTGTTAACGGAGAGGTTGAAATGCAATACTCTACATAACCCCCCTGCCGTTAAAGTTTTCAATGTGGTTGCATATTGAAAACCAACGTTTCGTGGGGGTGGTTCCCAATTCTGCTATCTAATGTACCAGTTCCAACAGTTTTTTTTCTACTACACAAAATAAAATACACAATTCTAACAAGTACTTACACATGCACTAACTGGATTACTAAAAACAAACACAAATAAATTCATGGTACTAACAATTAATTCTCTAGGTTACTACATTTACAAATCTAAGGTAATTCGCGGACGTTTAAGGAATGCATCTGCTTAAAGCGTCAGCGTTTGTATTCTGTCTTCCCGGCTTGTGTTCTACCCGAAAACAAAATTGCTGCAACATAAGTTGCCACCGAAAAAGACGGCCATTTGAACTGGCATTCTTCTTGAGCCATACCAATGGATTATGGTCGGTCACGATTTTGAATTCGCTTCCGTCCAGATAGTAGTGAAGTTTTTTTAACGCGAATATGATCGCCAAGCACTCTTACTCTTTTTCTGTGGTGCTGTATTTCCTTTCGGGCTCAGAGAACTTCCTACTCAGGTACAGCATAGGATGTTCCTTATCGCCTATTTGTTGGGCCAACACTACCCCGGCTCCCAGATCGGATGCGTCCGTTTGGACAATAAATGGAACAGAAAAATCAGGAGCTCGTAGCACAGGTGTTTTTATAAGAGCGTCTTTCAAAGTGGTGAACGCTGCCTCGCAAGCTTCGTCCCACACAACCGCCGCGCGTTTCTCCCGTCCTTTTAACGCATCGGTTAAGGGGGCCGCTATCATAGAATAATTTGGAATATAGTGCGCGTAATACCCAGTGAGACCCAGAAATGCCCGGATACTCGTCTTTGTCTCTGGCCAGGGAAATTCCCTAATGCATTTTACCTTTAATTCGGCGGGATTTCGATAACCTCCGCCGACCATGTGCCCCAAGTATTTTACATGGTTTTGGGCGAACCGACATTTCGATGATTTGATTGTGAGTTGCGCTTGCGCTACACGACTTAACACGATATCTAAATGCTTCAGATGCTCGTCCCAGGTCTTAGAAAATATCGCGATGTCGTCGATATATGGAACGGCATACTCCTCACACCCATTTAGGACGTCAGCCATGAGCTTACTGAAAAAGAAAGGTGCATTTTCAAGCCCGAAAGGCATCCGCAAAGGCCTGAATGTCCCGAATGAGGTGACAAAAGCCGCAATGCGTTGGGCCCTTTCTGTCAAGGGGATTTGCCAATACCCCTTTGCAAGATCGAGTATTGTTATGAAATCAGATCCTGCAACCTGTTCAACCCTTTCCTCTATGTTGGGGAGGGGGTAATATTCGGTGCGAATTATTTCGTTCAACCTACGATAATCAATACAGGGTCTCGGCTCACGACCATCGGTTTCTACCAAAATGATAGGCGAGGTATAATCAGACTCACCTACTTCTATCACTCCTAATTTTAACATTTTGTCAATCTCCAACTTCAAGATTTCATTCTGTCGGTGTGACGTTTTGTATGGTCTAGACCTAACGACCTTATCCGAGATCAGCTCTATGTCATGCGTAACTTTCTCGGTTTTTCCTGGGTTATTAGAAAAAATATTTGCATGGCTACACAATAATTTCTTTAATTCCCTTTTTTGAGTGAGATTTAGACGAGCGTCAAGTTCGCTCTCGCGCACAATCTCCTCGTAATCGAAATCGGTATCACCGGTTTCAAAAACGTGGATTGCGAAATCATCCTCAGTACCAATTTCGACTTTACCTTCATAAACCCAATTTATAGTTTCGGGACGCCTGATATAGGGGTTCAGCATATTAATATGGTAAATGCTGGATTTCTGTCTAGGTCCGGGAGTTTGCACTCGATAATTCGTCTCGGATATGCGAGCTTCAATTTTCCCTGGGCCTATCCACTTCGGCGCCATTTTGCTAGGCCGAGATAAAGAGAAAATCAGAACTAAATCTCCAACCTCGAAATGCCTTTTAACTGCGCTCTTATCATACGCTTCCTTACGCTTAGATTGTTCTTCACCCATTTTCTGAGCAGCTAACTCTCGCGCTCTGTTTAATCTATTCACTAGGGTAAGGACGTGCTCTGTCACGGGTCTCTCTTCCTCACAACCTCCCATCCAACCTTCGTACAATAAAACTTCGGGTGTTCGTAGGTTTTTTCCATACAACAGTTCGGCCGGTGAGAATTCCGTACTACTATGCGTTATAGTCCGAATCGCGAGGAGCGAGGCTGGTAAATGACGTTCCCAACTCTCCCCGTTTTCCAAACACAGGACTTTTAACAGTCTCTTAAGTGTTCGGTGGAATCTGTCTACAGGGTTGCTTTGTGGGTGCCCCACTGAACTATGCGTCACTTTGATGCCGAATTTCTCAAAAAATTCGCACGTTAACTCGCTCGTAAAAGACGTGCCATTGTCGCATTGCACCTCTTTCGGGAACCCGGTTCTACTGAATACCTGCAATAAGGCATCCGTGACAGATAATGACCTTAGGTTTTTCACGGGAATTGCTTCCGGGAACTTTGAAGCTAAACATATAGCGGTGATTAGGTACTTATTTCCATTCTCAGATTCGGGCAGAGGTCCGCAAGCATCGATGTTTATTTTGACAAATGGCTCGCTAATTATAGGCGTTAATCGCATGGGGAATCTCTTAGTATCTTGAGCATTTCCTATGCGCTGACATGCGTCGCACGACCTCACGTATTCCTCCATTTCTTGGTAACATCGGGGCCAAAAAAACGATTTGGCTAGCCTCTGTTTCGATTTCGCTGCACCTAAATGAGCATTTGTTGACATGACATACTGCCAACAGTTTCTCCCTGAATACCTGTGGGACAACTAAAAGACTTCGTGTATCCCCAAAGTGGTCCCTCTGTTGTTTACACAGCAACCCGTTTATCACCACATAACCCTTCTCGCCGGTTTGACTTGAACCTTCGACCCTTTTTAACAATGCGGCCAATTCTGCACATTCCCTCTGTGCGTCTGCGAATTTCTAGGGGGAAACATTTAATAGACTCAACGCTGGGTCTTCGCGGTCGAGGGGGGGTAGAACTAACAAATTCGCCTGCTCCCCCCTTTCCAGTTGTGTCAAAACGGTTGACTCCCCGTCTGAGGGACTATTGTCCGAACGCTCCCGAAGAAACTCGTTTGACTCAAGCGGCTGTGTACAGCTCTCTTGACATTTGGACTGCGAGCGCGTTATTGCATTGATTTGCATGCTCTTAGAGTTTTGTTGACCCTGTCTCAGAAGAGCTGCCGTTTGATTTCCCAATATGTATCTTTGTTGATTTGACCTGTCGCTAATTACACAGGCCTTTGTTGTTATATCTCCATACTGGGAGTTCAGAATTACGCGCGCTAGGGGCACGTTAATGGCACGAGTGTCTAACGGCTGAGTGAGCCAGACTGCCTCGCCGAGATAGTCGTCGGGCGAAATAAATCTTTTACAAACCAGATCAATCGTACTACCCGTATCTCTAAGTATCTCACATACCTGGCCGTTCACAGTCCCTATACTCACATATGGTTTTAAGGGATCTGTGATTTCCAAATCGGCACCTATGGAGTTAACCTCTTCTTTTTTTGTTAATAACGGACACTGGGGCCTAATATGGCCGACCTCGTGGCAGAAATAGCACTTAATGTCTGTCACGCGCCTTTTGTCGAACTCTTTATGGTTCCATTCTTTACGGCGGTTTTCTTTTGGGCGAGGGGAGCTCACCTTATCTAAATTTCGTTCGGGTTCGTGTTGTTCGGGGGTTTTTTCAACTTTCTCTCCCGTTTTTAAAGCCCCAAACATTTTACGTTGGTCGGGCGCGCGTCCCTCGAATTTCTTCGGCTGGTTGGGGGGCTTACCTGTTTTTCTGATAAGCTCAAACTGATCCGCGTCTTTGACCAAGGTTTCAGGGGACGTGTAATTCTCCCAATCCCTTATATTTTGCTCCCGGATTTCACTCCCCATTTTCTGTTTTAATTGGTCGACCAGAAAGAGATCTTTTAACGACTCAAAAGTTGTAACACCGAGACCCTCTATCCAACCTTCTAAATACGTCTTTATTTCGAAAAGATAATCTTTCCATAGGGTTCCTGGCTTACGCTGGTGTCTAACAAACTTCTGACGAAAAGCTTCAGGACTGAGCCTGAATCGCTCGAGAAGCACGCTCTTAACATGGGAATATTTTTGTGTGTCCTCGACTTTTTCCCGTAACACAATGGCCGCTACCGATAATGGTAACAGGCTAATTAAACTGCCTGACCATTCAGCTTCCGGTATTTTTAAATGCTGTGCCTGCCGTTCAAACAGGCAAAGGTACAGGCTTATATCATTTTCTTCCGGGTCGAATTTTTGCATTATGTGCCTTAATGAGTGTCCCGCAGGTCTCGGAGGACTAACAGGCGGGCTCTCTTGGGGGGTTTCCCTACTCAGTCTTAATTTGGCTAGCTCAAACTCTCGCTCTTGTTGAGCTAATCTATCCTCCCGTTCTTGTTGAGCTAATTCATCTTCCCGTTTTTGCCGGGCTAACCGTTCTTCCCGCTCTCGTTGCTCGTTTTCTATACGGGTCTCCATAATTTCAGCTAACAACCCTTCAGCCAATTTTACATTGTAATCTGCTGAACTTTCAATTTTTTTTTGATCATCTCAAGCTTCAGCATTCCCAAATCTACCTCACAACTCATTTCTATAGCGAGGTTAACTAAGTCCTCTTTCTTTGCACGAACAAGAGAACCCATGTTTGACAGAATACAAAGCTATTACAATACTACACAGAATACTACACACTATTATAAACCCTGAGGTAGTAATTACATTAAAACCTGAACACAAAATGCAACTACACAATACTATCAATTAACGTACACATGCAATGCATTAACCAAAATGAACTAAATTACTTTTAAAATTCCGCTTGCGATGTTACTATTTTAAGGTTCATAAGAGATAAATCACTTTGCTTTTAACAAATCACAAAAATACACAATGCAAAATAGTTAAACACAATGTAGTTACACTATTTCTTTTTGAGCACAGTTACATTCCTTAATTTCTGGGAACTAATTTAACACACTACTATTTCAATAAAAATTCTACTTTACACAATAACACTAGTTCTTATTTTACCTCAAATTAAAAAAATTTCATAACACCTTTTAAGTTCAGATCAAGCTATTAATTACGGTTATTAAATTCAACAATTTAATTCTCCTAATTCTGAGCAAAACCAAAATATTATTCACTAAACTACTGTTGGATACCAGCACAAAAGAGAAACAGAATGGTACTCACAATTTGATGTGAAGACTGGCATCTAGTTGGCACTGCAGCAAGTTTATCAGATGGCACAAGAACGTCAAACGTTCTACTCTAATTCACAGGATACACACACCCGCGATAGCACTTTCACACAGTCTCAGTTCTGAAACACGCGCGAATGTCACTAAGGAAATTAACACTGCAGCAGCTTAGCAGATTTCACAAGAACGTCAGCCGCTCAACACTACTTCACAGGATACACACCCGCAATAGCACTTTCGCACAGTCACAGTTCTGAACACACGCGACTGTCACTAAGGAAAAACAAAATGTTCCTACTCTCGCTTTTTTTTTCGTCAAAACGCTGCCACCAAATTTATGAATGAATATATACCTTCTGTAGCGAACTGAGGTTCGTAGTGTCAACCAGTAGATGAACTAAACACACCAGGTATACATCACTCATTACATAAACAAAACAATTGCAATTTATTAATAAAATTGATGATGATGAGATATGTACACTGCACAGATGTAAGATGAACTTCGTAACTTAGGTAATCACACTCGATTTAATCGGCGTGGGGCGGAGTAAGAACACAGAAGGCTAGCAGAACTGGCTCTGCTTCAATGATGAAGAAAACGGCACTTCGTCCTGATGGGAAAGGGCTCCCCAATAATATCAACGGCGGTGACCACTGCACGCACCCGGTAGCGATGAAAATATTAAATTAAGGAGAAAGGACTCCTCACTGGAAAATAAGGTAGCAAAGGCTCCTTCCGCGAAGACCGGTCTCCGACAAATTAGAGGAGTATGTTTACTCCTGCAGGAACTAAATCGTCGCTGCAAACAGTCACAAGGGACTCAACCTCTAAGGGCGGCAAACCCGGCTGCTCTTAAAACTGGATCCGCTACGTGTCAGGAACTAAAAGACGCAAGCCACGACTGAGGGGTCCATTCTCTTTTATATCAGAGCCTCCACCGGATATTGCACCACTCTCCGGAAAGTCGAACGATCCAGAACAAGTGAGCAACGGAAATGGGTTTTCTGGGGCGATAATGAAATATTTTCCCCGGGTCTAAAGCGGCCGCCTTTTTAGTTTGTCCTCCAAGCCACTTCAAAGAGTCTCAAAGGGCCGCTTCGGTAAAATGCGAAGGGCACGAGTCCTTTTGTTTAGGCACGCGACGCCTCCAGGATGCTGCTTAACAATTGACAGTTCATGAATGAAAGCACCTGGGGTCTCCTGTCATTTATAACTGACATCAGCGGTGTCACCCGGTGGCGATGACTAAATCAAGAAAAATGACCGATGTCCCCTAAGGTTCTGTGGAACAAGTCTATCGGATGAACAAAAGGAAAATTGCCGTCAGCATTTTGCCACTTAAGTTGTCGGGATTCTTTTGATGAGTCTCAGGCCGAGATAGAAGAATTTCTTTTGTTAACGGAGAGGTTGAAATGCAATACTCTACAATATATATATATATATATATATATATATATATATATATGTATATATATACATATACAGTTGGCTCTCTGTTTAACGACTTTCAAGGGACCATGGAAAATCGTCCTTAACTAGAGATCGTCCTTAAACAGAATTTGTGAAAAGATAACATTTCCCATAACGTCGGAGGGACCGGGACTGGGAAATATCGTATTTAAATAGAGATCGTCGTTAAGTAGAGCGTCGTTAAACAGAGAGCCAACTGTATATATATATATATATATATATATATATATATATATATATATATATATATATATATATATATATATATATATATATATGCATGTATATATGTATATATATATATATATATATATATATATATTATATATATATATGTATGTATATATATATATATATATATATTTATATATATCTATATATATATATACACTCATGGACAAAAAAATTAGCGCAAGAAGGAGTCGTCAAAAGGAAACGAAATTTAACATATGTAATGACTACTTTGATATAAGTAAATGATAAGAAAATCAAAGAAAAAGGATAATTTATTTCAGAGAAAAAGGCAAAAGAACGGAGGAGTTAATACTCCGTTGGACCCCCTCTAGCGCGAATGCACGATGCGATACGATCGGGCATTGAGTCATACAAGTTCTGTATGATGTCATGAGACATTTCGTTCCATATTTGCTGTAACCTTGCCTCTAGTTCGTTCAAACTCGTGGGATGCCCAACTCGTCGTCCCAAATGATCCCAGATATGCTCGATTGGAGACAAATCTGGGGATCGGGCAGGCCTAGGAAGGGTAGTAACAGTGCAGAGACAGTCTTGTGACACCCTTGCCTTATGAGGCCGAGCATGGTCTTGAAGAAAAATGGCTCCTGGGAGCCGTTGCATGAGTGGCAACACATGTGGTTGCAGGATTTCATGAACATACCGCTGGGTTGTCATGGTGCCACGGAACAATACTAGGGGTGACCGTGTATTGTAGGCAATGGCACCCCATACCATCACACCAGCTGTGGGAGCGATGTGTAGCTGTACAGCAAAGGAAGGATTGAAGCGTTCACCACGGGCTCTCCACACACGAACACGATTGTCATCACTGCCGAGATTGAATCTGGATTCGTCGCTAAAGACGACCTGGTTCCATTCCGCTGCAGTCCAGTTTCCTCGTGTGCTGCAAAACTCCAAACGGAGGCGTCGATGGGTGGGTGTCAAGGGCAGCACACGTAATGGGCGCCGCCATACCAACTGTCCTTCAGCCAGGCGCCTTTGTATGGTTCGAGAAGACACAGAGGCCCCTAGTGAAGGTGCTACCTGTGCCTGGATGGTGGCCGATGAAGCAGTTGGCTGTACGCGTGCATTTCTTACGATGTGGTGGTCTTCTCGACGACTGGTCTGTCGAGGGCGTCCTGAGCCTGGTCTTCGTGTACATGACATCTCTCGGGTCCACTGGTCTCAACACCTCCTCACAACACAATCAGAGCGGGCTAATTGACGAGCTACTCAGCTTCCATCATCCCGACGATTCTCCCCCTCTCAAACTGCGACAACTGCTTATATTGTCTTCGAACACGGCGTAATGGCATGTCTATCTCAGCTCTTCCTTTGTAAATGATTCAGCACACTCAAACAAGCTTTGGTTACCTGTTTTATACTCCACAGAGTACGATGTTCAACACCCTCTACCGGCTATACGCAATGCGTAATCACGCTGCATTTCTAATCATTTGCATATCTCCCCGACATGTATCTTCATTGCAAGTTTCGTTACGATCCCGCAATTATTTCTTGGTGCGCTAATTTTTTTGTCCATGAGTGTATATACATATATAGATGTTGTATATATGTATACATATGCATAAATATATATATATATATATATATATATATATATATATATATATATATATATATATATATATATATATATATATGTATATATATACACACACATATATATATATATATATATATATATATATATATATATATGTATATATGTATATACAGTTGCCTCTCTGTTTAACGACGCTCTACTTAACGACGATCTCTATTTAAAGACGATATTTCCCAATCCCGGCCCCTCCGACGTAAAAAAATTCTATTTAACGACGATGTTGTTTCTGTTTAACGACGATTTTTTTCTACATGATAAATTTTTCCTTCAACATTTTATCTGCAGGAGGGGAACCTTCCTTTCCTTCTGTGGGGGAAAACAAGTTTGGTGTCAATAACAGACTCAGAATTTCCTTGATGTTTGCAATGTTGAAATCATGGACTTGTTGCAGTGTGAAAAACGGGGGGGGGGGGGGAATTACTGTTTCTCGGAAGTTCTAATATTCTTTCATGGAGCTCTTAGTGCGGAAGCTGAATCACTCTATTGTCCCTAGCATCTGTTGTCATGTGACTTGCGAACTGTCCAATAGCAGCCTTCTCTCACTCCTTCCGGGAAGTAGATGTTCATGTTTAGAGAATTCATGGTTGTGTGTAGGATCTCATTCCAGTGCGAATACGAGCAGAGCAAAATGGCATCAAAGTGAAAGCATCTTACGCTACACGAAAAGGGGAAAATTATTGAATACTGGGAAGAAAGTGTTGGACTAACAAAAGTTCAATTCGCAATACGCAGCTACCTGAGTCTACTCTCAAAGGAATTTTAGCAAGCAAAGAGAAAATTCTTGAAGCAGCACGAAAATTTGGTTTGGGATCCAAATCCAAACGGCAGAAAATTCAATGTGGTCGATCAGAAGAGTTTGATAAGGCAGTACTGCAATGGTTTCATAAAGCAAGAGCATCCAACATTCCAATTTTCGGAGTGATATTTAAAGAAAATGCTATTGTTCTGGCAGAAAAGTTTGTAATGCAAAATTTTCAGGCTTCAGCTAGTCTGTTGGCAAAGTACAAATAAAAATATGGAATTGCGTTTAAAAGCATATCTGGTGAAAGTGGCGCAGTAGATGAAAAAAATAGTCGATGAATGGAAAATATTGCTGAAGGGGATACTAGATGGATATAATGAGAAGAACATATTCAATGCAAATGCGACGGGCCTACCCCACCAATACTTTGACATATATGGGCGAAAAGTGCTTTGGTGGAAAACACAGTAAGGAATGATTGACTGTTTTACTGTACACTAAATCGGATGGATCCGAGAAATTCCCACCACTAGTTATAGGCAAATCAAACCAACGAAGGTGTTTTAAGAATATAACTAGGAAACCTTGTGAGTACTTGATTAACAATAAAGCCTGGATGACATCACAAATTTTTATTGACTGAATTAGAAAATTTGATGCAAAAATGCATCAAGAAAAGATAAAAGTTTTACTTTTAATCGACCATTCCACTACACATACTCCAAATATCCCTGGACTTACAAATTTGACTATTCATTTCTTACCAGATAATTGCACTAGCAAGTTGTAGCCATTAGACCTGGGTATCATTCGCAGTGTGAAAGCATACTACAGAAATACAAAAATTTCCTAATTGAAGTCTTCAATTAGGAAATTAAAAACAATTCGGCTGATAGTATAAAAATTAGAAAATTTACGATCTTGGAAGCAATGCATATAATAACATCAGCATGGAAAGAAGTTCTGCATCCACGATAAAAAAATGCTTTCGCGTTGCTGGAATTCACAAAGAACTTGTAGTGGGACTGCAAAGTACGTATTTAGAAATCAACGAAGATGACATTACCCCTGAAGAATGGAGAAGTCTTGTTGGAGATGAGGATGTTACAATTCAAGATTTCTACAATTGTGATGAATCTGTTTTAACAACAGATTACAGAAATGTAGAACAAATTTATGAAGATATAGTAAACACAGAGTCAGACGAAGAAGGTGAAGTTGAAGACACGGAAAATGAGACACTGCCACAGTCTTACACACATGCAACTTCTGCTCTATACGCTATATTACATCAAATATGGAAGATGACACATTTAACATTTTAGAAAATCGGGAAAAGAGAATATCGAAAACAAGGCAAAAAATGAAGCAATCAACACTTTTTGACTTTGTTAAAACCAAATTTATAGTATTATTTGTACTCTTTTTTCAATGCAATTTAAAATAACTTTTTGTGAATAAAATAATAATGATAATAAAAATAACATTTTTAAACACGCCAATATATTAAGAAATATATTGATAGTCCAAAGCCTGTAAAGTGTGTAGGGAAATGTTATTTTTTTCACAAATTCTGTTTAAGTGCGATCTCTACTTAAGGACGATTTTTCGCGGTCCCTTGAAAGTCGTTAAACAGAGAGAATATATATATATATATATATAAATAAAATAAATAGTTGAAAGAGAAAACCAGTATGAGCACTAAAGCTACTTGCAGCCAGGAACTAAAAACATGAAAAGATAAGTATGAAAGAGGTTTTAGACAGCATCTCTTCGTCAGCGGTGTCAATACTGTCTAAAAACCAATGGATCGTTTCCGATGAGTATGATCTATACAATAAACACACTCAGACACCGTACAATCCATGAAAAACTGTAGAATTGAATAAAGAATTACTTAACCATAGAACACAAAGCCTGGCGCTAGACAGAGTGGAAGTTAAGAATAAGTAACCGCAAGATGACTGACGTCACAAAACTTGCAACCATGGAAATTATGGAAACACAGAAACTGACCTACTATGGATACTGTGTTTTAGGACTATTAAACCTTTATTAATTTAGTTTTTTATTATTTTTACTGAGAGTAATTTTTTATCTTATTTTAATTTTTAATTAAGATTTTAATTTAATTTTTTTATTTTTTATTTTTAGTAGTTATTTTTTCTAATTTTTCTTAGTATTATGATTTACTTATTAATTGCAACAGAACAAACTATTCATTAAAACTAAAACAACCAATTATGTGTTTGGATAGACTTTCGGGGTAATAATTACGTGTTAGCACAGCTTTAAGTCTAAAATATGCTTATTCCTATTGTCTTTAGAACACAGCCTATTTATACGAACTAACTGATTTACAATAATGTTATTAAAAACAGATTTATTTAAACAGGTAGGTAATTTTGAAATTTAACAATATTAAAATTATAGTCAGATCTTTTGTCATATAAGTCAAAAGTAAATTTTCTATGAGAATTTAATTTAATGTTAATATCTAAAAAGTTTACATTAATATTATCTTGACTACTTTTAATTAGTTCCAGATTAGGAGGGTAAAAATTTAAGGCTATATGTTTATTACTTTTATTAATTACTATTATATCATCTATATACCTAAATATATTGTAATTGCAATTATCTATATTATTAATTTCAAAATAATGTAAGTATAAATTAGCTAGCATACTTGAAGCATTTCCACCTTGTGGTACACCTTTGGTCTGTAAGTACAGTAACCACCGCTTATAGTGATCAGTGGTTATAAGAATCAACCATTTATAAGAATCCATATCGCAAAAACAAAAACAAATGTATTATTTCCATGTTAAAATTTTCGCTTTAAAGAATCAATCCACCGGTTTTAAGAATCAGCTTACACTCTTCGCTTTCCCTTCATTTTTCCAAAAAAGCCACTTAAACCCTCAAAAGGCACGAAATTCTTTCTTCAATTTTTTTTAATGAAAGACTGATAAGATTGGATGGAAAACAGTCGTAAAATGCACCCCTTTCTTTGTTAGATATAACATAACAGTTTCCCCTTAAACCAGGGCTCGCAAATGGTCCGTTTATTCCCTAAAAGTCCGTTTTTTCTGATTTGGTACGTTTTGGTACTTTTTTCGTGTTTTTGGTCCGTTTTTCCCCGATCACAAAACACCTTCTTTCTCTTGCACATGCTGCATACAAAAGTTACAATGATTATCTGGAAAAAGAAAGAAAAGTAGCAGAGGAAAAGTTAAAAGCAGATAGAGAAATAGAAGAAGCTAAGGTCGCTGAAAGAAGAAGAAACGAAGTGTTAAAAGAAAATCAAAAAGACATCGAAAGTTTGAAAGAACAGTTAAAAGTAGCACAAGATGAAATGGATATGCATACAACAGCATCTAATAAACTTCTTCAAGAAGCCAATACCAGATTAAAAAAAGCTTTAGCTAAAAGTAACTTTACTGAGGCTAAAGTAGCGCAAACAATCATTGAAGGAATTGTGAAGTCTAAGGAAGACTGTGAAGAAAAAAGAAAAAATGTGACTTCTTTGGACAAGCAACTTCAAAAAAGAAAAGATTCTATGATTACAACGTTTTTTACTAAGAAGCCAAAATTGCAGTAGTAATGGATTACAGTTAATCATATTTGATTGGTATGTATTTAATGAATACTAGATGTATTGTTTAATTTAAAAACATGGTCCTTTTTTTGGTCCTTTTTTTTGTTTAATAGTCCTTATTTGTCTCTATTTAAAATGAAAATGGTCCCTTTTTCCCCTATTTTAAACACGACAATGTGTTGTGAGCCCTGCCTTAAACGCTTTAGCACAACACTGTCCTATTAGCTTGACCCGGGGACACCTTTACCCGTCCGGGTCCGATTTCACTTTTCTCCACCGACAAACAAAGACAGGGACTCTTTTTCCCCACCTCCTATATACTGGTTGTGGAATCCTGTACCCTGAAACACATAAATCTTCGGCGAAGTGTCCACTACCACTTAAGGGGATACCTCACTTGAAAAACCTCTTTTTTGCAGTGAAAACATACTCCAGATTTCTCAGGAGAGGGGCGGTTACCCTCCACGAGCATTCTTCCAATCAGAAGACATCCCTGATCACGGGCGAACGTGATGGATGTTTTGTACCATGTCAACACATGCTAGAGTGGGAAAGAACTGTTGTGAGAATTTGAGAATAGGGGTAGTTGCAACACTACAGGGGGTAGAGATAATTAGAACGAGACATAGACGAGTCGTGGATTGCAGTCGTATGAGTTCTTTCAACTTTTAAACAAGATTACTACCGTTAGTTTTGAAAAAGAGCTAAGTAAAGCAGCTCTCATCTCAAAATAGGTAGTAAAATTTCTGGGATTATTCACACAGATTTTTTTTTCCCAAGAACTTTTCTTTCGATATTTAAAGGTTAAGTGATTGCTATGTTTTCACAACACAAATTTAAAATGTTTACGGATAATTGCCCAATAATAATGAAAATATTATACCACTAAGCTTACTTTAATGTATTTGAATTCTACAGATAAACAAAATATATTTTAAGGACAATTACATTTAAAAACACATGAAGAAGATAGCTGAAAATATTTATGTTTTTAAATTAACTAAACATACACGCACGCATGCATGCATACATACATATAGCTGTGACACTATAGGTCAACGGTCTGTAGCAAATCTTGAAGGAAAACTTAAAAGAATTTTGTCCTGAAGTAGGCAAGAGAGTCTCAAAGAGTGTTTGTCTTTTTATAAATTTTACGATGCGTACACTGCTACTGCACACTACTATTTTCCAGAATCAACCGCGTGTATTCGTTTCGAATTCGGGGCGAATAATGTTGGAGCGGTACCACTGGCCGCCTTAGAGGAGTTTCACCGTACACACACACACACATATATTTATATATATGAGCTGTTATATTTGAAAGAGGTATAAGTCCACTTTTACCACCGACGTCATTTGTAAACAATCAACTTGTGGTTAAAACGCATTCACAACTGTGTGTATGAGTCTTTTCCAACACTCACGATTTTATAGAAACTTCCAATAAAAAGCTGCTTAATGAAACACGGCATATTTTTGTTGAACATTTGATGGCTCTAAAAAACAGCTTTAGGAATTATTTTTCCAGTGCTGATTCTGACAATAACTTGATTAGAGAACTATTCAACATGGAAGTTACTAATGCCAAACATTTATCTATACTTGAACAAGATATTCTCGTGGAATTATGTGATAAGTCTTTGAAAGTACAATTCAACAAAACTAAACTCACAAACCTTTAGTTACTTCTCAGATCTGATTACCCTGCAGTTGCATATAAAGCACTCCAACATCTGATTCCGTTCTGCACAACGTATTTATGTATACAGGCATTTTAGGTACTGTTATATATATGAAATCAATGCATAGAAACAAACTCAATGTAGAAGCGGACCTCGGAATAAAACTTTTCAACACAGAGCCCGACATTGTGGATCTGGTTTCAAGAAAACAACTGTACCCATCTCATTAAGTACAAATTATTTACAGAAAACATATAATAAGATCTATTTAGACCAATATTTGACCAAGAAATGTTTGTATAAGTTTAATGTATTATGATTTGTAACTTTTTTAATTCTTTTTACTACTATTTTTATTAATTTTATGTTTTTTATTTTATATCCTAATAAAAATGTTCATCTCTATAAATGCTCAAGACCATTTATTAAAATAACCAGCGATATATTTTTACCAATATTTATTATAACGTAGTGCCTATGAGATTATTAAGCCAGAAATTAAGTCTCAAGAACGACGTAAAATGCCTAGGGTTGGGAGGGGGTCCGCAAAAAAAAGTTGCTCAAAAGGGGGTCCTCGGACTACATAAGTTTAAGAACCCCTGCTTTAGCAGATATTACTTAGCTAGTGCTAGTGTCTTAAAAACAACATCGTTAACAAGATAACGGTATTATTGTGCTGATGAAGTGGTGAGAAGTAATTTCACTGATTTTGTTTGGTTTTCTTTCACAAGTCCTATTGTTTGGTTTGTGTTTCTTATACTAATAGATTGCAGCGTGAGTATTATTTAAATAAAATTGTAATTAAAGCAGAAAATCAAAGTTTTAGATAAATAATATTTCATACAGTTGTTACAATGAGTTCACATACCTATAAAAAAGACGATAATATGTCAATTTGGTCTGATAGTGATGTTGGTAAGAGTAATTAATTTTTTTGCGGGAATATTAGAGTTTTTTTTTACTATAGAAATGAAACCCATGAATATTAGAAAAAGAAGAAGAATTTATGAATGGAATGAGGAAGCAGTTTGAGCAATATTAATTCAAGATTGCTACAAACTAAGAAGAGAATTAGAATTTTGGAACTGATTGAACGACTGACGAAGGCGACGTTACTAATTTTCATCACATTATGAAATTAATGATCAGAAGATTAGGAAATGCAAAAGAAATAAAGGCGATAAAATATTATACAAAAACTGGAAATATTATTCCCGCAAATAAATTCCAAAATAAGGATTGCAAATGTGTGAAAGTGTGCAAGAATCGTATTCCAGAGACAGATCAAATATCCCTTTTTAATTTTGGGCTGGAAATGGGGGATTTTAACAAACAAAATACAATCTTGTGTGCATCTACTCAGCGTACGCCAATAAAAAGAAGACAAGGTAGAAATTTTAAGGGATCAGTCAGAGATTGTAGTTATAATTACTTTTTAAATATTGAAAAGAACAGCGTTGCGGTATGTAAAAAGTTCTTTATAGGAACATTTGATATATCTTTCGGCAGACTACATACAGCTCTCAAAGAAAAGGTAATAGGAAAAGACTTGTGGAAAAATGAAAGGATCTTGCAGAGAGAATGATGAACTTGTGGATGCCGTAAAAGATCATATAAAAAATTTTCCACACTACGAAAGCCATTACATGCGTTCTAATAATCCAAACATAAAATACCCGAGTTCTGATTTGAACTTAAGAAAAAAGTACAACTTGTATGTCGAAAAGTACGAAGAGAATGTTTCTCAGCGAGTATTTCTCAACATTTCTCAGCGAGCAAATATATAGGAGAATTTTTAAGAAAAATTTTAATTTAAGTTTTCATCACCGACATAAAGATACGTGTCAAAAATGCGATTTGCTGAATATGAAAATTAAAGCGACCTTAATGAAAAAAGCAGCTTTTTAGAAGAACATAGCATACATTTAAGTAATGCAGAACTGGCTAGAAAAACTTTAAAAGAAGATCAAAACTTAGCATCAACGAATCCAGATAAATATTTCATTTTCGTTTGATCTACAAAAGACCCTTCCATATCCCAAACGAAGTAATTTACATTTTACACTTGTTTATTTATATCGTCTTTTTAATATAACTAAAATTATTTCTTAAAAAACTTGGTTATTCGTGTATTTACATGTCTTCATTTTAATTATTATTTTTTACATTAAAAAATCCATTTCAGTGAAAGTAATGTCTATAAAAATATGGACTTATATTTCCTCTTGCTTTTATTTCTTATAATATGTTATTTTTTAAAGTGGTATAAGTCCATTTGGAGCTAAAAAAATATTAATTTTTTAAAATAATTTTAATAATTATTATTTCATAATAAAATTTAAAAGGTGTATAGTGTTAAAAACCTCACTCGAATTGACTAACGTTTGCTAATATTTTTAAATTGTATATATATATATATATATATATATACTCGTGCATATACACTAGCTGAATACCCGTGTTTCGCGACGGGAATACACTAGCTGACATCTAACTACCATCTACTATGTAATTTCGTTAATTAATTTAAAATTGATTTTAGCAGTAAAGTGTTGTCATTCTTCCGATGAGTTCACCCTACAAATTAACGACAGTAATCTGACATTAAATATGGGTTTTAGATTATTATTATTATTATTTTTATTTTAGAGGATTTCAGCCCCTATTTTAACACCCTTAAAGGTTGAATTAATTCTTTTTAAGTCTCTCTGAGTGAGCAACCGGGACATTAGAGAAACCACAATGCAAATTTTCAGCTTCCTGGGTCTTCTGGTTACAGAGATACAGTGATCAGTCAGTCAATATTTTTGAAGGCTTTAAGACCGTTTAAACCTTAAATTTTCAATTTCTTAAAAATATTTTTTAGTGTGCACTTAGGACCCTATATATATATGGCCAAATAGGTAGAAAATTTCTGTGGTGGATCACCCAGAATTTTTTCTTCAAGACCTTTTCTCCGACATTTAAAGAATAAAAAATTGCTATGTTTTATATATCAAAAAAATTTAGGCGCATGGTTGAAATAATTATAGATTAACAAGTGAAATAAAATTTGAGAACTATTAACATCGAAAGCGCGAAAATGTGATATTTATGTGAAACGAATATTAATCTTATTTACGAAGTAAACACTTGGAGAACGAGCGAAATCGTAGTACAGTAATAACGAGCTTACGCTATCCCGACTTACACGAACTCCGAGTTACGCGGTTTTTGATTTTACTCATAGTCACCTCTTTAAATCTTGGAATGAAATTTCCCAGAAAACTTTAAATAGTGTCTGGAAGAAACTTTGCCCAATATTTTTTAAAAACGGGACGGAAACAACGCCTGAAACTGATCATAATGGTCTTGTGATAGAAGTTATCGATTTTGCCAGTCAGTTAGATATAGAAATCGATGGAGATGATGTCAACGAGCTGTTTGATACTCATCTTGAGGAGCTGATAGTCGATGATCTCATAGAGATGTGCGACCAAAGCATCACTGAAGAATCCGACACTTCAGACCTAATTCCGCAAGAAAACCTAATGACAATTATAAACTTGATAGAAGGTTTCAGAGCAATTGAGAAATGGTTACAGATTTTTTTTTAGTCAATATAGACTCTAATAAAGATCGTGTGATCACGATAAAGCAGTGAAAATAAATGTTAGTATGCTATGAAGAAGTTCTTCACCTCCCCCCCCAAATATATATATATATATATATATATATATATACAGTCGAACCTCCATATATCGAAGTAGCAAATTGCGCGAAAAAAATTCGATATATAGAAATTTCGATAGATAGAATTGAGCTTAGTCTTATCATAATTCTCCTAAAAAAAAATTAAAGCTAATTTTCGTATACGAAACTCCATTTCTAATTTATATGCGAATCCCATTAAATGAAAGTTAATAACTAAAAAATGAATTAATATGAAAGATTTATTGATTATTACATATCTTTAAAAAACAATAATGCAGACAGTCGTTACAATGATCACAGTTACATTCTTTAAAAAAAACTACGAATATCTTGCTGAACAGTTAGTTTTGCGGAAAGTTCAAAGAAATGTTCGTATTTATTCAGTCCACTAAAAACTTCATCAGGGACATTTTCCGCGAATTGAAGTCCTCGACATATTGTTTCAAATGCCAAAAATTGGGAGATTTTATTCTAAAGTGGAATAAAATCTCCCAATTTGTATTGAAAAATATTTCGATATACATAGAGATTTTTTCGATATATAGAAACAACTTTTCTATGTGATGAACATGGAGATTTGCTAAGAGTTCGATATATAGAAAATTTCGATATAGGGAAGTTCGATATATGGAGGTTTGACTGTATATATATATATATATATATATATATATATATACACTGAAGTGCCACTGAATTAGGGATAGCAAAGCCTATGCAAATTGTGTAGCGCTGCGCAACATGTATGCGCAAGTGAGGGCGCTGTGGTAACTGCATATATAGCGCGTACTGTGGTTGTTCTGAATTAGTTGTTGGAATTGCCAGTATGGGTAAACTGCCTGATTTAGACGCCTTCGATCGCGGACAAATCGTAGGTGCGCGACGCATGGGCCATTCAATTTCCGAAATCGTCAGACAGCTAGGATTTTCAAGGTCGACAGTGTCAAGAGTACACCAAGAATACATGGATGGTGGAAAAAAACTAGCGATCGGGCAAACAGCAAAGGACAATTAGCCTTGACAGTGCGTGGTGAGAGACGGCTCAGGCGTATTGTACGTAGCCAGCGAAGCCAAACATAAACTCAAATTACCACCCAGTTTTATGACGGTGCCAGTCGTACAGTCAGTAAACGGACTGTGCAACGCTCGCTTCACCATATGGGTTTCAAGAGCCGTCGACCTACGAGAGTGACATTGCTCTATACTCGCCATCGGGCTACACGTCTTGCCCGGGCAAGAGATCACAGAGACTGGAGTGTAGAGGACTGGAAACGAGTAGCATGGAGTGATGAGTCTCGATTCCGACTACTTAACGCCGACGGGAGGCTGAGAATATGGCGTCAGGCTCATGAAGCCATGGATCCTGCATGCCTGGCTGGAACTGTACAAGGGCATGGTGGCTCAATCATGGTCTGGGGTGTTTTTTCGTGGCACAGTTTGGGATCTTTGGTGCGTGTACCAACCTCCCTCAATGCAATTCGGTACGTACAGTTGCTGGGTGATCACCTCCATCCGTTTATGCTGTTCTGTTATCCGCACGGTAATGGAGTTTTCCAGCAAGACAACTGTACCTCTCACAAGTCCCGGTTGGCTACTGGCTGGTTGGATGAGCATTCCTCTGACTTCTCTGTCATGAATTGGCCACCTAGAAGCCCAGACTTAAATCCTATTGAGCACCTTTGGGATGTTTTGGAACAAGGCGTGAAAGGCCATCACACAGCACCAAAGAACCTTACTGAATTATGGACAGCTTTAGCCAATATTTGGCAGCCATTCCCGTGGAACGTTTCCAGAAACTTGTTGAATCTATGCCTCGTCGTGTGGCAGCCGTTATCAAGGCCAGAGGAGGCCCAACTTGTTACTAGGTAGGTATCCCTAATTCAGTGGCACTTCAGTGCATTTAATTTTAAAATTTTTCACTCTACAATAAACCCTCTCAAAGTGAGTAGCTCTGTGTCAGCTTCAAAAACACTTTTAAAGTTGATGAGTTTGTAAAAAATCAGTATTAGGATAGCAGGGGGTCTACCCAACACAGAAAAAATCGGCAAGGGGTTCTACGGGACAAACAAGTTTGGGGACCTCTGATTTAGGCAAACGTGACATTAGTAGATTCAGCACGTTATCAAACCCTGAAACGTAAGCTAGAAGGTGAATCTTCGTCTGAGACTATTGGTATTGAAAGAGGTATAAACCGCCTCCTGAAAACTTCATTACGTCAAACTAACATAGAAAACATTTTTTGTGCCCTTCCTGTAGTTGAAATGTTAAACTATTAAGCAGGTATGTTGTAACAAATATTGGATTTTTTTTCTTCTCTTATTATAATCACGTGTATCTACTTATAGGTCTAGAAATTAAGTAGTATTTTTAAAATTATAAAGAATAATTTTAATAAACATAATTAACGTGCATTAAAGAGTATTTTATGGTAAATTATCTAATATATGTATATATAGGTGTGTGTGTGCCTGTCCAAAAACCAAAATTTCGGCTATAAGAATCAACCGCTTATAAGAATCAAAAACAGTAATAACAAACGTGATTCTTATAAGCGGAAATCACTGTATGTGTATATATATATATATATATATATATATATATATATATATATATATATATATATATATATACAGAGGCTGTTCGCACATTTTTAGACGATTTTGGTAAGCGGTAATAAAAAATTGTTTGCTGCAAAAGAAATAATTGCAATTGTACTATGTTTTTAAAAGTCAAAATTATCTTCTGCGGCTTGAAAGTTTTGTTTTTATTCAAAATGGCGTTTTTAACAGAGCAGTGGTTCGAAGGCTACATTTATCCTCTTTCCGAAGAGAAATATGCATACTCCGTTATCCAAAAACGATGTGAGAGTCATGGTTTTGTGATATCTAAAGCGTCGATAGGTAATATCGTCAACAAGAAAGGGAAAAAAAAGTCAAATTGGAGCCTCAAGTGGGACAAAAATTCCAAACAAGTATCCAAGGAAAAAACGGACATCTTCGACTATTGCAAAGGTACGTCATTTAATGTTAAAAGAAAATCCCCCTAGTCAAAGAACAGTTGCAAAATCATTAAAATGCTCGGTGTCCACTGTAAACAAAATGATAAACGTTGATTTAAATCTTAAGAAAGCGAAAAAACGCAATGTGCATCGTCTTCTTCCAAATCATATCGCTGAACGCAGGACACGCTGCAGAACTCTATATGAGAAACACTTATCTAAAGAAAAATGGAAAACAATTGTCACAATAGATGAATCATGGGTGTATTTAAATGATTGCAACAAAAAAAGAGCCATTTATTATCATAAAAGGGGAGAAAAAAAATTTAAGTACATGGTTCAAAGAATCGAAAGAAAGTTTTTCTAAGGGATTCATGATTGTTGCTGGTTTTTCTTATAATGGCAAATTAAAAATAAAGAGAGTGGAAAAAAAATGTCAAGATTAACTCCAAATGCTATCAGGAACATATTTTATCGCCAATTTTTCTGAATGAAATACCATCGCTTTACCCACAGTGCCATCAGTCTGTGAGACTCCATCAGGACAAAGCTAGCAGTCACACATCAAAATCCACTGTAAATTTCCTAAAAGAAATGGAACAAAAAACTGGTATCAAGGCCATACCCTTCACTGATATCCCTACTAAATCTCCCGATGTATCACCTATGGATTTTTGTGCTTTCGGACTTTTAAAATCTGCATTATCCAAACGTCGTCCCAAAACCTTTACAGGACTCTGGAAAGCTGTTCAGGAGGAATGGGATAGAATACCTCTTCTGACACTTCAAAAGGCATTATTATCCTGGAAATTGCGGTGTCGAAAGATAGTTCAGAATAAGGGATGTCAAATAGAACATTTAAAACACAAGAATTTTATGTAATTTAGTTCTGTGAATACAATATACATCGTCTAAAAAATGTGTGAACAGCTTCTGTATATATATATATATATATATACAGTGGGTGATCGGTTTACGAACATAATCCGTTCCAAGACTATGTTCGTAAACAGAAATGTTCGTTATCCGATCATCGATTTACCAGAGACTTTTATGGGACTTCGATTAATTCGTTCTGGAGGCCCTAAAAATTAAATTAAAAGATAAATATATATTTATAATTTCTTACTAAGTTTATTTTTATCAAAATAATACAGTCTTGCACATTAATCAATCATTTTTTTCGTTAATGGGTCGTTAAAGAACATGTCCAATGTCGATTGCTTTTCTCTCTTCTTCAGAATTAACCGGAAGTGATTATTAGCATTGTCGTTGTAGAGATCTCCAACCCAATTGACATCGGCTTGGTTTGGGTGCCATTCTAAGACCGTTGGATATGGATTTTTTTTTAATGCTCTAGGATTCTCAGAGTGATAAACGAGAAGTGGTTTAAGCTTCATATCACCACTAGCGTTAGCTCCTAAAAGTAACATCAATCGGTCTTTTATGGGTATATACCCAGGAAAACTTTTCTCATCTTTTGTGATGTAAGTACGGTTCGGCATGCGCTTCCAAAACAAACCGGTTTCATCACAATTGAAAATTTGTTGTGGACAATACCCTTCTTTTTCAATGAAATCTTGAAAATTGAGACAGAACTTCTTAGCTTCTTCTTTATCTGCACTAGCAGACTCACCATGCATTACGACATGTTTAATGCCAGATCCCCTCTTAAACTTTGCAAACCAGCCAGTGATAGCCTTGAATTCTAACTTCTCGGATGACGAACCTGGAGTTTGTTCCTTCAACTTCTCAAAAATTTCTCTACCTTCTCTTGAATGATGGCCATGCTAGTTACATCTTTTCATTTCCCTTTCGTTTATCCAAACTAAAAGCAACCTCTCCATTTTTTCATGGATGGCACTTCTTTGCTTCTCAGATGTGATTTTCGTTACTCCTTTAGCTGCTTGAGTCTTCTTGATGATATCTTTCTTAGCTAAGATTGTGCCTACTGTAGACCTATTCAAACCATATTGCCTAGCAACATCAGATATCTTCTGCCAACTCTCTACGTTGGATATAATATCTTGCTTGGTTTTTATGGTGAGCACAGTTCTTGACACTCCAGATTTTTTAGGCTTCATAATATTGCCAGATTTTCTAATATTTTAATTTTAATTTTAATAAATTTTTTATGAGGGATTCAAAAAAGCACAGATGCAAAAATTCAGAAGGGCAGAAACCAACTAGCGTACATAAAGGTTAAGAGTACAATTCACAAAGTCTCGGCACAAACTACGCAGTATGCGACCATGTCGTGTGCTCCGAGCTCCGATGAGAGGTTGTGACGAAATGTATGACGTAGCGAGCACCGCCCCCACCGTTTTTAGAAATCGACTAGATGGAACTGTTGTAACTGCGGTGAATACTGTATCGGTGCTCGATATGAAATAATCAGAAGGTTTTCAACTAGAAAGAACATTGCTTTATTTTTTTATTACTCTCGCGCTGCAAACAGCAATATTCTCCTTTTTCCTTCTTCTTCTTCTTTCCCCGAGAGAGGGCTGCCGGAAAAACTCATCTCGCCAAACTGTTCACTTGGCGAGATAATTGGCGATTGCCACATAGTATCCCCCAGTGAATGAGGGAACACGAAGGAACGATAACAATAGCATTAAATATCATACGTAAAATAATAATAACAATATAAAATTCAATATGTATAATAAGTAGACAAATGTTTTGGAAAATGCACCTGTCTGCCCGATTTCGTGCAGACAATTTTTTTCTTTGGTTGCTCACTTATTAGTTGATCCGAAATGAACGATGGTGTTCCCATTTCCGAAAGTTTTGTAGGAACATTTTTATTTTCGAGCAACAAATATGCCGGTTTTACTCGGTCAATTGAGACTGTCAATTGACGAGTATTCAATTAAATTGTGATAGTTTTTTCACAGCGTTTTACTACCTTGTAGCGTCGTGAGAAAATCTCCCCTAAGTCGTTGAAATATGTGTGTGGTCTTTATTGTAAGAACTCGCTCGACATAAAGAGAAAAGGACACACTGGCATCCCAACAGTGGTCATTGATTCCACTAGCTGTTTGAAAGAATGTGTTGGAAGAAAAGATGACTCCGGAAAAAGGGATCTTTCTAAGACGATAAATGATGTGTCTTCTCTTTTGTATATTCCAGGAGAAAAGAAAAACAATTTTATTTTCAGACAATGTGCCGGAATGCGGAAGGACCTTTTTCCAGCAGGACACTACGACAATGCAAGGGTGTGTGTGTGTTTTTGTGTAGAGACCCGGGGACGGTGTTTCTCAAGTTCGGAGCAAGTGGTCAACGGGGTGGTCCCGAGGGGAACCGGAAATCCGTGGCCCTGCGGATGGATGACGTCAGCCGGTCTTCAGGGAATAAAGAGAGTTCTCGCCTAACACCAGAGGCAGAGATAGCGAGTTTTTTGGGCGTTGCGGAGACTCAGGTGCAGCAACGGGTTTTAGCTCGTAGGAGTATTTTAATTTAGGCTAGACTGAGCCATTTTTTTGGCGATGAGCCTCGTCAAGACATCAGACTTGTAACGTGCATTTACCACACGTGTAAATATTTGTACATGTAATCTATTTGTTTTCTCATGTAATCTAGATGTCGAATAAAGGACCTTATTTTAAAATTTAAATCAAGTTTCTGGTCTGTTTCTGCAATGAGTTATGATACGGTTTTGGTTGCTGTGGGCCATGCGACACCACAGATGGTGGCAAGCGGTGCGATTGATGCTCATCTCAATGAATAGATGAGGGATCCACATTCCAGGATAAGAAGCTAAGTGCGTGTTGAGACGGAGAAATTGCCCGGAGAGCCTAGTGGACGGAGTTTACATCCCTTGCGGCAGATTGGAGCGGAGAAAGTCTTCAAGCGAGAGGTGAGAACTTTTAAGTTAAAGTTCAGAGAGATTCTGTAGGAATTAGTTAGGCGGGTAATATTGTTTCAAGGCCAATTAAACAAGCGCAAAATTAAATTAAGATTCTAGGGGGCAAAAGGTTTTCAGGATTGTGGAATAATTTTGTTTAGAATTTTACTAATTGAATTTAATTGTTGTACTGGAGCGAAGTTATTAAATTGTAATTGTGTATTAAACAAGTAATGGTTATGCTGGCTTGTGTTTTCAAATAAGGAATTTTATTTGTATTGTTACACCAGGGTTTTGCTTTGTTTAAGGGAAAAACTCAGTTTTGGAAAAATTACACTGCATAAAATAATTTGAGGAAAAACTAAAAGTGTCAATTATTGGTGTATGCGTGTATGAAAAATACACAAGATATTTATTGTTTATTATTGTGATTTTGAGTCAAGTGTATTTTTGTATTCTTTGAAAAAGTTTAGCTTAGTGCTAAGGGTATTTTGTGTACCGGTATAAACTTGGAGTTTAGTATTTTTCCAAGTGTATTTTATTATGATTTAAAAATTAGCATATTGCTAAGGATATTTGTGCAGTTATAATTGTGGAATTTTATAGAATACAAGGTGTATGTATCAACGTATTAATTTTCGGTTTGGAATTTAAAGTTAATGCTAAGAAGTATTTTTGTGAAATTATATCTAGTTGAAACTGGTATATTTTGAGTGTATTCTGTATATTTTGAGTGTATTCTGTATATTGAGTGTATTCTGTATATTTTGAGTGTATTCTGCATATCATTGAGTGTATTCTGCATATTATTGAATGTTGTCTACATATTATTGAGTGCTTGGCTAGCAAATTTAGGATTTCCTAGTGGCATTTATCTTGTATTAGAAAATTAGTGTTTAGAACAGTGTAGTTGGTAGTAGGGAAAAATTATGGGAAAGATGGAAAAGATGGAAGAGTACCTAGTATCTTATCCAAAAAAACTCTTGCTTCAGTTAGCCGAAGAAGTCGGGGCGTGCGCGGAGGACACGGAAAGGAAAACGCATTTTATTAAAAAATTGTAACAGGGCCCGAGTACAGAGAGACCTACGTGAAAAAGTGTTTTGAAGCTATTTTGGCGGAAGAGACAGAGGCCAGAAATAGGGAAAAAGAAAAAGAGATAGAGGCCAAAAACAGAGAAAAAAGAAAAAGAGAGGGAAGCTAAAGAGAGAGACAAGGAAGCTAGAGAACTAGAGAGGGTGAGAGAAGAGAGAGCGTTTGAATTAGAAAAATTAAAATTACTAAACGCGGCAGAAGTGAGCAGCATAAATTCCCAAGCGTCGACTTCCGAAATATCTAGAATGCAAAGGGTTAATCTAAAAGATTTGGTCCCGAAATATGACCCAAAGGGAAGTGATATAACACTCTTTTTTATGATTTTCGAGAGACAGGCCGAGAAAAGGAATGTCGCGGAAAATGATTGGGTGTGCCAACTCATTCCATTATTACCAGTTGATATCGTAGAAATAATCGTGAAACAACCGGCGGAAAAGGGAAACGATTATCAACACATAAAAAAGTGTTATTACAAAGATTCAGATTGGGGACAGGGGCGTTAAGAAATAAGTTCAACGAACACCAGCGAAAACCAGGAGCTTTATGGGCAGATTTGACCTATGAGTTGAAGGGATATCTCGAAAATTGGTTAGACACCCTAGAAATAAAAGATTTCGAGTCCCTAAAAGAATTGATGTTGACTGAGCAGATGAAAAAAATGGTCCCAATTGAGATTAGAGAACGGTACGTGGAGGATTGGGATGAAATCAAAACGTCATCCGCGTTAGCCGACAAATGCGACCGGTATGAAAGTATTCGGGGTTATCAAAGAAGACCAGAACGCAAGCAGTGGGAAAAAAACCTTTTCCGGATAAACCTAAGGTAGAATATCATTCCAAATTCAGGGACAATTCGAAGGCCAAACTCGAAGTAACGGAGAAACAAGAATCCGGTAAAAATGATAATGGTCGTAAAGATCAGGCATACAAAAAGAAACGTCAAATTCAATGCTACTTTTGTCAGAAACAGGGTCACATTAAAGCCGAGTGTTCTGAGTTCTTGAAAAAAAGGGTCAGGATGAAGCCGTGAATAATTTGAGTGAGGAGGTTGATTTAGGGGATTGTTTTTAACCCTATTTAGAGAAAGCACAGTTAGATGGGATGGAAAGGAGTTATCTGAGAGACACGGGGTCAGCCATAGATCTCATTGACAGAGACTGGATTAATCCAGGGGATTTAATAGGGGAAGTCACCTGGATTAAGCAACCTTTAGACAATGAATGTAAGTGCCTACCCCTTGCTTGGGTGACTTTAGAAGGGGAATTCGGGAGTGTAATTACAAAGGCTGCAGTTAAACCCGCCAATTTAATTCATGGATACTATCTTCTGGGAAATAAAACCGCCGAACTTATCAAACAAAAACAAAATAGTGTCCCAATTAATATGATCTGTACCCGCAGCCAGACAAAACGCCTTTCGGAAAGTGAAAACTCTGACTCAAGTCCAATTGGGGAAAATGAATTGAAAACGGGGAAATCGATTTCAAAGCAAACGAGGGCAGCTGATTCGGAAAACGAAAATTCAGGTGTAGAACGGCCGGTGACAGATGACGGCGAGGGGGGAAAATCGCATAGAGAACGTCCGATCCTTTTGGAGGAAACGAGCGGGTTGGGAAAAACCGGTTTAGAACAGGTGTCCGAATCTAGTTTTGGCGAAGCACAGGCAAATTATCCCTCCCTGAAGTCGTTATGGGAAAATGCGAATGACCCGCAGAACCTCGAGTTTTGTGTAACTGACCGCACACAGAGGGGGATGGACCTTTGTCCGAGAGTCCATTCATCAGGTTATTTTCAAGTGGAAGGGACTATAAGTGCGTGTCAGGATTTGATGAATGTAGCCGAAAAAGTTGAGCCGAGAGACGGTTTAGAAATTGCTCCCCAGAGATTAGACAATGGCATTCGGGAAAACACGGACCTCGAAAGGGTCGAAAGTCCGTCTAAAATGGATGGTCAGATTTTGACGCAATTTAGGGGAAACCTAAACAATGCGGTGGATGTAGAGAGAACCCCTGTAGAAAATAGAAGAGCAGCGATTCCGAGTAGGAACATTTTGAGAGGGAGGTTACCTAGGATTGGGATTCAGACTTATAACGTGCATTTACCACACGTGTAAATATTTGCACATGTAATCTATTTGTTTTCTCATGTAATCTAGATGTCCAATAAAGGACCTTATTTTAAAATTTAAATCAAGTTTCTGGTCTGTTTCTGCAATGAGTTATGATACGGTTTTAGTTGCTGTGGGCCATGCGACACCACAACCTTATAAGGACCGCTGTAAGGCTGTGCCAATGGAGGTTGTACACGATCATTCCGTAGAAACACATGTGAGCAAGTTTTTAAAGCTGGGTTAACGTAATAGTTCGTTGCACCGTGCTTTGATGTTGCAACAGGGTTTAATTGCTGCATGTTGTTACGAAGAGTGTTGACAAATTCTGTGTTGCACGGAGGTATGACAGCTGTGTCGAGCATGTCACCAGGTAATTTTAGAGTTGTACCGTAAACAAGTTCAGCACAAGTAGCATTGATGTCTTCTTTCATCGCTGTTCGGATTCCAAGAAGAACAATTGGGACGATACCGGACCATTTTGAGTTTTCGTGAGCCTTGAGAGCAGACTTCATATGACGGTGGAATCGTTCGACGATACCGTTGGACATTGGGTGATAACTTGTGGTTTTGATACGATTCGTACCGAGCATGTTCGTAAATTCGTAATAGAGAGACGAACGCATTTGCGATCCTTGATCGGAAGTTATCACAGATGGACAACCAAAACGAGAAATCCATCTGTTGAAGAAGGCGCGACATATAGTTTCTGCACGCATATCACTGATGGGAATTGCTTCCGGCCATCTGGTGAAGCGATCAATAATCGTTAGCAAATACGCATAACCGTCAGAAGGGGGTAATGGACCCACTATGTCAATGTGAACTTGAGAAAAGCGAGCATCTGGAAGTGCGAATGTTCCAAGTGGTGCTTTGGTATGTCGTTGAATTTTTGAGCGCTGGCATGACTCACAGCAATGCACCCACTGTTTGATGTGACGTTTCATCTCTGGCCATACATATCTGGAACAAATCAGTTTGGACGTCGCAGCTATGCCTGGATGAGATATGTTGTGGAGATGATCGAAAATAAGTCTCCGAAATTTATCTGGGACGAAAGGGCGAGGTATGCCTGTGCTTATATCACATAGCAAATCGCAGTCAGATAAATGACATGGTTTAAGTTCCAATTTCAATGAGGAATTGTTATTGTGTTTTATACTTTCCACTGTTCCAGTGTTTTATACTGTTTTAAATTATCCCTTGTCGGATAATTTAAAACCTAAAAAATTTATGGTAGATTCACCAAAAGTGCATTTTGAAGCATTGATGCAAAGTCCATAGTCTTGCAATTTTGAAAATAATCCTTTTAGATGCTCGATATGTTCAGTTTGATTCTTAGAAGCAATAAGTATGTCATCTACGAAGGCATAAACACCTGGTAAATATCTTATTACTTCGTCAATAAAGCGCTGAAAGCTTGCTGACGCATTACACAATCCAAATTGCATGCGTGTGCTTTCAAACAAACCGAAGGGAGTGCATATAGCAGTTTTATGGATGTCATCTAGGTTTATGGGTATCTGATAATACGCTTTTATTAAGTCTATGTGACTCAAAATTTTTGCTCCGTTTAATTCTGAAGTAAAATCAGCAATTCAGGGAATCGGGTATTTTTCCTTAACCGTTTGAGCGTTAAGAGCGCGGAAGTCGCCTACAGGTCTCCAATCCACAGTTCCCTTTTTGGGTACCATATGAAGTGGTGAGGCGTAATTGCTTTTGGATGGTCTCATATGACCTAACTGTAGCATATTTTGAAATTCAGCCTTTGCTATCTTTAATCGGTCAGGAGCTAATCTGAGTGGTTTTGCGACTACCGGAGGACCTTTGGTATTAATATAATGCACGGTAGTGTGCTTTACAGGTTGATCCGGATGAGGTAATTTTGTAATTAACGGAAATTTGGACAAAAGTTTATCATAGATAGAATTACCAGATACGGTTTTAATGGAATGTATTTGGGCGTTTTTTATTTGGCCTGTTGCCTGAAGTTTTGTTTTTGAGTCAAAGAGACTTTTGTTTCTCAAATCGGGTACCGCTTCATAAAAATGGAGAAAATCTGCTCCAAGAATTGGTGTTGTAACATTTGCCACAAGAAAGGTCCAATGAAATTTTCTTCTTAGTTTAAAATCTAAAGAAAGAGTTTGTTGACCATAAACATTTATGTGTGAAGAATTAGCGGCCAAAAGTGTTTGTACGGGTGAATTCCGTTTTTGTAAATTGTTGGCGGGAAGGATGGACACGTCAGAGCCGGTGTCGACCAGGAATACGACATTTGTTGTCCGGTCTCGAATGAACAGGCGACGTGACTGCTGGGGCAAAGAATAAGTCGCCTCTATTCTCTGCGTGTTTCGTTTTACAACCAAGAACAGGGTTTGACGCATTTTTGTTCTTTACATTCCTTTCCAAAACGTCTATGATACCAGCAAATAGAGGAATCCGGAGTTTCACTACTGCTTCTCTCCCGAGATTTACTCCAATTTCTACGATATGGGGATCTGCTGCGCGAAAAGGAAAGTTGGTTGATGCGCTTATTTAATTTTCCGATTTCTTTCATTAATTTGTCCTCAATCGACTGTTCACTCGAGCGGGCCACAGCTAATATTGAAGATGGGGAAACATCCAAAATACGATCCGAAATTTCCGCTGCTTTATCAAGGGTCAAATCGGAAACCGCAGCTAAAATTGACTGAACAGAAGTGAGTAACCGCTGTAAAAACAATTCTAACATTAAATTATCTGGGACATTTAATGATTGCGCGCGACGTTTCATGCTCCGCAACAAATCTGAAGGTTTTCGATTTCCCAGTTCTTCCCCAGTCAATAACTGTCGTATCTCCTGCTTGGATGATTCACCCGAGCGACTAATGAGTTCCATTTTCAAAACACCGTAGGGGTCATTGGCATCCGGTTGCATCAGAATATCACGAATAACTGACGCAACATCGGGTGGAAGATTGGAAACAATATAATTATATTTTGTTTTTGATTCGGGGATTGCTTTGGGGGTGGCTAAAGCAAATGTGCATTCGCACATTATAAACCATAACGCAGGGTCTGATCTATTATATATGGGAATCTGTACAGCATCGACATTAGACATTATCAATAATTATGAAACCAAAATAAACCAAATGAAATTAAAATAAACTTCACGCGTTAAGAGTTTAAGCACAAAAAACTGAAAAGATTTAGGAAAATGATCCAGAAACACTTATCTGTATTCTATCAGGACGAACCCGATGTATCCATTAAACCGAAATAATAGCCAGAATCAGAATGGAATATTTCCGTTTTCGAATAGCTCCCGAATTGTTTTTGAAGTCGTCACTTGCACTACGAAGATGAAAATCTTTACGCGTTCCGGAGGTCACCATTGTTGTAACTGCGGTGAATACTGTATCGGTGCTCGATATGAAATAATCAGAAGGTTTTCAACTCAAAAGAACATTACTTTATTTTTTTATTACTCCCGCGCTGCATACAGCAATATTCTCCTTTTTCCTTCTTCTTCTTCTTTCCCCCAGAGAGAGCTGCCGGAAAAATTCATCTCGCTAAACTGTTCGCTTGGCGAGATAATTGGCGATTGCCACAGAACTTCGCCATGTACACATGGCTTTTAGATTAGAGGCAATTTGTAGACGAACCCCCCCCCCCTTTAAGGGTTGTACATACATGTAAAATAAATGTTTATAACTAAAATTGTATCGTTTGTAGACCTCTTGATTAGAATTATTACATAAACTCACTGAACCAACCCTTGGTTGATCTTGGACTACTGGAAACTTTTTTCGAACTTTTGTCACAGAGGTGTTCGGTAGAATTCGTTTTAGTTCGTTATCCGAACATATGTTTGTTATCCGAACACAAAAATCTTTCGTGAAAGTGTTCGTTGTCCGAATTGTTCGCAGTCCGAACTGTTCGTTAACCGATCACCCACTGTATATATATATATATATATATATATATATATATATATATATATATACACTCAAGAGCCAAAACATTATGACCACCCCTACATTTTGCAATGAATTCGCCTGGATGACGTGGAAGGCTCGTGATCAGGTGGAAGTGGTATTTAACTGCTGCTGGAGAGTCTGAAGAATCATTCTTTCACTTACTTCTGTGTGTGATGGAAAAGGTTGCAGATCTAAGCGACTATGATAGAGGGCAGATTGTAATGGCTCGAAGGCTCGGAACAAGTATTTCCGAAACTGCAAGACTCGTGGGTTGTTCGCGACCTACAGTTGTTAGTACTTATGCAAAGTGGATGAATGACGGTTAAACCAGCAGTAGACGACATGGTGTTGGACGTCCACACGCTATCAAAGAAAAAGGTCGTCGGAGACTGTCTCGCATGGTGAAGCAAAACCGGAGCCAGACAGTGGCTCAGCTAACAGCCCAATACAATGCAGGGCCAAGTAGAATAGTATCGCAGCACACTGTTCATCGGACACTGTTGGATATGGGGCTACGCAGCAAACGTCCCACTCGTGTGCCTTTGCTGACCAAGCGTCATCGCCAACTGCGCCTGCGCTGTGCCCGGGAACATCGCGACTGGTCCATGGATCAGTGGGAGAGAGTTGCCTGGTCAGATGAATCACGGTTTGTCATTCATCACGCCGATGGCCGTGTCAGGATACGCCGTCTTCCAGGCGAACTGTTGCTCCCTCAATGTACAGTAGGTCATACAGAGGCCGATGGTGGCGGTATTATGCTTTGGGGGACGTTCTCTTGGGCGTCTCTGGGACCCGTGGTTGTGGTAGAGCAGACCATGAATGCTACAGGGTATCTGAACATCATTGCGGACCAGTTGCACCCTTACATGGCCTCCGTTTTCCAGCTGGAAATGGAATGTTCCAACAGGACAACGCCCCGTGTCACAAGGCTAAAATTGTGTTGGAGTGGTTCCAGGAACATGATGCTGAATTCCAGTTAATGTCCTGGCCGCCAAACTCACCGGATCTCAATCCGATAGAACACATTTGGGATGTCATGGGACGGCAGCTCAGAGTTCAAAGACCACTAATTCGGAATATCTCGGATTTGCGTGACCGTTGCTTAAACATCTGGTACAATCTGTCTCCGGCCATCTACCAAGGACTTGTGGCATCCATGCCAAGGCGGGTTGAAGCTGTGATGCGCGCCAAAGGTGGGCCAACTCGTTATTGACAGGTGGTCATAATGTTTTGGCTCTTGAGTGTACCAGCTATTTGGCTCTTGAGTGTAAGCGCGGGTTTTCAGCTAGTATATATATATATATATATATATACTAGCTGAAAACCCGCGCTTCGCTACGGAGTACATTCAAATTAAATTCAACGGTCAATGTATGCAATTAATGCCAAAATATATATATCTATATATATATATATATATTTATAATAAATGCGATGATCAATGTATACAATTGATGTAAAATATATATATATATTTATAAAAAAATCGTAAGGGATATTTATTTTTTTTTGGATAATATCCAATCGTCTGCTGCATTAGAAGGAAAAAGAATATCATTTTTGTCTATTTAGTTGTTATGCACGTGACGATAAATTTATTTAAAGTACCAGAAAAAGAAATCACGTGATCAACATTTAATAAATTCAATTCTAAAAATTAATCTTTAAAAATTCACCAAAAATCAGAAAATCAAGGTAAAGGTTCGAGAAAGATTTCATTTTAAAGGAATTTTTACGATCTTTCTCGTGATATAAATTTTATAACCCTCAATGTATTATTTTAAATGAAAACGTAAAAAAAGTTTAAAAAACAGCTTAAAAATATCTAAGAAGAATTTTTGAAAAATCTTTCTTGGTGCACCCCTACACTATAAGAAGAATCGCCATGCAAAATTTCAGCCCTTTAGGTCCAGCGGTTTGGTCTGTGCGTTGTATGTCAGTCAGTCAGTCAGTGAATGAATGAGTCAGTTTCGGAACTGTTTTATATATATATATATATATATATTGTCAAGTTAAATAAATGAATTTCAATAATAAATACGCACTTAAAAAAACAACATGTTTTCTCTTGAAAAGTACGAAAAATCCATACTATGGTTTCCGTGTCAAAACCCCAAGCTCTGCGTGGGCGCTATCTATTGGCGGTGACGAAATGTGAGACACATTTTTAACATTGAGCTTCTTCTCCTTCTGTAGCTTCATGCTGCTGCTATTAGAAATTCATTGCTCATCTGTAATGGCAACATTGGGTAACTTTTTGTTTACCATTAGCAACTTCGCGCGTAATTAGAGCACACTACAAATTCGAAGTCTGTTTTTTAAAATTTTTATGTAGTATTGTTCATTTAAATTTCTTAAGTAGTATGTAATTTTACTTGTTTTTGAGGGGAATTGTTTTTGAATAAGTTTATTATGATTGAAGTATTTTGACTGGAATTTTTTTCCCTTTTTACTTTTACTGCTCGTTGGTCATTGTATGTTATTGATATCGAATAATTCTTCAATAACTCCATTTTATAGTATGAAATATACTGTTTATGGTTCTAAAATAGTTGATATTGGGGCGTTTCAAATATTAAGTTCACTTCATCATAAAGTTTTTAATTCTGGATCTCAGGACTAAAGTATTAAGCATCAGAGATGAACACTCTGGTGCTAAAATGTCATGCGTTAAATCTCCTCTTCCTACGCCAAAGTTTTTTGCGCAGTCGTTCTCCAGTAAAAAGGTAATGTGTACTTTGTCTGACGTTATAATATGAAATTATTTAAATTTTTTGGGGTATGGCAGAACGCTAATGAATTTACATAAGACCTTAGTTCCATTTTATACCAAGAATGAAACTTCTGTTTTCACTTTTTGTTGTTGATATGTAATGAACATACTCATTTATTTCTGCTCTCTGACCGTGTGAGTTTTAAATGGTAATTTTTTAATATGAGGACCCCATAATTTGCATTTTTTGCTATGTTCATTTGTTGTCATGTTTAAAGGTAAATTCAAACCAGATATTCGGCTTAGTCCATAGTTTATGCCATTCTTGTTAATGACAGAATTGCTACTATTGGGTATTTTCAATCCATATTAATATAACTGAGTTATCAGGGATACCACTGCCTTTATAAATTTATTGGTTCTAGGGATGCCTTTCATTGCCAGGAGATGGCCGAATGGCTAGGGCGCTGGCATTCGGTTCCGATCCTGTGGGTTCGAGTCCCACTGTTGGCATGGGTGTTTGTAGCCGTTCGGAATCGGCTTTAAACTGTAGGTCCCAGTCTAATTAGCCCTTGTGCAGCAAAAGGTTGACCGTAGTGCTCCAAACCAAACCAAACCAAAAAGGGATGCCTTTCATAAAATATTTAGAATCCCATGCTCTAATTACCTCTTCTTTAAGTCCTGTTATTTAACAATTTCAAAAAATGTAGATTGTAATATGTAAATTTGTAATAACAGAAAGTGCTATTTTTTTTATGAATATTATTTTTCTTTTTTTGTACTAAAATTACTTAGTTACCCTAGTTATTGATCTTTAAGAGTTTCAGAACTTTTATTTTGTTTTTTCCTTTATATTTACATATTTAAGCAGATCTCTTTAAATAAGTCTTTGAGTATGTGTTTATGAGGGCTATTTTTATTTCACAAAAATAAGCAACAGTTTACTATTTGTAAAGTTGAATTTTCCTGTCTGCAGTATGTATTGCGGTGGTATGTTTACAAGGGAAATTTCAAGTTTCCATCTCAGAATTGGACTATCTTTTGTTACTGAAGGAAACTTGGAAGGATTTAAGTTAATACTCTTTATCTAAACTGCTTCAAAATCCCCCCTTTAAAAAAAATGTAAATAAATATTAACTTTATATGCATTAAGATTATTGATAGGCCGATTCCCAATATCCTAGAGGAAATTTGTATACATTTCTGTGGACTGAAAAGTCAAGTGTAAGGAAAGCCACATTTTTTTTTAGAATCTTATTTCCTTGTAGCTTTTATTACTTCCCAGAATCTAAATGTTCTAACTTATTAAATGGACCTACAGAATTAAAACTAATAGATTACCACAGGTTTTTGTAAATTTATATTTATCTCATTTTTACATTTTATTATAGAATAAACCTCACTTACGCACTGATAAACCACCACCAACACCTCGTGGAAAAATCCATTTAAGCTGTTCCTCGTTGAGTCATGTTATTCCAGACAAGTTTCATTCAAATAAAGCTCAAAGTGTCAGCTTTAGAGAATCAAAATCTTGTATCCTTTTCTTTATACTATGTGTTACTTGTGTTGTATACTATGTGTTTTAATATGATTGATGTATTTATTTATATATGTTACTAGCACACTGTTTAAAGTAAATAAATCAGAATTTGTTGTAAACAGTAAATTTTGTGAGCTATCACAATTTTTTTGTGCTAGCAAGAAGATCTAATTAGCTCCAATATTGAGTTATAGGAGATATACCTTATTTTAATGTTTGTAAAATAGTGAGCTTGTAAAATTAGGAATGAGATGTAAAGGTTGGGTGTTTGTGTGGTTTGTTTTGGGTGCTTTAATCTTCTATGACACTAGAACTAAATAGGTAATTTGGAGTATTTTAAATCCTGTAAGTATCTTTCCTGATCATGTGAGTTGTCAAAGTCTGTTTTGATGTAAACATAACTTGCCTCCACAGACAGGATACTCACTTTATCCTGAATGTCTGACAATTTAAATGACTCATATATTGGTTATAAATAGAATGAAAATGTAAAAGGCTCTCTGTATTAAAATTCAAGCCAACATATTTAGTGGAAGAAAAAAAAAATTGAATCCTTTCTAACCTCTTTCCATCTAAGAATAACAATCAATTATGTAATATGTTTTACCTCTATCATTATATAATACATAATTGCTTGTGAAAAATAAATATATTACTAAATAACAGTTGCCTAATTTCTGACTTCACTAGTATTTGTTGAAAAAGAAAAAGGGTATACGTAAGTATTCAATGATATCTGAAAATTACTGTTTTATGCAGTTTTATACCTATGTGTAGGAAAATTGACATAGATGTGCAACTTATATATTATATCTGCAGGGTGTTTCAAACAGAATCACCCGATTTGAAATGAGCATATTATGAAAAATGTTGAACATAGAAACTTAAAATTAATATTTTATATTGCATAGCTAATCATAAAGTTTTTTACAAACTAAATTAAAGGTGCTCAATATGCCCACCTTTGGATGCACAGCATATGTCTATACAGTAGTCAAATTCGTCCCAAACTTTTGCGAGCATATCTGCTTCCACAGCTGTTGTTATGCATATCTTCAGTTTCGCTAATGTAGCAGGAAGGGAAGGCACATAAATAGAGCCTCTTATAAACCCCCACAAGAATATATTGCACACTGAGAAGTCCGGCAATCTTGGAGACCAGTGATGTATAACTGAATCATCAGGTCCCGAATGGCTGATCCATTGTTTCGGGATGCAATTGTGCAAAAATTCTCGAACGTCCAAACTCCAGTGTGGTGGTGCCCCTTCTTACTGGAAAACGAAGTCATCCGAATCTGTTTCTAAATGTGGGAAAAGCCAGTTTTCAAGCATATTGTGATATGTGATTCCTGTAACAGTGGCCTCTATGAAAAAAAAAAAGGGACCATACACCTTTTTCCGAGAAATAACACAAAAACATTAACTTTTGATGAGTCTTTCTCATGCTCTACAATTTCATGTGGCTGCTCCATACCCCATATTCTAACATTGTGGCTGTTAACCTTGCCACTTGGATGAAAAGTAAACTTGTCCGTAAACACTAATCGTGTTAAAAATTATCTTGTGACACATTCTGAATGATGAATACACAAAACTCCACACATTGTTTTTTGAGCTTGCAGCAATTGAATCCTATATGATTTCAAAAACAAATATCGCTGCAAAACACGTCAGACAGCTGTTTCAGGAATGTCAAGTTCCCTACCAGCATGTTGAGTGGATTTCTGTGGACCACATGGAAAAGTCTGTTGGATGCGCTCCACATTTTTGTCTGACATGCAGGGATGGCCAGGTGATTTCACTTTACACAGACAACCCGTGTCTTGGAATTGTTCATACCATTGCCTAATGCTCTGAGCGGTAGGAACTTCATTACTACCAGGGTATTGTTGACAAAAATTCATGCTAAACAGTTGTTACGGACTCACACTTCACGAAGTATAGATCACAAAGCGATTTCTGTTGTGCATTCGCCATCTTTACAAACACTGAAGTGGCAGGCAAAGGAAAAGCATTAGCGCTACCTGTCAGTAACTGCGTGAAACTTGAGATTTCCCTCTTTCTACCTATACATTATTCAGTCAAGGAGGAATGAATTTTAGCAGGCTGATCATGTCTCCTTTTTTCCATTGTCACATTTCTACCTTTAGGATATAATAAAGGTTGATCTACATTTTTCAAACTTTGTGGTTTACCTGCTACAGATTTACATAATTAATGGCTTTAAATTCCAAATCTTCATTATAGTCACATTTGAATTATATGAGGTGGGGTTTGGACCTGACCACTTGACACTTCTGACGACATTTGCATATTAAATCAACAAATGTTTTTGCAGGTATTAAATTTCCTCCTCTATTCCTGTATGCCAAACCATTTGTTCTCTTTGTAACCTTTTGTAAATTTTGGGCCCAATTATCAGGATTACAATTTTTTTTTCTCCCAATCAATGTGTTTATTACAATATTTTTACTGTTGCAATCAGAAGAATCCAGAGAAAAACATAACTGTTTTCTTGAGCCAGACTTTGTTGATAAATCGTATTGAAGAACCAACAGATGATTCACTATTTTCCACATCCAAATTGTTATTAGTCTCATTCATCTTGATTAAAATGATATAATATTTATTTTCTTAAGAATAACTATCATATTGAAATCATTCTTTATAATAATTCAAACACAATACTTGTTTCTGCAGCAACTAGACTGTGACTAATTTATTTTACTTTAATTCTGATAAAACGGCACTAAAAAATTTACAGTTATTCAGTGCCTGCTACTGAATTTGAGTTGAATTATTGCAACGATTTATATTAGAGTATGGAGTTAATCAAAATGGCTTCTGAAATAAATCATTTATTATTCAATGGCCAAAAAAATTTTGTCGTTTAATGGTACTAATCTTTATTATTTGGAAAATTTATTATAAATATAAAAAGCTATGACTGAACCAAGTGCTTGACACTTACATTTAAGATATTTCAAAAAATGAAGTTAATCAATTTGTGCAGCGAACAGCTCAACTGTCAAATTTTATTTAAAAATAAATGACAGATAGGAAAGAAAATCTGTTGAAATAATTTGAAATTGTATCTTCGTGATTTATATATGACCCCCCCCCCCTTTTTTTTTTTCTTCTTCTCTCTTTTTTTTTTTTTTTTTTATAAAACATTTTAAAAATTTTGTTATAAATTCATCTATTTAATATGGTCATTGTTTAATTAATTTTCTTACTCTCACCTGATATTTCTTAATAAAATTTATCAGCTTTGTCATCAAGGTATGACTCCAGTAGCGATGAATTATACTTTCACCAATGTTTTGAAGTAATAAGTAAACTTGGATCAGGATCATTTGGAGAGGTAATTTGAATTCCTTTGCTCCTTGTTTTGTGCTTTAAAAAGACTATTTGCATAAATTCTGATAACCAGTGAAAAAGTCTTAAGTTTTGAAATTTACTTGAAGGCTTCATGAAAATTATTTGTTAATGCTTTTACTTGCATTCCTTTCCCTCTCACTATTACTGTAGATTTGTGCAAAAGAGTTCATTTAAACAGAGTTTTGTGGTTAGCATTTTATCAAGAATAGTTTAAACAAATTTTTAAAGAGATTTAATCAAAATTCAGTTTATGGTTTAAATATTTGTTTTAGAATGTACCATAATTTATAATTCATTTAAGCTTGATTTTGTGAGTCAGAATATCTTTCCTATTTTTACTATATACAGTGGAATCTTGATCTATCATTTTTCAAGGGACTGACTGAACTGAACAATAAACATGGAAAAACGATAGATGCGGGAACATAACAAAGCAGTATGATCATTGGGACTCGGTGAAATAAACGACACATACGGGAAAACGGTGATTCAGAAAATTATCGATCAAGATTCCACTGTACTTATTTCTAGAAAGATAATATAGATTTGTGAACTATACTATTATCATTACTATAATACACAACTGCAACAAAAAGCGTGCCTCATGCAAATGCTTAAGGGGAAAAAAAATCATTTCCCTTCTAAAATTTATTTTTTGCTTAGCACATTTTAATGCATATCCAAACATCCTGATGCCATATGATGAAAGAAGATAAATATTAACAATTTGACTTTTTTTTTTGTATGTGAGGGAAAATCTGTGTTTGCTATTACATATCTTTACGATCATCATAAAGGTACTTCGTTTATTTTGCTTGTGGCAGTCAGATTTTCAAATTACACATTTGAAAAATTCCTTAATTAGCCTTTTGTAGGTTTCTGGTACACAGAACTTTAATATTTCGTTATTTGATATCACACGTGTTCTTTCCATTATTGAAATATATACTGGTTTACTTGAAAAAATATTAATTAATATGTATATATACAGAGGCTGTTCGCACATTTTTTAGATGTTTTTGGTAAGCGGTAATAAAAAATCGTTTGCTGCAAAAGAAATAATTGCAATTGTACTATGTTTTTAAAAGTCAAAATTATCCTCTGCGGCTTGAAAGTTTTGTTTTTATTCAAAATGGCGTTTTTAACAAAGCAGTGGTTTGAAGGCTACATTTATGCTCTTTCCGAAGAGAAATATGCATACTCCGTTATCCAAAAACGATGTGAGAGTCATGGTTTTGTGATATCTAAACCTTCGATAGGTAATATCGTCAACAAGATAGGAAAAAAACGTCAAATTGGAGCCTCGTGGGACAAAAATTCCAAACAAGTATCCAAGGAAAAAACGGACATCTTCGACTATTGCAAAGGTACGTCGTTTAATGTTAAAAGAAAATCCCCCTAGTCAAAGGACAGTTGCAAAATCATTAAAATGCTCGGTGTCCACTGTAAACAAAATGATAAACGGTGATTTAAATCTTAAGAAAGCGAAAAAACGCAATGTGCATCGTCTTCTTCCAAATCATATCGCTGAACGCAGGACACGCTGCAGAATTCTATATGAGAAACACTTATCCAAAGAAAAATGGAAAACAATTGTCACAATAGATGAATCATGGGTGTATTTAAATGATTGCAACAAAAAAAGAGCCATTTATTATCATAAAAGGGGAGAAAAAATTTAAGTACATGGTTCAAAGAATTGAAAGAAAGTTTTTCTAAGGGATTCATGATTGTTGCTGGTTTTTCTTATAATGTCAAGTTAAAAATAAAGAGAGTGGGAAAAAATGTCAAGATTAACTCCAAATACTATCAGGAACATATTTTATCGCCAATTTTTCTGAATGAAATACCATCGCTTTACCCACAGTGCCATCAATCTGTGAGACTCCATCAGGACAAAGGTAGCAGTCACACATCAAAATCAACTGTAAATTTCCTAAAAGAAATGGAACAAAAAACTGGTATCAAGGCCATACCCTTTACTGATATCCCTACTAAATCTCCCGATGTATCACCTATGGATTTTTGTGCTTTCGGACTTTTAAAATCTGCATTATCCAAACGTCGTCCCAAAACCCTTATAGGACTCTGGAAAGCTGTTCAGGAGGAATGGGATAGAATTCCTCTTCCGACACTTCAAAAGGCATTATTATCCTGGAAATTGTGGTGTCGAAAGATAGTTCAGAATAAGGGATGTCAAATAGAATATTTAAAACACAAGAATTTTATGTAATTTAGTTTTGTGAATACAATATACATCGTCTAAAAAATGTGTGAGCAGCCTCTGTATATATATGTACATAAAATCTAGTGCTTAATTTACCCTTTAGATGTGCTTAAAAGAGTTTATTTTTCAAATTGAAATGTGAGAACTCCCCCTGTGTTTCAAGAAGAGCACAGTTGTGCAGGAAAAGAACTTCTGTAGCTATTGATGTATAAAGAGCAAAATTTTCTGTAACTAAATCTGTTTATTTTAGTTTGAAGTTCTGTATTTGATCACTCTTTTTTACTTATAAAGTATAAAAATGGTATCGCTTAAATTTACTACCTGCTAGATATGGTTATAATATGATAGTATTATGGTTATATTTCAGTTGTAATCATATTTTTATTTATCGTTACATTTAAAGTGTTTTAAAATTTATCCTGATAGGTTTTTAAAGTAAGGTGTAAAGAAGATGGAAGGTATTATGCGGTCAAGCGAGCCAAAGAGAAATTTACTGGAAAATCAGATAGGTTTGATAATTATTTCTTATTTTATTCTTCACTTATATATTTGAAAAAAACGGGGGGGCTGGATAATCATTATAAACACAGTTATGAAATTTGTATCATGCTGTTATTGACATTGTTGATGATTTGAATGAACTATAAATTTATAGTACAAAGTATTCTTAGGGACAGAAAGTTACAAGAAGTTCAGAAACATGAGCAACTTCCCCCTCACCCAAATTGTGTGCGTTTCTATCAGGCATGGGAAGAAAAACAAAGGCTTTATATACAGACTGAATTATGTTGTTGCAGGTTTGTATTGTTTAGTTATATTTTATTATCTTTCTCTCCCAATTTGTATATGATTAAGGATTTATTATTCAAAAATGGAAGTTTAAGATTTTATTGTATCTTATTTTGAGTAGTAAATAACTTGTAGCAGTTGAAATAAGTTTCATAAAGGCCTTGCTGATTACTGAGAGTTTTAATTTAATTTAAAATTATTAATTTAACTAATATTTATTTAATCTAAATCTAAAAGCAAGTATGAAACTAACATTTTTAGTTTTCCATGACAAAGAAGCAAACAAACAAAAAGCTATTAAAGGATGAGAGTGTGGCTTAGGAAGGTCAGAATTTTGAAAGTAAGCATAATTTGCCCCCTTAAAATGTGTATAAATAGAATTTTAAGAGAAAGTTTAAGGGTTGTTAAAGCAAAAACATCTCAAAGTAATGTCTGAGATGTTGAAAACTGTCTGCCCCTCCTTCTGTCTTTTTTGTTTTTTGTTTGTTAACTAGTGTGTGTGTGTGTTTTTGAAAAATTATGCTTGCAGGCACATTTGCATTTTTTGCCAGGTTTGGTTTATTTCTTTGTGTAGCAGAGAAAGATTTTGTTTTGCAGAGAAACATTATCTAGAAACAGGACTTTTGTAACTTGTTCAATTTGAAGCCTAAAGCTGGCCTATTTTAAAATAGCATATTTGTAGTTACTTCAGAGCTATAGCTAAGGAAATAAAATGAAGCTGTCTTGAAAGTTACTTTATGTAATTCTACAGCTACTCCCTCATGTAGTTTAGAGTCCTTAAATCTTTTGCTTTTGTTGACTACTTTCATATAAAATATATTATGAAAAGAACAAAGAACTGGCAGTTAAGCTTGCTGAACAGACTAAATAAAAATGAATGTTTTATTATAATGTTTTATTTGAAGTGTTCACTCATTCACATTTTTTATCCATTTTCAGCAAACATGGCACCCACTGTGCTGGCAGTTTTCTCTTATCCAAATATTCATACAAACTATATATACACCCTGATAATATCCCAACAGCCTAAGAAATCTCACCATTTTTTAATCTTCTATCCTTCTTGTCATACCATGCATTTTTTGTGACCTCAGCAGGTTCATGAAAATGTTCAGCGTCACTTGTGCCAACGCACCTCAATGAAAATCAACAAACCACTTCTAAATCTTTCTAAGGGAAGGTGCAAATTTGCCATAATATTTATGAAGACTGGATTTAGTTTCGTCCACGATTTTGCTTCTTAAAAGTTTGTTATATCAATATACAAAGTCATTTTTCTCCTTTGTATGAGCAGTGATAAAAGTCTATGGACTAAAATGATTGTCAATCACAGACAAGCATTGATTATGTTTACTACAGTTGGTTCTCTGTTTAACAACTTTCAAGGGACCGTGAAAAATCGTCCTTAAGTAGAGATCGTCCTTAAACAGAATTTGTGAAAAAATAACATTTTTCACAATAATTTTCCCTTCACACTTTACAGGTTAAGGACTGTCAATATATTTCTTAATATATTGGCGTGTTTAAAAATGTTATTTTTATCTGCCTTTTCAAACTCTTCTGATCGGCCACATTGAATTTTCTGCCGTTTGGATTTGGATCTCAAACCAAATTTTTGTTCTTCTTCAAGAATTTTCTCTTTGCTTGCTAAAATGCCTTTGAGAGTAGACTCGGGTAGCTGAAATTGTCTTGTGAATTGGACTTTTGTTATTCCAACACTTTCTTCCCAGTTTTTAATAATTTTCCCTTTTTCGTGTAGCGTAAAATGCTTTCACTTTGATGCCACTTTGCTCTGCTCACCTCGTATTCGTACTGGAATGAGCTCCTACACCCAACCATGAATTGAGGCGGTGAAAAGCAAAGTGGTGTAAGTCAAAAGCGTTTTACTGCAAAAACTACAAAAATTGCACTATAAATTGAACAAATTATTCATAATAATTATTATAATATTGCAAACAATAATTATTTGCAATTCCACTATAAATTGAACATGGAGATTACATATTTGCCCTCAAATGAAAAAAGTTGAAAATGTGATTTACACCACTTTGCCTTTCACTGCCTCAATTCTCTAAACATGAACACGTGCTTCCCAGGAGTGAGAGAGGGGTGCTTTTGGACAGTTCGTAAATCACATGACAGCATGGTAGGTACAATAGAGGGATTCCACACCCGCACTAAGAAATTCGATCTTCTGAGAAATAGTAATTCCCCCCCCTCCCCCGGTTTTTTCCACTGCAACAAGTCTATGATTGCAACAAACATAAAGGAAATTCCGGGTCTGTTTTTGAAACCAAACTCCCCCACAGAAAGTAACCCTCCAGTAGATAAAATGTTGAAGAAAAAGTTTATCATGTAAGAAAAAATCGTCGTTAAATAGAAACAAAATCGTCTTAAAATAGAATCTTTTTACGTCGGAGGGACCGGGACCGGGAAATATCGTCTTTAAATAGAGTTCGTCGTTAAGTAGAGCGTCGTTAAACAGAGAACCAACTGTATTTGAAATGAATGACTTTGAAGGATACAAAATGTGAGAATGCCAATAATTTCAGTGCAGTGGTGTTGGATTTTTTGCAGATTTATCAAATGACCCTTATAAGAGAGACAATTGATATTGAACTTTTTGACATGAAATTAAGTTATAATAATGATATATTTACATAATATATATAAAAACCAATTTCAGTGAGTTTTTTTGTCTTCTTTTAAATACCAATATAAATTTTTAAATACTATAGTAAATTAATTATATATGATATTTGAATCTATTATCAACTAAAATTACTGTACAGATAAACTCTTATGGTATTCAGAGCAGTTTTTCTTGGAAATCAGCTGAAAATAAGGAAGAATAAAAGTTGAATAAGGTGGCTCTTATTTTTACAATAGTTTTGTTTGTATTTTCAAAAAATATTCCAATCTTAAATTAATGTTGTTTGTATAATTTTTTTTTATAAATTTGTGCTAATTTAAAATTATATTACTTTATCAAAACAAATTCACTATGTAAACACTAATTTTCAACAGAGATTTTTTTGTTAAAAAAATGTGATTCATATCAAGGGATTAAAAAGAAAATTGAGTGAATTCTCTTTTGTTTAAAAGATGCTAACCCTAAGTTTTTTGTATGTTACATTAAAATTTCTAACCTTTATCTTTAGCTTAAGTCAATATGCAGAAGAAACCCATGACATTTCAGAAAGTGTTATTTGGAATTATTTGATAGATTTGTTATTGGTAAGTACTTTCACATACAATATGCTACTATTTTTATTATTTTAATTTTTTGTATGTGTCTGTAAATAACCATCTCAAAATGTGAAGAAAGGATAAAAATAAATCTCTTTAATTTCCCCTAATATACTTGTTTTTTCTGTAAGATACCTCATTAAAATATGTATCATCTCTAAAATTCCCAAAATCTCAGAAAAATTAAAATTTAATTCCAGTCAGAAATTTTTCCAATTTAAAAATTATTAAGCTCTTATCCTGAAAAATCTCTAATAAAATCTGCTTCAACTAACATATTTCATAAATAATCTTAAGATGAATCTGATCCAAAATTTGAATTGCCAAAAAAGCTAGTAAATGGGAAAATTTTCACTAACTTAACTTGGCATTAAGGGGCATTTCACTAACTTAATTTGATTACTACTAAATAAGAAAGCACTGTTTTGCATTTATTGCCATTAATGATTAGATCGTTACAAATGCGCTCAGTGTTTTCATCAGAGTTTTTCCCCCAGCGTAAACTGATTTCTTCATTCATCAATAGATGGCATAACTTTATGGCATTCGAATATAATTTCTCCTGATAATAAGTTTTTTAGGTAATTTTTCGAGAATACATGCAGTATAAAATGGTGGGAATTTTGGGTTTTCGAAAGCTAAAGGCTATTTGAACTGACATCTCAAGTGATCCCAAGAGAAATTATTCAGATTTATTTGATGACAAAAGTGATGAAAAGACTATAGTGGTCTAAGTGATGAATAAACTATATAGTGTAAAGACTGTGAAGTGGGTTTGTTTATATTACCTTGCTTTAAAATATATCATACTATAAGAAATTTATGAACAAAAAAACTGTACATTATATAAATATACATATGTATTCTTAAAAAGTTTGTTTCATTTATTTTGTACTATTTATTTTGATTTAAATAACTTAACTGTATTGAACTCGTATGTTTGAACATTCCTTCAAAACACACAGCCTCTGAAACGCATCCCCCACCCCTTAAAAAAAAATGGTGGAAAAACCAGAAGGTGAAAACTCAACGGTCTAAGGATTAAAAAAATTGGGTGCGTGGCAGCCACGCTTGTTAGAAGTGAAACTTCACAGATAGAGGGATAGGAAATATGTTGGGTATACAAATATTTGAAACGCATGTAATGATGAGTTGAAAAACAGATCTTTATTTAGTAGTGTCCATGTCTTCAGTGGAATCTAAGAATGAAATAATGGGTTTATGATAGCTAAAATATGGTACATAAATTCGGGATGGGAGTTTATCTAAATATCTATGAAATTATTAAGTTTCAAAAACTTAAAAAATCATTTAGCAGACTGTGGAAGAATAGCCCTTAAAAGAATTATAACACTTAGCTTTTACTTGAAAAGGGATTATTAGAAATCCTTCAAAAAAAACTTTAAAACATAAAAACACTTTTTTCCCTTCTATGTCGAGAGACAGTCAAGAGACCATAGCTCTCCTCTAGCAGCCCAATACAAAGTAGCTCTGTTTTTCCAGCTGTCAGTAGTAAAACTATAGTCCTTTAAGAAGGTGCATGTCATAAGATGATTAAAATTCATAATGTCTGCAGATGAACATAAAAACACACTACAAACAAAAAATCAAGCATGCTACAGCCGTCAACTTACGGTCAAACCACCTTATAGCCTTCAAACAGCTTTGCATAAAACTGCTCAATAACTGCAGCTCAGTTTACCTTACGATTAATCGCCAGAAAATTACACTGCCGTCTGGTGGGGGAAAACTGAGCGGTCAGGCGAGAGAATAACCAAGGAGAAACTGCATATTTTCCCTATCAATGGCCTGCCTCGCACATATGACCAGAAGTGAGAAATCTTTTTCATGCATGGATTGCATTGTGAAGTAGTGATTTCATAGACATAATTTTTATAGACTGATTCTTATAAAAATAATCTTTCAATAGATGAGCAGTTGAAGTATTGATGGCAGACTCCAAAAGAAGGCACTGAATATTAAATTTTACATGAAATGCTTCAACAACACATTCATAAAAATTAGTGTTTCAGCCCTGATTTGTTCCATGCTGGATTATATTTATTTATGGTCATGATGATATCTATCTTTGATGTGAAATTTAGAGGCACCAATTTGCTTTCTTATCGCTCATCACACACTTAGGCCCGTATGCTGATCAAACACTTACGAGAGCAAAGCTCTCGCAAGGCCCCTCCCTTCCGCAGAGGGGTGACAAGTGAGATGCAGAACAAACAGCGAGAGCTTTTTCTCTCGTAAATACGAACATCACATGATCAAAACTTGCGGCTAGTAGGGAGCTCTCGTAGACCCATCTTTTCTCTCGCAAAGCCGGAATAGTCATTCACTTTGCGAAGGAGAAAGATGTTATCCCTTTCTTTAAGCAGGGAATGGATATTACAAGATACGGATAATCCACTTGAGATGGAAGATGAAGTTTTTATTACAAAAATTTAGAATGTGCAAACATGAATTTATGTGTTTATTACATTTTTTCTACAACATCTTCTTCAGCATTTATGAGCTCTAAAAGCTTATTATTTCTGACTAACAACTTATTTTTGTCTTCCATTATTTTAATTAATGTTTCTAAATTTTGATTAATTTTTAGCAGAATTCCTTGCCAGGATGTTGTTTCGATTTCTTGCACCATAGTTTTTTGGGTTTGAAGAGCCTTAGCTGCAAATTTATTTAACTCGGCTGCTTCTCTTTTTCTTTTTAAGGCTAGATGCCTCCTGCCACGTACTGTTGAACTGTCTAGAAAATAATAAAAAATACATAGTAAATGAGATAGCACATGGAACAGAGCTATTATTTCATACATAAAAATCAACATAAGTTATTTCATAGAAGTTATTGTCACAGATTATATAGTAAAACTGCAAATAATTATGAAGAAGAGTTCTATGCAGGCATTTACATAAAACTATGTATGTTATGTAAAACATACAATTGTTTAATTTCTATAAAGTATGGTACTAAAAAAATTTTTAAATATCTCCAACAATTTCAGTCTGAAAATTATATTTTAAAACTTGTTACAAAAATTTGATTTAATTTTATCAAAATCCAAATAACTTACTTGATGATTGAGCAATATGCCAAGACTTTGTTTCTGCTGTTTTAGTGGTAGTTACAATCTTAGGTATTGTAATTCACTTTGAATAACAACTTTCTGGGGGGGGGGGGAGGGAAATTAATTAGTATAAATAGCAAATAATTTTGCTTTAAATTTATTTAAAAAATTCAAATTTTCCAAAAGCATTATGAAACAAACATTCATTTTGTTAGTTACAATAGCTATTTTTTTCTCTAGGATTTTTCTTAGCTTTATGATTATTAAATACATAGTTGTATTTAACAATCATAAAGCTAAACATAATTCTGATATATGACTGAGCATTGGCCGTAATCTTTTGAAGCACAATTATTAAATTTATATTTGCTATTTAAGTGTACAATGTCATGGTCTCAATCCCCACCTTCAAATATTAATAATGCAGTGATCTTTATCTGGTAACAAAGCCTCCTGTAACAAAATATTTTGATCTTTGTTTAATGATTAACTAACAGCATTTTTTAAAATTTATAATAAGATTTATAAACAAAAATAGAAATATATTCTTGTACACAAATGCCAGTAAAGTCTAACAGAACATTTTTAGTACTTAATTGTCCCTTAAATTACACACATTAGGACATTAGGACATTTTAAAATTTTGCTTTAAATAAATTTATGATAAATATCTTGCAGTGTAAAAATATGATATATTATAAATAGCATTGAAAATGATTAAAAGAAATTCTAATAAACAGGTAATTAAATACAAAATTAATAGTTTACTTACCATCCATTTTTTTCTGTTTTAAAACGGCCTACAAGTAAAAAAAGAATAAAAAAATATTAGGATATTGCTAAAGTCAAATTACATTTTTTTCTTTTCAAATACTAAGGCTGTTCACACATTTTTTAGACGATGTGTATTGTATTCACAAAACTAAATTACATAAAATTCTTGTGTTTTAAATGTTCTATTTGACATCCCTTATTCTGAACTATCTTTCGACACCGCAATTTCCAGGATAATAATGCCTTTTGAAGTGTCAGAAGAGGTATTCTATCCCATTCCTCCTGAACAGCTTTCCAGAGTCCTGTAAGGGTTTTGGGACGACGTTTGGATAATGCAGATTTTAAAAGTCTGAAAGCACAAAAATCCATAGGTGATACATCGGGAGATTTAGTAGGGATATCAGTGAAGGGTATGGCCTTGATACCAGTTTTTTGTTCCATATCTTTTAGGAAATTTACAGTGGATTTTGATGTGGGACTGCTAGCTTTGTCCTGATGGAGTCTCACAGACTGATGGCACTGTGGGTAAAGCGATGGTATTTCATTCAGAAAAATTGGCGATAAAATATGTTCCTGATAGTATTTGGAGTTAATCTTGACATTTTTTTCCACTCTCTTTATTTTTAATTTGCCATTATAAGAAAAACCAGCAACAATCATGAATCCCTTAGAAAAACTTTCTTTCGATTCTTTGAACCATGTACTTAAATTTTTTTCTCCCCTTTTATGATAATAAATGGCTCTTTTTTTGTTGCAATCATTTAAATACACCCATGATTCATCTATTGTGACAATTGTTTTCCATTTTTCTTTGGATAAGTGTTTCTCATATAGAATTCTGCAGCGTGTCCTGCGTTCAACGATATGATTTGGAAGAAGACGATGCACATTGCGTTTTTTCGCTTTCTTAAGATTTAAATCAACGTTTATCATTTTGTTTACAGTGGACACCGAGCATTTTAATGATTTTGCAACTGTCCTTTGACTAGGGGGATTTTCTTTTAACATTAAACAACGTACCTTTGCAATAGTCGAAGATGTCTGTTTTTTCCTTAGATACTTGTTTGGAATTTTGTCCCACTTGAGGCTCCAATTTGACATTTTTTTTCCTTTCTTGTTGACGATATTACTTATCGACGCTTTAGATATCACAAAACCATGACTCTCACATCGTTTTTGTATAACGGAGTATGCATATTTCTCTTCGGAAAGAGCATAAATGTAGCCTACGAACCACTGCTTTGTTAAAAACGCCATTTTGAATAAAAACAAAACTTTCAAGCCGCAGACGATAATTTTGACTTTTAAAAACATAGTACAATTGCAATTATTTCTTTTGCAGCAAACGATTTTTTATTACCGCTTACCAAAATCGTCTAAAAAATGTGCGAACAGCCTCTGTACAACTGGAATCACGTACCAATGCAGATGAATCGTATGACTCATCAGTGATGCCTTCACTGCACTTTTTTCTCGATCTCCTCTACTGAAAAATTTGATGTCCTTTGAGACAATTTTATCTACAAAATGTAAAAGAAACAGCCACGTTGGTCAAAGTCAAAGCACGGATTTTTCCCAATGCTGTATAATTTTTCTTAAACCCCAACGTAAGGAAGCAATTAAAATGCGGCGTTTGAGGAAGTTCTCTCCAACGGTTTCACTAAATTGACCGTCGAATTCTTCCCCCCTCCCCCCCAGGTTAGGGTTCGTGAGGGGACCCCTGCTCCCGCACTCGGGAGGAGAAAAAGGGCGTGGCTTGACCATATAAGGTTTCCTTACACATCTTGACGTCATCATTTGCGGAAGCGCAAATTGTTTGATCAGCATAGCTAAAATGAATGTTTTTCCCCTACTCTCGCAAGCATCCCCCATTTGCGGAGCGAGAGTCACATCGCTCCAGCATTTGTTCTGCATACGGGCCTTAGTAAGATGAAACTCCTTCAAAAATCGTTGTTCCTATGAAATAAGCATTCATTGAATTCAATACAGTGTTTCTGTATTATTGCATGTCAATTATATTGACTTTTTTGTTTTTGACTCCTAATATTAATGAAGTTGAGAGGTTTACAAAGAGTGATTTAGCATTGTTTAGCTTAAGTCAGATTCATCTTAAATGAGATTTGCATGCAGTTATTGCTACTATTTTTTAAATTTTTACTCACCTGAAGTAACTATTTTCATCATTTTTTGGTTGTGGATGCCCAGTATATATATTGTTATATGAGTAATTTTATATCTATTATATATTTTTTTTGCTTGATTTTCAGGCTGTGAAACATCTGCATAGTCATAACTTGATACATTTAGACATAAAACCTGATAATATATTTGTATCTGAAGATGGTATTTGCAAACTTGGAGACTTTGGTCTTGTGTTAGATTTATCTAATGTAAGTTGTTTCTTCTTTTTACCTCTCAAATATGATTTGTTGTTTACACCAAAATTTTTATCTGAATCTCAAGAGAAATATATAAACAGTAGACTCCTGATGAACTCACCTGTTTAGGAACCAACCTTATGCTGGATAAATGAATGGCTTTTTAAACTTAAAAAGCATACAAAAGAGTGTTTATAGGTTATATATATATATATATATAGAGAGAGAGAGAGATAGAGAGAGAGAGAGAGAGTACGTACATAAATATCTATTAAGCATCATTTATTTAGCTTTAAAAAAATTTCTTTCTTTTTTTTTCCCCTTTTTTTTCTTTTTTTTAAATTTATTATTATTATTATTATTGATATATTTCATCACAGTTTCAAGATCTTTTTTACCTTCTTATTTTCTGTAACCGTCACCTTACTCATAGCTTCTGAACTCTGTTGTTGTTCTCCTTGAATATCTACTTCAATGATTTCATGGTTTGTTAACACATAATTTTCTAGAATGTTATTGCATATTAAGCCACTGATCATTGCCCCTTTCTACCAACTCTTTATGATAATTGTTTAAAATTGTTGATTAAAGAATGGTGTTGTGGTCTGGTAGATCTTTACTGAGATAGCAGTATATTTTTTGACATCACAATTTTTTCTGTTACTTCAAAAACAATGATGATGGCATTTTATCAGAAACAGATACCAACATGCAAATCAGATTATAATGTTAATTTTAAGGCCTTCAGTGAGTTCTATTTCTTCAATAAAAGATCTCAAGAATATCTGAAAAAAAGTTTTCTTATGTCACTCCTTTTCAGGCTGTCAGTCACACTTTGATTCATAGGTTGCAACAAAGATGTAATACTAGATGGATAAAACATCACTTTGATATCTTCAGAAGATGAGTTGATGGGAAGCATTAGAACATTGTGAAGGATAATAACAATAATTGTAACAGTAATTTTAAACATATCAAATGTTGACTTTTAAAACTAATTCAGCTAAGAACTATTCTTTGAATATTTAGAAAAAAAAATTAATCTAACCTCTGGTGTTTATAGTATTGAGATTTACATTTTTAAGTACTCTGGGTTTGGGTGATTTATCTGTAATGATGAGGGGCAGTTTATGACTCCCGGCAGCATTTATAAAAAGAATTGCAGTAATTATCTCTATATTCATTTTGAAACCATGAATTTTTTATGGAAGTAACTTATAAAAAAAAAACTTGTTTCATCCAAATTGTATATTTGTTCAGCAGTAAGACTGTATAACATCCAAAAAATTCCTCATGAAATTCATTTGCTGCCTTTTGATCTGCTGACAGTTTCTTGCCACAAACACTTAGATAATAAATCCTATGGCAAAGGAGGGTTTTCCATTATGAAAGATATCTCTCGCTTCCATCATGAAAGATATCCCTCATAATGAAGAATTTTCTTCACTTTTGGCTTTACTGTATGATTGCATTGGCTTATCCTTTAAAATTTGCCCACTCAGTGTTGTGCCTCTTTGTCATTGTTACATGAGCCATTACATATTTTAGCTTCTTCATGGTGTACTCCCTTGAGAGCACCTATTCTAATTTAATTTGCTCTATGGAATCTTAAAAGAATTTCTGGTTACTTCACTATTCATTCACAGCACTTCTCATCATTAAATTTCTTATATATCCAGTTTACAGGTTTCAACACTTTTAGTTTAATTTCAATAATTATCATATTCCATTTTCATTTGTACAATTATGTCATTTCAAATTTACATAGTTAAAAAACAACTAAAAGAAAAAGATTCACAAAGCAACTGCAAACCATTCTGCAGTAATAATAGCCCACCTATTGAAATGTAGGCTCAAGAGCTTTCAAAACTGTGAATGCTCTTATTTAAAGCAATTTTATTCTCTGGAGGAAGTAACACAGAATCTCTGATTGCAGTGCACTATATTTTTCCTTAGTATTAGCAACAGAAACTTGATTCATGGGAAAAAGTCCTGACAAAACTATGACTGGATGAGAGGTTGTCTACTGTAAGTAAGTATGTATGTATAAATATACAAGTGGTTATCAAAATAATGGAAACATTTAGGAATAACATGAAATTCTTTATTAATGTGGCATAGGCCCATCTTTGGTATTTAATACCACCTGAATTCACTAAGGAATTGAATTATGCAAGTCCTGAATAGTGGTTAAGGGAATATTATACCATTCTTTATGGATAAATCGTCAATGTTCCTGTAGAGATGCTGTTGGTGGATATCGATTCTCGACTCTATTCTCTAAATAAGACCACAGCAGTTCGATGATATTGAGGTTTAGGGACAGTGCAGGCCAGATAAAATGTTTGACTTGGTCTTTATGTTCCTCAAACCACGACCTGATACGTCTAGCTGTATGGATTGGAGCATTTTCATCATGGAGAATGCCATCTCCTGTAGGAAACAATTTTTGCACCATAAGATGGATTTGGTAGGTTGAAAGTTCAGCATAGTCCTTCCCAGTCAATTTTCCTCTCAGGGTTACAATAGACCCCTTTTGTAAACCATGAGATGGCCATAGAAACCCTGAGAAATTTCCCTTCTGACATGAGACAAACATGATCATGCGCTTGTGTAAGTGTTCTTCAGATATACGCACTTCCTGTTGTGGGGAACAAAGTTAACATTGATTCATCTAACCAAATGCCATATTTCGATGTATCACTCGATCAGGATTTGTGCTCATGGCACCACTACAGGGGACATTTTGTATTCACATTTGTTACAAGTGACTTGGGAATTACTACTCTGCCGTAAATGTTTTCTTTGTGAAGTTTTCTCTTACTTGTAATGACTGATACTGGAGCCTGCAGATTCAGATGGAGCTCTATGGCCACTAGCCTGCAGTTGTCTTCTTTTTTTTTTTTGATGACACAATCTGCTGCAACACCTGTCAGTCTCTTTCACTTAGCTTTCCCTTTCGTCCACTATTCTGTTTCACACAGGATGTCTTTCCGTGCACTCTGTATGCCATCATGACTTCCGATATCATAGCTCAGTAAACCCCCATAACTATGGGGGATGTTGTAATAGATACTCCAATTAGATGCACTTCAACAATTTGCACTCTCTGCACGGTCTACAAGGATCGACATCTTACGCTATCCCTCAAAGTGCCTGATGCCCATAGTTTTGTTACTGCTACCTTAGAGTAGAGTAATGTATACACTATATTCTATAAAAAATACTGGTCCCTAGACTTGTCTTTTAAGGAATGTGAAGCACTTTCACAAACACCACTAATATTGATATGTGTTTCCATTATTTTGATAACCACCTGTATGTATATATATATATAATATATATGTATATATATAATTAATATATATATGTGTGTGTGCCAGCCAGCCAGACAGAGATTGACCTTTTCATTGAGTTTTATTTAAAATATAAATTAATGTCCTGTCATTAAAGCATATGAGTTTAGGATCTGTATAATTATGCTTAAGGTAAGGATAAATTCTTGTCATATTATGCATATTAATATATTTTTTAACATTAATTTATTAAGTTCAATGCATAATGTAATAAGGAAAAATGTAAAACATTAGGGGTTGATGCTGATTGTAAATATATCTACTATTGAAACCCATGTACTCATCAAGCTGGTTGCCAATGCTTTAAATGTTTTTCTGTTTACTAACAGTAAAACCTTTTCTCCCTTCCAGGCATTCATTTTTAAGTTATTGTATAAATTTCTATTTAAGTGGAAATTTTGTTTCTTGAATACCTAAGAATCCAACATACTTCCTTTGATTCCTTTGATTGAACAGATTAATTACTTTTTCAGTCTGATATGAAAGATCCTATTGAAGGTGATCCAAGATATTTAGCTCCAGAGATATTGCTAGGTTTTTTTACCAAGGCTGCTGATGTATTCAGGTACTAATTTTTCTGTAAATGTTTAAATTTACTTATTTTAATGGTCATCGTATGATGTCATTTTTCTCATGTGTTGGATTATATTATATCGTGGTCATGTTTTCATTTTTACTTTCAGTTAGACGCTTTTTTCCTTTCAAATTTAATATATTATAAATAACTTTTTTTGAAATGCCATAACCACAATTTTTACACTGCTTTATAATTTATTCATATGAATATTTCTCTTCAGAAAGTGCAGTTATGTAACCTTTGAGCCATCTATCAATTGTAGAAGATTTCAAAATGAATCTTTATTTTACATTCCAATCAAAACAAAACAGTAGCAGGGGATTATTCTGAAGTTGCCAAATTTTTATCTGAAAATATAAATGACATAAATTATTATAAAATCATTTCTATAAAGTGTGAACAACCTTCTGTATTTTGGATGAAAACATGATTTTAATCAAAATTTTAATGCAGTTTCTTTTTAAACATTTGTATGTTTTCATGCCTTAGTAGTTACTGGAAGAAAAGATAAACCAGCCTAGAATTGCCTAACTGTCATTCTGTGGTTGTTTCTTATGTGTTTTTTAAAAGTATAATTGATAAGAAAACTATACGGTTGTAGTCATCTATATATATAAAACACTTCCGTAACTGACTCATTCATTCACTGACTGACTGACTGACTGACATACAACGCACAGACCAAACCGCTGGACCTAAAGGGTTGAAATTTTGCATGGCGATTTTTCTAATAGTGTAGGGGTGTACTAAGAAAGATTTTTCAAAAATTCATCTTAGATTTTTTTTAAAGTAAATTTTTAAGTTGTTTTTTAAACTTTTTTTACGTTTGCATCTAAAATAATACATTGAGGGTTATAAAATTTATATCACGAGAAAGATCATAAAAATTCCTTCAAAATGAAATTTTTTTTTGGAATTTTTACCTCCATTTCCTGATTTTTGGTGAATTTTTAAAGATTAATTTTTAGAATTTAATTTATTAAATGCTGATCACATGATTTCTTTTTCTGGTACTTTCAATAAATTTATCGTCACGTGCGTAACAACTAAATAGAAAAAAAAATATTTTTTTCTCTTTCTAATGCAGCAGACGATTGGATATTATCCAAAAAAAATGCATATCCCTTACGATTTTTTTATAAATATATATATATAGATAGATATATATTTTACATCAATTGTATACATTGATCATCGCATTTATTATAAATATATATATTTATTTTTTGGCATAAATTGCATACGTTGACCGTTGTATTTAATTTGAATGTACTCCGTAGCGAAGCGCGGATTTTCAGCTAGTTATCTTATATTTAGACATATAGTTAGATATGAAAATTGGTCTAGAAGGGCACAGGGGGTAAGAAAGGGGTATAAAAACTAAAAAAATTAAGCTAGTCAGTATCTCTAATACAGTGGTTTTTGACACTTTTGTCTATTAAAGTTATTTAGGAATTATGTAGGAACCATGCCAATTTTAATGATATTACATATAAATTTTGTAAATTTATAAAGAACTTTGAATTTTCGTATATTTACATATGACTTTCTCTTTCATCTTAGTTTAGGTATTACTATTTTAGAACTTGCTTCTGATCTTGATCTTCCTCAAGGAGATGATACATGGCATCAACTACGACAGTTAAAAATACCAAAAGAGTTTTTACAAGGTATACTTTCATTTTATGAATGCATGTATATACGTTTTTAGCAGTGTGAAGAGCATAAAAACTAATTTTATTTTACTTCATAAGTTATTAATAAATAAAACATTGAAATTTGTTTTAGTGGCAAATGACTGTGCATATTTGTCTAATTATGAGCATACATACATATTGTTTGTTATTTTTTTAGGTTTAAGTTCAGAACTTACTGATGTTATATGTTGTATGATGGAACCTGATCATAAGAAAAGATCGACCATAGACGAAATTCTTCATATTAAAAATGTTGATAAGGTAACAGATTTATACTGTTTTTAATTTCTTTCTTATCAATGTAAATTTCATATTTACAGCTTTGATTTATGTTTTTCATGTTCTTCTAGGTTTATAAAAGGAGGAAGAAAACATACAAAAGAGATGATAAAGTAAGTTAACTAAGCATTGTGAAAAAATAGTTAGTTACATTTTATGATGGTATTCTTTTCCTACAAACATGTTCCTCCATTGTATGCTTTAGAAGTTTTTGTGATAATAATCATTTATTCCTCTACTTTCTTTGAAAATCTTTTTTCTCACTGAAATATACATCTGTTACAGTAATTCTAATATTAGGTTCAAGGACTGGTATAATCGCTGCAACATGGAGGTAGGTTAAAGTTAAGTGAATCAATATAAAACAAGAGGTCTTATTTTATATTTCTAATAAATGCTATAAATAAAAGTTTTTCCAGAATTTCCTGTAAATTAAATATATAGTTTTAATTTGAATATTTGTCTGTCCAGAGGGAAATTTGGGCTATGCATTGTGCTTGTGTCATCTCGGATGATTCTTAGAATCAGTGAATTTTAAATCACATTAATCTTTGATCAATCTTAGACCACAGTGAGCTTCATGCAAGATACTAGTACAAATGCACTTTACGTGATAGGTTCATGTATTCTATTCTTTTCTCCTTCTCTTTCTCTTTGTAAAAATTCATTTAAGTGATAAATTTGTGTTTTAAATACCTGGTTATTACAGTAATTGAGTATGTGTTAGAATGTAATTGGTTTAAAGCTTTCCACTTTTTTCTCATTTTTATTTATTTATTTATTTTTCATTTCAGAAGAATTCGAGTTTCACTATTCCTAAGAGTAACAAGTCTATTTCAACAGAATGGAACTCTAGCTTATCAGATGGTATTTTTTTTTTTTATTTGCCGATTAAAAAGAACTTGAACAGTGCTTTAATTAGTGACATATGTTATTTATCAAAATCTGATTATTTTAAAATTCATATCCAGGTGGTATAAAATATCTGTGGATATAATATTTGTTTTGATTTGTCATTTGTTTGGAATATATTTAAAATTAATTATATCTTCCAAGACACATTACTTTTGCTTGGGGCTGTAGATAAAAGCTATGAGGTGATGACCACCTACTACCTAGATACTTGTTACTAATTTTTAAAAGAGGCAAAAATGTAATTATTATATATATTTGAAGGGAGTCACCATATAAAATATTTTTTCTCTTTCAAAGTAGAACAAAGTTAGCAAAATTTTATGTAGTACCCTCTATTACTAGGTGTATACATTAATGTACTTTATTCCTTTAACCCTTTTGCGGCGAACGTCACGTATACGTGCCAGCAGCTAATCACGTTTCTGGCCGAACGTCACGTAGACGCGACAGCAGCTATCAGTGTTTCTGGCCAAACGTCACCTATACGTGTCAGTAGTTCGAAACGTTTTATTAGTTAATGTTTGGGGCACAAGATGGCACCGCATGTCTATGAAATTTGGAGTACATGTAGTTGGGACCTTCTATTCGAAAACAAGACTAGTATGAATCACATGCAGTCTATCGTTTTATGTAAACAAACGGAGGAATGGAGGTATTGCATTTGGCTGTCAGCAGGTAGGGCATTTAAACTTTGCACGTGGTCTTTGTTTACGAGATATCTTTGTTTATTTTTCTTTTGCGGTGAGATTGTAGCATTGGGTATATGGGTTTTGAGTCAGAATCAGATTCTGTTGCAGTGAGATTTCTTTCCTTTGATGATTTAATATGGAGAAAAGGAGAAAATATTTAACAGAAGACGAAATTTCTGAATTGATGAGAAATGTGTTTGAAAATGAAAGTAGTGACAGTGATACAAAAATCTCGTCGGGTGAATCTGTTTATTTGGAACATCGAGATCAGAGTGATTATGAAGATATATCAGACATTTCTATTCTGAGTATATCGCGGGACGGTATTTCTTTGTGGTCTTCTCCCGTAAGGGATTTAACTCTACTAACATTCACAGCGACAATAAAAGTCGATGATGCTGTATCAAATGAATTGGATTATTTCAGATGTTTTTTTGATGAAACTGTAATGGATTTAATAACTAAATGCATATTACATTATACTAACCAAATTAATGCGTAAGAGAGGTTCATAAATTCGGAAAGTGAACAGAGTTCATCCTCGAAGTATTTTTGCCTGTAACTAAAGAAGAAATGTTTGTTTAATTTGCTTTGACAATTTTAATGGGTATCGTCAAAAAACCGAAAATTAAGATGTACTACTCAACGAATCCCATGATTGCAACACCTTTTTTCAGTAAGGTTATGAGTCGGGACCAATGCATCGAAATTCTTCGATACTTGCATTTCACTTCTACTAATGCCTAAAAGATTGAAAAAATTAAACCTTTTTTAGATTTAAGCATTCAAAACTTTCAGAGTTCTTGATATATTATTGACATATTCTGGATATATTCCTGATAGGAATATATCAGTTGATGAAAGTATCTTACTGTGGAAAGGGAGAGTAGGATTTCGACATTATGTCCCAGAGAAAAATATTTTAAACTGTATAACAAAAAATTTTTAGTGGAAAAATAATAAAAGAATGTGTAAGTAACCCATATATAGCTTAAATAAATAGATTTGTTTGTAAATGTTACTATTTTGGAATTTTTTATAAATTTAGGCTTAGCTCTTAAAAGTCCGCCGGCCTGGGGGGTACGCTCACGAGAAAAACTTCCGGCCTCAGAGGAAAGCGTGTGAACTGCCATCACGAAAGGGTTAATAATTATTTTTGTTTTTATTTGGTGAGAGTTATGTCCTAACAATTTTACAGCTCAGTTGGTTCTAATATTTTCATTTAAGATGAATGTAATTTATTGGTAACAGTTATTTTGTGACAAAGAGGCAAAAGTTGCAGAACTGTGTATGAGTCAGAGACGCTACATTGTAACACATTTCATCACAAAGTCTTTAAAAATCATGGATATACATCTTACATTATTTTGAAGTCTTGTGATAAGTTTGATTCAGTGTTTGTAACTCCTTTCAGATAGGAACTTAAAAAACATTATTTGTTATGTTAAATAGCAATGAAGTTTATTTGAAGCATTCACTCATTGTCATGAAGAATTTAATATAATTTAACGATTTCTTAAGGATTTTTATGATTGACTCAAAAAAATCAAAAGTAACACATGATGAATGATAGTAATCAACTTCAATCACCTAAGTATAGGGGACAACTTAGGTCAACAGGAATTAATCTAATAAAAATCAATGCTAAGCATATGTATTTGTGTGTATAGCTTTCATAATCACAGAAGTTTGCAATATGTAAAGTTTTGTATCATTTTCAGAAGGTTTTATTTAATTATTTAATTTTTTTTATTATTATAAATTATAGTTGCCTCTAACTGAAACAGTTAATAATGTCTTGTGGGTTTTGTCTGTCGAATATTGAGCAATTTCTCCTCTCCACCCCCTTTTTTTTCACAAATGAAAGATGCAATAAAAAATTTAAGATAAAAAAATTGTTAATGGTGCTTTAAAATTTTTTAAATAGACCATTTACTGCCAAATTGAGATTCTCGGTTAAAATTTTCATTTTATTTTTATATCTCCAGATATTGCATTTTAAGTTATGCATGAAATTTAACAAAATGTAAGAAATTCTTATATTTCCATACTACTTACTCTTTTTCCATAACAGACACTCTCTCACTCTTTTTCTCTTGGTATCCTTTAATTCACATTAATGGAAGTATTTACTATGGTCTTTGTCGGAACAGTGATAAAGTTTAAGAGTTTTAATGTGTAAAATATCCCACTTCTTTTTAATTAAAACTAAAAATATGGATAATGTAATAAAATTATGATAGAGTTTCTACTGTTCTTGACAAGTTCAAATAATTTGTCTATTGTATGCTACATTTTTAGTCTCTCATAATTTGTAGCTGAGTTTTATCAGATGTCTGAATTTCACTTCACTACTAAATCATGTGAAACTCATTGTGAGTAGTTGAATCATTGAAGGCTTTTGCTAGACTTGTCTATCTTGAAAAAATTCTATTTTATACAATGTATCTAGAATATTTATTTCTTTAACTTATATATTGCTATAATACTTTAGCTCTTCATGAAATAAAATTTAATTTTCAGATGTTTTTGATAAAGAACCTACAGCTCTTCATTCATCTTCAAATGAGTCATGTGATGAAAAAAATGATTCAGTTTTTCACAGTGTATCATTTTATACCAATGAGGATAATGGTATTGATTTTTCTAGGTAATTTCTTGAAAGTTCTCAAGTTATTTTAATGTATTTTGATAATTCATTTAGTTTGTTGGTACATTGAAACTATTTATTTTATGATGACATCTATGAAACCTTAGTTTATTACATTTACAGAATATTGTAAAATGTTCTCTTAATAATTAAGATGGTGGCAACAAAATAAAACTCTTTATAAAATTTGATAAATCCTAAGAAGAAAATTTGTCTTTATTTCTCTTTGAAAAAAAAAATTTTTTTTAACTACACAATAGGACTATGGTTAAATTTGATTGCCTATCAGTGTGTATACTTTGTTGCTGATTTTAAAATGAGTTTTTCCATTTACACAAAAATTTATTAAATACTATCTTATATTTTTTAAGTTTTTTTAGAAAGTGTTACATTTTTTAGAAAGTGTTAACTTCTATTTGCTTATATATTTACAGAGCTGTTCGTTTAGGAATGTCTACTCCTAACAGTTTACGTTACTTTGGGTCAAAATTGCATGAGATATCTGGTTCTCCTTCTTTATCAACATCTAAGAAAAAGTGGTTTGTATACTCTCTGAGTAAAATGTTTTATTAATTTGTTTTTTAAAGTTTGAACTTTAGAAAATTTACAATTCCTTTGTATTTTTTGTTCTTTACTATCTGCCAGTTTTAACCACTGCACTAAGAGCATTAAACCAAACATATATTTTGCTTGTATGGAAGAATAATATATAGAAAAAAAAAGGTTGCTTTTTGATGTTGCAGGCTCTTTGGTCTTAGTTTCACTCTAATTAATCTAATTCTTTTTTTAAATTTGAAACATTGTTTCTAATTGAAAACCTTATCCTTAAAATTTTAAATCCTTGTATGCCTTAGTTGGATTCAAAAAAAATTCTTTCAGAATTTTCACTTAAAAAATTAATTAAATTTTATCTTCATGTTCCTCATTTTGGTGAAACCGTAGCTATATCTTCCAAACATTATGCATCTCTCTAAATTTTTACAGATTCTGTTGTTTTAGGTTGTAGAAAGTAAGTAAAAATTGCAATGTCTCTAAGTTCTTCTGAAGTGTTAAGTTCAGGGTTATCTTTTTCAGTAAATGAAGAAGAATGCTGATTTTTTACCTTCAGCTTATATTAAGGTTAATACTATCAAAAGTGGATTCCAGAGTTTTGTAGCTTCTGGGCATTTTGTGATGTGTTTTAATAGGTTATTGAATTGTGTGCAACATTTCTGTGTTATTTCAAGAGTTTTCAGAACTCAATTATTTTCTGATTTTTATCATGCTGTTTGTTTAGCATTTGTATTTTGGTAATGTGTTTTCAGCTTTATATTAATTTTTAAAAAAATTTATTTGTATATGAAAGATAGCAAAGGAAAAACAAGGAAATACCTAGGAAGTCTGATGAAAATCATTCAGGGAAAAATTCTTTTTCATTCGTCTTAATTACAACCCTCAAAACTATTCATAGATGTATTAGTCTATAATAGATATGCTGCTAATTATATGGAATTTATTTGTTCCTATATTTATGTAACACAGTATTTATTTGTATAAAATACAAAAATCAAAAATGAAGAATTAAGGTGAAATGAAATGCAAAGTTGTGTTCTGGTACATTTATCAGAACTCATATTGTAACTAATACAGTAGAACCCCGATTTTGCGTTGTCCGTTTCGTACGTTATCACGCTTCATACGTCATTTTCTGCTGGTCCATGAAAATTGCCTATACTATGCTTAGATTATGTTTTAACCCCGATTTTACGTTTTCCTGTTTCGTACGTTTTCTACCGTTGGTCCCATGAAAACGTAAAATTGGGGTTCCACTGTATTGCAATTTAAAAAATAGCATAAATTATGAAATTTGATTTCCACTACATATAATTTCTGTTTACTATGTGATGTTAAATTCTAGTTAAAATTATGTTACATCTGCTTAAAATTTATTATTTCAGACATATTGGTTACTGTATATCAGTGGTTCCCAACTGGTGGTCCAGCACCACATATAAAAAAGTTGCCTAATAAATGGGGATTTTGAAAGCAATGTTCATTGAACTAGATGGGCGGAATTATCCAATGACTATCAGGTGTTGAATTAAAATTTCTTAAAAGTTTAACATAATTATTTCTTAATTATAATATGATATGTTAGAATGTGAGTACATTAATCCTGTATCCCTGTTGCCTGAGGGATATTCTATAACCCCCCCACCCCCCGGAAGCTCGCCTACCTTCAAGTCAGTGGGGGGGGGGGGGGCACACATGGTTCAGTTTCTGGCTTAGTGGTCTGTGGACTTCTATGGGTTAGGAACCACTGCTGTAAATAAATCTTTTTATGTTAATGTTTTACGATCTGTTTCATAACCATTTTTTTGTTGTATGTATTTTTTTTTCAACTTTAGCTTAATTGTTTTATGTTTTATTTTATGAATCATTTTTGAATTCATGTTTAAGAAAGCATCAAACATAAATCTGCAATTTGTACTGTATAATAATAGGAATAAAATGTCCTCTATCAAAGCTACTTGAAAGGAATTTTCCCCATTATGCGTTTGTGAGAGAAGAATGGTACAAATCATGTTGTCTTATTTATTACAAGTGCTCTGCAAATTATTAATTTCTAACAAACTATATCACACTTAATCTTATGATAAGCTAATGAAATTTACTAATATTTCTTGTCGAAGTTTTAAAATGAAATTAAACTTCTGGTATACTAGCATAGCTTCTCCTTTCTTTATTCTTCAATCAAGATGGTTTAAAAATTAAAATGTGCATATTTCTCTGTGTGTTTTTCATAATTTGATAATTATATTCCATTGATACTTATGTAAATTGAACTGTATTTCAATGATTAAAAACTTGCCTTATTTTATTAATATCTCAAACAACCTAGTTTCTGCTAATATCTTTAGTTTTTTGATTCATGAAAAACATTTTATATCAAGTACATAATTTTCCAAATTATGTAATGTTGCACTGTGATTGTTTTATGTAATTGTTATTTCAGTGTATCACCTTGTGGCAATAGTCCAAAACTTACAAAAAGCCCCCGTTTACGATTGTTTGATGATCCCGTTCAAGAAAATGACTTTCCACTTGTTCCACAACGGAACTTATTAAATGTAAGTGTTTATATCTTTCTTATAATTTCTTTTAAAAGCTAGTGTTCAGAAACAAATTTGTTTTATGCTAAACTTTGTTAAATGTAATCAGTTTATTCTGGAAGAAAATCACAGGTTCCCACAGAATGTGGCATGAAAGATTGAATCGGGTTTAGTAAAATTGCTTATTAGATAAAATAATTTTGTTTTATTCAAATTTCCTGTTTATGTCTTGTAGGATTTTTTTTTCATAATGAAATATGTAGATTTTCAGTTTTTATTTACTTGCTTTACATCAGGGGTGGGATGACTTTTCCAGGGTACGGGCTACTTCTAATTTTTTCAAGGTGTTGCAGTCCACCCAGTGACGTAGGTGTGGTGAGCTTAAAAAAAAGGGTCTGCAATATTTATTATAACTTAATAATAAATATGGAATATGTACTTACCTACATAACTACAAGAAAAAAAACTTACTCTTTTAAAACCACGTTTAAAGCAAATCGCGTTGGTGTGCCATAAATATGTTTCTTTTAGTATGTGCACCTTAGGTCTTCGTAAAGGCGGTCACCCCAAAATGCCTTGGTGGTCCACCAGTCGATCACAATCAACTTAATGCCCACCCCCTGCTTTACATTATTAAGTATAGTTTTATTTGTATAGTATTAAAACTAAAAAAAGCATTAATTTGTGACTGTTGGTAAATTGAAAAGTTTTAATTGTTCACTCGAATCCTTTTAGGTAAATAAGCATTCTATATCAGTATTCATTACTTAAGTAATCAGTAATGAGAAATATAACACATACACATCTCTAAGGTTAAAATAATTTCATTCAAGTGTTAAAGTCTTGTCAAAATTAATATAAAATATTTTATGAATAAAATAGGGGTGTTGTCAGGAGGAAGTCCTGAGAAGCCTGCCTCCGTCTTTAAATTCTAGTCCATTTATATCTGCAATGTATTAACCATAAATTTTTCTTAACTGTGTTTTTGTGAGACATTAAGCCCCTCATCCCACTCCTGAAATTTCTTCTGGCTTGTTACTGCTATTTATTTCTCATCCAGAAATACTAACTTGCTTGAATTATGATAGCATTTTTAAGATATGCATTTTTTTTTTTTTTAAATATTTGGGTCTGTTTCATTTTTTTTATATAAGATCTTTTTAAAGATCAGTAGTTCTAACTACAATTAAAAAATTTTAAGTTCTTGTTAGCATGCTTGAGTATGTTTGTAATCAATATTAATTAAGATAGTTAAGGAGAGTTCATACTCTTTTAATGTAAGATATTCCTTTCATCTAATTTAAATCTGGCTATGATTTACAAGTATTTATTATCAGCTTAACATAGATATAATATTTTTGTGCTCTTTGGTCTTGAATGCCAAAACCTTCAGTTGAAAGTTTAAATTATACATAAATTGCATGCAACTGTCCCATCCAAAACTAATATGTCTGCTACTTATTAATGTAAAATTAAGGTGTTTTAAATATTTTTATGTTTATTGTGGTTAGAAATTATTTTTTACCAAAACAACAGAATTTATTCGGTTATTGTTTTTTTTTATTTTTTAGGTTTTTAATTCATTATCATCAGAAGATTCATCATAGTTTAATAAGTTAGAATTGTATTTCTATAAATTTGAAAGTTGTACATAATGTAATTTCAGTGTAAATATTTTACATTAAAAAATATCTGAATGCAATTTCTATTCTTATACTGTATGTTTTCCATGTACATATTAAAGTACATTATTTATCAGAATTCTTTAAATTTTTTTATTTAAATTTTAGCATCTTAACTTCCATATTCATGTACAAAAAACAAAAATTACACAAAAATAAGTAAGAAATAAACAAAGTTTATGCAAGGTCTTACTATTTGGGTTAGCCATGTTTTAAAAATATTTGAATGTATATTGTTGTATGCTAAGCTAACATAATGAAACCGCCCCTTTCTTACATAAAAGGAATGTGCCCTGAAAGCCATTGTAGGATAAATAAAGAACTTGCCAAGATGAAACATTTATCTAAGAACATTCAAGAATATAAAAATTAATGCCTAGAAAAATAATAACAAACTACCTCTGACACTGGCCAGTAAAACTTGTCATACCAACAGGGGAAAACTACAGTTCTATAGAATATTCATGCCATCAACCAAATTAATCCTTTCAGGAGATGTGCCGGGTGGTGGACAAATGGCTAAGACACTGGCAATCAGTACCAGAGTCTTTGGATTCGAGTCCCACTGTTGGCATGGATGTTTGTAGCCGTTTGGAATTAGCTTTAAGTAGGAGGTCCCGACCGATCTAATTAAGCCTCGTGTAGCAAAAAATGACCATAGTGCTTTCAACCAACCGACATCTCAGGACATGCGATGTGATGACATCATAGACTTTTAAATTTTGCATATAACTTAAATACACAACAAATTCTGAAAAATGAGTGAGTTATCTCGAACATATATGTTTACATTTGCTATTTTGTGTATATAACCATTTCAAGCACACTTGCAAAATACATGAATGGAGTGGGAGTTCTAACTTATTGCTTAAATAGTTGGATATTTATGAGGTGATTATTGTAATAACAGTAGTTTGTTCTTTCAAGGTAAGATTTTTTATTTTATGTACGTGCACATTTGTATAAAACAACAATTACTTAGTGTTACTTCAAATATATTCTAGATTGGATCTTTTCAGCACCTTTGTTTAGTTATCAATTTGTCTCTCCTTGTGGCTGTTGGCCATATATTTAAAGAAAATATGGATTGACTGTAGATATCCATAAAATCGTATTGATACTGTAATTCCTTAGCACTGTTACAATACCTTCTAAAAGTACATGAATGGATAGACTTTGTGAACATAACAAAACAGAAATACATACTACTCAAAATCTTCAATAAAATTAAGAACAGCTCTACTTTTGAACTAATAAGTTTAGGTCTATCAGGCCAAGGATGATTAGGTTGTATTTTGTATCTATAGACATTTCACAAAAGCAAAGATCCTAAAATTCTTTGATATAAATTAAGACGATGACAGAATTTTCTAGAACTTTATGGCAGTTAGCAACTGACACAAAACCACAATAAGGGTTTATCTGTCTGAGGAATTAAGGAATGAAATTTATGTGCTTAACCCCATATAGAAAGACTTTCAAAAGTAAATTAATAAAAACTCCCACACCTCAAATTTGTATGTATATGTGCAATATATATGTTTTATCTGAGCAGAACTTGATTTATTGAAAAGTGTCTTCACCAAATAAATTATGATTCTTTATTGAACTATAGTGATAACCAGTGTCTAGGTCTAGCTCTTGTACCAGATATAAATTAATACCATTTTTATGCTAACTATTTCTTGCTTAAATAGTTGGATATTTATGAGGTGATTATTGTAATAACAGTAGTTTGTTCTTTCAAGGTAAGATTTTTTATTTTATGTACGTGCACATTTGTATAAAACAACAATTACTTAGTGTTACTTCAAATATATTCTAGATTGGATCTTTTCAGCACCTTTGTTTAGTTATCAATTTGTCTCTCCTTGTGGCTGTTGGCCATATATTTAAAGAAAATATGGATTGACTGTAGATATCCATAAAATCGTATTGATACTGTAATTCCTTAGCACTGTTACAATACCTTCTAAAAGTACATGAATGGATAGACTTTGTGAACATAACAAAACAGGAATACATACTACTCAAAATCTTCAATAAAATTAAGAACAGCTCTACTTTTGAACTGATAAGTTTAGGTCTATCAGGCCAAGGATGATTAGGTTGTATTTTGTATCTATAGACATTTCACAAAAGCAAAGATCCTAAAATTCTTTGATATAAATTAAGACGATGACAGAATTTTCTAGAACTTTATGGCAGTTAGCAACTGACACAAAACCACAATAAGGGTTTATCTGTCTGAGGAATTAAGGAATGAAATTTATGTGCTTAACCCCATATAGAAAGACTTTCAAAAGTAAATTAATAAAAACTCCCACACCTCAAATTTGTATGTATATGTGCAATATATATGTTTTATCTGAGCAGAACTTGATTTATTGAAAAGTGTCTTCACCAAATAAATTATGATTCTTTATTGAACTATAGTGATAACCAGTGTCTAGGTCTAGCTCTTGTACCAGATATAAATTAATACCATTTTTATGCTAACTATTTCTTGCTTAAATAGTTGGATATTTATGAGGTGATTATTGTAATAACAGTAGTTTGTTCTTTCAAGGTAAGATTTTTTATTTTATGTACGTGCACATTTGTATAAAACAACAATTACTTAGTGTTACTTCAAATATATTCTAGATTGGATCTTTTCAGCACCTTTGTTTAGTTATCAATTTGTCTCTCCTTGTGGCTGTTGGCCATATATTTAAAGAAAATATGGATTGACTGTAGATATCCATAAAATCGTATTGATACTGTAATTCCTTAGCACTGTTACAATACCTTCTAAAAGTACATGAATGGATAGACTTTGTGAACATAACAAAACAGGAATACATACTACTCAAAATCTTCAATAAAATTAAGAACAGCTCTACTTTTGAACTGATAAGTTTAGGTCTATCAGGCCAAGGATGATTAGGTTGTATTTTGTATCTATAGACATTTCACAAAAGCAAAGATCCTAAAATTCTTTGATATAAATTAAGACGATGACAGAATTTTCTAGAACTTTATGGCAGTTAGCAACTGACACAAAACCACAATAAGGGTTTATCTGTCTGAGGAATTAAGGAATGAAATTTATGTGCTTAACCCCATATAGAAAGACTTTCAAAAGTAAATTAATAAAAACTCCCACACCTCAAATTTGTATGTATATGTGCAATATATATGTTTTATCTGAGCAGAACTTGATTTATTGAAAAGTGTCTTCACCAAATAAATTATGATTCTTTATTGAACTATAGTGATAACCAGTGTCTAGGTCTAGCTCTTGTACCAGATATAAATGAATACCATTTTTATACATGTCCTTATCCTTGTGGTTCATTGGGAGAAAGAAATATTTGGGTCTCAAATTTTTCTTTTGTATCCACGCACAAGTAAATATTCCCTTGATACCAGCTGAGTTCTGGAATTAGATCATTTGTACATATATCCTTATCCTTGTGAAAATAAGACATTTCTCAAGCTTTTTTTTTTCCATTTAAGTAATTACCTGCCTTTTTTAAATGGAAAAACAATAAACCATATATCTTTTTGATTGCTTATTATATTGCCAGAAAGTATATTGCAGTTGTAAAGTGGAGAAGACTAAACTAACATGCTTTATAAACCTCTTTAATAATTTTACTATACACCAAACTTTATGGCAATAATGGATTTGAACTACTTTCCCAGACAATCGAAAAAATTGACTGTTGTACTCCTGATTCTAAAACCTTACTTCATCCATGTTAACACTTCTAATATATTTTAAACTCCCTAAAAGATAATCTCGGAAGATATTTTATCTCCTTCCATGTCTTTCTAATATCTAAAAAATGTGATTGCAAGGCACAGTGATGAGTTCTGAAATCCATGAAATTTTGTGCCTATTTCAAATAAAATGAAGGTCAAACATTATACCCTACATGAGCTAAGAGTTCTGGAATCTTATAGAGCTCATACATGAGAAATTCCAAAGGCATGATCTATTTGTTGACATGGTTGGAAAAACTGTGGCATGATGCAAGGCAATACTTCTAAATAAATGAAAATAGACTTAGAAAATTAATTTTTAACTACAAATTTTACATGAAAATCATTTTTGAACTGAAATGAGCTCACTAAAACATACTAAAATTGTTTCTTCTTCCCTGTGAGTCTCCTCTTGATACATTTACACTTGTGAGTAGCATCTGGAATGTCCCTCTGAAGAATCCAACAGTAGTCTGCCATGATTGTAATGTTCCATTTTCCCTGATATCTTCTTTCCATTTCTGTAATTTCCTGGTGGAATCGTTCACCTTTTTCTTCACTCACAGCTCCCAAAATTTCAGGATAGTAGTCAATGTGGGATTGGAGGAAATGCACTTTCAAACTAATCAGGCAACCTAAACCTTTGTTGTGCTGATATTTAAAGTTTTAAAATAAATACATTTCCAACATAACATGCTTAAGCAAATTACAGATAAGTGTGGTGAATAAAAATATGAAATTCTATTATGATATAAATTATTATTATGATGATATAAGTGGCTGGTCTAATAACTCAAGCAAAGAACCATTTCATGTAAAAAACTACTCCTTTGAAAGAGTAGATCAATTTAAGTACCTATGCACCATGATAAGCAATGGAAATAACTTTATTAAAACAGAAGTTAATCATAGAATAACTATGGGAAACAAATGCTTCTATGGCCTGAATGCTTCTATGGCCTGAAAAAACAACTGAGGTCAAGGCTCCTCAATGTAAAAACCAAATTGAAGATCTACAAGACACTCATTCGACCGGTTGTACTGTATGGAAGCGAAACATGGGCACTCAATAAGGACACTGAAAACCGATTGAGTGTATTTGAAAGACGGGTCTCGCGATCTATTTTCGGATCAGTATATGACAATGGAAGATGGAGAGGACTTTTGAATTTTGAACTTGAGAGGAGATTCAAAGAACCGACAATCTCAAAAACCATTAAAATCTCTCGACTAAGATGGTTGGGGCACGTTTGGAGAGCACAGGAAAACCTACCCATGAAAATACTAACTTTCAGGGTGCCAGAGGGAAAGAGAAAAAGGGGCCGCCCCCCCCCCCCCCCCCCCTCAAGGTGGCTTGATGGTGCTGAATGCGACCTCACAACGCTTGGTGTGAGGGGTTGGAAAGGTGCCGCGCTGGATAGGGAATGCTGGAAACGCATTTTAGAGACAGCCAGGGCCTGTCGCAGGCTGTAGTGCTGTAGATGATGATGAAGTGGCTGGTAATTTTTTTTTATTATTATTGGCTGGTGAACCTTTGTTCCAAATAGATAAACTAAATACCTCCATTTCAACCCTGTCCCTACTATCTCTCAGTAATTCAATACTTTCAACTGTACCATTTTGGCTAAGAAACCGAACTCTCCCACGATCCCAAAGATTACGAACACCAGAACAGAAAAATATTGATGACTTTTGCAAATCCCAGGCTCCCCAGTTAAAAGACAAAAATTCCGCGAAAGGGGGAAAAACATCTTGTTTACAGCGTCGGCGTGCAGCGATACAAGGAAAGGCTAGGCGTGACTGTCCAATGAGAGAAGGAGAGTACGGAACTACTTTTTCAACGCAAAGTATTCAAGGAGAAAAGTGGCCCCGAATTCAGAGAGAGAAAAAAGTTTGAAGGGAGATCTCTACCCGACAGCCAAAGTTTCAAGTCGCTATCCAGACGCCTCCGCCGAGATGCAAGATATCCAAGACATGCAGACGGGACGAAAGATGATGGAGATTCCAAACGCCAGATAACTCCTTTAACTTGGGCATGCCCTACATAACTTCCCCAAAATCTTTATTCTTTTCTATTATGCCTTTATTTCAAATTTCCCTTCTTATTTTTTTTTTTTTTAGACTGCAGTCATTTACCGGTAATGTAATTTTTTTTTAGTTTATTTTCTTTTAAGGTTTAAATTACATAATTATCATTTTTTGGGGGTTCCTACCAGCCACTAATTAATTTTGAGTTTTTATTATGTTTTGTAAATGTGATGAATATATAATATATCATCTGGGAATTGTGCCATCATTACAAATTAAGTTTTGTTATCGTATCATGAATAACAGTTAATGTTTAAATAAAGTTTGTGATTATTCCCCCTAAGCTCGTGTTTGTCTTTAATTCCTTGCTGAAGAGTAAGTTTTAATTATTTCTTTTAGTTCCTTTTATTTTCCTTTAGGTTTAATTATGGTTTTGTTAAGATACTCGCAAACTCCCTTTGAACCTGGATATTGCGGTTAAAAAGTAAATTTTAATTTATTTAGGTTTTCACAATGCGCCTCAATCTAACTTTAATCTTTTAGATAAACTAATTTTAATTCTATAATCTATGAGATAAAATCTTAAGTTAAAATTTAATACTTTAATTTTTACAACGAGTATTTTCAGTGTCAATTCACTCATCATGTTAAAGTAGTCTATTCGTTATTAGTTACTCAAGTAATTTCGTTCCAACACCTTGAAATGCTTTCAGCATTTGTCCAATGATCTTTTTCTAGTCAGGATCTTTCTTATTGCCTAAAAATTTCTCTACAACCTCTTTAAATGCAATCCACCCTTCTGTTTGAGAATCCATCATGGTATTGACAAACTCTTGATCAGCTATAAGCCTTCTAATGTCTGGTCCAACGAACACACCTACCTTCAATTTTGTCTCCGAGAGGCCTGGAAACTTGGTGACCAAATATTTGAAGCATTTTCCATCTCTTGGAAGTGATTTCACGAATTGTTTCATCAAGCCCAATTTTATATGGAGAGGTGGTAGAACTTTATGTGGAGGTACCAAAGTTTCTCGGAGGACATTGTTTTGACCGACTGCGAGCACCCTCGGCTGCCAACTCTTCTTGGTCCAGTGATTTTGTCGGTCTCTATTGTTCCATAGACACATAAAACAAGGGTATTTTGTATATCCAGCTTGTTGCCCGAGCAGCATGCACGACTTTTTAATCCCCACACACTTGCCAACCATGGTCTTCATATTTAAGTTTACAAAGAAGTCTACGTTCTACTAAGTTTCCTTCAAGCATACAGAATGACCTACAGGGATGGAAGGGTAAAAACTGCTGTTGTGGAACAAAACTGTTTTGAGACTTCTTTTTGAAGAATCTATGAAAAGATGCTATTGCATTGAATCATATTGGATTTTGAACTGACCATCAAACCTTTGACATCGAGGCAATAAACCAACTTGTCTTCCTGGGAAAAGTAAGGAACAAACTCCTTTTCACAATGTCTGAACTATAAAAAAAACACTCCTGGCAACAATAAATTCCTGCTTTTGAGCCTTGAACTGAGTAACTCAGTGGCATCTTTGGGAAGATTCAAGTCTTTTACCAAATCATTCATCGTCTCCTGGGAAAAAAATTTTGGTCTTGTATCATCTTCAGAGTCAGAACTTTATTGGTCATCTGGTTCAGGAATGAGTTCACCTTCATCGGAGCTAGGTATCTCTTTCAAGGTAACAGGGGCTTGGGTACTGGTATATATCTATGCCATAGGGGATGGGGCAAATTGCTGAGTGGAGATTGGGGTATGAAATGGAATGCTTCCATTTAGAATTATAACCTTTCACATTGCATGAACAAAAGTAACAGTCTTCACTATGGTTCTTTTGCTCTTGCTATACCATAGGAATCTCATAACGGAAAGCTTTTTTCTTACCCTTACACCAGTTTCAGAGGTGCTTAACACACCATTTACACACTTTATGAGGTGCCCAAATTCTATTTTGATCCCCAAGTTTTAGTCCAAAGTATACTTTCTCAACAGCTGAATATCACAGTCAGAAGTCTGTGATATTCAGCTGTTGAGAACTATATATTCACCACAAATGAAACAAACTGTCAGGCAAATTAATATACTTCTGCGGAGCCATAACACTAATTTGAGGAAACACAATTTAAGAATGACGAGCTAACATAAAGTGAGATGATAAAGTATGAACGGGCGAGAACAAGTAAAAAATTTAGTCAAGCCTATGCATGTCAGAGCCTGCATGGTCAGCTTGCAACATGTTGATTCTGGTTTCCATTAGCTCACTCTGGAAGTTCTTTTCTTTGAAAGTTATGTTCTTCTAGCATTGTATATCTTAAATGCATGGATGTGAATTAATTAATAGTAATTTTGACTTTTAATTCAGTTAAAAAAATACCAAAAATTGAGAAAAATTTGCTAAATTTGAAGAAAATTTTGCATTTTGTGTTAAATCCTGATGTCTAGGATTTTTTTCAAATTTTTTTTCGTATTCAGCACACTAAAATACGTGGAAATTAGTTGAAAATAATCAAACAGCTTTTTATTTGCAGATCTGTGTTATTTGAATCATAAAACTAGAAAATCACCGGCATATTCGATGCCAGTCGCTGACAAATCCACTGCCGTGTACATTAATGGTGACTGGTGCATGAAAAATCTGTCATGGCTGCAATGTCTTCCAAATTCACCTCTGGAGGTGCGAGGTTAAGTGTAACCGTCTCATCACATGACTCGGTTCAAAAGTATGGGACCAGTTCTTTAGCCAAATTGGACTCCGACCCTTGTGGTGCCATTCAGAACTGGAGCCGCACCATTCTGCCCAATAGCCTTTATGGACTTATCTGATATATTGTTGATCAAGGGGCATAAGCCACACACACAGAAAATCACTGTAAAATTGTAGAACTTGTAAATAGGCCATTAGCAACAGTGCATGGGAGAAATAAATTGATACAAAAGTAAAGGTATTCCTTATTAAAATAAAAGATAAGAAATAATTATAATAAACCATGCTGTATGACAAAAATGAGAAAAAATCTATTTTTATTAGATGTTGAACAATATACAAAGAGTGCTAATCCAAAACTATTAGCAACTTGGATACTTTAGGCAAGAAGCTAGAAACAAACCATTCTTTATAAAAGGCTATAGATCTTAATAATTGAACTTATATAAATATTTATTTAGAAAAAAAAAGTAACATTTGGTAATGAATCAAAATGTAAATTACCTTATTAGAATGGTAAAATAATGGGATTGAGAAAACCCTAAAAGGAGCTGAAATACTAAAAGTGTTACATTATGAGATTTACTGCTATAAAATCTCACTTTTAGGTAAAAGTTCTTAATATGGTATTTATTATTTATCATAATTTTATAAACTTTTTGTGATTTTAAAAATGTTCTATCCAAATTGATATTCTTCATGATGAACTAATCTTGATGAGAAGCTGTCATATGTATCAGTCATTACATTACAGTGTATTCGTCTGTGTATGCTTCCTAGTTTACACGAAATTCCATAAAAAGCACAAAATCCTAAGTGCTAAAGAGACCAGTTCTGTTTCAGTTCAATACTAATAAATTCAGAGTAGAAAGGAAGATAATGTTTAAAAAAATGTGAAATTCTACTATAGTATAATACTTAAAAAAAATGTGAAATTCTATGATAATCTATTTGATAATGAGAAACAGAAACTGGTCAAGTACAACAAAATGTTTTAAGTACACAAATGAAAGGTAATGCAGAATAGACACATGACAAAAGGATGCAGGTAAAGCTAATTCTTTAAGAACTGAAATGTGTGTTTAGCGTCAAAAGCTTCCATGGAGTAAGCTTAGGTTCAAATCCTGACTAAGACATGGATGTTCTTGTACTTTCCCTTCACGGGGGGTGATGTTGACTCACCTATATGGTGCAACCATAATAAAGAAGCTGGCAAATTTGCAGGGTGGGTCAGGTGAATGTAGGACAAGATCCTGCTACATTGGAAAGAAAGAAAAAAGACTATGCTTAACATATTGTGTTGAAATCAGTATTAAGAAACATTATACATTCTAATATAAGAAGTCAGCCTTCAGATGAAGGGGGGGGGGGGGGCTATCAAAACACAGAAAAGTTTTTAAACTTTCATACACAGTCTAGGAAAGTTTTCATGTTACATGTTGCTGTAGGAAAATATAAATTAGTACAAATTTAATATTCAAAGATAAAAAACTTTTAAAATATTGTAATATATAATTCAAATGTTAACTATTGAGGAAATGTGGGTGGTTTGAAAAACCAAGACACAAAGGTACAACCCATTGATCCCCTGAAAAAAATTTAATTTTTTTTATAGTGTATTAGGCAAAAAAAAAAAAAAAAAGTATTCTTCGTTTTTGTCAAAAATTATGGGCTCCTTTAAAGTTTGACAAAGTAATATCTATCTTTTGACAAGATCATTGTTTACTGTCACTAATTTGATTTTGATTTCAAAACACCTTAATATTATAATTTTTTTTTCATATATATTACAAGCTAAGTGACTCTGAAAAATAAATGCTTGGTTCGGAGCACTGTGGTCGTTTTTTGCTACAGGAGACTGGGACCTACTGCATAAAGTCGATTCCGAATGACTATAACATCCATGCCAAAAGTGGATTCAAACCCACAGATTCTCATACCAAAAGCCAGAGCCCTAGTCATTCAGCCATCATGTGGCTGAAAAATAAATGAAATTTTAATATTTTGAAAATTTTTAAATTACCTAAATAATATAATGCAGAATATCAACATACTTGTGAAAATAAAAATCACACTTTATACAAGGAGAAAAGTGCACTTTACCCGATTCACAAATACTCTTGATTCATTCAACACAATGTAGAAAACAGCTATAAATTTTCATTTCTTTCTATGAAATAATACATGGAGTGATATGTAGCCAGGAAGAGTAGGATTTAAATGAATTATACATTACTTGATATGAATTTTACAAGTGATAATACCAAAAAAAAAAAAAGTGCAAAAAATGTTCTATTAAGATGATATTTTGAGATAAAGCTTCATGGATATACTATTCTACCACACTAAATGAATAAGTCATTCTTTGAAAATTTACTGTCAAGACCCAAACACAAAATGTGCATTTCATTTTATTTTTAAAAATACCACATATTTATCAAAAACAATTATAATTTATGTTTTATGTCATAAGAATAAATACAACATAACTCTCTAAGCATATTTAAAATAACAGTATATACATTTTAGCCAAATTATTTGAAATCATACAACAGATAACAAGTAATGAAGTTTCTACACTTTTTTGGGGCCAAAATGTATATTAAGTGTGCATATGAACATATAAAAAAAATTACAAGGTACATTTCAATTATAAAGGCATCACTTCAGTTTGGCTTGAAAAACTGCCTTAATAGGTTTCATTACCAAGTTTCAAGCATGCTTCCATTGAATTGGGATATATAAGACTTAAATCATATTGTATTCAAAATTTAAAATGCATTAATCTTAAATGGCATTTATAATGCATTAAGTTTAAATGGCAAAATATATATTTGTAGTTAGTTTCAAACTGATGAAGTTTTAAAAAGTTTTTAAACTCTGAAGAAATTACACTCTAAAAGCATGTACATACCATTCAAAAGAGCTAAGCATTTTTTATGATGATGGCATGAGCACACGTATGTTCAAAAATGTTAATGCCAGGAAATGGTTGGTTGAGAGTGATAGGTCAACTTTAGCTGCACAATGCTGAGAAGGATAATGTCCTAAGTTACTATTTTTTTTTAAATCTATTGTTAAGCTCATGATCTTACTTAAATCGTAGCAAGAGTAAGAATTTGATTATTTGTTAAGAAACTCAGAAGGACTAGAATTATTACTTTCATGAAGTGTTAATAACTTTAATCTGGATAATAAGAAAGAAAATCTTCTGAAAAAATTGACAACATAAGTAGCTAGTGTTTTAGGATTAAAAAAATAAAAAGGGTTTATAATTGATTTTGACTGTTTGGATAGTTGCCTGTAAATTTAAGGATTTGCAAAAGCAGGCTTTAGTCTTCTATAAGCAATTAATAAACATTAATAAATGAATGTTTGGGAAAGAAGTGTTGGTCTTCTTTCCCAAACATTCATTCATTCATTACTTTTGTATGTACTTTCCAAAGTAATAAATGAATGTTTCGGCTAGGGAACTAACAAATGGTAGAATGGAAAATGCTTAATAAATTTAGAAGGATATGTTAAATACTGCAATAACATGCAAGTTCATATTCTCCAGAGTTAAACAGATAAAATCAACTGAAAGAAGATTCTTTTGATTTAAACTTAGATGCTATTAAATGTTATTCCACTCAGAATTTAATACAAAAGTTACAACACTTGAATTAAATATTATATAAAATTTAATTTTTTAACTTAAACATTAAAGAAAACTTTAAATTATTTACATTTTATTTATATCTAAACTTATAAATGAACTTAGACTTAAAAATTTATACTTATTTTAAAAAACAAGTTAATAATACCTTTAGATTATTAACTTATCTTTTAAAAATCACTGAGTATTGAGAGTATACAGGACATAAAAGAAACAAAGTTCAGAAAAATATTTAAAGATGTTCCTACATAAATTATATATATATCATTGACATCTTTAGTTAAGTAAAACTAATGCTACACAGAGTAACAATCTTTCACTAAAAAATTTCTTTTATTATTCAACCTAATATTCAGTATATGAAAATTTTACATCAAAAAACAATTTCCTTTAAAATAGTATTTGATTAGAATATAAGAAATATGAGTAAACTGCATTTAAAAATTTTGCTTAACATTAATTTATATTTATGTGCAACTGCATCATAAAATCCATAAATTTTTATTGATATTTTACATGAGTCATTCAAAGTTACCATTATATATAAATATATGTAGTTATATATATAGAATGAAAGATAATGGTAAATGCAATAATTTATACATATATAAATATATATATATGTATGTGTGTCCAAATCAATGCAGGAGTATTTTTTTAAATTGTCTTTGATATTAAAACTTTTCAAAGATAATCATTTAAAATAAAATACTAAGATAACAAGTTGGACTTTCAAAACTATTTGAATTTTAAAAGAAGACTATAAGGATAGATTTTTAAAAAAATTGAATTGGTGCTCAATTTGAAAACATAATTGTCACAAAGCCTGTAACAAACTTATAAAACAAAAACATGCTCTTGACAGTTTTTTTTTTGTTTATATATCAGTAAAGGTACATATATCTTAAATTTTTTTTTATTTATGTTGAAATCATTATGCAAACATAAAGTGAAAATCCTAAAGAAGTGGCCCAAACCATGAAAAATTAAAGCCAACACCATCTATTGTACGTTTATTGTTATATATTTTAAGGCTAGCTATTCATGATCAATTAGAAAAAGCCAAAATACAAATTTAAGAAATGTTTAATCTTTTTTATAAAACAACCATGATTCTTGATAGGAATGAAAAATTTGTATAAAAAGCTGAATGTTTTGGTTATGAGCACTCAGTATTTACCTTTCAAATCACTCAGCTAACTGGTTTCATTTCTTTCAGTGCAAAACATTTTAGGCTACTTTTTTAATAACTCTATTCAATGAAAACAGAAACTTAAAAAAAAATAAAAATTATGGTCAAAATGATAATGCTTTATACAAAAAAATGTTTACTTTATCACATTGGTTACTTATATTAACACAGTAAAGACCTTAGGTTATGCTAATGGTCACAACTTTTGTGTCTTCATTCCAAATTAAGTTTCTACTAGCTCTTTGACTTCCATTCCCCCCCCCCCCCAAAAAAAAAAAAAAAAAAAAATCAGTAAATTTTGCTCTATAATTTTATCATCAAAAATTCAAGAAAACATTATCTCAGAGGATAATGAAAAATCATGGGGTATTTATTGATCAACTTCTAATAAATGAGACAATAACTTTCGCTCAGTCAAGAACTATTTTATATCGCTTATAGATTAAGTTTTAAACTAAACTGATCCTTTTCAAAATGGAAATCATACTTATATTTACAGTTACAGAAACATTAAATGCTATGAGTTATTTCAAATATCATTTGTTGTAATAATACTTTATACCCGAATCACAATCTGCAACATACTATAAGGAAAGATCGACAGAGCAGAACCATAATAGTTTAGTTTTACTTACAAATAATTATTATGTGTAAAAATTCTTCATCTTAATGTAATGTTACAGTTTTTAAATGTTATATTTCTTCATATACAATTAAACTTCTAGTGTCCTCATGATTTCCCTTTTGAGGAAAATTTACTGCTAGAGATGCCCATGATAATGAAGATGAATCCTCTCCGAGGGGAGGTATCAGTGGCTGTCTTCTGGCAAGTGAAACATTAAGTCGTACCCCATTAGAAACAGTGCCATTGACATCTTTGATAGCTTTTTCAGCTTGGTCGATTTTCTCAAAAGTAACAAATCCACAGTTTTTATCCATTTCCATGGATATGTTTATTATGTTACCAACATTTTCAAATGTTTTTTGTAATAATTCTTGTGTAACACCATAACCTCTTACATACACTGTATTACCTTGACGTGGTCTCTCTGGTCTTCCATCTCTGTCGCGTTCTCTGCGTTGGTTATCTCTTGCGCGATCTTCCTTTATTTCATCCTCAAGTTTACGAGAACTTACGAAACTTTCGTATAGTTTTTTAACGGGTGGTCTTGGGCTACTGTTCGCAGATGGTACTGATTCTGATGGTGATCCGATAGAAGAAGGAGGATCTTCATCTAGCGTATGAGATGCAGAGAATGGTTGATAACCTGTAACTGACGTACTGGGCCGCTCGCATGCGTTTCGCTTTCTTTCTAATGCTTTAGGTCTTTTAAACCCTTGTCGCTCTTTGTTTTCAACTTTAATGGCGCTGATCGCACCAGATTTCAAAAGTTTTTTTGCTACTTCTTTGGCATCCGGTTTTGCTTCAAGCTGACGAACAAGAGGCTTTGGAGGCGGGGGTTCCTGTTTTGGAGCACTTTGAGTTTGTAGAGCTTTCTTTCTCCGCCGCAACTTTTCGTACTTTTTTTTTAACGCCTCTTCTTCTTCAGTTAATTGAGATGGAAAATGTAAATACACCATTTAAGATGGGTAAAATTATATCAATAATTTATGAAATGACTCAAGTCCAAATAAACTGATGTTACAACGATCGCCACACTTCTTGATTGACAATATGTAAACAATCCAGAGCGCGGTGAAATCGTCGGGTACAGTTAATAAAACTACAGTGGATATTTCAGGTTACAAAGTTTGGAAATTCTTCAATCACTGTTAATCGCTATCTTTCATAAATTCTCTCGTCACGGGTGAAATGGCTGCATTCCTGTAGAAGATTTCAAGGGTGGAAAACCCGATTTTACAAGGCAGCGCATTTCAAACTCCAGAAGTAATGGTTGGTTGGGGTTCTGCACATCCCCATTTGGGGAAATTTTAGTCGATATATCACAATGTCAAGCAAGCTAATTTGCTGTAGTCAACAAAAAATTATCGCCACCAAACTATTCTCTGTGACATTTACTGTATGAGATATTGGTAAGTAGCTTGAAGAATCTAAGATCATAGGCTTTGCGCCTGTTTACAAACAGACACTGCGACGCCGAAAGCTGGTTGGCAAAACATTCGTTAGCTTATCATGGCGTTCTATGATCACACTTACCACAAATTCGATATAAAGTTATGAAATTATGCGAATACTTTAGACAGATCTTGCAAGAAAACTTACGTTCATAAAATAATCTTTAAAAAAGAAGATGGGGTTTCCTTTTACCTTCCAGATACCTTTTTATTAAATAAAGAAGACAGGAAGGATAACATTCCCCTACGGCCAGTTCTAAGGAAATCCGACATCGAACGATTTTTGCTCTTGGCACCAGGAAAAAAAATGTTAGATTCCTTTGTTTGTTGTAAGTTTGATATGTATAATTTTATATTGCCTTCCCTAAATATTTGAAACTGTCGATAACTATGCTGATCTTACTTCGCACGTGTTGAATTATGTGTTAATTGTACCGTGGTATTTTTTTTATTTTTTTTGTTATTGCATATTCATGACGATTCCATTTTCTATGAAAAATTAGTTTTGAATTTGGAAAATTAATTTAATTACACTCATGTCCATAAGTAAGGGATAATTCAGAATCACATGGAAATCGAACTCTAAAATAAAAATTTCACCTGTGGAATTATCACAGACATCAACAAGAATAATATGCAAATTACAGGAAGCCACCCGATGACGCCGATAGTACGTCACAATGAGGAGAGTGTAAGAGAGGGGTATATAAGGAATGGTGGCAAAGAAGTACAATTGTTCACAAGCGTTCTGTGTAAGCCGCTCAGTGCCATAACCGAATAGTTATGACACAGAGGACGCATGTGGAGGATTTTTTTATTTGGTAGAATTATCGGCCGCCTGGAATATGGACGTACTCAGATGGAAGTATCCGAGGAACTTGGATTGCCCAAAGTGTCTCTAGGCTTTGGCAACGATTCCAAGATGATGGAAATGTCTGTAGACGTAAGGGCCTGTTCACATAGGAGTCTGTTGCGTAGCGTTAAGGGAAAGATAACGTTGAGACGAAAATAAACCAATCATAGGAGTTAAAAATTTCATTGCTAAACTGTTTAACGCCTATGATTGGTTTATTTTCATCTCAACTTCAGCTTTCCCTTAACGCAACGCAACCGGACTCCTATGTGAACAGGCCCTTACAGTACAGGTCGCCCCCGAGTTACAAAGCCGAATGAAGACCGGTATTTGGCAGTAACTGCCAAAAGAAGCAGACGGAGCACAGCATACGACCTGTCTCGTGAGCTATCTGCAGCCACGGGTACCACAGTTTCAAAGCAAACCGTGTACAAACGCTTGGGAAATATAGGTCTATATGCTCGCAGGCCTCTTAGATGTGTTCCGCCCACAGCAACTCACTGTCGGCAGCGATTAGCCTGGAGTAGAGAACATGCAATGTGGACATCGTCACAGTGGGCTTGTGTGATGTTTTCCGATGAGTCCAGGTTTAGCTTGCAGTCTGATTCACATTGGACTTTCATATGGAGAACGCCAGGTACTCGTTACCTCCAAGACAACATCATTGAACGACACCGTTACGGTGGTGCAGGATTGCTCGTTTGAGGTGGAATTATACTGGGCTCCAGGCTCCAGAACAGATCTGCATGTTCAAATCGGAACCATGAACGGCCACATTTATCGGGACATCATTCTGGAACAACGTGTACGTTTGTTTAGGGGTGCCATGGGCACAGAATTTGTGTTTAGGGATGACAACGCCCGTCCTCACCGAGCAAATGTCGTAAACGGATGCCTTCAATCTGAGGATATCACCCGTGTGGAATTGCCAGCATTCTCACCTGACTTGAATCCGATAGAGCATGTGTGGGACATGCTTGGCCGACGAGTTGCAGCCCGTCAACTACCACCTACATGTGTACCGGAACTTGGGGGAGCATTGCTTGCTGAGTGGAGTAATCTTCCTTAAGATCAGCTCGATAATTTTATACTCAGCATGCCAAGGCGTTGTACGGACTGTATTTCATCGCACAATGTATTTCCATCATACCAACCTTGTAATATTAAGTTTTTGTAAAGGATATATTTTTTACAATTTCTCCACGGAGCAAAAATCGTAGTTTTTATGAATGGTAACATATATACACCATCTTTTTTGTTCTTTATCTTTTGTTTAATAAATGGGCTTTATGAATAAGTCACGTTTGTTTTGTTTCTGAACCTTTATTTGCCGGAGCTGGCATTATCCTTAATTTATTCACATGAGTGTAAATGAGGATAAAATGACAATAGAGAATTTAATCGTAGACCTAGAACGACTCTAGTGCTTGACACTGGGGTTACTCCCAACTCTTCTTTCCCCTAATTTAAAATTTCTTTTTTCTTTCTTTTTGTCATTCCGTTTTCCTTAAATTCTTTCTAGACCGCTTTCCCCCCCCCTCCCCATTTTTCCTAATTATATACAGTCACATCCTCTTACGCTTTTTTAAAAAGGTAGTATGTTGTCTCGTTGGTGTAATATGCCTCTACGAATCCTCATGGTCAAATTGTGAGCCGTCCTCCCTGATAATATCTTCTTCTAAGCTCCTGGATCCTGTTTCGTCAACCAATCAGGTTGCGGGACACATTTTGCTCTCGACCAGTAGTTAAGCTTGAGCTTTTTTAACCTTAGTAATACAATTAGCCCTATTTGGAACCTCTCGAAAATTTTTTGTCCATGTCCATGTGTATGTGGGGATAAAATCAATATCCACTGAGGTTTTTATTAAAAAAAGCGCAACAATCAGGAAGACCAACCCATTTTATAAACATCAAAATTTAATTTCCTGGATCAGGTATACGTATTGAAGCTTATAATTTGTCTGGGAAGAGGAATATAAATTTTAAAATAGTGGTGCTTTCCATCTTATATCCGCATGTTTTGTACAGTTTTATTTCTAGGTTTCAGTTGACTGATATAGTTTTCATTCTCTAACAGGAAGAATGATTAATTTGACGTACTAAATCCTTCCGTGTTCTTCCACTGCGGATATCTAAGCTGAGAAAATATCAAATGTTTGATAGTTAAAATTTATATTTCGTTTGTGTGTGTGAACTGTATATAACACTTCCATTTTTCACCAAGAGGAGCGAAAGAAGTTAAAGCTACAGGAATTCTCAAATCATCTATACTTATATATAAAGAGAGAGAGCGATTTTGTACGTGGAGGGTAATCTCCAGAACCACTGCACCTATTTGAAAAATTCTTTCACTGTTTGAAAGGTACATTATTCCAGATGGACATAGGCTATATATTATGTATATCTCATCAGTAGAAATAAAGTTAGGGGCTTAACCCTAACAATTTCCATTGTTCCCGCTACTGTCCTCTACCGCTTTTTGTCACGAAGACTCGAAGAGTTCTTAGCGTGGTGCTATCGCGGTGGGCTTCTGTTCTGACGTTAGCGGTTCGAAACTAGCCGCTCTCCGGCACTCCTTTTTCTTTTAAAAAATTAACTTTAATTATTAAGTAACGTAATATTAATTTGAATATTATTTTAGGTGCTTAAAATAATTAAAAACACATTCTTTACTTAAAATCCTTTTTTTATTTTTGTATTTTTATTTCATCTCTTACTCTAATTTTGAGATACCAATGTGTATCTATACTTCTATAATAATATATAAAGAGAGAGAGCAGATTTTGTATGTGGAGGGTAATGTACAACTTTTGTACATTACAATTTACCTTACAACTTTTCCTTTGTCAACCGCAGTCAAGTAACCATAGCAACACCCTTTAGCTTACGGGGTCTGTTTTTCGAAATCGCTCTTTAGAACGGGAAAATGTTATCTACTATCCTATCCCCATTTAACGTGTGGGACATTCAGCATGGGGGGGGGGGTCAGGGGAAAGAGTGGTTAATTGCTTTCTTACTATTGAAGAAGAATTTCAATAGTAGTTCATCGGCACCCCGTGCCTCTTTCCTCTCTCAAATGGCTGAAAATGGATGAACCGCGGGTGAACCGCCCTTCTGATGTCTCTTGCCTGAAAAGAAATAGCCTCTAGCTAGAACGACAAAAGATTATTATTCAGTCCTTTTCGGCAAGATTCACCCTCCGTTCCCAGAATGTTACACAATTGTTCTCTGGGGGCAAAGCCGTTAGGAAAGTCACAACGAAGTGGAATTCGAGACTATATCTCTGCCGACATCACACCGTATTTTTCGAGAGTATGTGATTCGGATATATGCTATCCCACCCCGTAAGGAAAAGGTTGTAATATTTTAAAGATTCAAGTAGAGGAGGTATTGATAAATACAAAAAGGATTTTTGAAACTGGCAACGTTAAAGGGTTTATTGAAGAAAACTACATTTGGAACTACGCTTTTTATTGGATATTTAAGGTTAAAAAAATTTACAATTTATTGGCTATCAACTGGAAATTTATTGGTATAATATTTTGTTCAACCCGGACAAAGTTGGGACGGGCCGCTAGTTATACATAAAATCTCTAATACTATATCTCTACTGTAATTTCCAAATAATTATGCATAACGGTAAACATGAGTATTTTTTAAAGTTCACGTAACAATTGATTAATATAACTAACAAAAGATAATTTGCTTATTTATTACGTGTTTTGTGTAACAGCTTAATAAATAGAATTTGGAGTATTCAAAAGTACAAGAAATAGTTAATTACTAACTTCAAGACAGTAGAAACTAGTGGAAACTTTAATCCGAAACAAAAAAGCCACCAGAGCAACCACTTACTAAGTGTTAGCTAATCGACAATAGGATATTTCTCTCTTTTGGGGCATTTGAATACGAGTTATGTAAATAACGAAATAGCTAAAACAGTAGTTACGTTGAATTCCACCGTAGGAGTCGCTAAGGGCCTGTTCACATATGAGTCCGTTGCGTTGCGTTAAGGAAAAGATGACGTTGAGACGAAAATAAACCAATCATAGGCCTCCAAACGAATAGCAATGAAATTTTTAACGCGTATGATTGGTTTATTTTCGTCTCAACGTCATCTTTTCCTTAACGCAACGGACGGACTCCTATGGGCCTGTTCACATAGAAGTCCGTTGCGTTGCGTTAAGGAAAAGATGACGTTGAGACGAAAATAAACGAATCAAATGCCTCCAAACGATTAGCAATGAAATTTTTAACGCCTATGATTGGTTTATTTTCGTCTCAACGTCATCTTTTCCTTAACGCAACGCAACGGACTCCTATGTGAACAGGCCCTATGTGAACAGGCCATAAATCCAGCATATAGAGATCCGGATCAGTCATTCATTTCAAAGAGCCATTCAGAACGAACGGCTCTGAGTTGATTTACCCATCTCTTCTAGCGTACGGTTACTTAGCAACCACTGTTGTGTACAAATTCGCAATGTTTTAGACTTGCATACAGCTAATTTCAGTATTGGTAACTGGTGGTATTTATTGTTTATGTAGTCTCTGACTTTAAAATAGATCACGATGGATCCGTTCTTCCAAGCTATATCACATTACAGGAGACATAATTTCGAAAAATGTGTTGATATTTGCAGCGGAATACTCAATGACAAACCATATGATGAAGTATGCCTTTTATTTTCCTCATAACTAGCTATACCAGAGAATATGATCTGTTGCTTGTATTAATTAAAAATATGACCAACTCAAATTTAATGTCATTTTAATGTTTTGATCTAAAACAACTCTTTCAAATTTTTGGGTTAATTTTAAAGTTAATTTAAAAATTACTTTCCTGTGAAGTTTTTCAAATTAAAAAATATTTTTCAGATTTTAATATATATTCGTTGATTAGGTTAAGAGTGTTAGTGACAACAGATTTGAACTAATAAATTTTGAGTTGCTTTTTGTGAAACCAACATCTTCTCAGGAAAGTGAAAATAAATTTTCTAATCCCAAGATATGTATTTTAAAAAAGTTTGAGGGGTTGCAGGTGTTCTTCTTTAGTAGTTTCTAAATAAATTTAATGTACATGTTCAGATTAAAGACTGAAAGAATGTATCTAACCAGGGATTTAGGTTTTCTAAGTTATCCAAATATTTGCCCTTTAAATAAACATTCTAATAATGGTGTTTGAATACTTGTTATCCTCTCTTTCTTTTTTCTCCTTTTTAATTTTTTAAAAGCAAATATCTATAATAGGATTTCAAAGTAGGATTTCTTTTGATAATTGAGCATAATTTATAATCATTTAATTTGATTGAAAAACTTTAAATTTATATACATAATTAATAATTATGTACATCAATTAGTTTCTATTGAATCAAATCAATTAGTTTCTATTGAATGAGATCATCAATGTTGTATCTTCTGAGACAAAACTGTTATTGAGGAGGGACAGCTTTGGCTTGTATGTTATTATTTTTCTTTGTTTTTTTCTTTATTTTTCATTTTGACATTTAAACCTAAAACTAGTTGGTACCCGGCAAAACATGACGGCTAGATAGTAAATAAATGCACTAATACACAAATTACACTCAACACGTCATTGCCAAATGTTGAAAATCATAATAATGCGCAGAAACAAATTAATGTGTTGAAGCGGCCTCTTGCTTAGTGAGTATCTAAAGCCAGATTTAAAGATGTCATTGAGCATGTGCAGAAAGGAATTTTTTTTAATTGTAAACTATCGCTAATTAAACATCGCAAAATAAACAATTTCCATGGTGTTTAATCTTATATTTCACAAACATAATTATCTTAAAAATAAAAATGGCAGAGAGAGATCTAGTGAGATTCCTCGGAATAATCGTGTTTATCATTAAAACATGTCACTGAGCATACGCAGAAACAGTGAGTTTCTAAAACCAGATTTAAACATGCCACTGAGCATGCGCAGAAATCAATTTTTTAATAGTAAATTATTGCTAATTAGTAGAAATTTCGGTTACAAAAACCAAATTTGACAAATCTACAGATTACAATCTTTTGTTTAAGACCAAAATGAAGTCAATTAATGCAGTAGTTTTTTCTCACGGACTGCCCAAAAAGTCGGCTTAGCAACTTAATTTATAGATTTTGTATTACTTACTCATTACTAAACAGCTGTTGATTCTCTGTCTTTATTGTAACATAATTTAGATTTAATCAAAAATAAAATTAATTTAAGAGTAACTTGTTTCCTGTAAAAACATTTTTGAATATATCTGAGATTAAGACTACTTTTAGATAGTAATTTTCAATTAAAAATACAAGTTGGCTCTATTTAAATACATTGGATAAGAAACTACACATCATAGGTTCTAGGACATGGGCTTTTTAGCATTTCTGGACTGCATCGTCTAACAAAAACTTGTCAAGGACTGCATGTGGAATTTAATATTTATTTATGACTACAATGTAACCCATATTACAAATGTGTGTAATAGTAAAATGTTATAATGCAATGAAGTATAATAAAAAAATTATGGGTAAAATGATTAGTCATTTACTGTTTAAACAAAAATATAAGAACATGCCATTTTTGATGTGAACATTGACCCTGCATTTTATATATCAGAGCATCTATATCGATTAGTTGCCACCTACCAGGGCATATTTTAACATAGAGTTGGTGGGGCATTTGCCCCACCAGTGCTGAGAATTGCCCCACTAATGAAAAGAAATTGACAAGTATGTGTGTTTGAAAAATATTTATAATTACAAATCACAAAGTACACTTTCACAAAATGTTTCAGAACAATTTGTGTTGTTAATTGGATATTTATAATTATTTGAGTGGCAACATAAATACCAATGAAAATCTGGCTCTTTAATCATTTTTTTTTTTTTTTAACCCTTGGTTGTCTATGTTGAAATTTCTTCAAATTAAAGATAGGAGAAACAAATTTCCAAAGACAATATAAAAACATTCTTTGAAAATGGGGCTAAGATTCCTTATTGACCCTATTTGTCGCCAAGGCGATTTCGTGCCAATCCTTGTGGCGCGGTTCGTTCCTGGGCTCAGAAAACCCTCTTTGACGACGAACTACATCACAAGGGTTGCTGTAATATTAAGCTAGCCGGTTCAGGAGGTCAAAAGTTAGTTCAGATTTTTTTCTGCTCTGTTAGCTGCTTGACCGACGGATTCTTCATTTGATTAACACGTGCTTGGTGACTATACGATTTTCTAACTTCATTTTAGAGTTTTTATACTTTATTTAAGCTAAATATACTTATACATAGCTTATTTATACATATATAAACAGTTTACTATATTAATATATAATATATTTACATTAAATTTTCAAATAGATTGTAGTGATTAAGTTTGTCAATTAGATATTATTTTAGAATTATTATTTTTACTTTGTAAAAAACTCTTAATTTTTTATTGCTTTATTAAATTAAACTAAATAGTTATGTTGCCCATTAGCAGTATCAGGCTGCATTAGTTAGATTATTCAAGTCGGATTGCAAAATTGGCAGTAAGCATGCGTTCGGCTCGGACGGTATCCCCAGTAGGTTATTTATAGTTGATATTTCTAGAAATAGTGTCGTTTATCACCGATTTCTAAGGGAATGTTCTCTTTTGGTGAGTAGTTTTAAGTGCCCTAAGAAGAACAACATTTTTTAATAATAAACTTCAATATTTTGAAAATCATCACCGGATATTTACAAGTAAGTTTTATTTATTAATAAATCTCTTTATACTCTCATTTTATTGTAAAAGTTTAATAAATAAGCTGTGTTGCATGCTATCTGATGAGTAGTGGGAAGGGGGCGGGATTTAAGAACCAGTCTTACTCACTTGCCGTGCAGAGGGCTGGGGTAAACAACAATGGTGCCAAGGTTGGCGGGAAAAAATTGGCTTGGCGAGAAAACGGGTCAGTTGGGAAGCTGTTCCGAAAATGGCAATATATTTTAAATAAGCACAGGATGTTCCCCAAAAAGTAGAAAAACCAGAAAAATGCTTTTTTCAATTATCAATACATCTAGCAATTGTTTGGTGTGATGAACTAATTTTACAATACTGGTCACAACCATCATGATCTACCTATTAGTGTTGCTTATATTCAATTGATCTGAGAAGCTTTAAAGAAATGCCCAGAAGGAACACATCATATAAAATGTAGGATTGTACCATTTACAACCACACCATGTAAAATACATATAAGTGTATGCTAACTTTTCACTGTATAAAAGAAAAAATTAATAACAATAATGTTGTCTGTTTCAATTATGATGAGCCTTGTAACATTTTAAAATAAAGATCTTTATTTCTAAATGCATATCTTTTGTAAGAAATGTTGGTACATGTGCTCATCCATTTCTTCATTTTTCGGTTATACAACAAAGGCTGCATGAGTGGGATTGAGGGCCCCAGGCTTGACACACTTGTTCTAGGATATTTTTAAAAATATCTAGAGAAAATACTATGTCTGATATATTTGGATGTATAATTTTCTATTTAATCTGTCAAAGCATCATTCTAGCTGTATTATAATGAGGTCTAGAGTAATATTTTATCTAGGTGAACACAGTTTCTATTTCCTTTATTATACCTAGTGAATATCAAATTTTTATAGTTATTGATTTAGTTTTATTCATTTAATTAATTTTCAGAAAAGCTAGATAATCAGTTTTGATAATAACAAAAATTTTAGTTACTTCTTCTCTCTTATAAATCTTAAAACCTTGTTTAAGGATATAAAGTAACTTGAACACTTTACAGCAATACAAATTATAATACTTTATGTTTAAGAAGGATTGTTACAAAATATTCTTGTATCATATTTCTTTAATCCGTATGTAAATTTTAAAATTAAATATTTCAGGCTGCATGGACTCTAAAAATGAAAGCTTTGGTTCAGCAAGTATATGTTGATGATTTAGAAACTGATGAAGAAGGTATAGCTGATATGCTCATGGATGAAAATGCAATCGCACAGATGGCTCGCCCTGGAACATCTCTAAAGACACCTAATGCCAGAAAAGGCTCTAGTCAAGCTTACCGGTGCTTAATTTATAATATTATCCTACTTAATTTATAAACTGACACAAAACTTAATCTAGTCTAATTTTAAAATCATCTAAAATGCTTCTCTAATATTAAAGTTGTTTAAAATAAATAAATTTCGGTATATTTTTCATGCTAGTTCTTTAGTAATCATTTTTAAAAATTTTGATTTCTTTAGGTGGTATAAATTTGCTGTCATATTATTAAAGAAATAATTTATTTTGAGAAATAACATTTCTTAAAAATGCTCATTTTTGCTATTTTATTTTTTTAAATTTAAATAAAATAATTTATTTAATTAATGGTATTAAATTGCTATACTAAATATATGAAACTAATTTTAGCTCTTATATTTTTAGCCTTAAGTAAAAATATAATTACAATGCTTCATTATAAATTTTATTTTTGATTGATACCTTTTAATACAGCATATTTTTTTTACTATATGTGTGTGTGAGAGGGGGGGGGGATGAACTTTTATGCCCTTTATAGCTGAGTAAAATGTGTTAGTGTGCTGAGTATTGGAAATATTTATAAAATTAAAAATGTAATTATATAGCATAAAGATATAGCATTTTCTATAATTTATTTTATCATTTTCATTAAGCAAGCAAAAATATTCTGCATTTTATAAAGGAAAAATAAATTACTTTCTTCTTATTATCATTGTAAAAGGATATATCATATTTTTTTTTTTGTCTTTGTCAATTTTGCATATATATTTTTGTCATTAAGTATTTTATTGTAATTGAGAATTTGTAAGTGTTTATTATTTTTACTTTGAATAGTTCTGTATGCTAAATTGAATGTCACACACATTGCAAGGTCTGGTGGCATGTTTATGCCAAGTCAGAGCTTATTGGCGCAATCTGAACTCTTGGCAGTCGCCAAGAGTAACATGCCGTGTAAACATGCCGCCAGACCTTGCAATGTCTGTAATGCTAGGAATGCTAGGTAGTTGTACACCTATATAAGAGGATTTACTATCAGTTTCCGTTTGATTTACAACATTTTCATTTTCATGTTTAGCAATAAATCTTTTGAGACTTACCTGAATGTTTTCAGCTTCTGTTTCAAGTTGAATAAAGCTTTCTTTGACAGCAAGTATCTCTTCATCTTTTAGTACACTATAGTACTCATCTTGCAGATTTTCCAATTTCATGTGAATTTTCAAAACCGCTTCCATCTTTGTTAGGACAACAATCTCATCTGCTATATCCAGTCCTTCCATAACGAATTGCTTTAATCTTGTAAGTTGGGCTTTTAAATTGCCCTTTTTCTGTTCAGTTGAATCACATCCATTGTAACTGCTTGCAACAAAGTTCAGACAGCTCCAGCTCGACAAACCATTAATATGAAGAGTAATGTTCAAAGTAAGATTACAACTGTGGACTGTAAGCAAAAGCAAAGTTTTATTCAAAAGTATGACGTCGAATCCCTACGATATGGGAGCCGAGCTTACAGACGCTACTGCTTATATAGCAAACTTTCCCCTCTTGCACAGAAGGGTTACAATACAATCGCCTTGGCGACTGCCAAGAGTTCAGATTACGCCCATAAGCTCTGACTTGTCGTAAACAATCATAAAAGGAAAGACATGAAACTATAAAAGTTTGTTAAATTTATATGTAGAACATATAATTTACCTAATAGTAAAAGAAAAAAGTGTTCAAACCATCAATCTTTATCACAGAATAATAATAGAATACTGTGAATTTGTCCTTAGTGTGTAGAAGAAACAGAAAACCTTATTTACCTTAAATATCTGTCATTTCAGTCATTCTTATAAATCTGGATCATTTGAAAGAGGAAATAAAGTTATCTAAATTGATCAAAATTATGTTATCAACAACCTTGAAAATTAAAAGTTCTATTTATTCTTTTACCAACTTCCTTTAGCAGGTAACTATTTTTGACCTAATATACTTATTATTTCTCAAATAAAGATTTATATCATTAGTTGCATCAGAAATAAATATTTTCCCATTACCTTTAAAATTTCCCTGGAATGTCAAAAATAAGAAACTTTAAAATATTGGACCTTTCACAATGCCAGGAAAAGTGGTTAAGGCATCAGCCTGCCATGCGGGTGGCACAGGTTCAAATCCTGCATAAGGCATGGATGTAAAATTAAAGTAGAAGTCAGTCTGTTGTCTACAAACAAGATGCCTCATCTTGAAAAATGGAACTGCAATCTACATCCATTGCTGGTGTGCATTGTTAGTCAATAAAAAATTCTTTTGTGTGTGTGTTCTTTTATTTCCTGTCTTCATGTGAGCACATTCATATGAATCATCTTCAAAGAACTCTAGACTGGGGTTTCATAATGTGAGCTCCTGAGACATAAGGAATAACAACAAGAGCCCTATCATTTGTATAAAATATTCCTGTCTATCTTAAATACTCTGAACTAGCATTTAAGTTTCAAATGTTAGGTACTAATTAAATATATATAGAGAAAGAGGGAGAGAGAGAGAAAGAGAGAGTTAGTTAGTTAAAAATAATCGTTTAACCTCTTTTCTTCAGATAGTACAAGGACTAGTACATTTTTCAACTATCCAGAGGAGTTTGCTGATAAATACTGCTATTTTAGTCAGCTTATTAACTGCTATAGCTTTTCTGCCAACTCTTACTTTTAACTATATAAATGCCTATTCATAGAGAATAAAAATATATTATATGCAGTCAATTTAAATAAAAATATTGAATCAATATTTAACTAAACATTCAAAATTTCTGTTGTTTATATCTAAAATAAGTATTATTATTTCAGGCCTGTCACTCAGTCTGGAAGACCGATGTCGGGAGTCATTCGTCTGGGAACACAGTCTGGTAGACCTGGTACAATGGAGCAAGCTATTCGCACTCGCTCTGCATATACTGCAAGACCTATTACAAGTTCATCTGGAAGATTTGTTCGATTAGGAACAGTATGGAAAATAATATGTCATATATAAAGAAAATTCTACTGTTTTATGTAACTATTAAACATTTATAATAAGAGAAATAAATTAATGTATTAGAAGCTGTTAACACAAAAATTCTTCTTAGATGCATCATTTAAAATAGATTTATAAAGTTTTTCAATTTTATTATTGTAATATTATCTCCAGTTTTTATCTCCTCATTTTTAAAAACTAAATATATTGTCGGTGTTCTGTAAAAAGGGTGAATCCAACAATTCACTACTTTTCAGGAGAGCATATTTTGTACTTTACCTGGTCTGAAAAATTCTTTTTGGATGAAAAACCTATAATATGTTTATATTTTTGAGAACCTGGTACATATCCTAATTGCGTTTCACATGGTTAAACTAATTAGTATCAATGAGTATTCCAGTAAAAATGATTTCATTTGAATTTGATTTTTTTCGCCATTGTTACATCAGGATATATCAGTACAATATGAAACTTACAGATTTGCCATTTTTACACATCGGTAGCTATTAATGCCATGAATCTAAAAATGCAAAAATCCAAAAAAACACAATTTGTTGGATTTGCCCTTTTTTACAGAACACTGGGGATATATATACGTTTTTCTCTAAATCTTCCTTTGTGTTTGCCAATAAAATTATTAACCTTTTTGTGAGTAGATTTGCTTTTAAATGCTTAATGTCAAGAATTGTTTTCACTTTATCCCAAGTTTTCATTTGTGTTTCATTGAAATAGTGAAAAAATATTTGTATCTGTGTGTATTTATGAAGTTAGTTTGTTTAAACTTATCATATTGTTATATATTTCAGGCTTCAATGTTGTCTCAACCTGATGGCCCTTTTATTAACTTTGCTCGCTTAAATATTTCAAAGTATGCTGCTTTACCAAGTATTGCTAAACATCTTTTTGAATATGCATATTATCATGATAATGATATCAGACAGGTATGCAGATTTTACTGTATGGGAACCCTTTTTATTATTATTATTTTAATATTTCTTAACAGATTACAATACAAATATAATTTTATATTGTACTCTTTAAAATTTGCTTAAACAACTGATAATCAAAACTTAAATTGGTAAATGTAATGAAAATACATTTTTTCCCTATTGTATTTATTAATGAAATATGGTTCTTCCAAATGTATATGCATTATCACAAAACAATGACAGCTCTGTTGTGCTGATATTTAAAGTTTTAAAATAAATACATTTTCAACATAACATGCAATTAATAATTATTCTTACAATAATATCAACGCAACAGGACCGTGAAAAATCATCCTTAAGTAGAGATCGCCCTTAAACAGAATTTGTGAAAAAGTAACATTTCCCATAACGTCGGAGGGGCTGGGACTGGGAAACATCATCTTTAAATAGAGATCGTCGTTAAGTAGAGCGTCGTTAAACAGAGAGCCAACTGTATATATATATATATAGTTATGCAATACATAGCCATGAAAATATTAATAAACTGTTCCTCATTTATTTTAAAAGACATAATTGTTAAACAATAATTCTTCATTACAAGTTCACAGGGTTTTTACTTTATCTTTGTAATTTTAAAATTTAACTAATTTAATTTATTAAGAAATAATTTTTTGGGAAAGACATACAATTCAGTTCACAAAGAGCAAAAAGCTTTGAGGTAAGTGTATAGGATTCCATTTGGGATCCCAAGAAGAGACCTTATAGCAAACTTAAGAATGACAATGGGCTAAGATTATCTGGAAGCACATTTGAATAAAATCAGATTAAAGGAAACTTCATCCTGTCCACTCTGTGATTCTAATATAATTATGAACACTGACTATTTAAAGATCTGTGTGAAGTTATCATCTGATTCATCTTCAGCTGAGACCACCTTCCCTGCCTAATGGGCTACTATTTCTTGCTTCTATTAAATGGTGAGAGGAGGGATGGATACAATTTTGCACTCTGGCACAGGATGGAAAAAAAAAAAATTCTTGCAGGTTCAGATTTTTCTGGTGTTATATATAGTTACTAGCAGAATACCCATGCTTCGCTACGAAGTACATTCAAATTGACAACAACAGTCAATGTATGCAATTATTGGCAAAATAAATAAATAAATAAATATATATATATATATATATATATATATATATATATATATATATATATATATATATATATATTTATTTATTTATAAAAAAATTGTAACTGATATTTTTATAGACAAAGTAATATAGAAGAAAATATTCAAATTAAATACAATGGTCAATGTAGGCAATTAATTTGTATGTTTAATATCCATAAAACATACTATTTTGAATTAAATTCTTAAAAAACTTCCATCTCAATTAGTCTAGTGGTTAAATTTTATCTTTTACCATATTTCAATATTTTTTTTGTCAATTTACTTCATTGTTATGCACATGACGCAAAATTAATTTAAAGTATCACAAAAACAAAAGAAACCATGTGATCAGCATTTAATAAATTAAATTCTAAAAATTAATCTTCAAAAATTCACCAAAAATCAGAAAATGAAGGTAAAGATTCAAAAAAGATTTCATTTTAAAGGGATCTTTCTCGTGATTTAAATCTTATAACCCTCAGATTATTATTTTTAATGTAAACTTAAAAAAAGTTACAAAAACAGCTTAAAAATTCAATTTAAAAAAATCTATGAAGAATTTTTCAAAAATCTGTCTTAGTGCACCCCTACACTGTAAGAAGAATCACCATGCAAAAATCACCATGCCCTTTAGGTCCCGCAGTTTGGTCTGCGTGTTATCTGTCAGTCAGTCAGTTATGAAGCTGTTTTATATATATAGATCAGGGGTTTCCAACTTACAAGTGTCCAAGGGCCGCAATCGAAAACACCTGTCTAGTGGCGGGCCGCAATTTAATCAGGACCATACCCAGGACATTTTTTCATGAGGGAGGGGGATTTGGAGAATTTGTGTATAGTATGTACTATGAAATTTTTAAAAATTCGAGGATGAACCACAACAACGACCTTGATTATAACTGGCCAACTTTCGTTAAATTACACACCCACACACAAAAAAAGTCAAATAAGAAGTGGGTATTTAAATAAGAAGTGGGGGGGGGGGTATGAAATAGAACATGAGTGGACATCCTACTTTTCATGGAATTCGAGGAAAATCAATGTTTTTTGAAAATGAACAGCATTTGAAAACAAAGATTTTTACAAAAACATTTTTCGTTAACTAAGAATATGTAAATTCATGCTGCAAATTATTTTCCTAGAAGTCTTTGCGGGCCGCAAAAAAAGGCACCGCGGGCCGCATGCGGCCCCCGGGCCGCTAGTTGGAAACCCCTGATATAGATGAACAACATGATTTTGAGATTGAGAAGATGAAAAAAAAAATTATAATTAAGTTATGTTAACTTTATTTTCAAACATCTTCATGTATTGTAAATTTCTGATATTAATAAGAACTGAATTCCAGAGCCTAAATGCCAGAAAATAATTTAACAGAAATTTTTTTGAAAAGAGTTAGAACTTTTCAATATTTACTATTTTCAGCCAACCTTTACTATGAGTAATATTTAATAACTCTTATTTTTCATTAAGTTTTCTCAGAAATTCTAGTGTTATGGCATTAAATGCAGTTTGTTGTTTATTGACATCTAGCTTCCTACTTTTTAAAGAAGAATATTCTTCACTGAACCACTAATCAAAATCCCTTTTGAATCCCTTACTTTTTTCCCTCCTTTCTTTACATCAATCTTTATTGATAATTTTGTTATCATAATCACTTTCACAAGAAAGCTAATGAAACATTTGTTTCATCATTTCAGGCTCTTGATATAGCAGCTCAAGCAACGCAAGCTTGTCATTATGAGGATTGGTGGTGGAAATTTCAGCTAGGAAAATGCTATTACAGGTGGGATATCAATGTTTTCTTGAGATGTATTGCTTGAAATGTAAGCTAGGAATATTTAAGTAATAAATATTTCTATTTCTAACCTTATGATCTATCGGTACTCAGAACAATTTTCATTTTTTTATAAACAGAATGATTATACACTTTAATGGTAAAACTTTTTATCAAAGGAATTATAATCATTAGTAAAAATGCAAGTCTAGCAAGTTGTCTTGGATTTTACAACATGCTAACAGTTACTGATCCCTACTCACTTGATCTGTTTAACTGCTATTTATATGGTTACAGTCATTATTCCCTCTGTGATATCATTTTGAAAGAAACAGATTCATTTTCATATTGTGCCTGATGCCAGTCTGCTGTTATTATCAGTTAGAACATTTTTATTCCTCAACAAAGATGCCACTTAAACGTGACATTTTGTGATTCAGTATTTTGAATCTGAATTTGCAGCATTTATGTGGAGCTGTAAAAATATCCTAAAATAATGAGTTCTAAAAGTAATGTTCAAATATTTGTTTTCATAACTATATTATTAAAACATTGGCACTGTTTCTGTACTATTTATTAACATAAAATTAAACTGTATGTAAGGAATAGAATTTAAAATACATTTTTAAAAATCAATTATATTAATATTTTAAATCATGGAAAAGCATCCTTTCTTATACCCCTTTAGTGAGTTTTATGTAATTAAAAAATTATGTAAAAAAATTTGGTATTCATGCAGAAAAGTTAGTAGAGGTAAGAGAAAACAAAAAATTCTTCCTTGGGTGCTTGGATAAAAAGATTTTTAAAATTTGTAGCATAACTCTGCCCTTGAAACCTCAACTATATGGAATATTAATGTAAGTCGTATCATGTGTTTAGTAATTTTCCCAAAATTTATCTGTTTCCTTTAACCCTTCAGTGGGCGGGCCAATTTTTGGAACACCAGCAGGCACGCATGGCACAAAGTGCAATGTCTCTTTCAACCTTGATTATTCCCTTTATAATAAACTTTTTTTTTCAAATTGAAAATAATAATTCTGTGTTTTATGACAAGATATAAAATGTTGATAATATTGAGATATATTTATAATTAAAGGCTAAAGAATGCAAATACAATCGCCTTATTTCAAACCTGTTAGGTTTATTAGATATAAGAACAAATTGCGAATTGATTACTATTATGTCCAAAAACCTAAAAATCAATGAGATTGTCCATCTTTGTGATATGCGGGATAATGTGTAATAGCTGCACATTTGATCGACTGTATCAACTCTGGCTTTTGTTGTATTGTAATCCAATATAATCACTGGTTTGCCACAGTTAAATCACATCTAACAATGAATAGAAAGGAATACAAGAGTCAGAAAAGCAGACCTGCATTAGAAAGGGTGTAGCTATAAATAGAAACTGCTTAGAACATTCAAACCTTACATGTCAAAACAAACCATTCAAAAATACGAAAATGTTTCACTTTTAACACAGGCGCCACACCCACTGAAGGATTAAAGAGATATTAGGATGAAATCAGTACATAATTTGATTTTACCCAGGCTAAAATTGCACTTTTTTTAACCCCAAAGCTGTTGTAACTATTTTAACATATTAACTTTATGTGTGCTACAGAACTTCTTTTGACAGTTTTTTTTCTCAAAATTCTTCAGATTCCTGTGTACCAATTTTCAAACAGATGCCATGTTTAAAAGTGAAGTGTTGCTTCAGTGAGCTTTATCTCATGATACATTTAATTTATTTATATTGCATTTAATATATTATAGATTACATTTAATTTATTTATATTGCATATGTATTCAAATTACTTTAATAAAGAAATAATTATGAACAGTTTAAAAAAGACCTAATTGTACTGTATGAAAGCTTCTATAGTTTATTATACATTATGGATTGCCTTACTTAATTGTTTCCTACAGTTATTTCTGATTTTCAATGCTCAAACATATGATAAAGTTTAATGCATATTTCTATTTAGATTTGGAATGTTTCGTGATGCAGAAAAACAGTTTAAGTCTTCAATTAAGCAACAAGAGGTGGTTGATTGCTATTTATGGATGGGAAAGGTACAATGTGATTATGTATTTTGCATCAATAAATGATTTTCTTTTGTTAAGCTCAGAAAATGGTGCACTTTTATCACTGGAAAAAAAAGATCCCATGTCCATTATGGAAAGTGCATGTGCTTTAGCACTTAAAAGTCTAATTTTGATCTGATAAAGTAAGTTCATTTTTTGAGCTTTTGAAACATGTATTTTATTTATTTTATGTCAATATCTTATCCATATTATTTGTATTCAGCATTAAACATGTTCTAGGGGAAAATTTCAATAACTTGTCTTAATATCTCAAAGTTGTCACAAGTCAAGATCACTTACTTATAGTGTGAAATGAGTATTAACATGTTTCACAGAAGTATTACATTAAACATGCATATTATTACCATGAAAAATATACAAGAAAATCATGTATTTCAATTTCAGATCTTTTAATACTGTTGATATTACACAGTAATTTAAATCAAATGATCATAGTTTTATATTTTATTGTACTGTTATTAATTACATAATAATAAGCTTAAATATTAATACTGAACCATACTTTCATATACTGCCTATGAATTCCATATAAAAACTTATTTAATAATAGCTAAAGATTTTAATTGATAACAAATTTATTTTTTAAAATTCCTTTTCGTTATAAAAGAATTTTTTTCTTACAGTTATCGTTGAGATAGATTATGTTAAGTTTTTGTTAAATAACTGTTTCACTCTGTATAAATAACTTTTAAATGTATATCATTAGTTTAAATTTTTGTTCTCCAGGTATATATTGGACTAGATCAACCATTAGCTGCTTTAGATATGTATAAACAGGGCTTAGAAAAATTTCCTGAGGAAACTTATTTGATGATACACACTGCAAGAATATATGAAGTAATCCAAACTGGAAACTCTTTAAAATATTTTTATTATTTAACCATATTTTTATTTTATTTTGAAAAGTTTATGATTTTGTTCAGTTGACTATCACTATTTTAATTATTTATTCAAAAAACTGTAATTCTAAAGCATTTAGCTTCTGAAATATATATCAACACATGTGACATAATTATCAAACAATTCAACAGTTTTCATTGCTTGTTTTTGTGTTCACCTGACTGAGAGTCATCTGAATTGCTGCCATTCTGAATTTTCATTTATTAAATCATATTAACTGTTTAATTGATCTAATGCTTGCTTTTAAAATAAATTATAAGCAATTTTTTAATTTGCATGGGAAACATTTTTTTTACTGATAAATCATTTCTTTATTAAAAGTATGACAGTCAAAACATGATTAATAAATTATAAGTTTTCACTGCATGTTATAAGTGTATGAAAGTCATCCATTTAGAAACTTACATCCTGTCTAATTATGATTCTACTCTTACAGGGATTAAATGACTTAGATGTTGCTGTTAAATATTATCGTGATGTTCTGACTTTTGAAGCCATTGATGTTGAGGCAATTGCTTGTATTGCTGCTCATCATTTTTATTCAGATCAACCAGAAGTTGCTTTGAGATATTATAGGTATGTATTTTAAATTGCTTACATTTAAGATCATTGTAAGTTTACAATTGGCAAGGAGAATCGACAGACTTTCTTACTCAGATTAAAAGGTGTGGCAGTATCTTTAAAAAGGCTTTAATAGCTAAAATTTTAAAAAAATTCAATTTTTATAAAATTTTAAAATACTAATGATTTAGAAGCAAAAGTTAATAATAATTATTTGTTATACACTATCTCTTTTCAGATAATTTATACTAAAATTAGTTAACTTGATCATACTGATATGAAACTTCATTAACTAACATCAATGTTTTTTAAGCAAATATAGTTACAATAATTTAATTTTTTTGTTTGTTCACTAGTATATAATTTCTGGTGTAGTGGTTAAAAGCATCAAGCTGCCACACCATAGGTCCAGGGTTCGACCCTACGACTGAGCAAGGTTGACTCAGCCTTTCATCCCTTGAGTAGGTCAATAAATGAGGACCAAGCTTGCTTGGGAACTAAACTCTGGTGTCCTACATCAACAGCGGCTCCAAGGGGGGTTGGTAGTAGAGGCAATTGCCCCCCTCCCCCCAAAAAAAGCCCTGCGTATTTTTTTTTTCATAGCTTAAAATTATATAATCATAGACCTAATACTAAATTAGTTGTTTATCACTACAAATGAAATATTATTTTTATGCAAGCAAGCTACTTTTAGTGTTTGTTTTTATAAATATTACAAACTCCTTTCTTTTTTTCTTAATATTTTGATTTATCAGTTTTTCCTTATTTGCATTTTCCTTATTGTCATTTTTTAAAAATTCAATGTTACATAAAACACTACCTATTTGTTTTGGAAGCACATGTCAAAATTAAAATGTAAACATTGATAAATTATTAACAAGAAAGATTTAATCTACATTTAATTTTTTGTTTATTTCTTATATATATTTATATATATATATAACCCTAAAAGCCGACGTTGCTCCCCCCCCCCCAACAAATCTCTGGACCAGAGCCACCCTTGTCCCATGTCAAGTTGATCACCTGACTGAGACATATGCTGTATGACTCCCCAAGCCCATGGTCAAGAAAGTGGAGATGGGCACTGCCGGCCTTGGTCCACAGTGGACTGTTGTGCCATGAGTTTAGTTTAGTTTTAGGTTTAGTATATAATTTAAAGAAATTATTAATTTAGAATTTAATTAGACTGTGTGAAAAGTGTTACAGCAAAATTTATGATTCAGTTACTAGTTTCTCATGACAAAAGATTAAAATTTTACATTGAAAATTGACTGTACTGTTATTATTCTCCTATTTAACTTATAATTTGTGTTGATCCTTTAAAATTAATAGCAGGATATGGAAAATTCTTTCTCTCTTAATTGTGAATATCACATTAAGGTATTCATTCATGGTAGATAAACATTAAATACATTTATAAATTAATCTAACATTTATAAATTAATCTTAAATACATTTATAATAAATCTAACATTAAATACATTTATAAGTTAAAATATCAAATAAAAATTATTCATATTTCCTGAGTTTCACCATGGTAGACTTATCAAATTACTCATGAGTGCCCATTTGAAGGTTATAGTGTGAGAAATACATGTGATTTTGTAGAGAGACAGTTCTTTATGACTAACCTTTTCATGTCTGCTAATTACAGGGTTATTAATATGACCTCTCAGAGAGTTGTATGTATCATACTTCAGAGTAACATTAGTAGTGTTAAAGCTTGCTCAAGATATGTTCCATCTTTACTGATGAACTGATTGCTATCCGCGAAGCACTGAATTACAGATTAGAGTAATCAAGTTGAGCTTCATATTGTGCACTGATTTGCTAAGCCCTGGAATTGGTTCCTGTGATTATCTTGTCATAAATTTAAACTAATAAACATTGTATAAATTATAGAAGATTCAGAATTTTATTCTGTTGAATACTCTGTCATGTTGGTATGAAAGGGAATAGTGGTAGATGTTGCTGCAAATAAAATTATCATTGGTGCTACACTCAGCATTCCAACTGAGTGACCTGAAACTGTCTATTCAGAATATGGTTGTGTTGTTATTACTTATGCCCCCTGGCTGGAGCATTCTAGACTGGATAATAAGGGAATATACAGGGTGTCCGGGCTAAAAGTATCCAAAAGTTATGGCTTGCTTTTACAGAACTACCCGTTAGAATTGAAAAAAAATTTATTTAAATAGAAAGAACATCTCACCAAGTTTTAATACCAAGCATAGATTTTGATCATAGTATCATAGATTTTGATGTGTGCACCTTTTATAGCATGACAAATGTCTAAATGGTAATCCAATTCTCTCAAAGTGTTTCATAGTATATCAGGAGTTATTACATAAATTGCTTGAATGATATGCTTCAACTCATCCACAGTTTCAATTTTTTGTTTATACACAATGGATTTAATGAATCCCCAAGCAAAAAAGTCTAATAACTCCTGATATACTGCAAAACATTTGGAAAGAACTGGATTACCATTTGTCATGTTACAAAAGGTGCACAGATCAAAATCTATAATACTATGATCGAAATCTATGATTGATATTAAAACTTGGTGAGATGTTTTTTCTATTTAAATAATTTTTTAAAAATTCTAATGAGTAGTTCCGTAAAAATAAGTCCTAACTTTAGGATACTTTTTGCCCGGACACCCTATATATGAAAGGAATATGGTGCATAATTCTAGGTAGGAGGGTTTGGATTTGTAAGTAGATAATCAGTTTTATAAAATGAAACCAAAGATGGTTGAGCACCTTTCTCTTGCTGAGCAGAGGCAAGATGTTATTCTGACTTGCACTTACATAGGCCACATTTGCTTCACTCATATTTACTTGCATTAAAATGAGCATGCTTATGCATATTGTAAGCAACTTTTCATTATATATTTTAAGTATTCCTATTTACATACCCATTTTTTTACCAATTGTTTTCTTGTTTTAGCTATTTAAATCAAAATATTTCAGTTGTTCATCACCCAAACTAAATAATATGGTTAAGAAGTGTTGTTATTCCAGTGTTTTTAAACTTCCCTTCACTATGGGGTTTTACTTTGAAATCTAGTTTTATTATCATGTGTTTTGTGGTTTGATTAATGTTTATAACATATTTAAAGTAAAACATGAAGTTACCATGGAAGCAAATGCATAAATGATTTTACCTATTTATAACATTGTTGTCATTCTGTTTTACATCTGACAATTAAGCATTTTTCTTCTAAACTTTATCAGACTACTTAATGCTATTGGGCTGTAAGCACATTTTTTAACTTTGTTCTATCTATTCCATCATCATGCCTAATTTGTCTAGCACAACATGTCCTGTGATGACTAAAAAAACACAAATTAACTGAATTAAAAATTAAAGGTATTGTTTGATAATGTAATGTAATGTAATTTGTATTGTATATGAAAACTATTTTGAATGGTTTATTATTTTAATGTGGTTTGAAATTTTCCTCCTGATTCCTAGAAATGTAAAATCTCACTCATGATCATATTTTTACTTTAGTTAATTTCTATATTGAACTATAAAAAGTTATATTCTGTTATATAGTAACTGTAATGAAAATGTTATTTGTATGAATAATATTTAAAAATAATTTTAAAACTGTCATAATAATTAATGTTTTCCTTTTGTACAGGAGACTGCTGCAAATGGGAGTTTGCAATAGTGAATTATATAATAACTTGGCTCTGTGCTGTTTTTATTCTCAGCAACATGATATGGCTGTGATGTGTTTTGAGAGAGCTTTAGCATTAGCTACAGATGACACACTATCTGATGTGTGGTACAATATAGGCCATTTAGCATTGGTATGACATTTAACTGAAATGAATTGTTATCTTATTCATTGGTCATAATATTAAAAAGTTTATCTACAGTGTACTCAGGATTATTTGAGTTAACCTTTTCCTAATGGGGTGGGATAGCATGTATCCCAAGAATTCAGGCCCAAGAATGAATATATATATATATATATGTGTGTATGTATGTATATATATATATATATATTATATATACATATACACACATACATATATATATATATAGATAAAATGACCTGAATGGTCATCTCCTGAAAATACTGCAATCGAGGCCGTAACAAAAAGATTCCAAATCATAGCGAATAACTGAAGTTTATTTGACGAAAACAGCGACACATCTTAATCACTCGAAGCCAGCCTTGTGTCTTAGTAGCGTATAAATCTAGGATTAGGTCAAAGAGAGGTTGCCAGGAATTGGCGGAGAGCGTTAGTATTGGCAAAAGCGGAACATCATGCCAAGGCATCGGAAAGGTTACCAGATAAATTGAACATAGAGGTTACATTTTTGCCCTCAGTTAAAAAAAGTTAAAAATGTGACTTACACCACTTTGCCTTTCACCGCCTCATATGTATGTCAGAAGAAATTTGCATGCAGTTTTTCATAAATTAAGTAGGTATTATTTTCGATAAAGATCTCAGATTTTTTTCTGCATGGATAATCTGCCCATGGATAATTATGAGTACACTGTACTGAGAAATTACATGTAATTTTTTGATTTTTATGCTGCAGAAAAATAAAAAAATGTGCAGTTTTCTCCGATAGATGACACATATGCCAAGAAGTATGCTGCAGGGAAATGTTTATGAAAAAATGTTGTGATGTAATTTTTGTTGTATGGGGAAATTAAACTTATTTTTAATTAATTGGTGTAGTATGGGAGAAATTATATATATTTAAATATAAGCTAATTAAAGTTAAGGAGACTCTTTGCAATCATTAACATAAATTCACAATTAATACTAGAATTCAAACAAATTTGAAAACAATATTAGCAGTATTACTCATAATTAGTGATTAGTACATTTTAAGGAAATTAAGATTGAGGCGCGTTGTGAAAACCTCAATTTAGTTGGAATATTAGATTTGGTTTATCTGCAATAACCCAGGTTCGAATCCTGGTCTATTTAAATAATTGCTAATTAAAGTTAATTAGCAATTATTTAAATATAATTTAATTACCCCATACTACACACTTTCTTCGATCCAACAAAAAAAAAAAAAATTATGAGCAGTCTGTACAATCACTGGCACATACTACTGAGCATTTCACAAGTTTAACATCACCTAAAATAATATAAAATCAAAGTAGAATAAAAGTAATAGATATGTAGTGTAAAAAGTCTAAATTCAAAGGAACTTTATTTAAAAAGTAGTACTTAAAAAAGGGTTTAAATACAAGCTTGAATCCTTATTAAAACTCAGATTTCTACATTTCTAAGATAGGCCTGAGGTAGCATGTTGGGCATTGGACTGGGAGTGCTCTGTTCGAATCCCCAAAAACACCATTAAATACCTTAGTCTCTAGGCCAGATATGGGCATGTTAAATCCATAGGACAGAAAGTCCTTCCACAAGGTCAGTGTGTGGGGGAAGGTACGAGCCTTACAGATTTCACCCTAGGGGTGCTTGATCAAAGTTAAAGTGGCAACAAGTGAGTAATGTTGATTTACCTGTTTGGTGCTCACAGATAAAAAGTAGTTAAAATTTCTACTATTCTATGCAAAAGTCTCAGGATAAGTAACTCCGTATTACTCAAAACTGATTATTATTGTCACCATAATAGATCCAAACTATTCATTTTAAAAAAAAATTCAAGACTTAATTTAAATATGTTGTAGACATGAATAACTCATAACAGGATACCAGACTTATGCCGGTTTCAGTTATTAAATAAATTAAACTACATGTATATACACTATCGTTTTTAGTTTTATTTGTATGTACACTTGTAGTTGTACATACAAATTAGTATAACATTTCAATGTGCATAGTTGACATCATATATTGGGCTTATAAAAATGTGATTCTTGACACCAGCCACATTAGAAAAACTTAAAAGATATAAATCAAACCCCTCAACTGTAAGGAAATGTCAGGCTTTATTAATATTTTTTAAATTTTAAGATTAACATTTGCCTAACATACGAAACATATTGAAAACAAATAACACTTTAGATGAATCTATAACTATTTTTCTTGTATATGTAAATGGATACATATGATTTATTCTGTACTATGGTACTCTAGAAGTCATCAATGGTCCCTGCAGCCATATCAAACACCTTATACTTTCCAAAAATATTTAAACTGAATTAGTTAACAATGATAAGTATCTTATAGAAATGAATGGAGTAAAAAAAGGTGGATAAAGTGCTGATTACCATTAAGTGGGAGTTAAATTAGGTTAAAACCCTTAGTCTCTGAATGTCAAATATATAGGTATTTTAAATTTATCAAATAAATGATTACAATCTCTAAAGCCCAACTTATTTTCTTTTCATTTCAAACACCTATTCTAGAAATATATAATTTTACATTTATATTAGTTCATATTAAGTTGTATTTCCTTTTTAAAAATATTAAGGATTTTTTTCATGCTATTTCTTTTATAGGGCATTGGTGATAAAAGCCTTGCTACTCAGTGTTTAAGACTAGCATTAGTTGCTTATAATGATCATGCTGAATCATACAATAATTTAGGAGTTATTGAAGGAACCAAAGGAAACTTAGACCAGGTACTTAATTCTACTTTTCCCCCCTTTTTTAAAAATAAGCTTGTGTACAGTGTTCATGTTTACTCGGTAATAATTATAGCTTAGTAATAAATAATTGTCTTTTAGAATTTATTCCACAATAGCTCAGCAATGAAAACTGTCATTTAAATAAAATCAAGGATATAACAATTATTACTGCATAGTTTCTATTTAAAAATTGTTTTTTTTTTTATATTACATTTTGAGTTTTTTAAGAAACAAGTAGCTATAAAGCAAAGTAATTTAATTAGCAATATTAGTGAAAGTTAATGTTTAAATACATTTATTAATTTTTTTGATCAAGTTAAAATGAAACAGAATTAAGATTATTGAAAAGGCATTATTGATATTTTAGTGCAGGTTTAGAGGCAGAATTTTTGGACAATAATATTAAATAATATAGTGAAGTGGTCACCAATTATTTTTCCTGTAGATCCGCTTCAAAACATTGTCAAACTTTTGCGGTCCAGAAAACTTAGCCTCACCCTCTTCCACCATGTTACCAACTACTCTACTAATGTAGGCTACTTGCTTTGCTTAGTAAAACTTTTCTTTGGAATTAGTTGTTATCTCACGTGCAAAATACAATGAATACCAGTGAAATGAAGTGCATAAATATCAAGTTTTTTATTATGATATTTAGAATACAAGAAAATCAATATAAAGTACATATAAATTCAAAAAGACTTCTGGCAAAGTTCATAGAGGTTAATGTTCAATGGGAAAAATTGCACGTTTTATTTTGAATAATCTGCTTGAAATTTGGGGTCATGTTCATGCAGCTGATTCTCATCAAGCTGTTAAGGTGATCATCTGTGAGTTAAAATCTGTACCTGTTCATAATGAAGTTCATTTTTGAGAATGCTGCTTCACACACATAAGTTGAGCCAAACATGGTACATAGTTTTATGGCTAAAGCTTTGAGTTCTGGATACTTTTTTTCAGACACATTTTTAATCCCAAATTAGCCGCTCCCACGAGTTTTTGGAACTTTAGCATAAATGTCCTTTAAAACAACAACATCTTGGAACTAGATTATATCCAACTGTAGGGCAACTTTGTTGCTCTTGAAAACATCTGCCGCTCACTGGTCCATACACCATTGGACATAAGTGAAAAACTGTTGTTAACCAGCTGCACAATTTTCTCGATTTTTTCAAAGTTAGTAAATCTTTCTTGAAATTCAGATTTTCTAAGTTCTTTCAAAAAAACTTTGAATTGGCTGATGTCAATACCCTCATTACTGTCACAAACTGACTTAAGATGTGGAAAGTGTAAACATTCTCCGCTAATATCTTCTGAGAAGAGGTCAATCTTCATTATATCATTTGAAAAACTCTACTTCTGAAAGAAGTTTGCACAAAGTTTACCTTTGCCTTGTAGTTTGAGGTTTAAAAGATTCAGTTACCCAAAAAGATAAGTCAAAAATGTGATAGTAGCCATGTTTTCTTCAACATCAAGAAGGAAGCCAAAATGCGCATTTGCTACTCTTTGATCACTAGTTGAAAGAAACTCTTTGATGTCCTCCAATACTGCAAAAAATATTTCAAGCACCAAGCCTTTACTTAGCCATCGCACATTGTACTGGAGAAGCAAGTCGTTAAACTGAGCATAAGTCTCTTCAAGAAATGATTTAAATTGACAGTGCTTAAGAGATGATTTTGCCCATATAAAGTTAATTATTTGTATCACCATTGCATTTTATTCTGAAGACTGAGATTCAGACTGCAGCATAACACACTTTGATGAATAATATAGTGGTAGGATATCAAATTTTCATTGCATTTTGGATCACTGTTGAGTCGCTGAACGAAGCCTTTCCTACATCCAAGCATTGCTGTGGTAACCCTATGTGTTGTAACTGATATAACTTTTTTCATGTCCAAACCAGCTTGGTTGAAATACTCTGTAACAGCCTTGTTCAAATCCTCTCCTGTAACGGTTCCTGACATGGGCAAAATAGTCAGTAGTTCTTCAGAAAACTGTTCACAGGTTCTGTTAAGGTAGCACACAAAAATAATCAGCTGTGCTGTATCTGTAAGGTCGCAAGATTCATACAAAGCCAAAGCATAGAAATCAGTGGCAGTTCAAAGTTTTATAGTTTTCCTCTGCCAAAATTTGTGTATTCCTTGTGCTTGAAGCAGATAATGAAATATGTCGAATTATGTCAATGATATCCTTTTTATTCTCAAATGCATTTCCAGCATCCAGCATGCACTTTTTTACAATATCTGCATCAGTATATGGCTTCATATGTTTGGCCAGAGTCCAATAAATACATAAAGAAGCCTCTGAACATTTTTCTTGTTCAGTCATAGATCAGTTCATGATTTGTGCCAATGTTATATAATTAGAACATAAACTCTGAAATTTACTTTTTCTGAGATTACTTTCAAAGGGGTATTTTAAACCAAATGCTTTGTGTTTAGTCTCATAATGGCATTTAATAATGGAACTTTTAATTATAGCTACAGTTTGCTGACATAAAATACAGACAGGTACTGCTCCAACTTGGTTTGGCAACATGAAGCAATTTAAATTAGTCCATTCTGGTAGAAACTGTCTGTTTTCCAACTCAACTTTTCTTCTTTTCCATCATAATGTGAATCAAACACAATTGTTGCAACAAACAAACCGAACGTTAACAAGAGCTCTGAATAAGAATGAAATGAATAAAAATAAACACTACGCATGCACTGATGACAAGAGCTAGACCAGACTAAAAGAGTAAGAGAGAGGAGAGAACAGGTGTTATTCATAGCTCAAGCTCAAAGCAGTAGCTGTGTTGGTGAGGGAAGTGTAAGGGGGTTGTAGAATGAAACATTATTTTCTGAAAATACACAATTTAGTCACAGTCCATACAAAACTAGCTTGCGATCCGGATACAAACCACAGTCCGCCATTTGGTGACCACTGATAGTGTTAAATAATATTGCAGTTTTCGCATAAGCCATATTGGTTTACATGATGGAGATGCAAGAAAAGTTGAAATAAAATATCTGTCTATCTTATTGAAGTATTGCATAATTGCATAGTCTTCAATAACTAGTTCATTTTAGCAATAGCTTATTCTTATTAAGCATCGCCCTATAATAGTCCTGTTAAAGTTCTGGTAACTTGCTGCTTATTACTTTTTGGAAAAAATTGACCATTCAAATAAAAGAATACCTTTTTGAATTTTAACAATTATAAAACTTTAAAATGAAGCATCTTCAGTAAGCTTTTAAAAAAAATTTAAAAAAAATTTTTTTTTTCCCTACCTCTTTCTAATGATAAATATTGCATAGAGGCTTATGATGCAATTTTGACTATGAATAGAATAAGCTGTTTTTAAGATGAAGACAGGAATTTAATCATGATCATCATTAATTTGAAAAACAACAGATGTTTTTTAAATTGGTTTAAATCTGAATCTGTATGCCTATAGGGCTTATGAAGGGCAGTCATAGATGTCTACAGCACTAAACATTTACAATACAACATTTTGAATGTTTGGTTGATTACTGCTTTTTATTAGATAAAGTTAATTCATATCTAAAAATTTAACTCAATTGAAGATAAATATAATTACTCAATTTCAAAGTAGTTCAAATAGATTAATTTTTTATTGTATTTTCAATGACTTAATAAGAAAATTCAAACTTTTATTATGCAAAACACATTCAGTTTTCATTTATAATAAACTTATATATCTGCTTAATAGATTTATTTTATATTTCCTTTCCAACCAGGCAAAAGCTTTCTTTGTGGCTGCATCAAATCTAGCTCCACACCTTTTTGAACCTCATTTTAATCAAGCTTTACTTGCTGAAAAGGTTTGTCATATTTTCATAACTAAATTTCATAAATATAGATATATGATAATCTGCACATTATTAGCCGATTTCTATAGTATTAGAATGAAAATGATTTTATACATACATCGTACTAATTTCTAATCACAGTGATTTTGTTCTTGGATATATTAACTTTTCTTTTCAATGTTGAGAATAAATAATCTGATACCTCAAAAATAACTTTTGCTTAAAAAAATATATAATGTAAATTTTTTTCTATTTTGAAACCACCTAGCTTATAAGTATTTATGCAAAACCGCAAAAGTCTATTTTTTCATTTAAAAATGTGAATAAAGAAAATAATTAATGCAAGCCTTTAGGAAATTAGTTAATTCTACAGCTACTTTGCTATCAAATCAGAATATGAATCAGTATTTTCTAACCTGTAATTACATAGTGAACAGATATCAGATGGTCAAATCTTGAGATATGAACTACATAAGTGAGCTTCGCTTCAGTACTTTAAGTAAGCATTTTCCTGACAAGCCAACAAATATCCATTGAATTTCCAAAATGCCATCAAGAAAATAGACAGATTGGTTTAATCATGAAAAGTAGCCTCAAGTTCATCAGATAAAGGTTTTACAAATATTCTGTATCTGTTGTACTTAGGAGTTTCCTTCTTTCAAACAAAGGTATTAAATTTTAAGTTTCGAGCAGACAGAAAATATATGTTCATAGATAATAGATTTAAAAGTTATTTCATTAAAAAATTCGTTGCAAGTTCATAAACGTTTTATAATTTACATATTCAGTATATAATCTATGTAAAATCATAATTATTTTCTACAGACTGGAGACCTGCAAAATGCATATTTTATGGTCCAGAAATCCCTGGAAGCATATCCAGATCATGCAGATTCAAAAGAACTGTTCCAGAGGATTAAGACTTTGTTTACAGCTTTATAAAATATGAACTAACTTGTACATATACCTACATATATATTTAATACAGAGTACCTTACTTTCGCTCTGAAAGTAACTTCAGAGTAGTATATTCACTTTAAAGCTAGTCATCATTGTAAAATCATATATTATGAAATGAATGGTGTATTTTGAATGAAAGTATTTTAATAACTTATATACTTCAAGGTTTTGCACATATTATTGTTCATAACTGTTTTTGTACATTGATTTTAAATCAAATGATCAAGGTGTTTATACTTATAAACTCATTCAAGATTGAAGAAGGAAAACCTTTCAAATTCAAAGATACAGTGCTATTGTATTCAAATTATCTATAGAGAAAATATCGCCAACATGCCTTTCCAATAACCTGAGCAAGAGGGATAAAGGTCCGTTATAAAAAAATATGTTAGTGAAATGATCATATTTTAGGAAAAATACACTTTCAATTTTATTGACATGCTAAATCAATTTCTACATTGACTGAAAATTTTTATTTGTACTAAAAAAAGTTTTCAGAACAGTATTTTGACTTAGTGCATTCATTGAATTTTAATGCATATCAAAATTATGCATTTAATTATCTCTACAATTTGGTAATTGGAATAATTTAATATTCTGTAAAACTTGAAGTAGGATTTGTGTTATCAGAAATATTTGCATTTGTAATTAATACTCCATATGACAGTTTTTTACTGATTATTACTTTTTTTTACGAATTATTTTTTCTTTGTTAAAACATGTTTGGAGGACTCAAATTAAAACAAATCAAATGATTTGGTGGGTGAACTTTTAAAAAGAAAAAAATAATAATAATAAAGTTGATCAAAACTTAATATTTTTCCTTAAAAAATGTGTTGAAAATAGGATTTTTATTAAAACTGTTATTACAGAATAATTTAGTTTAAAATTATTTCCAATTTCAAAATATTTACTTCTGATAGGGAAATATGCAGTTTCTCCTTGGTTATTCTCTCGCCTGACTGCTCAGCCTTTTCCCTGCCAAACGGCAGTGTAATTTTTAAGCAATTAACAGTAAGGTAAACTGAGCTGCAGTTACTGAGCAGTTTTATGCAAATCTGCTTGAAGGATATATAAGGGCGGTGTGGCCGTAAGTTGACGGCTGATGTATACTTGATTTTTCGTTTGTAGTATGCTTCTATGTTTTTGAGTTTAGTTTGAAGGATTTTTAATAAACCTTTTTTAAATAAAAGCTGAGTGTTATAATTCTTATAAGGGCTATTGTTCTTCCACAATCTTCTAAACGATGTTTAAATTTTTGAAACTTAATATTAGTTTCATAACAGACTAACTAGTTTAGAAAACTTTGAAGAAAATTTAGAGCAGGGGTTGGCAACACGGTGGGTGCCCGCGAAACAATTTTAAAGTGCCTGCCATTGAAATATCTATATTTTAGATATCTGAACAACAAACTCTAAAATATAGATATTTTAACTCTTAGTTATAATGAATAATTTTAGTAAAATAAATTTAAAATCATAAAATAAAAAACTGAGCAGCCTGCTGTCTCGACAACGTCGCTCTCCCCTTGCTGTGAGTCAGCTTTTTTTTTTCCTGCTCTGAAATTGAACTCTCTTTGCATATCGACATATGCTTGTGAATCTTTGTTTTCCAATATGAAGTACTTAAAATCAAACTACCGATCAAACCTCACTGACACTCATTTGGACAAATGCCTGAGAACTGGGAATTCAATTTAAGTGCCAGATTACAGAGTTGGTCATAGATTTGCAATGTCAAATATTACGTTAATTACCAATTTTAAGATTATTTTGTTTAAATTAAAATTTGAATTAAATATTTATATGGCATTAATAATTTTACGTTTAAATATTACCCTCCCCCTCCTCCTCTTTAACTAGTGATGCCTGCCAAACTTCCACATTTCTGAATAACAGTACTCCCACTGTTATATGCCTTTCTAGTAAAAAACGTTGCAGAACCCTAATTAAGAGTGCAATGTAATGCAATGCTATTGCTAAACTTGTTAAGTGTACTTGTTAGTAAACATTTCATTGCAATTTCATTTCTCATTTACTTTAGACTCCCAAACTATTTAAAGTCATGTATATGTGATATGGGGCAATAATTGAATTATTTGACAACACTTTCAAATTAATTTAAAACTACTTTAGACTATGTGTATAGCAGCAATATTGATGACTCTCATATATGCAAATAAATATATTTATGGAAAGAACATTTTATTGTTGATATTCACTACTATTTTTTTTTAATAACATATCTATACTTATATATAAAGAGAGAGCGATTTTGTACGTGGATTGTAATCTTCAGAACCACTGTACCTATTTGAAAAATTCTTTCACTGTTTGAAAGGTACAGTATTCCAGATGGACATAGGCTATATATTATGTATATCTAATTAGTAGAAATAAAGTTAGGGGCTTAATCCTAACAATCTCCATTGTTACCGCTACTGTCCTCTACCGCTTTTTGTGCCGAAGTCTTCAACGATCCTTAGCGTGGTGCTATCTATACTTATATATAAAGAGAGAGTGATTTTGTACGTGGAGGGTAATCTCCAGAACCACTGCACCTATTTGAGAAATTCTTTCACTGTTTGAAAGGTACATTATTCCAGATGGACATAGGCTATATATTATGTATATCTGATCAGTAGAAATAAAGTTAGGGGCTTAATCCACAAATCTCCATTGTTACCGCTACTGTTCTCTACCGCTTTTTGTGCCGAAGTCTTCAACGATCCTTAGAGTGGTGCTATCTATACTTATATATAAAGAGAGAGAGATTTTGTACGTGGAGGGTAATCTTCAGAACGACTGTACCTATTTGAAAAATTCTTTCACTGTTTGAAAGGTACAGTATTCCAGATGGTCATAGGTTATATATTATGTATATCTAATCAGTAGAAATAAAGTTAGGGGCTTAATCCTAACAATCTCCATTGTTACCGCTACTGTCTTCTACCGCTTTTTGTTCCGAAGATTTCAACGATCCTTATCGTGGTGCTATCGCGGTGGGCTTCTGTTCTGACGCTAGCGGTTCGAACCTAGCCGTTCTCCGGCACGCCTTTTTTTTAAAAATTTATTTTAATTATTAACTAACATAAAATTAATTTAAGGTATTATTTAGGTAAAAAAAGATTTACAATTTATTGGCTATCAACTGGAAATTTATTGGTATAATATTTTGTTCAACCCGGACAAAGTCGGGACGGGCCGCTAGTACCTTAATAAAATGCATATATAATTTCAGCTACTTTATTTACATAAAAATTAAAAAGTGATTACCTTATTAGTAATACAGTAGAGTCCCGATAATCTGAACTTTCGTAATCCGAAAGTCCGCTTAATCCAAAAGTCAAAAGGAACAAAGGTTACAATAAAACCACAGTGATACTAAGTAATAAAAAGTATGTTTCTGAAAATCGCAAGAAAATTGGACAATGTACTGAACTAATTATTACTGGACTACATTGGTTTGAAAAAAATCTGTTGAATTTTTTTGTCAAAGAGAAGAATACCTCTCCCTTGAAGCCAAATTATGCCAACGTGTCAGAAAAATGGTGTCTGCGCTGATCACGATGGAGTGTTGCTCTACGTAGCATAGCACTACATCCAATGCAGCCGCAGTGTCTGAGTGGATACCCCCTGTTCACTGTCACCGTCTACTCCACCTTCACTCTCGTCTAACACATTGACAGGTTCTTTCAAAACCATTTCAACAATCTACTGATCATCTAAAATCTTACACTCTACTGAATGAAGACCTTACTCTCTACTGTACTGTTCTAGGCAGCGTTCCGCTCTCTTACCACCTATTTCGTCTGGAGATTTAGTAATGTTTAGACAGACCTTATAAAATAAACTGTGTAATCACACGTAATATGTAATATTTATGTAATCACACATTATTATGAAATTTAAGTATATTTTAAGAATGATTTCGCTTAATCCAAAAAGGGTCTGGTCCCAATCAATTCGGATCGGGACTCTACTGTACTTATTCTCCATTAATCAACAGCATATGAGACAACTGTTTTTCTTCCAGAAAATCTTAAGTTTGTAAAACTTTGAACAGTTTCAAATTTATATAGACCAATTTCAAAGAGAAAAATAGAGAGTGATTTTTGTGTACAAGCCATATATTTTGATTTGTTTAAATTAATTTTTAAATGTATTCTGTCTGCAGAAGCTTAAAATAGAAATGTAGAAAAATATAACTTTATTTAAACATATCATAACACATTTTATTTAAAACTTATATAAAAATAAAATATATCATAACCACCAAAATAAGTAAAATTCATTTTTAAAAATGATATAGCTTAACGAGAAAAACCATTGTTAATTTACATAACAAAAATTATTAAGCCTAAATTTATATCAGAAAAAGATACATATATAAAAACGTGAAGTAATACTATGTGTAAACATTTTTTATATATACATAAACATTTTAAACAAAGCACTTATAACAAAGTTGCCACTGTCCACTAAAATGCTACAAAAATGACAAACATTTTCAAGTTATGCCCCTATTTTTATTTATTTCAGAATTTATTTTAAAGAAGGGGGAGGAAGGGAAAAGACAAGAGAATTTACCACCTTTGTGTGAGAAGTAAGGAAGTTTAGGAAAGCCAATGGTAAACCATTAGGGGGGGGGGGGGATTTAAAGTCAACCACCCATGGGAGCCTAACTGTGAAGAAAACCTGGCAATTCCACATCAACTTCAGCCCCTTCAGAAACAGGGCCTATAAAGCTACTCTAGATGTGCCCTTGGAGTAAACTTTCTGAAAATGTATTAGGTATCTGTAGAATCTGTAGATCAGCAAATTATTGAATAGTGTCTTTCTTTCAACAAACATTTCTCGAAATTTCCGATATTGCAGAAGTCACAATTTGACAACGCAAAGAAATATACAACAAAAATACAAAGGCATAAAAGCTATACTTCATTGCTTTTCATGGTGCCACCAACTTTTTCTCAGTCAGGTTTAATTTAGAATGAGAAACCATTTGATCATCTTTTACACAAGTTTGATAAGATAACATGGTCAGGATGTGTTGCCCATCAAATGCTACAGAATCTTGCATTCTGGACAGAATCTTGCAAAAGATTGTGCTCTTTTGCCAATTACATAAGAACTTACTTCAAATTGCTCACATGTCCAACTCAGATGAGAGAAAAACAGCTGATGATGAAAAAAACCCAAAGAAGAAATGTTTGGAAAAAGAAAAAAGACAACAACTTTTCATAGATTATTGCCACTATTTTTAATATGTTGAGACAGTGGCAACCTGATATCACAAACAAAGAATTAAAACATCACAATTCTGATTTCAGTTTAACTAACTCTGATATAATTTTTTTAACTCTGTTTTTGGACTTATTTTTTTATTTTAAACAGATAACGTTTTCTTAGATTTCCCGTAACAAGGAAATTTAAACAAAAAGTAAGATCTTAAAAAAAGTGACTGTAGAAAGTATTTTATTGAAAAAGTTAGAAAAATATACTGATACGATTTTCTGAAACATACAGCAATTAACTAAAACTACCCTACCCTATTCTGTTATAAAATATCAAAAATTTACTTGCTTAGCCAGCTTTGATGAATCACATGTAATCTGTTTGTTTCCTATATTTCAAGACTTATTAGAAGCAAATAAAATTGTGATAAGCAACTTTTGCAAAAAAATAAATAAAAATTTCACAGACTGGATGAACCAATATTTCAATTTTCAGGGTGATCTCTGTAATTAGTTCTCTAAAACTAAACTAAACTTTAAAAAAAGAAAAAGAAAAGAAAAAACTAACTAACCAATTAATTCTAAAAATTTTACAAGATAAAAGGGATAAAGTTCACAGATACTTCACTATTTCAAAGGCACAAGAATGAAAAAAATAATTCTAAATTAAATAAGAAAGAACATTGTTTACACTCAAAAGTTTTAAATGTAAAAGCATCTCTCTTAATATATAACACTATTTAAATAATCATATAATAAAGGTTTTTATGAGGTAGCGTCTGGAACAAGAGTATACATGAAACCAGACACTGTCAAATCCCTGTTCTTGATAGAGGGTAGTTTTTATATTCACTTTACAAAACTATTCTTCACATACATAAAATATTAAACAATTTTCAAATGTGCATAAGGCTCTCTTGATACAGAGAAATAAATTTATAATTTTATTTTAGAATTTAAAAACATACAGTAATTGACCAAAACTACCCTAACCTAATCTATTATAAAATATCAAAAATTCTTAGCCAGCTTTGATGAATCACATGTAATCTATTAATGTCATGTAGAAGATTTGTAGGTCATAAATCTGTTTCCTACTTTTCAATTTTAAGGAAACTAAATTGATATACATAGAAAACCTAAGATTGAGATTTTAAATTAAAGCTTTTTTTTATCAGAAACCTAACACTGGTTTTAAGAAATCGCTATTGAAAGGATAATATCTCATTTTACAGGGCTCTGATGGAATTAAATAGCTCTGGGAAACTGACTATAAAATTTTTTAAATTTTATTATTAAACTATTTAACTTCAATACGCTGTTAAAGTCCTAAAAAATCATCATTTTAAATATTAATTTGACACCACTAGAAATTTTTTAAAGCAAAAATAACTTGTTTACCTACATGTAATGTTATAGCTATCACTGAAACAATGTCGAATTTGTTATCCTAATTTCAGCAATTTTATGGTAATCTTAACATGGGAATAAAAAAATAATTGCAAGATAAGAACTTTTTTATATACCATGTTTTTAAATTTTCTGTTGAATCATATAAACTTGACAATTCTATGTATTAATAAATACTTTTTTAAAATTTTTTTGATGAATTATCCCATCAACTTGAAAGAAAATGATCAAATGCGTAATAAAGAGGTATAAAATGCATAAAGTACAAAGCATGCTCAAAGAAGACTGAAGGTATTTTTAAAGTTATGGTATGAGTAAAACATGAGATATACTGCATACAACCTACTATAAACTGATTTATTTTTACATTTTCCCCTTTCTATCATATTTGACAAAGGAAATGAAAACTAATCCATATATAAACAATTTCATGTTGTTGTATACCATCTTCTACATCTTTTCAATACATACACATAGCATTTTACTCTCATTTCACACAGATATTTGCTCATATAAAGAAAAATACAAAAAATTATAAAATAAAATGTCTGTTCTTATGAGTAACAATGCAGAGGAACTGAAATTAAAGAACTTAAGACAGCCTTCAGGCAGGGCAATCATTGAAGAATATAACTAGCATTTTTTTCACATGAAATAGAGGTTTAAAAAAACCCCACAAACAGAAAAATTTATGTATAAAATGTTAAAAATAAATATATTCATAAAAGTAATCAAACACATTTGAAATCAACTGCAACCTTATTCATAATTACTAGTATTTTTATTAATATAAGAAATATTCTGACTGGCAATGAAGACCTCTAATTTCAGTTTTTAAAACATTGAAATATTTTTGACTTAACAAAATTTAATAATACTTCTTCAAGTTCATACATATAAAACAAATTCTTTTTTATTTTTATGAAAATAATTTTTTCCTACAAAATTCAAGTTAATTTTGTTAATTTTTCTAATAATGCAAGCAGATAGAGTAACTATATAAAGTTTTAAAAAGTTTTTAATATTTTAAATAATTAAGTATTAAAACATCTGAAGCCATTTTATACCTGTAAAATAATAACATGGAGATATATTTAACGAAATCCAAAAATTCTCTCATTCAATACAATGTTGACTTAATAATTTCAAAAGAACTATCATCGCCCTTGTCTCAACTTCTGAGCCAAATCTTTAGTAAATATCCTCTTCAAAATTTGCCTAAAACAAAGATAATAGTCATTAAATATGCTTTCAATTATAAAAAAGTAATAAACAAGGTAAAGATTTACACTTTGTTTAACTTGGAGTCCGGCAAACATCTTTAGGGACATGAAGGTTAGATTCACCAGGACCCACAGCTTAAAGCATAATCAAAACAGCTACAAATACCCATGCCTACTACAGAATTCAAACCTGTAGGATCTAATTCTAAAGATTAGCACTAAAGTCATTCAGCTATTGTCAAGCATTCTTTTAAGTTTTGACAAAAAGCAAAAATTTATATATCGCACCTCTGCTAGAAGAGTGTTACATCTCCGAAATTTTCAATTTTGAGATGAGTGCACCACAATGCTCTGTAAGAAGAGCTTCTCATTCTCGAATAATGTTATAAGCCTAATACTAACACAATCTCTAAGATGATTATTACCCTCTTCCACAACTGGAAGGGGGAACTTATTCAATGCGAAGAATGAAAATAAGATTTTTGTCAGTGCCTAATTTTTGTTGTATTAAAATGTTCCTGTAATAAAAATGTTCAATAAATTTTATTTGGAAAATAAATTTGTATTTTTTCCTAACCTGCTGTTCATGTTATCAAGGTTTTTTCTTTGTACTGTGAAAAGTTTAGATAGATTGTGCATTAACAGAGATATGACAGTATTCAAGCTTTTCATTCCATGTTGACAAAATGAGGTTACTAGAAGAGGGTTATATCTTGTAATTAAAATTCAAAATCATGCTTTAAAAATTGAAAACAACTTCAATAGTATATAGTTTTTAATTCTGAAGTGATTTGAACAATAAGTTTTCCCAATATCATCATAGGCATTCATAAAACAAGAAATGAAATTTTAACATATATCTTCTTTAGCTCTTCCTGAAAATATGACTATTTTGAGATGTAACACTCTTCTAGCAGAGGAGCAATAAATAACCAAATAAATAAAAAAATACCATCTTATTTATACCCCAACCAATATGTCTGCTCCTAACAGTAGCTGCACAAGAACAAGCATCCTGCAGAGGTTTCAAAAATGTGGAGTACAAAAATTTTAACATGCAAGGAATGGTTAAAATTTAATCGACCACAATAATCAAATTTTGAATTAATCAAGAAATATCTGTAATTTTTATACTTATGAGACAAAAGAGGAGAAAAATAAACAAAATAAATATATGTCAGATTAAACAAAATTCTACTACAAAAAGAAATTAACATATGAATTATATAACTTACATCCTAAAAATTGTAGGAATATACTGAGCAAGATATATAACTATAAGTAATGGCTGAATACATATCCAGCATTCATCCAATTTGCATGAAATAGCTGTTAACATCAATTCACTGCAACGCTCAGTTTTCATTTTTCTGTCTGTTGCTTGCTGAATATGACCATATGTCTAAAAAGAAAATTTTTCAATTTACAGAAATTTCTTACTTATACAAGGGGGAAAAATTGCTGAAGAATTTTTTTTTTTTTTAAGAGTCAAGATAATAGAAAAATATTAAACTGCAACTTATTAATTAATTAACCATTGTGAGCCTTTGAGTCCTCTATAAATGTAATTTTTAACAGGTTAAAACTATCAGATATCTGAACCATTTTTCTTTTTAACTTCGCCATAACTTAAAATTTCTTAATTTTTACTACGAACTTAGAAATAGCTAAACCCATCATCCTCTAAAACAATAGGGTTGCATTTTTTTCAAATTAAGATACATGGGTGCAGTGGCCTGGTTGGCAAAGACAGCAAACCAATGACCTGCACATCGCTGGTTTGATGCCCATCGTTGGCAAAACCACCCCCGTGTACACTAATGGCGGCTGGTGCACGAAAATTCTGTCATAGCTGCAATGTCCTCCAAGTTCCAAAAATACCTCTAGACATGAGGGGTCAAATGGTCTGGTCCTGTCACTTGACTCAGTTCTAAAAAATTCACGGACCAACGTATAGAAGCCCTACTTCTCTTGAGGCAATGGCAACCCCTCTTCTGTGGATAGTGCTTCATACTATTCAGAGACACAACAACAAACAAACAAATAAAGATACATCAAATATATGGTCATCTATCAAACTTATGTTTTGAGGTAAATTTGAATACACATTAAAATATTTATAAATGACAGCATTAAACCAGTCTCTTTGGACTGCTTAGGACCTAACATCATATTTAAAAAAAAAAATTGCTTTTTTGAGTAATGGGTGACTTAAAAAATCCTGATTACTTTCTAATATAAGTAAGTAATATAAGGTCATTTAGGATTTGAATAAAAATTGTTTATTCATGTTGCATATTTTGTAATATTATTCACTTAATTTTAGAAACAAACTTATTTCTGAGATATTGCAATAAAAATGTTCAGAAGAAAATATTTTCTTTCTTTTCTACTATTTGAAAGTGTGTTATGTTTAAAATTAAATTCCTCATATCAACTAAGCTAAAACACATTAAAGTACATTCATTTTAGTTCTGTTTTTCCTAATACTAAAATACTTACCTCTCCAAGTTTTCCAGTCACACATCTATCAGTAATGAGTGAAAATACAGGTCCAGGACAAGCAATAGTGATATCTATATTTTTCTGGGTTAATTCTGTTCGCAAACATTCAAAGTATCCCTGAAAAAGAATTCATAAATATTTAACAACCATCAAAATGCAAGAAAGTAAGTAAGGGAGGGGGGTAAAAGTAACTGAAATTTTTACATGAAGGGCATGCTTGGATCCAGTGTAGGCAGAAGAAAAAGGAGCCCCTGAAATGAAATAAATTTATCTTCAAATAATTTTAAAATGAATTCAAAACAAATTTAGACAGCAATTACTGATTAAAAATGCTTCAATTTGTTAAGAACATAGAAATTTATAAATTATATATATATATGTGTGTGTGTAACAAAAAAATGAATTTTCCTCACATGTATTCCAAATTTCCTTTCATTTTAAGCACAACTCCTTATCTAAAATGTGATCTAGAAATAATATAATTGATAAATTGAATCGGTCATTTTGAAAAGGAGTCATCTCCACTTTTCCATTTTAAGTGTAATCCTGAAAATGTGCAATGTGCATTACTTGCACATTCTAAAGTCCATCAATATGTTTATTCGGTATGAACAATGTGGGCATGACTGCTAATCTCCATTGTGTGCTATGCTTATTCTGTATGTACTTTTTCTGATTGCCCAAGCGTGATATACAGGGGTAAGTTTAACAATAACAGATCTTTGGATGATAGTTATGATCCCATAATTAGACCATTAAAAAGAAAATATTTTTAATATTATCTGACAGAGAAAGTGATTGCCATTCTGTTTATACAGAAGAGTAGTCAGAAAATGACATTTCTCATTCACATTGGAAGACTAAACAAGGGTTTCAGTAGTAACTACTGATCTTAGACACAGTGTTAATAATATGTCAGAACTAATTTTTTGGTAATATACATATTTTTTCAATCTAAATGCTTCTAAAACAACTTTAGACCATAACCAAATGGAAATAGTACACACAAAAAAAAATTTCAGGTAGTCAACTCTAACAAAACCACCGCAGGTTATTAACATAGGATTACTTATTGTTTGCTTACCTTTTTTATTAAAACGCATTTTAGTATTTTTCTGTTTAACTGTTTACTGCTACTGGGTTTGGCGTGCTGCCAAAATTATATCTTGTGATGCAGGACAATTTTTTTCCCTCTGAAGGACCATAATCCTACGTTAAAGAAGTTAGTTACGTTAAGTACTCAGCTGAAACTTTATAATGGATGGATGTAACCAATACAAATTTTAAAAATGCATCTTTGTTTTCTAATGATATTGAAGCTACAAATGAATATAATTTACATGATTGGTAAACTATCAGAGATTATAGTCAGCTAATCCTTTATTTAATTCTATTTATAATAACCTTGATGAGGTTTGAGCAAATTATCATATAGCATCATTTTAACTATAATTTTCAGACTCCAAAAAGTAAAGAACCTCTTAGGAATTAGTTCAAACCTAATTTCAGATGCTGTCAATTACTCTTTTTAAGTTTTTATGCTCCATAGCCATCAATGCCAGCCATCAATGTGTTAAATGTTGATAACAATGAGATACAATTGTGATTATTTATAATAACATGGTTTTAAAATTAATTACCCATTTTTCCGGCCATACTGCTAGTTACAACTATATGGCCTGTATTTCTCTCTAAAAAGTGCTTTAAAACTTTCCTGGTTAGATTTATAGCTCCAAAGACATTGACATTAAAGAGTTTCAAATCAACCTCAATATCTATGTCTTGAAATTCTGCTCTTTGGGAAACTCCAGCATTGTTAACAAGAATATCAATCTGAAAATAACACATGCAGACAATTATTAGGAGTATACAAGAAGAACAACAGCGAATTAAAAAAGAAAATTTTTGAATGAAAATGAAGTAAGACCTTATTATCCCTGCCTGCACACACACACACACCAAAAAACACCCACCCAGAAATAAACCATTTAATTAAATTAGAATTTTTAAAAATATATATTTACTTGAAGAATGTTAAAGAATTTAATCATTGCCTTAAGGAGAACTAGGTCCTAATTTGCTAAATGACACTACTGAAAGGTCTAGTAAATTTACAAAAGTGTATAAATATGTGTAAAATAGCACTTAACTCTCAAATGTTTTTAGATAAGTGTTGTGAAACACTGTGTATGTGTTTGTATATGTATGCTAGTTGAATGTCTGTGCTTTGCAATGGAATACATTACTGCCATCAAATATGCAATTTGGTGAATTTAATTTAAATTAATTTAGTAATAAAGAATCGATTTGTAATTCCTTTCATGACAATGATCTAATATAACATAAGGGTTCTGGATTGATTTTTTTTTTAAATTTGTAGAGGATTTTAAGTCCCTATTTTAACACCATTTAAGATTGAATTTATCTTAAAAAATCTTTCTGAGTAAGCACCTGAGGCATTAGAGGAACCACAAGGCAAAATTTTAGCTTCCTAGGCCTTTTGGTTATGGAGATAGTGATCAGTCAGTCAGTGTTTTTGGAAGGGTGTACGTCCCTTCAAACACCCTTAAAATTTGAATTTCTTAGAAAGATTTTTTTTAGTGAACACCCAGGGCCTTATATATATATATATATATATATATATATATATATATATATATATATATATATATATATATATATATATATATAGGGTTCCTCTTATAAATATATAAGCTCTGAAATATAAAAGGCCTAGGGCCTTATATATTTCAGAGATACAGTGATACTTTATCGCCCAAAATAAAGGAACAGTCAGTACTTTATTTTGGGGGATTAAGACTCTTTTAAACCCCTTAAAGATTAAAGGTTTAAAAATGATTTCTTAGAACCTAGGGCCTAAGAGCAACAGCATACAAAATTTTAACTTCCTAGAAAGTATGGTTCCAGAAATACGGTGATCTGTTAGTGTTTTATTTTGGGGGTTTAAGCCCCTTTTAACCCCTTAAAATTTGAATTAAAAAAAATATTTCTTATTAAGTCCCTAGATTCTAAGACAAACCACCTTGCAAAATTTCAGCTTCCAAGGCCTTGTGGTACCAGAGATACAGAGATCAGTCAGTCAGTATTTTATTTTGGGGGTAAAATCTGTCTTAAACCCCCTTAAAGTGTGAATTTTTCAAAACGATTTCTTAGTGAGCACTTAAGGCCTTAGAGGAACCATCATTCAAAATTTCAGTTGCCTAAGTCTTATGGTTCCAGAGGTAGTGGGAATTTATTTTTTATTTATTTATTTTTTTTTTTTGGGGGGGGGGGGATTAATCCCTTAAAATTTGTATTTTTAAAAAAGATTTCTTAGTGTACACCTCAGACTAACAAGGATCCACCATTCAAAATTTCAGCTTCCTAGACCTCATTGTTCCAGAGATACAGTGTGTGTTTTAGGAGAGATTAAATGCTTATTAACACCTTAAAATTCGAATTTTTCAAAAAGATTTCTTAGCAAGAACACCTAGAGCCTATGAGAAATCCGCATACAAAATTTCAGCTTCCTAGAACTTATGTTTCCAGAGATACTGTGATCAGTCAGTCAATAAGTGGTATTTGCCTTTGCATATATATAGATAGACACAGTGCTTTTTTTCTAAAAAAAAATAGATGTGTATACTGTATTTTCTCAAATAAAGGTAAATATTTTTAGTACCATGTGTTCACATATAATGTCGCAGGGGAACAAAAAAATTTGCAATTTAGAAAAATACTTTTTGTTATATATTAAAAACTGATTTGTAAGTTTCTTAAAATTTCGGTTAAGTTAAACCAAAATAATCATTAAAAAAAAGAGGTGGGGATACGCCATATACCCATGTACCCCCAGAAAAAAAGCCCTGGATATACATATATACGCACAAAGAAAAAACACCTTCAATAAAATGTTTAAAAAACAACAACTGAACTTTGCCAAGCATCTTATCAACTTCAAAATGAACTTAATTTAAAACTTTTTTACTTTTTTGGACAAATATTACATTTTAATTGAAAAAGTACTTTTTTAATGTTAACACAACAGAGAAAGGGAAAAAATGCTACATCTGTACTCTAACATTCATTCACACAAGCAAATATAAATTTAAATAATAAAACTCACATGGCCAAAATGGTCTAAAACTTGTCTCACACATTCTTCATGCACTGCAAAGTCATCAATCATGAAAGGTAGAGAAAACACATCATCTTCACTACAACTGGCCAACTCTGAAAACAAAAGAGAAAAACATGTATATAAAAATTTCTACATAAAAAATGTTGAGTGACAAAACACTGAATAATTATTTTTTACTACTTAATATTTTAAGTCTTCAGAGTTACATATTAAGGGTAATATTTGAAGTTAAAAGGTAGGCCAAACCTAACTTTAACATTACCCCATATTTTAAGAATAAAAGCCATAATAATTATACACCATACAGCTCAAAAACAGTTTCTGAAGTTTTTAATACAATATCATCTTTCACCAGTAGATATAGTTTACCAAATAGCTAGTCTAGAAACTTACATTACATTAATATCCAAATTAGCAAGCACTCTGAAAATTAAAAACATATGGTTTTATAGTAAATAAAGCCTCAAATAACTTCATAACTAAAGATTAGTGATAAATACATATGAAATTTAAATAAAGGTTATAGTAAAAGATCAAGAAAATAAATAAAAAGAGACTTTGAAAAATTACTAAAAATCAGTCCAAAATTTATGAAAATAATCACCCCTAACCTTACCACAGAGTCACATGATGTTTTCATATTATTAATTAAAGTACTTATTAATAAAAACTTTAGGATAACTATAAGGATTTTCATTGCATTATTAACACTTAAGGTTTTACACAGATAAGAAAAAAAAATGCATACTATCTTTGAACCTTATTAAAATATGGTTCAAATAAATCTGCATTTAATAAAAAAATTACTAAAGTACTCTTCATAATTTTCAATGAGTAATGAGCAATTTTTTCGAAACATTTTATTGCTGTAACAAAATATAACAATGTACTTTCAAAATTCATTGATAAATAAAGAAAAACAGAAATTTTATCCAAAGTATGAAATTAAAAGCTTCTCAGTTGATGTTTTAAGTAATGAATTTGCTTATTCAAACACTGATCCAGCAATGTATAGAGTCAAACACAAAATTCTCTTTAGAATTTTTTTTGGTTACTATAAAATTTTGCAACATTTTAAAAGAATGGGTTCTGCAGACCTCTAATATAAAAGATTCTGGGTCTCATACTTCAATTTCTCTAGGTGCTTAATTAATAGTTTGAAGTAATAATAAATGCAATATAATATAACAAGGGATTTAGCATGTTATGAAAAGCTACTGACACTGCTTAATAACTAGCAACTTTTAAGCTGATATTTTTTTATTATAATTTTCAACAACTTTCATAGAAAAACAAAGTCAGCATCCTGTTAAAAAGTTTTCCATATTCATCTTTTTGAGTAAAATTTTTGAACTTTTCCTGAACATGTCTTCAAATTCCTAAATTATTAAATATCCTATAATTAATAACACAGACTGACAATTTAGGTGTATTATTAGAAGCTTACACATACATACGCATGTATTAAATAAAAAAATTATAATAGTTTAAATAGAAAAAAGGTAATTTTTTAAAAAAATTTTATGCAAAATGATTTAACTTCTTTTTCTTACTAAAATAATGCTTTATTTTAATTCAAGACATTTCAAGATTTTAAGTAATATTAATTTATCTTCTAATATTTACAGCTCTATAAAAACCATTTTATTATAATATTTTATGTTACTAAAAAGACATTTAAATCATTAGCCAATTATTTAAGCAATATTTTAAAGTTTAAAAAAAAAAAATACTGGATACAGAATAAGATTATGTGGATACTCAACATTATTATACATGCATGCACATATCGTACCGCAGGAAGAAAAGTGACACCTCAAAAATGCAGCATATGAGAAAAATAAACTTAAAGAATACTATAAAACTTATATCGAAATAGTATAAGCTTCTTTTAAATTTCAGGTAAGTATTTACGGCTGTAAATTCTATTATATTCTATAGAATAGTAATATGGATGTGTAGTCATCGAATGTAAGGTATTAACAGGTAAATATAGAGGAGGTCTTTGAGTTACTTTTTGTTTTGTTATTGCACCCCAGCAAGAAAAGTGACACTAATCAAAAATGCAGCATTGTTTTTTGAGAAAAATCAACTTAAAGAATACTATAAAACATATTGAAATAGTATAAGCTTCTTTTAAATTTCAGGTAAGTATTCATGGTGGTAAATTTTATTATATTCTATGGAATAGTAATATAGATCTGTAGCTCTGCTCTTGTCGAATGTAAGGTGTTAACAGGTAAATATAGGTGAGGTCTTTGAGTTTTTTTTTTGTTTTGTTATGACCCCCTCATGTAATACTTATGCCACTTTTTAACCCCCAATTTTTTATTTTTTTTATTTACTATAATATGAGGGATGGAACTTTAATAGTGGCAATACTGTAGAGCCCCCAAAGCAGCAGAACCCATGAAAGCAGCTTATACCACACGTATGTCACATACCTGCCTTACCTCAGAGCGAATGCGCTCTCCCCACAAACATCACACGCCTGCACAGTGACAGGATGAACACAGCCATGTTTAAGTTACTGGTCTATCGCACAAAATAATTTGTTACATCGTACTGAAAGAAGGAAAATGCTTGTGTGCTCACTGTGGCTGAAGTGTCTGCTCTTTGGAGTTGGGAGATTCTCTACCATCCCCCATATTCCCCAGACTTAAGTCTCTGTGACTTTGATCTCATCCCCAAGATGAAGGAACCACTCCATGGATTCCACCAGAGATTCTGAAGGCTGTAGACCACTCCATCCGAAGGATCAACAGATCGGGTGGTGCCAACGGCATCCTGCAGCTTCCAGGACGTTAGCAATGGGTGCTAAACAATGCTGGTTACTACTTGGAAGGGCTATAAAAGTTTCACCCCTGTATCTCTTCTGTATACTTTGTACATACCTAGTTGCCACTATTAAAGTCCCATCCTATGTATAACAAGACTTTCGGACCTCCTTCAGGCAAAATTACTACTTAAGTAAGAATAAAAAATGAAAAACATTTTGAATACCTCAAATGAGTGAAAACCTGAAATGAATTTTGAGTTGTCACAATTCAAAATGTGCCGCTGTTCTTAATTGATCATGCACACCTTCCAGTAGCAACGCTGAAGTGACACTGTTCTTGCTGTGACAAATTATGAACTAGCCTAGAATTAAACTGACACAACTCTGTCCTCAGGTGGACAAATTGCAAGATAGAGATTTGTCACTTTTCTTGCCGGGGTGCAATATTTTTTGACTTTTGAAATTTTATTGTAATTTAAAGTAAGTCAGGGAGCTCTCTTCTTTGATTTTCAAAATCAATCATTATACAGACAATATCTTTATTCTCCTTTCTATCCATAATAAAAAGGGCAATGGCTACATAGCAATAAAAAACTACTTGGTAAGACATACAGTGGCTCCCAAAAGTGTTCGTACACTTACGATTTTTAATGAAATAGGGGTCTATCCATTAATTAAAATGAATATTTCAGAATGGGTATTTAATAATAAGATCTATAATCTATTCTTAACAAAACTACATGAAATATTTTGAAAACGTAATAAAACTTTACTTTTAAGAAACCAGTAATCAAAAAGTAACAAAAACTTTTCTCACAAAAGTCATCGTACACTGAAATATTTTCGGATAAATTCATAATTAAAATTATCGTCTGGCAGTTTATTTTTATTTTTCAATTCTGGTGGCATTTAAAATATTGTTTGGCTTTAATTTTTGCTTGCCTACTCCGTAATATTCTATTTATTATTTAAAAATGGCTCATAGTCATAAAGAAACAACAAACAGCATTCGAAAATTGATTAATTTTTATCATAGTAGTGGTAAATCAGTTTGGAATATTGCTAAATTACGTAATTTGTCCCATTCTACTGTGCAGTATGTGATAAAACACTTTAAAGAAGAAAATCGGATTGAAAACAAGGTAAGAAAAGGTCGTCCAGCAAAGTTAACAAAACATGATCAGAGATTTATAATTAGAAAATTTGTGAAAAATCCACATTTGAGTGCTGTAAAAGTTTTTGCAGAATTTAATGAAACATTTTCTACTTCAATTTCACCTCAAACTGTTCAATGAGTTCTCAGAGCAGCTGGATTACATGGGCGTTCTGCCTATAGAAAATCTTTTATGAGTGAGAAAAACAGAAAGCTTAGGCTTTCCTTCACACTATCAATGATAAATGAGCCCCAAACGTATTGGAATAATGTCTTATTTGCCGATGAAAGCAAGTTTAACATTTTTGGTTCCGATGGGCATATAATTGTATGGAGAAGAAAAAATAAGGAACTTAATCTCAAGAACTCAGTAGGAACAGTTAAGCATGACGGTGGAGGTGTCCTTGTGTTACCTAGTCCTGATGCTGACATGCAACATGTCAGCATCAGGACTTGGTAATTTGGTATTTATTGATGGCATAATGAGTCATGCTGTTTATATAAATGTTTTAAGAGACAATTTAAAATTATCAGCCCAAAATTTGAGTATTGGAAACAACTTTGTTTTTTATCAAGATAACGATCCTAAGGACACGGCTCTCAACGTTCACCTCTGGTGTCTCTTTAATTGTCCACAAGTTTTGAAAACACCACCTCAATTGCCAGATTTTAAACCCAATAGAACATATTTGGAGAGAACTGGAGGTTCGAGTACAAAAACATGACATTCAAACGAAAAGTGAACTAAAAACAATTATGATGGAAGAATGAATGAACATTGATGCAGAAATTACAAAAGAACTAGTGCAATCTATTCCCAGACGTTTAAAAGCTGTTAAGGATGCTAAAGGATATCCTACTAAATATTAATTTAATGAAAAATTAGAATATTTACTAATATGTAGAGGTTTTTTACAAGTGTACGATGACTTTTGTGAGATAAAGTTTTTGTTACTTTTTGATTATTGGTTTCTTAAAAATAAAGTTTTACTATGTTTTTAAAATATTTCATGTAGTTTTGTTAAGAATAGATTATAGATCTTATTATTAAATACCCATTCTGAAATATTCATTTTAATTAATGAATAGACCCCCTATTTTATTGAAAATTGTAAGTGTACGAACACTTTAGGGAGCCACTGTATGTACATCCCTGCCCATTATGAAAATGTTTTGTAAGTAACAGTATATGAATAAGCTAAATATTTTCTCAGTTTTGTTTCTAAAATAATTGATATGGGTAATTTTACTTGTTCAGAAAGGATTCAGAACAAAATTAAATTTAGCACAGATGAAAATAATTTCCCAAACTTTTAAGCATCCTGGAAAGAACCTACAGAAACTGCATTCATGGTTCTTTTTTAATGTTCATTTACAAGCAATTGATGAGAAAGACTATTCTACTGATCATTTGGTAACATAACAAATTTTACTCCTTTCAGTTTTGTATTCTCCTGTAGCAAGAGGACTACTCTAGAAATATTGGACAACATGAAGAATATCTTCTTTTATATTTTTAATCTACTAATCTTAAGACAGGAATTCCATTAGAATTTTTTCTTTATTCTCAATGAACAACATAATATAGGAAGTTCACAAATAATTCATACATTTATTTTGGCACTGAGTTGCAGTCTCTCCTTCCCAGATTAAAATGCTTTTGCATTTTTAAAATGTCTGATTAAAAAAAAAAGAAAAAATATCTGATTTACAGAAATTCTAGAAAAAAAAACGTAAAATGAAAAGATTTACCAAAATTCATTATTTTTGCTACCCTTTGCTGAAAACTGATGTCACTATATTAAGGAATTTTACAACACAGAAATTTAGCATGTGATTTTTAAAATTTATGTATAGCACTCAAATTTATGGTATCAATATGTATTCTGTATATAATTTATATCACATTAAAGCAACTATCTACATACCTATGCAACGTCTTTTAACAGCTTCCAACCTTTCTGTGTTGACACCAGAAATTACCAATTTAGCATGTCGTTTAGCAAAACTGTATGCTAAATATTCACCAATACCACTTGATGCACCAGTAATCCAAACAACTTGCCCCTTAAATTCTATGAAAAATTTAGAGATAAACTATAAGTTAAAAAATGTAACAATTTAAAACTATACATAAAGCATTCTGCAATATGAACTTAACATACTTAAGATTCATGAACAAGCATATTTTTATAAATATGAAAATAAAAGTGAACTTTCATCTACATAGAGAAATATATTATATACTTCAGTAGTTCATAAAACACAAACACTTGGACTCATTTATACAAAAAATTGTACAGTATATCTACAGAATGAAATGTTACTCCAATTCACCTTTCTACACAGAATTAAAGAAAACATTTTTTCAACAACTGCACAAGTCAGTTTTTCCGTATGATGTCAATCCAGCATTTTTAAAATGATTTTGAACCCCAATTCTTTTTGAAGTGTTTTATATCAACAGTTATATTTATAAGCCTGCCAGTTTATCTAATTAAATTACCCAATTACTCATATTGTTTCGGAAAAACTATGATTTCAAAATGATTTGTTACTTTTGAATTAGTCAACATTTAAAAAGTTTCAACTGGTACCAATTATATAGAAAATCTTTATGTAAATGATTCAAAATGAATAATTAAGCTGAAATGATATAAACTAAAATAAAACTTTAATTTGTCTTCATTCAAAAACATTCAAAATTGGATATACATCAATTCATTCACCTTCTATGGTAAATTCATTCACCTTCTATGGTAAGGGTATAAAACTGATTCTGCAAACAAGATGTTACAGATTTCACTCAGAGATTTTAAATGAGTGTTAAAAAGAGCATTTTTGCACTATTTTAAATAGTTTAGTGAATAATCTTATTCACTCACTCACACCAAATAGCAGCAAATCAGATATGCTATAGAGCAGCAATTTCTTAATTACTTTTAATATAAGAGAATTCTAATAAGAGCTCTTTACAATATGCTAATGAAAAAAATACCTTAAACATTTTTCATGAGTACATTATGTTTTAAATATGCAAGTGTGCTTACATAAGATCAGTCTATATGCGACTGACAGATATTTATTAAAAAGTAAAGTATGTTAAAACATTAGCATCTAAGGAGTAGTTCTAAATAATTTTTGCCAACATAGCTTCAAAACAGTTCAAGGTTGGTTTTTTTTAGTGCTGTATATTAAGTAAAATTATAAAAAAAAAATGTGATAAATTAACAATATCCTAATATTACAAGGTACTTAAGGAAGGAACTGATAAAAAAAACTTGTTCACTAAACCAAACTACTTCAGGTTCTCATCTTCAACTTAAGAAATCAAATGATCGTCACCTTACCTATTTCCAAAGAGCTTCTGTGCTATAATTCATTAACATTTTGTATAAATAAAATTAATGAGGGCTGTCTTTAGCATAGGTTCATTAAATCAGGTGTAAAAAAAATTAAATTCACATTTGAAAATGATTACAGAATAAAAAGTTAACACAATATTTTTGCAACCAGGGTTTGCACTGACTTTATAAATTTTTAGTGCTATGGATTCCCTATATTAAATATTTAGCTCAATGTTTTAACATCTGGATCCTTTTCAATAATTTAAGGTTTTTCCTTGAATACATTATAAATTTGATATTTTCTTTCAATATTTATTTTTTAATGAGCATTATAAATGTTTTCTCTTTTCCTTTTACAACAAAATCATCTGGTCAAAACCAGATGTCAAAATAATATAAGTTCCCTCAGGAGTCAAGTGACTCATTTCCACGAGTTTCAAGAGTTTTCTTCAAATGTTGGTAAAAATATCCCCCCTCTCACATATTTATAAATTTAAGAAAACAACTGTAATTTAATGCTAATTTGTGTATATGTATTTGCCTATATGCATTTGTGTACATGTTTTAACATATTTTTTTTGCTTAATAAACCCCAACATTTAAAATTTTCTTTTAATAAAAAAAGTCCTGATGTCCTTGACAAGGAGTGCTTTTTATTGTTCAAATCAAGTCATGTTATTTTTTACCTTTACAATCAATTTCCAAAAATTTTGGGGGGATAATTTCTGTATTTTCATTACATATTACTCCTATAGTTGCATATTTTGACTTACTAGTCCAAGATATCTTAAGCCTCTTAGCATTTCTGCTAAATGAGTCCTTTAAAACAAATAAAAATTAGAAAATAAATTTCTTTAGATAAATGAATAATTTTATTTCAGTGTTCACTTTTCTTTGATTGATATCTCAATAGTTTCACTCCTGCATGATCAAGCAACAGAAATGACAATATGGTTAAGAACAGAAGGGGGGGGGGGGGAGGTCTTTGAAAACTCAGTGCTTTTTAAAAAAGATCTTTTCTGTAAAAAGTGAGTCAGTGTAATCTCTGACTACCTATGAGCAGTAAATCCCTAAGGCTGTTTGTCACCTCTAACAAGCATTAGAGAACATAACTGATTTTTAATTTGTATAACTTTACAGATAAAATTCAAACTTAATTTGTTAGTTGAATGAAACATCAATATTAGGGTAGTTTCCCATTCTCAATTTAGATGAATAATTGAAACACTTCAAAAAAGTGAAATAAAATTAAAATTAAACAATTTATCATCGTTTTTAAAGGAATGAGAAGGTTGATTAGTTTTGAGTGCACAACAGTCAAATTTTGGAATGATCTGGAGTAAACATATACTGCATTCATAACAAAAAGAAGGCATTATCTCTACTCTTAGGATAAACAAGTAAATTACAAATTATAAAATAACTTTTTTTACTGCTTGTATTACCATTTTCTGACAATACAAAGGGGAAACTTATTTAAACCATACGGTAAAACGGCGCACAGAAAGTGCTCAGATGACTGGTAGTGCACAGATACTTACTACAAATTTTATCATTTCTCTATCGCAAGTATCCTACAATCTTTACTACATAAATACGAAATATTTCGAGACAAATCGAAAAAAAAACCTTGACAAGGAGTGCAACCGTTTTCACTCCCCCGTGAAGATTGTGAGTTAAACAATATTTTCGCCATCCTTCATTAATGCGTTATGTACTATTTATGTAAGTTACATTTGAAATTCGATTACTTTTTAATTTTTTGAAGTTTGTTGCTTTTAAATACGTAAAAATATAAAACTTTTAAGTTTATAGCATCAAAAATACTTGAGTTTTTTATTCGAACCTCAAATTTGAAAACACTATGGTTGATTTTCGGCAAGTATACAAGGAAATGCACAAATGAATAAACAAATTGTAAAAGCAATTAACCTGTAGGAGCAGATCTTAAATGATGCCATGTCAGAGTGAGATCTGCATCGCATACGACGAAAAAGAGTACGATAAATAAAACGAAGACTATAAGAATTAACCATAACACAGAACAACAATCCATTTCTCAGAAACTGAAAGGAACTAAGTTCAAAACTGAAAGCTGTATGACAGCTGACTACGGACAAGTACTCAAACGATTTATGATCGCACTGTCATCTGAGAATGACTCGTGTGCGTAGTGAACCAGTGCTGGAATGCAAAGAGCAATAAACATATCACCATAGTAACCGCAGAATATATGGAAACCCTACTAGCTTGCTTCGCGGCGCGCGGGAGTGAGTTTTCAAAGGAGACCTCGGCGGGTTTTCTAGGCTACAATCATGAAGAGATCTTATAGCTTCGTGGCTACAATTAACTTACCAGTCCTTATTATGGTGAGTGATATGATAAGAGTCGATTTGCTTTGTGATCATACTGCAAAGGGTTAAGGAAAATTAGTGTGTTTAAAGATTATGCTATGAAAATGATTTTGTGTCTGTTTCATAGTGAGCTTCCCTCATCACTAACTTTCATAAGGGCCTATTCACATAGGAGTCCGTTGCGTTGCGTTAAGGAAAAGATGACGTTGAGACGAAAATAAACCAATCATATGCCTCCAAACGATTAGCAATGAAATTTTTAACGCCTATGATTGGTTTATTTTCGTCTCAACGTCATCTTTTCCTTAACGCAACGCAACGGACTTCTATGTGAACAGGCCCTTATTCAGAAAAAAGGAAAATGTATGAGACACAGACAGACATTCAAGTCTTTAAAGACTTTGTATTTTCCTGTAATGGAATTCTGGAAATGAGTTTTTTTAGTCAAATCTTGTCACATGCCTTAGATACAATTTAATCTTTGAGGATCTATCCAGTCTTCAGGTGAAATAAGGCGAAACGTCGCAACGTCACTGGCTACGTCAGTTTTCGTCTGCTATAGATGACGTCATTATCGGGTGGCAGAAAACAGAGGCAGTTCCTATGCGTTTGCATGTGTTTTTGGACGATACCTTCATTTTGAGTTAAATAATTTAAGTTTATTTATAAAATTCCTCATATTAGTTGTATGTAACTGGTATTTTAACACTTTTTTTTAATATTTCGCAAGGTTTAAGAGAATATAATCATTCTTTCGTTGAGAATGATTATTATTATGTTGAGATATGTATAGATATCAGGATAAGTTACTTCAGGTCAGCGTCTTGTATCGTAACTCCAGTCTTCCTCTGTCAATAAATGCGGGTCACACAGAGCCTGATTAAGGCAGGGGCATACGGGGCAGTTGCCCCGGGCCCCCCACATCAGAGGGGGGCCCCCAAATCGAATAGAAAGTTTAGTATTAAGTATTAAGTTCTTCATTAATGAAGTAGTGAAGCAGAGGGGGGGAGGACCCAAAGAAGTTTTTGCCCCGGGCCCCAATTTGGCTAAGTCGGGCCCTGGGGTCACATACTGAATAAACCTTTTCGGACTGTACCTGAATGTTTAATTTAGTGATATACCTTTGTTTAGATACCGTATCTAAAGACTTTGCGTAATCTGAGAGCATTTTATTCAACAAGCTGTAAGAATGCTCATTGAACGCCATGTTAAATTATGCAATTTCTTTCTACTCCTCGCCAAACAAGAAGTAAAATCTGCAAGAGTTGAGATGTGACATGCTGCGAGACATTGCCCTATTCTTCCCTCCAATGTCCAATCCCTAGTACAAATTTTTGCCCAATATTTTCTTGTGATAATTAAAGATTTCGCATTCAAAAAATGGCAACAATTACAAAAATTAAATAAAACTGTTTATTGACACTGAATAATCGTATTTGCATGGTACATCTTTATTTAATATCATGCCCTAAAAACGTTATTGTTATTCACGTTTCTAGTAATGGCTTCATCGAAGAATGTAAGCAAGTATTTAATTCCGTATTTTCTTATTATTAGTTTATGTTAATAAAATATTTACCAGTTTAATTTAAACTAATATTATCTATAATGCGTTGACTGAAAAGTCAAGATATTGACACAGCATTCAGTGATTCCTTTTTACAAGACTATAGTTTGAAACGTATACAATTCATAAATTAAAGACGTACAGTTTTCTTTTCACTAGACCAGGGGGGAACAGTAAAATCAAAATATGGCTATACCTTCCATCACACTCGAAAACTTTTTCAAGGGATTGATAGGTATAAGTTTTCTTACATTACTATAATTCTATATCGATGGTTCAAGTTGGTATTTTAACATTTAGAAACCTGCCCTGCATAATTAGGATTTTAATTGCTACTATATTGGTGAGCAACTATTTGCGCAGTCCAGGCGTGTCCAACAATCCACGGGCCGCATGTGGCACTGGACTGCTAGTAATGCGGCCCAACAACTCCACAAGACCTATCATCCCAAAGAAAAATATACCTCTCTTCACTATCACATCTCATTCATGTCATCGCTTTTTGGCACTACGCACGCTTATGAACATCTATTTTCAAAGATGAAGCCCGCGGAGAGGAAAATTAGATCCAATTTTTATTCTTTTTATGAGCACAATATAAACTCACTTATTTATAGGAATTTCAAAAGCTTCCATTGAACTAGACGTTCATGTATTTGCATCACACATAAAGGTCAAATAACTCACTAGTTTCAGGTCTATATCACCCTCTTTTTTTTAAAATGTTATTATAAAAAATTGAGGAAGTTTTGTTAGTTTAACTCATTTATTGTATTATATATTTCGCTATATTATACACTGTAATTCAATATGTTAGAATGTATTTCATTATAGTGTTATATTATATATTAAAGCCAAGCCAAGCCAAAAGGCTGGACACCCATGACTTAAAATACTTCAAATAATTTTACTTTTCTACTAAGTATATGCACCACCAACCTGTCAGAAATATTTTTATGAAAAATCAATTTTTTTATTAATTTATTTTAGTTATAGTTTTTTTTTTACAATACAAAATACTTAATATCTTGTGAAATTTAAAAATATTTACAAAAAGTTTGTTAATTTTACCGTAACTGAGCAATAAATGAATGCTGTTACAGCTCAAAAAACTGAAATCCTTTTAGTCGGACCTATAAAGCCCCAACAGACCACAAAAATCCAGGCAACAAAACAGAAAAACCACGCACTGCTCCCAGAAACAGAAAACATTTTCTTCGACCAATGAGAAAGGAGTAGACGTTCCTCCGTGAGCGATAACTACTCCGTCTTGATCAGCACTCCCCCATCACATTTGCAACCTTGTTGCGAGGATTTTTGTGATCCGATAGAAGCTTAAGAAAGCTCCGACTAAAAGGATTTTCTCATTACAAGACAAAATGAAGATATCCATTCCATTCTCCCTTTCTTATTTTCTATTGACAATTTTTAACTGTGATTGGCCTCTCTGCAGCGCGGGGTGAAAAGAAATTTTTCTCATTCAAGAAATGATCGCGACTTCCCTGCAGTCTTAAAGCGTTCTCTTTGCCGGGTCTTTTGATTTCTTGAAGTCTTTTTCTGTTGTTCACCGAGTGATATCGTGAGGAAGAAACTTCTCGAAACATCCATTCTCTTAAATGTGGAGAAGTAAATGGTTTAATTTTGAAGTCTTTACACCCTCTTGAACGTGAACACTCTTGGTTATTCACATATTTTTTGCTTAAAGATGGATAATTCAAAGATGCTTTTCTTGAATGAATTGAATTATCGTACGTCTTTTCAGACGACGACTGACATAAAAAATACTAGGCAGTATGCATTTCATTTACGAATAACTGGTTTGCTATCCTTTTTTGTATTTTATTTTACTATTGTCTTTTCTTTATTGTTCTCTACTGATAAAAATAAAATTTCTAATACCCACACGATTCAAGGTTTTTAGCGTAAAACTGTTGTATGTGTTTCAATTTGTTTGCAACACTTCTTTTCCGATATAATGCAGTATATATGCCCACGCATATATATATATATATATATATATATATATATATATATATATATATATATATATATATACTCTATTTACAATCTAATAAAAATAAGTGATTTCCTTTTTTTCATAGAGTCCGGAAAATTTTCTTAACCTTCCAGAACATTTTATGGAAATGTATGTGCCATATGTGACTAGTCTTCTATTATCAAATCCTAAGAATACTCATGATATATACAGAATTTCGACAGCTTATTTTGAGAAAAAGCTGCAAGAAAGAGAACGTAAGTTCAGTTTGTCACATGTGGATATAATAAGATGACGGTGCGGGAAATCTCTAAAAAAATAATTTATTGACGAAGAAAAAAAATGTTCATTAATGGGTTATATGTTTTCGTAGAGTTCATTAATCAAATAAAAATACTGAAACTTGAGTCATTCATAATTCATAGGAATGTATTTTGTTAAGTGTTGATGTCATTCGTAACAACACCGAAATCAATCCTTTGGTGACATCAACCAAAGGACTTACTCAATTGAATTATACAGGATCCACGTGTAGCATATAGCTTAATCAAATCTTGCAGTTAGTTCGTAATTTCTTTACAAGTGTTACTATGTTATGTTCTTTATTCATCTTTTTTTAAACGAAGTATATATGCTTAATATGTTTCCTTACTTGCTTCCCAGCTATTTAAACCTGCCATTTACATGTTCCAAAAGACACGTATGTGTCTGAAAAGCGAGCAGTAGAAATAAAAGATGAGTTCGGGCTCGGTTTCGAAGGTCAGAGGACGAAAATTCTTAAACTATTGGATCATATGTCATATATTCACCCTAAAAAACTGAGAAAAAGCTCTCTTACCCTAAAAATATAATATACCGTACTTTTGCTGAAAAATAAGGGAAAATACCGTTTTCTAGAGATAAAATAACGAACTCTATTTTTACGCTGTAACGCTGTACTTTTTTTTTAAACAGAGCTTCCAGTGAGCATAATGATTTTCCCACTTAAAAAGCTAAAGTTGTGTTTTAAAAAAACGAAGTCCTAAATTCACTTAACACCAGTACTAATTCATTTTCACGCTGGTTTACTTCAGTTTTGAACGTCCGCAATGTCCGAACACTATGTTTACAAAAATAAGAGCGAGATTAATGAAGGAAAGTTTCTACTTGTGCCAATAATTAATAATGACCACGTTTTCCAAAGTAAACTTAATACGCCATCGGAGTGCGACGCCATTTTCGGCTTTGGAGACCAGACCTAATCACTCCCATGTTAACGTCCATAGAGGACAATTTCGAGGATTTTTTCCTTCAAGGCCAATATTTTTTAACTCTTAAAACGTATTGAAATGTATACCGAAGGACGTCAACTTAATTTTAAAAATACTTTTAACCGTGTTCCAAACGCAATATTTAAAGGAAATTGAAAGGTTTCTTTGGAAATCGGCTGTTTTACGCTTTGTGCACAAACATTTGGCACAGAGTTGGCTGGTTTTCGCCAAGTGCGAATGCTTTTGTACATTTCAGATTAATCTCTGATTTGGCGATAAATATCTCACCGAGGCAATAATTATAGCATTTAATGAATGCTTTTGCAATAGAATGAGAAAATATAAAAGGTCTCTCTAACAATTTATTTAAAAAAAGTACTTCAGTTAAAAAAAAGAGATTTTCATAGAACGGGAAAAAATACGTAATCTTTACGGATTTCTTAGAGATAAAAATAATAATCTAAAAACAGAGATTTAAAAAATTAATAAACAAAATAAGGAGAATTTTCAAATGGTTTTGGGCAGACAAGGACTTAATATTTAAACTACGATGCTCATATAAATTATGTCAAGTATTCTGTTGAAGTTTAACCCTCAAATTCAGATAATAAAAGAGCACCAATGCTTACTGCCCCCCCCCCCCCCCAAAAAAAAAAAAAGAAAAAAAAAATTGTGTTTCTAGTGAAAAGAAATAAATTCTAAAATAGAAAAAAAACTCATATTTAATGGACAGTAATTGAAGAATCACTTATGCTAAATAAAATCCCATTTTGTTTCTTTTTTGATCGCCCCCAAAAGACACGTTTTTTTTCTCTCTCTCTCTCTGTGTACGTCTTTTTATTTAATTAAAAATAAAAATTTTAATTTTAATTTAAATTATCTTAACTCAGCAATAATTATGGCTTAAAAATCTCTACTGACCAATGTTACGAGCACCTTTACTTAAATTAATCATAGTCATCACTGGATAAGCCTTTCGCACTCCGAAAGGAGCCATAATGCCGATTGTGAGTTTAAAACTTTTTAATCATGTTTTATAGTATAAAAACTTCGATTTTTCACACTAAAATAAACTATCATTATCTACTTCGAAAGCCAACAGGAAAATTATTCAGAAGTAATCATAATTACAGGAATTTGATATGTGTCAGTTATAAAAAGTCAGATTTATAACTGAAATACTAGATAAATACTAGTCAATCAGAAGAGCATATATTTTTTTAAATAGGCAAAAGGAGATTCGAGAAATAAAAACACAAATTAAACTTACTTCAACGTCGTAAGTTTTATTTTTCATTGATGCATGAACACATGCACGTATAATCCCACACGGGTCGTAATAAAACGACTCTAACTGGGAACACTTCTAAGCATCTTGCCCTCGTTTTATTAAATTTCAATTCCCGCTGAAAAAGAACAAATATCGTAAGTTGTCATTACACACGGCTAACAGACACCGGAAATGAATTAATCTAAACAATCCCAAAAGGATTTGGCATCTTTGATTTAGAAGGTTACCATATAAGGGTTATCATAATTTTCTATTTCAATACGCTTGTCGCCTACTAGGCAGTGTTTGGCAAAATGAAATTCGAAAGTGAATAATATTTATTGTTTTTCTCATTAAAAACAGCATGTCCAGGCGTAATTTTTATCAAAAATTGCAGATTTTAAATAAACTAAGGTTTATATAGTAGGAATGTTTTTAAGTATGGATAGGTTTCGAGCAAGAGTTTCCGCAAAAAGGAGGCAATGCTAATCTCCATAGGGTTTCCTAGTTTTGTTCTCCAAAGGTCTTCAAGATGGCCGTCTCATTCCGATGGCGTGCGCCTTTTATACTAGATTTACATAATTTTCTTTTTATTCCAGAAATTCAGGAAAGAGCAAATTTAAAAAACACAGAATACAGAAAATGCCAGAGCGAAATTTCTGATGTGGAAGAAACTTCCGAAAGTATGGAAGCAGTCAATCTTGAAAACATTCCATATGAAGCTGATTTTATTTATGATAGTGTTATCGAATTTCATCCTGCTGATGTAAAATCACATAAAATAGAAACCACTCAAACTCACACGTTGAATAGCTTTTCGCCGAATGAAATGAAGGGTAACAAACAAGAAAATGAAGAAGCTGCGATGGGGCGACAGCTTCAAGTTTTTAATTCTGCCATTAACAACTTACGTTCCGATTTTGTTCGAATTCTAAATAATTTCACTCTAAGCGAATCGGAAGCCAGACACGCTGAAAATCTGTCGTCAGATGATTCGCTGCATGAAATACGTAACAGAACGAAAGGGTGTTCAAAACAGGACCAAATGCGACCAAATGAACCGAATATTTCAATAAAAAATGAAAGTAAAACGGACAAGCAATGTGAAAGTTTGTGTTCAGTTTTAACTCAAACGGAAAAAACGGAGAAAATTGTTGGTGGTGAAGGTCAAACGTTAAATTCCTCATTTACTGAGAAACTAAAATCTCAGTACAAAGCGACTGGCGGTTTGATTAAATCAATCAAAAGAAAATTATTGAATATGGAAATTAAACGTGAAATAAATATGGACAAAACTTCTAAATCATTTAGAATTATTCCAATTATGTCAACGGACCATGCATTTATAGAACCTCATGGTGAACAGAAAAAATCGACAAAGGAAAAGCCAATACTTCAGTGTAAGAAAACGATACAAAAATCTGAAAAAAACTCAAATATTTCTGGCTTAGTAAGCAGAAAAAATATTACTGAGGAATTATCCGTATTTGAACCAAGGACGAACGAAAAAATAACTAGCATGTATTCGGGGGTACCAAGAAATGTACTTGATACGGGTCAGATTGAAAAGGAACTTACCACGGATCCAACATCAGATATTGTCTGTAATGAAATCAAAAATAAATCAAGGACTAGGCAAAGAGTGATAGACAAAAACCACGAAATTTCTCAAGTTTTGCAGCCACTCGATATTAATAATGAAAGGTTAAAAAATTCGAAAACAAACAAATTAAATAAACACAACGATAAATTCTACAGAACTGAAAATAATGACATATCAACAAGTCCGTGCCCACCAGAAAGAACTTTAACTTTATTTGAGGCGTTTGGAGAGAGTTCTTTGACGAAATATCGAGATGCTGAAGATGGAAGTAAATTACAGGACGACACTCTCTCTCGATACTCACCTCATGACGAAATTGAATCATGCATTAGACACAATCACACATTTTCAGAATTATCAAATCTAGGAATGAAAAATCTGTGCAAGCGAGAATGTAGCAATACTAATAACGATGCTGATGAACTACCAGACCGATTATTAATTCGACAGAAATACAAACAAGAACAAACTTCGCACAAAAGAACATGTTTATGGAAAAACTTTCTTTCTAACATATTAAATAAAGGCAAATATAAATAAATTATGAAAATGAAAGAAATTAAAAGCAGAATAACAGCATAATAAATATATGTACACAAACAATAATAAAAACTCAAGTTTTGCATATACAGTAAGGGCCTGTTCACATAGGAGTCCGTTGCGGAGCGTTAAAGTATTGAAATATATTTAACCAATGACATACCTCCAAACGATTAGCAATGAAATTTTTAACGCCTACGATTGGTTTATTTTCGTCTTAACGTCATCTTTCCCTTAACGCTACGCAACGGACTCCTATGTGAACAAGCCCTAAGGTGACCAGACGTCCCGCTTTTTAACAATTTGTCCCGCAGCGTTTTAAAAAAGTCCCGATTTTTGGAAAGAATGCAGGACAAGCTAGGGAACGGCGAGAGAACGGGAAGAGAATATACGTTTTCGGCGGCCATGTGGCTATTTAGCTAGGGATATAAGTTTTATATTATTTTTGTTAATTTTATAATGTTAAGCTTTAATAATAACAAATAATTGTAATAGTTCCGAAAATGATCTTTTTAATGAGGTATCATTAGTAAAAAAATATATTTATAAGGAAAAGGTTAAATCTTGGGCATCAGCAAAAATCACAATAGAGAACAAATGGTTAGAAATAATTCATCGTTTTGAAACAAACCATGTTCCATACAAAAATGCACTGAAAATTGTGGAATACGCGCTGCCCTTACCAGGAACTAATGTTGCGACTGAGCGCGTTTTTTCTACGGTAAATAAAGTGTGGACACCAGAAAAATCACAATTAAGTGTTGAGACTTTGAAAGCCATTTTAGGTGTGAAATATAATTTAACAAATTCTTGTGAAAAATTTCATGACATTTTAAACAACGACACCAATCTACTAAAAAAATTCACTCAAATGTGACATATGCCAAAGAATAAAATAATACTATACATAATTTTTTTAATTTATTATATTTGTAAATTGTACTTATGTTGAAATTTTAAAAATATATTACAATAATATTTTTGCGTTCTATGAAAATTTTTGTTGCTCCATATAGACCAAATTTTTAATCAAATCCCCCCCCTCCCCCGGTTAATGTGTCCCGCTTTACCAATGTTAAAATCTGGTCACCTTAGTGGTACCTCGGTTCTCGCCGTTAAATGTTCCAGAAGGTACGACGAGTACCGAGTGAGTTTTTCCTCAAAAGGCGTAATGTAAAGTGAATTAATTCGTTCCCGAATACTAGAAATTTCACATTTTACTAGACAATTTATAAATTCCTTTTTTATACAAAATCTTTAAACTAGACAGACATAATTTTAAACAATAATTACATAAAATAAAATATAGCTTCACTCAACCTGTACTGAAAGGCGTTGATGGCCTCGTGGGATAGTGGCGAAGTAGAGGGATTATTACTTAGAAGGGGAGTCTCCTTCCAATAAAACACCAGGCGCTTGCACAGAGATTGTCTCCTTTAACACGTCAGATTCCTGTTGTTCACTCATATTTAGGGAGTTTCACTACAAACCTATTAAGAGATAGTTGCTTCTGCCTACGTTTCAAAATGTTTCTGAAGTGAGACATTATTCGATCATTAAACAAGTCCACATTTCGGCTTGCTACAGCTTTGTCAGAGTAATACTTTTGAACAAAATTTTGCTATTCAACCTATTTCGTCTTAATAAACGTCTGGAGGCACAGGATGTTTTAGCATGTATGACGAGTACCGAGGAAACGACGAATACCGAAGCAATTTTTTGGAAATCTTTTGACGTCGAAATGCGACGAGTACCGAGGTATGACTGTAAATAAAAAAAAGGGGGAAATGTCGCGCTTTCCTTCCTTAATCCACTGTTTGATTGCCCATCGTGTCGTTTCAGACACTCTTAAGTGAGAAATAATTTCTACAAAGCAAAACACATGCCATAAACTATAAGTTTTTGCTCTTCATGAGATTTTGAGATACCATCTATAACAGCATTTTGCTCGACTATCCGTCATTTTACTGTTCTTCAATCCTTAGGCTTTTAGTGAAGGTGTAGCGTGTTCTGCGAGGATAACTAATGATATCTTCCACATTAAAAAAACTATATTTATTTAACAAAACTTAACATTGAAAATATTATGCAACGTCCGCTGCCGTACAAAAACGAGAGAGAGAGTCTCTTTTTCGCTCTCCTTGAGCGCTGGGAGGGAATGAATATCATTGGCCGACGTAGGCGCGATCTGATGGTCATTCGCCAAATTATCAGACACTCTGCCGGGGGTCGTAGCATCGCAGACACTACAGAGTAGTGATGGGCAAAACGGATCAGTAGAGAGATCCGGATCTTTGGGAACTGTTCACTTTACTGAACGGCTCTGAACGATCCGTTCATCGTTCACTAGAAAGGATAAAGTCTATATATATATATATCTATATGTATGTATGTATGTATGTATGTATGTATGTATATATGCATATATATATCTATATATATATATGCATATATATATGTATATATATATGCATATATATATATATATACATATATATATATATATATACATATATATATATATATATATATATATATATATATATATATATATATATATGTAATATAATCATTACATCTCGTTCTTAAAATGCAACCTGAAAAGGAAAACTAGCTCAAATTTACATGGCTGGAGCTAGACTCAGCCTGAAAGAATTTAAATTTTGAAGCAGTCGGGTCGAATCATTTTATTAGGAGCGATAGTAACATACGTCCTTTCATTTCAGATGCTCGGAGCGAAGTGTAACATCACCTTTCAACCTTACGCGTTAGAAGCGAGGTACATGTGGCTGTTGTTTTGAAATGTCAGCGGAATTTCGGGCTGGCGATGCGAACTCACGCCTTTCTCGGGACGTATACACGTGTAGAAATGCAACGTTTGCTATTTTATGGGAAGTTCTGTTGCTATGGGTTTTTAAAGCGTTAAAGTAATGTTACTGGGGATTGGATTTAGGAAAGGGAATTTAACTGATAGAATGGAGGGCCTAGTATTTAATTTATTACAAATCCCCCCCGAAAAAGGGAAAATCGTCACGTTGAAAGGTGACATTTTCACAAACAATATACAAATGAACTCTTATATAATAAAGTGAGTACAATTACAATCAAATATAATCAAAATTAACTACATTATACAATTACATGTCTCTGAATGCAACATTGGTGGAAAGAAGTCACGACAAACAGCAGGGTGGGTGAGAATTAAAACACATCAAGGTTACAGAGTCAAGAGCTTTGTCCATAACCCATCATAAATTAACTTCACCGAAACAAATCCAAAGTTAAATCTCCTGAATCTTTACTATAATACTAAACTCACTCTTATGACTTCGTTGCACCATCACACAAAATATATGAAATTAAAGGAATATACAATGAAATTTATAATGAACATTCATAATATAGGGAATTAACATAGTATGCAATAAAGTTTATAATTATTATACAATGTGCAATGAAATTCAAATAACTGAAATATTTTTGGCTAATATATTCTAAATAACTTTTTAATTAAATCAAAGTTCTTTATTCAATAATGAGTCCTAAAATAACGTATAATTCTTTGAGTCCTTAAGCTCAGTTTAAATTCAAGTCGTTATACATTGTTTATCAAATAAGTCCTTATTGTATGTGGTTTATATTCAGTGTTTACATTTTACACATGATTTCACATGATTTCAAAACTTCCTCGTTTACATCAATTATCATTCATCGATCTCCATTTTTCATATTCCTAATCTCGAATACTTACATAAATTTTAAAATAATTCACAATATATAATTCAGAAGATATTTCAATAAGTTCAAGTTCAAAACAACATTACTTTAGACAATATTATTACAAAATTGATTTCTTATATTATTCTGAAAGTTTCACTTCAATTACAGCATAGATTTAGATACCTGTCAAGTTTTTAACAATACATAAGATCATAAATTAAACAATTCAAAAGAACTTGTTATAAATCCTTAATTAAGTAAATGGGCATCATTTTCACATTAGGTAATTTTCAAAAACATTATGTGCTTTAACATCGTCACTAGTTTCAATTCAAAATATTCAAATTCTAAAATCATTGGTACCAATCATGACATAAGTGACAAACCTGGAGGTGAAATGGGCTATCCTCTGTGATGTCCAACGTGAAAGATTGTTAGTGATCACGAGGGTGCTGTGATGCAAAGACAGCAAGAGGCTCATCCCTCTGCGGGAGGAACTACCCCTTGTGCTGGCAAAAGGTTTCTCCGGTGTCAACAAAAATAACAACTCAGATCATCAACATACTTGGCAAAATTAGGGGTAACCTGTGACATGTCATGTTAGCCCTAACATTGACAAAATTTTTCTTTAACTTAGCACATCAACATTTTCTCTTTAATAAATATTCTTTTAAAATAATTCAGATGGTAATTTGTGGAAGGCAAACTAGCATCAAAAATTCTCTAAATATGAATAACTACGAAATTTAGGTAGGCATCTAAATCCATCAAAATTAGGTTTTCTTCGTCAACAGTCTGCGTCAACAGTCTTCATTGGGTTATCAAAATATCGTAGGATTATCGGAGTCATAGTCAGGTAGTTATTTGAGTCACAGTTGGGTAGTCTTAATCATCATAGATAGGTTTTTTTTTTTCTTAACACTATTAATTTTTACTTGGGATCTTGGGCGTTTTGGGGTTTACTGTTATTAAAATAGGAATTTTACTTTTTCTAGTTGCTAATCGAAAATTATCTGCAGGGTTGAAAGGTCTTAATCTGGTACAGTGTACAATTTCCGAGGTTTTCTTAGTGAGGGAATTGGGTCTGTTAATTTCAAAATTTACTCTAGAAATTTGTTTCAAAATTTTATATGGACCAGAATAAGGGGGAGTAAGTTTAGGAGTATTTGGGTAACGAAACTCTTCGTACATTACTATATCACCTACCTTAAATTTAGATTCCTCAAAACGAGTGTCATATCTTTCTTTATTTACTTCATGATTTCTTATAGTTCTCTGTTTAGCAATCTTCCTAGCATCTTCAATTGGTGGGTACATGTCTTGATCATCAAGTAAATTTTTGTAGGGTGGTTTTCCATGCATTAAATAAGAAGGGGGAAATTTTGTTACGGTATGGGGTGTGTCGTTATATTCATTCGTTATTTCACGTAATAATTTTGTCCAGGAGACTTTACCAGGGTGTGAATTTAATTTACATTTAAGCCTAGTAATCAGGGTCTGATTTACTCTTTCATTTTTTCCGTTTGTTTGTGGTCTATGCGAAGTAGTTAGCAATTGTGTAATATTATTGTTTCTCAAAAAATGTTTAAATTTGGAGGAAGTAAAAGCACTATTTCTATCACTTAAAATTTTCTTAGGTACTTGGTGTTGAAAAATTTGTGTTAAACAATTAATATAAGTATCTGTATTTTCATTTTTAGAAGCAAAGGTCCATATATACCTCGTGGCATGATCTATAACTATGTGTAAATATTTCTTTGTAGACCCATAATAATTTAAACCACCAACAGTGTCTATGGCAAGAATTTCAAAGGGTTCACTGGTAGGAGGTAACATTTGTAAGAGACCAAATCTTTTTTGCCTAGACTTCTTATTTAATTGACATACTTCACAATGTTTCACATAGTTACTCACATCTTTAGTTATTCCAATCCAATAATATTGAGGGGATATCAGATTTAACATTGCCGAAACTCCTAAATGTTCATAATTAACATGGGCTTTTTCTAATAATTTTAAACGTAAAGAGAAGGGCACAACAATTTTCATTAAACCTTGTTTTTTAATTGTCCATACATTATTAACTTTTTTAAACTTCTTACCGTTTACATTATCTAAATTTTGATGATGCTCGATTTCTTGCAATGTCAACAATGGGTCACGTTCACGTAAAGTTACATGGTGAGAAATTGGGTTTCTAGTTAACATATCGGCTTCATAATTTGTAGAACCTTTTTTATATTTAATGTCAAAATCGTACATGGAAAGTTTAAGTGACCATCGGAATAATCGTCCAGTTGGGTGTTTAATACTTTTTAACCAGACAAGTGCAGCATGATCAGTATGAACGGTAAAATGAGTCCCATGTAAATAACAATAATATTTGTCAACAGCGTCAATAATTGACAAGCATTCCAGCTCGGTAATGGCATAATTTTGTTCATAGGTTCTAAGTTTTCGAGAATGATAGGCTATGGGATGCAAACTTCCATCAGGGTGTTGTTGTTTTAAAATTGCGCCTACCGCTTGTCCAGACGCATCCACGAAAATATGACATGGGTAATTTGGGTTATAAATAGATAAAACAGGTTTAGATATTAGAGCGTCTTTTAAATCCTGAAAAGCTTCCTGGCAATCATCTGTCCATTCAAATTTAGTGTCTTTCTTCAATAATTTATTCAATGGTACTCTTAATTTAGCATAGTTGGGAATGAATTTATTATAAACATTTACGCTACCTAAAAATCTTTGTAAGTCTTTAACATTCCTGGGAGGTTGAAGTTTCTTAATAATTTCTATATTAGCGTTACTCGGGTGATAACATCCCTTTTCCACTTCATATCCCAAAAATTTTATTTTTGTTTGGGCAAATTGGCATTTTGAAAATTTTAATTTTATGTTTTCTTTTTCACAAATCGAGAAAATAGTTTTTAAATGCTCTAAGTGTTCTTCGAAAGAGTCTGAAAACATAATTATATCGTCAAAATAGTTGAGCGCAAATTTAATTTGGTATTTATTTAAAATTTGTCTGAGTGTTCTTTGGAATATGGCAGGAGCGTTTTTCCAGCCAAAAGGTAATCTTTTCTATTCATATAAGCCAAAGTTTGAGGTGAAAGCTAATTTTTCTGTATCTTTTTCATTTAGTTTAATATGCCAGTAGCCACTCGCGAGATCAAGGGTGGAGAAAATCTTAGCATTGGTTAGTTGATCTAAAACTGCGTCGATTCGGGGAATTGGTTCCGAGTCCGTTTTTGTAATACTATTTAGTTTTCGGTAATCGATACACATTCTGGATTTTGAATTTTCATCTTTCTTGTAAGCCAAAGTAATTGGGGAAGCATAGGGTGAATGAGATGTTTTTATTAAACCTGCAGCTAAAAGCTCGTCTATTTGCTTCTTAATTTCGGCATTATCTTTTGGCGACGCCCTGTATGGACGAAGGGAAATTGGTAGTTCAGAATTCAAAATTACTCTTTGTGGTTCAAGACGTATACATCCAACATCATATTTATTTTTCGTGAAAATATTATTATACTCATTCAATATTTTGTTCAATTGAACACTTTCATCATCAGCAACATTATTTTCATTTTCAATTTTATAAAAACGGGTATCACAGTTTCTATTATATTTAGTATCAAGATTTATAGTATTATGAGAACAAGTATGTGGCACATTAGGATTATCATATGTTAAAAATATATAGCAATTATTAGTAACATTTTCCAAAGACAAAGTAGATAAAATATTATTTTTTCCTTGGTAAAAACAAAAATTTTTAAAATCCAAATTAATTTTAAATAGATTAATAATTTCCGACGATAAAATTGCATACTTTAAATTTGTTTCAATAACATAAAAATTCACAAATCTATTCAACTTACCGATTCGGCACGGAAATTATTTTATCAGTTTTTATTTTACCTGCGAGGGTACTGATCTGTGAATTGTCCGATGGAAGAATTTTCACATAATATTTAATTTTATCATATACAGTTCGAGAAATAATGTTAATGGTGCTACCTGTATCTATCAGGCCGATAATCAGTTCAGTACCGATTTTTAGGTGTACGGTGAACATCCGTCATTGTCGCTGTTCTGTCATGTTGCTGTTATAGTTGTTTGCATGTTGTGGAGACTGGAACCGAGTCCTAGGACGTTCCTCTTCTCGAAAATTCTGGGGCCATCTATGCCATGGTCGCGGTTGTTGGTGCCGGAATCTAGGTGACTCGTGTTGTGGGAATCTGTCATAGTCATCTCGCCGATCGAACGGTCTGCGAAAACCGGACTGTTGATTATCCATGTCTCTATTATGGTGATCTTTCCTCCTATCTTCGTAGCTGTTGATCATTTTCCTCGCAAGGGAAATCCACTCAGTAGTTGTACCAACGTTACTTATTAAAAATAAATCCCTGTATCTTGTCGGCAATCCGTCTGTGAGACCTTGAATTATAATTTCTTCTTCAAGTTTTAATGCTTTACCGATATTAATTTTCTTTTTAAAATAATCATTTATATTTTGACTTCCAGAAAGGCTCAACCTGCTGAAATCTTCGAATGAAAACTGTTTTTCTTCTGAGAAATAGTCACTGATTTTTATTTTAACTTCATCCCACTTTTGTGATTCTATTAGGTTTTCGATGTAAAATTCCAAAGCCTCGTCCGATAGAAAATCCGGAAATATTTGTAGTTTTTCTTCTTCCGTCAATTCAATAGTCTTTTTCTCGAAGAATTTCAACCAGTTATTAATTTTGACCAAACCACCAGGATTGAATTTCGGAAGATTACTTAATTGATTTGGTGAAGATATAGCACTGTTTTCCAATAATTGTTTGTCGTAAACTCCAGAATTATCCCCTTGTTTTTCTTCAGGTTGGTCAGAGTCACGATGATCAGCCAATTTTTTATTTAAATCTTTCGATGTCATTTTCCTTTGCTCGTTTCGAAAAGGGAAATCAAAACTAGGTCATTTCATTTTCAAGTGCTACGCTGGTGAACTCCTATTGCGCTTCTCTCAAGGTCGGTATTTCACGCGCACACACATAGTCCAAGGCAATGGATTCGAAGTCCGTTGAGGTTGATACGCACATGAAGAATCGCTTTCGGCTCTATGTAATATAATCATTACATCTCGTTCTTAAAATGCAACCTGAAAAGGAAAACTAGCTCAAATTTACATGGCTGGAGCTAGACTCAGCCTGAAAGAATTTAAATTTTGAAGCAGTCGGGTCGAATCATTTTATTAGGAGCGATAGTAACATACGTCCTTTCATTTCAGATGCTCGGAGCGAAGTGTAACATCCAGGGCCCGACTTAGCCTAATTGGGGCCCGGGGCAAAAACTTCTTTGGGCCCCCCCCTCTGCTTCACTACTTCAGTAATGAAGAACTTAATACTTAATACTAAACTTTCTATTCGATTTGGGGGGCCCCCTCTGATGTGGGGGCCCGGGGCAACTGCCCCGTATGCCCCTGCCTTAGTCAGGCTCTGGTAACATCACCTTTCAACCTTACGCGCTAGAAGCGAGGTACATGTGGCTGTTGTTTTGAAATGTCAGCGGAATTTCGGGCTGGCGATGCGAACTCACGCCTTTCTCGTTACGTATACACGTGTAGAAATGCAACGTTTGCTATTTTATGGGAAGTTCTGTTGCTATGGGTTTTTAAAGCGTTAAAGTAATGTTACTGGGGATTGGATTTAGGAAAGGGAATTTAACTGATAGAATGGAGGGCCTAGTATTTAATTTATTACATATATATATATATATATATACATATATATATATATATATATATACATATATATATATATACATATATATATATATACATATATATATATATATATATATACATATATATATATATACATATATATATATATATATATATATATATATATATATATATATATATATATATATATATATATATATATATATATATATATATATATATATACAGTGGAATCTCGATCTATCGTTCTTCAAGGGACCGATTGAAATGAACGATAAATGCGGGAAAACGATAGATGCGGAAACATAACAAAGCAATATGATCGTTGGGACTGGATAAAATGAACGACACATACGGAAAAACGATGGATCCGAAAACGATCGATCGAGATTCCACTGTATATATATATATATATATATATATATATATATATATATATATATATATACACACACATATATATATACACACAAACATATATATATATATATTGTAACGTCCTCGGTGGGAAAAGAAGACACACGAGAGACTATTAATGACACAGAGCTTGTATTAATCACATAAAACTGTACACTATGTACAAGACAGAGAGTCTAGGCTCCTCTGCATATGAGAGGTTCTATAGGAACCAAAATATCGTTTACAATAACAGATGTATCTCTCCACTTGTAAAAACGGGAGACGAGAGAGGAATTTTCAGGCCTTCGGTCCGCACAGCGCCCTATCGGCCCTGCTTGTCGACGGACAGATGCGAGGCTCAATAATCAGCTACCTCTCTCCTTGCTTCCCCAAAAATCTCTGCGTCTCTTTTTCAGTCAGCTGGCCGGCGTGAGGGGGGTTGCAGGAGCCACCCCCGATCGTTTCTTGGAAACGGGAAGAATTCGCAAAGGGATGGGCTTTTGCTTGGGTGGCCTTTTTCCCCCGAAAAGGGCCAAGACGTAACAGTCTTTCCTTCCCCCTCCAATAAGTTTTCTTGCAGGGCTGGAAGAAAACTCGCTCACAAACACAAGAAAACTGCCCATGAAGATATTCACGGTAAAAGCACTTAGCATTAAACATAAGGCAAGTGACCCACTAAAACATAATGGTACTAGTACTTTTACCATGCGAAACACATTATTAAGAAATTAAAAAATATATATTTATACACTCCACTTAACCTACAATTAACTTACTCCACTCTATATATATATTCAAGAACAATTTTTTTCTCTTTTAAACATAAAAAAAACACAGTACACATTATTATTACAATTAATTCCTAAATTAATTTGTACATTAATAGGCATAAATTTTAGCGCGTCGATTGACATTGACATGAACCTAATAAACTGCCGACCGGCTCAGACTGTCCGCGTTTTTGTTCAATCTACCAGGCCGATGTACAATCTCAAAGGAATACGGTTGCATCGCGAGAGACCAACGCATCAATCTTGGATTATTTCCCGCGTTTGTTTTCAACCACGTCAATGGGTTGTGGTCCGTTACCACCATAAATTTTTGCCCATCTAGATAATAATGTAGCCTTTTCAAGGCAAAAATTATCGCGGCACATTCTTTTTCCGTGGTGCAATAACGTTTCTCAACGTCGTTAAATTTTTTACTCAAGTAAATAATAGGATGTTCTGATCCGCCCTCGTCTTCTTGAGTAAGCACTACACCCATTCCTACATCGGACGAATCCGTCTGCACTATGAATTCCCTTTTAAAGTTAGGCGCATATAACACAGGGGAATTCGTCAACTTATTCTTAAGTTCGGTGAATGCATTTTCGCATTCTTCCGTCCAAGTAATCTCCCCTCTTTTAGCCTTCCCTTTCAAAGCGTTGGTTAGCGGTGCGGCTAACGACGAGTACATGGGTATATATCGACTATAATAACCGACCAGCCCCAAAAATGCCCGAACCTGCGTTTTGGTTTTTGGGGTGGGGAAATCCAAAAGCGCTTTAACCTTTGCCTCCGCAAACTTTAAATTTCTGCCACTACAGGGGCTCACCATTCTGCTCCGTAATTTTCCCGGTGGTACAATCCACTTCTTAGTTATGCCCGTGAGTCGTTTTCGACTCCTCAGTAGACATCCCTTTTTCCCAGAGTACATATTCTTTAAGGCACGAGTCGGGAAACCCTTCTCTTTAAGCACCTGTACTCTAGATTTCTCAATCGCAAGCGGACAATTCTGGGTCGTAAAAGACGTTACTTTCCCCACCTTTTCGCTTCTGCTAAACTCCCTTCCGTTGACATTATTCTGAACCAACAAACGCTGAAGTTTAACTACACTCTGCTTTCCACACTGGTCCCTAATTGAGTGGGGAACCCGTTTGTCATCACTGCTTTCGATTTTCCTGCGGAATTTGCACGAGACGACTCCTACAGATAAGAAAGCCTCATCTCCGGACTCAACATAATAGCTGTTGGTCTTTAATTGACTCGCGTCCCCTGTCTCCGCATAATATCCGCATAATATTCTTATTTATATATATATATATATATATATATATATATATATATATATATATATATATATTATATATATATATATGCATATATATATATATATATGTTGTTGTTTCTAATGCCCCCTGGGCATTCTAGGCTTCGGGCTGAAGTGTGCGACTCCGGTTTAGCACCACAAGAGTCGGAGTCCGTTGTGACGTTGTCTCCATTACTCCACGAACTTGTAATTATATAAGTCTGTGTTGCTCGTTCCTACCCCTAACATGAACTTGTCATCTATCGGCGAAATGTTAAACTGAGCGGTCTCATAAACTCTAGGATAAGAGGCCATAAATTTTGTGTAATATGCGATTCTGACGTTATACAAGTCATAAATACCAGAGTGGTTCAAGGGCTCTCCAGAATTTTGACACTATAGCGACATGTGGAATCCCATAAACTTTGGACCCTTACGACCACTTAAAACGCCAGAGAAAGCTTTTGAATTCGCCGGCCGTATAAAAGAAGATCCCCCATATACTCCACGAGATAGAGAGAGAGAGAGATCTGTTTTTGAATTGGAGAGAGACGGAGCTCTCTGGTCCGAGAGGCCTTCTGCTAGGCCAGAGTTGGTCTGTGAACCCGAGCCGACCTGACATCTCTAACATGTAAATTCTAACTCGCTGTACATACTTGCTTTTTGTAGTTGTAGTGTGTAGTTGTAGTTTGTAGTTGTTTAAGGTGGCGTAGTAAAGTAATTGAAGCGAAACGCTTGACGTTATTACTGCTTAGGTCACAGCTGGTGTCAGAAGAAGTGAGATTATTGAGTTAGAGTTAGAGTTAGAGGTTTTTAGAAGAAGAATACGTCAGTATTTAGATATTGTTAGAGAAGAAGAATACGTCAGTATTTAGATATTGTTATAAGAAGAATACGGCAGTATTAGAGTATTTTAGAAGAAAGTGTACGAGAAATTCGTCTGGAGCGAGAAAATTAGTTGCTGAAGCTTGTGATTTTGAGAAAAACTTACGCCAGTAAGAAAAATTGTGGGAGCTTTTGATGTGAGAAATTCACGGAAACTTACGCCAATAAGAAAAATTGTTGAAGATTGTAATTGTGAGAAATTCACGGTACGAGATAACTAAGTGTTCCGGGGCCGAAAAGAGATATTTTCACCGTGCTGTGTTGCCAGAGGGAAGGAGAAAGCAAGAAATTTTTTTCTACTCCTGTGGTTCCTCAAAGTGTATCATTCCCGTGCAGCGCTAAGAACGAGTATTTCGATTTCACTTGCAAGTTCGTCTCCTGAGGTCGGAGGTCAACGGTACAGCTGATTCTCCCCGTGTGTGTTCGTGTTTCCCCGAGTCGAGAGGAGCGAAAAGGGTGTTTGACCTATATTTGAGGGAGAGAAAGAAATTATGTGATTCTGTCTCTGGAAAAGGTTTTCGATGCAGTGAAGTGTGTGTTGTGTTAATTGTGGGCCTAAGACCTGAAGATTATTTTTGTGTTGTGCCTATGGATTATAATAGATTCAAGCAGCAAAAAAAAGGGGTGAGTCTATTTCCAAAAATTCTAGAAGTTATTGCTTAAAATTCTATAGTTAAAATTCTTAAAATATTCAAAAATTTTGAAGACCTATCGGAAATATCTTTGTTGATTTATGAGATTAGAGAGAAATCCAAAAAAAATATATATGATGAGATTCAATTGTTTTGTTTAAAGAGTGTATATGATATATTGTTGTCTTTGTAAAATTATTTTTTAATATTATTTTAAAGGCGTTCATTTTATATTGTTAAATACTTTTCTCTAAGAAAATATTTAAGGTCTAAGATTTTTAATTTTGTGTAAATTTTAATAGTACTGTGATTCTATTGAGTTTTTAACTTACAAGATTTTATTATAATTATTATTATTAAGTCGGTAAATTAACGGGTAGCAATGGCGTTTTGGGGCAAAGGAAAAAAAGAGGATCTAGTAAGACTGGTTCAGGAACTGGAGATCCCTACGAAATGAAGCGAAACAATACTGGAACTGAAGGTTTTGGTTACAAGCCAAGAAAATTATGATCCTGAATTCGTGGCTGAATTATACCAGCGTATTTTGAAGGCGAATCAGGAAGAGTTAGAAAGACGAGAAGCAGAGCAATCTCGTATACATAATTGGGAAAGGGAGAAAGCCCTACATAAAGAAAAATTGCAATGGGAGGCGGAGTTAAAAGCTAAAGAATTGGAATTAAATTTTGAATTAGAAAAATTAAGAATCGCACAAGGAACTTCTAGTTCCCAGTCCACCGCAGAAAGTATAAATTCGAGACCCACTGATTTAAATTTGAAAAAATTAATTCCCGAATTTAATCCGGATAAAACGGACATTAGTTTATATTTAGTACTTTTTGAGCGACAGGTTAAACGCGCAAAAATACCTAAGGAGAATTGGGTTTCGCACCTTGTAGGACTCCTACCGATTGATATAATTAGTGTTATAGCCAGAGAACCAGAAGAGTACGCAGAAAATTATGATCACATAAAACAGACCCTCTTACTCCGTTACAAATTAAAACCCGGAGTCTTTTCGCCAGAAATTTGTATCCCATCAAAAGAATCCCCTGTCAACCTGGAAGGACTTTGCGTTCGAGTTGCGAAACTATTTACGAGAATGGTTAGATGGTTTAGAAGTCGATAATTTTGAATCTCTGAAAGATCTTTTGGTTGCAGATCAAATAAAGAAAAGATGGAGGTAGGCGAGCACTTCATAGATAAATGGTCCGATATAAAAACGGAGTCGGAAATGGTTGAGTTACTAGATGGGTATGACAGTGTAAGAGCAATGGGCCCAAAATTTGAAGATGCGAGGGATAGTAGGGTAGAGAGAACGCGTCCGTTCATACAAGAGAAGCCCCGGGAAAATAAGCCAAAGTTCTATCCCCCTGGTGCGTCAGCAGCACATGGTCCAGTAAACCGAACTAGGGCGTTTGATCGGAGAGTAAATTTAAAGTGCTTCGGTTGTGGCTCCGAAACGCACCTTCGCTCATCCTGCCCACGATTTCAGAAAAAAACAACGTAGGGTTCCGTAAACAATGTGCAAGAAAGTGAAAAACCTGATCTGTTAGAATCCTATACGTTCCCAGGTAAGGTGAATGACCAAAAGATTTACATTCTTAGGGACAGCGGTGCATCTCTTGACATTGTTAGTAGAAGATTCATTTGTCCACAAGAATTTACAGGTGAGACAGTTTGGTTAAAACAACCGCTGAGTATAGAGTTAATTTGCTTACCTTTAGCTCGTGTGGAGATAGCGGGAGATTTTGGGAAAATTATTACTAAGGCGGCTATATGCGGAAACCATCTGGACCAAAATCGGTATTTATTAGGAAATCCTATATATCTCCGTTTTATTAGGAAATAAAACGGCCGAGATGATACGAGAGAAATATGGATATGATTTTTTTTTCGGTAGAACAGCTAAATGCAGTCCAAACGCGCTCTCATACGAAGAGCTTGCGAAAAGAGGCCGACACGGTCAAACGAGATGCAGAAAACACGATTGAATTGAGGGTAGATAATCGCGAAGAACAGGAAAATAGCATTCCGATAGAAACGGAAGAGCCAATAGTAATTCCAGCATTGGAGGTAGAAGCTCCAGAATTAGACCTCTTAAAAATAGATAAGAAAGGTTTTTTGGAAGCGCAGAAAAAGTGTGAAGAAGTAAAAGAATTAGTTAGCCGAGTAATCGAAACAAGTGCAGGAAAAGCAGATAAAACGTATTCGATCATTGATGGAATTTTAGTTTGGAATCGCGAAGATCGTTTTGGAAATGTTACAAAATTATTAGTAATTCCAAAAGCATTGAGACATCAGGTAAAAACGCTGTGTCATGAAGGCACGTCAGCGCATTTAGGTGGAACTAAATCAAAAGATAAATTGATTAGATATTTTTATTGGCCAAATTGCTATAAAGACATGGACGAGTTCGTGCGTAGTTGTGACCAATGTCAAAGAGCAGGGCGTCCGAACGAGAAGAAAAAGGCTCCATTGAAACTGGTTCCGGTAATTCAGGAGGTTTTTAGCAGAATTAATATTGACACGTGCGGACCCTTACCTTTGACCACCGAGGGACACCGTTACATATTGACTGCAATATGCATGACATCTAAGTACCAGAAGCGACTCCGCTAGCAGATATTAGCTCAGTTAAAATAACCGATGCGTTATTAAATATTTTTAGCCGTACAGGATTTCCTCGCGAAGTGCAAAGTGATTTAGGAATTTCTTTCACTTCGGCCTTAACTACAGAGTTTTTTGATAAATTCGGTATTAAGGTACACCATAGTTCTGTACACCATCCGCAAAGTAATCCTGTAGAACGTTTTCATCGAACTGTAAAAAGACTTTTGAGGGCATTATGTCTTGAATCAGGTGCGGATTGGAATAAACATTTACCAGCAATTTTATTAGCTCTCCGTACAGTAGTACATGAAAGTACAGGCTATACACCATCTGAATTAGTATATGGTAAGAACTTACGAACCCCTGAAACCTTGCTAATGGAACGTTGGTTAGATCCGCCCCCTGAAGGTGACTTAGTAACAGAGTACGTTTTTAATTTAATAAATAGGTTGAAAAGATGTCGAGAAATAGCGATAACGCGAGTAGAGGAAATGCAAGGGAAAAGAAAAGTCTGGTACGATAAGAATGCAGTGAAACGGGAGTTCAAGGAAGGAGATTTAGTCTTAGTTTTGGCGACGACTCGGCCTACTAAGCTTTCATTGAATTGGATAGGTCCGGGAAACATTATGAATAAAATATCGGAAACCAATTATGTAGTAGAAATTCCTGGTAAGAAAAATAGGACTCAAATTTACCATATTAACATGCTAAAACCCTATTACACTAGACCCGAACATGTAAATTTGTTGAGTTATGAAGGCGATCTTGAAGTGAAGGAAGATCATGATTTAGATATCCCGTATTTAGAAAACAATCCTACGAATTTTGATTTTCGAGAATTAGTTAGAGTTAGTGAGCTAGAGAAAAATTTGACAGCTGGTCAAATTGACCAATTAAAAGAAGTATTGGATAGGTTTGCTTCGTGTTTTTCAAATGATCCTGGTACCACAAATTTAGTAGAACACGACATTACTTTAATCAGTGATAAACCGATAAGATCAAAACCCTATCGCACTTCACAGAGACAAACAGAAATATTAAAATCAGGGATCCAGAAAATGTTACGGTTAGGGATTATCGAAGTAGGTGAGTCGGATTACACCTCACCGTTAATTTTAGTAGAGGCCCCAGGTAAAGACCCTAGACCATGCGTAGATTACCGAAGGCTGAATGAAATCATTAGGACAGAGTATTTCCCCCTTCCAAACATCGAAGAGCGAGTGGAAAAAGTATCATCGGCAAAATAAATTACAGTATTAGACTTGGCTAAGGGATACTGGCAGATTCCGTTAAGTGAAAAGGCGCAGAGATATGCTGCGTTCTGTACAACATTCGGAACTTTCAGATGTCTAAAAATGAGTTTCGGTTTAAAGAATGCACCATTTTTCTTTAGTAAACTTATGTTGGATGTATTAAAGGAAATGGAAGATTTTGCCGTCCCCTATTTAGATGACGTTGCTATATTTTCAGACACTTGGGAAGCCCATTTGAAACATATAAGTTTAGTTCTAGAGCGAATAAGAAGGGCGAATTTGAAAATCAAACCCGCTAAGTGTAAATTCGCGCAAAGCCACGTAGAGTATTTAGGTCATATCGTTGGGAATGGAGCGCGTTCTCCAGCGGAAGCAAAAATTGAAAGTGTAAAAAGTTTCCCGACGCCGCGAACCAAGACTCAAATCCGTGCGTTTTTAGGATTATCTGGATATTACAGCAGGTATATAAACAATTATTCCGTACTTGCAGCTCCGCTGACAGATGCATTGAAGGGCAGAGCTCGAAAAGGTGAAGTTTTTTGGACTGATGCATGCGAAAAAGCATTCCGCGCATTGAAAAAGAGTCTTACGGATAAGCCCGTGTTGCATGTCCCAAATTTCAATCGTGAATTTATCGTGCAAACCGATGCTTCGAATTCAGGAATAGGAGTAGTTTTGAGCCAAGAGTCAGAAAACGGAGAAGAACACCCTATTCTATACCTGAGCAAAAAGTTTTCAGACGTTGAAAGACGTTACAGTACCACTGAGCGAGAATGCGCCAGTATAGTGTTTGCAATAAAAAAATTACATTATTATTTGGATGGTCGAAATTTTACAATCATAACCGATCACAATCCTTTACGTTGGTTACGTACAAATGCCAGTTCAAACCCCCGATTAATGCGCTGGGCACTTGCATTACAACCGTATGAATTTGAAGTAAAACATAAATCGGGCAGAAATCACAAGAATGGAGACAGTCTGAGCCGGGTATGGTCCGCCCCGAAAGAATTGGGTCAAACCACCGCAAACCCCTCTAGTGACAGGAAAGAGAATTCGAACACGATTCCCCTCCTGTGGAAGGTTTACTCACGAATGATGTAAGCCTTGAAGAGATGAGAAGGCAATAGTACCTTATGTTTTCTTACGTTATTTTGTTTAGTGAATCATGCAATTGTGTATTTTTCATAGTAAGGAAAGAAAACTTTTGCGTTTATTTTGTTCTTGTAGTAGATAACTAAATACTTGTTATGTCGAGATATAACAACGTGAATGTTTGTATTGAAGGGTTTAGAAAGCATAAAATGTATGAGAATTTTGATTTTGCATTATAAGAAGTTTTTTTATGTTGTATGCCAAATGTTTAGATAAAAGAGTATATTTAAAGAATGTTATATGTTATACTTACTTGTTAATACTCAGTTATAATTGTATTAGACATGAAATTAATTGTTAGTTGAGGAATATGAGAAATTATGAAAATGTGTGGTTATTATCGTCTGTGAATTGGATTTCTCTCTAGCACTTTTCAGAAGGTCATAACGTTAAAATTGTTAACATTTTAAGACAAAATTATGGCTTTGTACTTATATGTAATAACTCTGAATTTAAATGGAGTGACTCTAGGATGGAATTTTTCCGAGGAAAAATTCTTTTAAAGAGGGGAGGAGTTGTGACGTTGTCTCCATTACTCCACGAACTTGTAATTATATAAGTCTGTGTTGCTCGTTCCTACCCCTCAACATGAACTTGTCATCTATCGGCGAAATGTTAAACTGAGCGGTCTCATAAACTCTAGGATAAGAGGCCATAAATTTTGTGTAATATGCGATTCTGACGTTATACAAGTCATAAATACCAGAGTGGTTCAAGGGCTCTCCAGAATTTTGACACTATAGCGACATGTGGAATCCCATAAACTTTGGACCCTTAGGCCCGTTGCACACACGGCGTAGGCGGAAATTTTCCATCGGACGTCGTTCTAAAAGTAGAGCTTACACACACGGCGAAAAACTCCGTCGCCGGGGAAAAGCCCCCCCCCTCCTTTTCGAATCCTGCACGTGTCCAAGAAACCAGAGGGGTCGCACCAACGCCCCCTCCCCCCAGCCGGGATCGGAGGAGCCCTCCTTTTCAAATCCCCTTTACGATTCCAAGAAAACCAGCGCGCCCCCCCCAGCAAACCCCCAACCACACCCTCGAAAAAGACCCTACGACGGTAGAATGCGCTGTGTGTGTAAGCGTGCATAGGGTCACATGGATAACTACTTCAATCTGGCGTCAACGAATCCGCCAGCGCACAGTGGCACTCGACAGCTGCACAAGCGACCGTCGAAGAAAAATTTCATTTTCCGCTGTGTGTGCAAGCTCCAATTGACTTCTGTGGTCTACTGTTGGAACGACGTCCGATAGAAAATTTCCGCTAGAGATAAAAACGCTGTGTGTGCAACGGGCCTTACGACCACTTAAAACGCCAGAGAAAGCTTTTGAATTCGCCGGCCGTATAAAAGAAGATCCCCCATATACTCCACGAGATAGAGAGATCTGTTTTTGAGTGTAAGAGAGACGGAGCTCTCTGGTCCGAGAGGCCTTCTGCTAGGCCAGAGTTGGTCTGTGAACCCGAGCCGACCTGACATCTCTAACATGTAAATTCTAACTCGCTGTACATACTTGCTTTTTGTAGTTGTAGTTGTTTAAGGTGGCGTAGTAAAGTAATTGAAGCGAAACGCTTGACGTTATTACTGCCTACGTCACACCGTCTTAGTTAGCTGACAGCTTAATTTTGACCGAGCACCCCCATGAGCAACATCTTGGGGAGGGGGGGATCGTACCCTCCCTGACCTCATAGAGGGACTTTCCGGTCTTTGGATTTAACGTGCCCATATCCGGCCTAGATACGGAGGTATTTAATGTCGCGCGTCGGGATATATATATACATAAGATGAGTCAATTTGACTCCTAGATTTTATGTCAAGTACGAGTTCTGTTTTTATTTCCTTTAAATACTTTTATTATTTAAACATATTAGTAATTATTAAGTGAAAATGTATACTTGTATGAATATATAACTTCATTAACTGAACATATTCCTTGTTTTAAAAGTTGTATTATTATTTTATATTAAAAAATATGCAAAAAGATGTATATATTTATCAAGAGGGATAATTTTTGTCATGTTATTTCAAACGCAAAATCATTTAACATCTAGGTGTGTATATGATTATATGTTTCTGTGACATAAAAAAAAAGTTCTTTCACACCGTAAACCCAAAAAAAAAGAACCAGATTTTTTAAAAAGTCATTTTTAAGCAGTTTCTAAGAGGACATTTTTAAGTTAACTCGTTCAGTACCTTAGAAGACCTTAGTCGTTTAATATATGAACTATTAACATTTTCTTCAACTTAATCTTTTATATTTTTCGAGAATATTTCATTATGTTTGATTGGCCGGCAGTAATGTTTCATTTTGATTTTATTTGTAACTAGCTGTTTACCCGACTGTTTCGGGTATTTATTTATCCCGATTTTTTATTAGACAGGAAAAGGAATGAATTCTACCTTTAGTGCAAAATCGAAATCATTTTATTCCCCCCCCCCCCCCCCCCCCCCCCCCAGTGCTGATAGGGCTGAACTTGTACTTAAGTAGCATCGGGAGTGTCAGTATTCCTCTCAGCGACCCCGAAACCTATGGATTCGACACTACTCTCGATCATTTTGGAAATTTTATTTTTCATCCCTTCTTCCCCCTCCCCCCTCAATGCTGATGGGGGGCTGAACTTGCCCTTTAGCGGCATCGTGAGTGTCAGTAATCATAGCAGCGACCCCGAAAACTATTGATTAGACACCACTCTCGGTCATTTTGAACATTTTATTTTTCATCCTTTCCCCCCCCCCCCCTCAATGCTGATAAGGGCTGAACTTGCCCTTAAACGGAATCGTGAGTGTTACTATTCTTCTCACCTACCCCTAAAACTATTGATTAGATACCACTCTCGGTCATTTTGGACATTTTATTTTTCATCCTTTCCACCCTCCCCCCCAATGCTTATTTTTGGAGGGGGGGGGGCTGAACTTGCCCTTAAACGGCTTCGAGAGTGTCACTATTTATTTCAGCGATCCCGAAAACTATGGATTCGACACTAATATCAGTCGTTTTCGTTTAGTTTTACATGGCCCCCTCCCCACTAGGGGTGTCAATCCCCCCCCCCCAGTAATTATTCCCATATTATAAGTCATATGTGTACCAAGTTTGGTTGAAATTGCTCCAGGCGTTCCAGAGTGATGGTATATACATACATCCGTTACTACATGTTATTAAATGGATGAATTTGTATTTTCAACTCTACATCAATCGTTATATCAACCGCAACACTGAAAACGTAATTCATTACAATAGACTGCTTATTTCCCCGTTGACTTATTCCCCCCGTTACTCAGCAGCTGGCCAGCAAATCAATCACCGCTGCCCGAACGTTTCTCCAAAGACCCGGATCCTCGTCGTTCACTAACGAGATCTATAACAGATCTGTAGCAGATCCGAAGTCGGTCTTTCAGAGAACCGGGTCATTTTGAAAACAGATCTTCAAAAAGAACCGTTCATTTTGGAAAGTCTTCAAAAAGAGACGGCTCTTTTTGAAAGACCTGTATCTTCAAAAAGATTCGAATCTGAAGATCTACATCGGTCTTTCCGGTTCAGGTGAACGATGTGGGAGCCGTCAGATCCAAGATACTGAGATCCGGATCAGTCGTTCATTTCAAAGAGCCGTTCAGAGCGAACGGCTCTGAGCTGATTTACCCATCTCTACTACAGAGTATCTCCCCGGTGACAGAGTCACGATACTTGAAAATTTTAAAACAAAAATGCAATGAACAGTTGAAAGAAATACACGATGATAAAAGAAAAATGCAAGTTGAAAGGAAAATACAGATATCATACAAAATACAGATGCAAAATACAAATGACATACAACAAACAAATCTTTCCATAAAATCAATGACTTATATGATATATTCTTTCACTAGATATTTAGGAAAATGTACACGTCGACCTGATCTGGTTATAGTGGGTTTCTGCTCATTTGTTTGTGGTAATTAATTCGTAATGAATGGTATTGGATTGGGCTTTACTTTTTCAGAAATCTGGAAAGCAGGTTTAATCCGATCAATTGATACGGTTGTGTTTTTACTATTAAATTCAATTACAAATGTTTTATGAGAAAGCATTAGATGGGCGCATATGGCCTAAATCTATCATATGTTGAAATTCAGTTTTCGCTATTGTTAACATATCCGGTGCGAGACGACGAGGTTTAGCGAAAACTGGTGAGCCAAAAGTTTCGATATGATGTACAACATTATGTTTAATAATTTGGTCAGAGCAAATAGGCTTCGTTATTTGGGGAAATTCGTTTAACAATTTAATATAAAAATTATCACCGTAAACAGTTTTAACAAAAACAATTTCAGAATGTTTAAAAATACCATGACAATTTAACTTAGTATTAATATCATTTAAACGACGATTTCTAACGTCAGGTTTCAAATTAAAATAGTACAGAAAATCAGCACCTACTATTGCATTCGAAACATCGCAAATGTAAAATGGAAACACGAACTTTCGACGAAGACCAAAATCCAAAGTTAACAATTTTTTTCCAAAAACCTTGATTGAAGAATTATTAGCAGCTGTAAAAGTCTGAATCGGTGTAAGCTTCTTTTCATTTTTAATAGCAGGAATGATTGAGCAATCACTTCCTGTATCGATGAGAAAAGATACATTTGTTGTTCTGTCACGGATAAAGAGGCGACAGTTTGTTGGCGGCAAGACATAAGTCGCCGTTACTCTTGCCCGTTGGCATTTTCCTGATAGTTACAGGGCTGGACACATTTTCTTGCGTTCGATTTAAATCTTCTGTGGTAAAAACACATTTTTGAATCTCCATGAGGAGAAGATGAAACACTGTTCTTTCGATTCCGAAAATGAAGAGTTCCGGTTTCGAGATGAGCTTCTCGATTTTCGCAAAGCAGCAACTTCTTTACGAAGTGCTTTAATTTCGGTCAATAATGCGGATTCATTATTATTAGATATAGAGTTCTTGGTGGAAATCTGACTTACTTCTGATGAAGATACTTCCGCCGCTTTTAATGGAGTTAAAGATGGAATAGAAGCCAAAATTGATTGAACGTTGGAAGGTAACTGGTTCAAAAATAGTTCCAGTAACAAAGAATCCGAAATGTTGTGGGATTCTGCTCTTCGTTGCATACTGCGTAATAGTTCAGTTGGTTTTCTGTCTCCGAGCTGCTCCCCAGCCAGCAAACGGCGCAGTTCTTGGGTTTTGGTTTCTCCGCAGCGAGAGATTATTTTCTCCTTCAATATTTTGTAAGGATCGTCCTCGTCGTGGTTAATGATGACGTCTCGAACGGTAGCAGAAACTTCGGGAGGGAGAAGGGATAAGCAATAATTAAATTTGGTCTTGCTTTCTGTGATGGGTTTCGGAGTCGCAAGCTGAAACGTTGCCTCCACCATGTGGAACCAGAGGTCGGGATCGGCTAAATTGAAAGGAGGCATTTTCACTGCCGATTGTTCAGCCATTGCGAGGGTTAACGAAATGTCCACAAAAAGAAAGTAGTCCAAACCGATAGTGATGAGTCGACACGAAAAAATTTTGAATTAATAGAAGTCCATAGTCACCATTTTAGTGAAGGTGTAGCGTGTTCTGCGAGGATAACTGATGATATCTTCCACATTAAAAAAACTATATTTATTTAACAAAACTTAACATAGAAAAATTATGCAGCGTCCGCTGCCGCACAAAAACGAAAGAGACTCTTTTTCGCTCTCCTTGAGCGCTGGGAGGGAATGAATATCATTGGCCGACGTAGGCGCGATCTGGTGGTCATTCGCCAAATTATCAGACACTCTGCCGGGGGTCGTAGCATCGCAAACACTACAGGCTAAAAACTCTTTACCAGTTATAGTCACGGATTTTTGCTGGGAAGTCAAGCACTGGAAAACGCTTGTTGGAAAGGAACTGCATGTTCAAGAATTATATATTAATTATAAATCTGACACCATCTTGCTTTAGAACATTTGGTAATGCCGCTTAGAGAAATTAAAATCAATAAAGTGGAGCAATGTCGAAAGGTCAATTATAAGTTTCACGCACAATAATGTAAACATACCCTTAATTTTTCGAGTTACTTTTTCTTTTTTCAGATTAAAGCAACTGTTCAGATAGAATGTGTTGCTTTAATGAAGATTTAGGAAAATGATATTCTATCGTTTAAAAGACAAAAAAAAATGAGGGCGTTATGAAATGCGACTAATATTTTTTTTCTCTCTTCTCAAATGCAAGCGACGGGAGATACAAAACGTCATTAGAAATCCAATAAACATAAATGAGCCGATGTCTTGGAAATCGAGCAGAGGAAAGATTTCCAGGAAAATATTTGCGTTAGTTTTCTTAAAAACCCTAGATTACATACAAACTAAAATACTCTCGTATCGAGAGCAATCCTGCCAACGTATTTTTAAAATAGTAATTCTATATAAGAGGGCCAAATGACGTACTAAGTATAACAGATGCGCATTCTCTTCAGATCATAGGCGTAACGTGCTTCTAACTTTTTTTTTTTTGGGGGGGGGGGACGAATTGAATTTAGTTACGGCCCTCCTCAGTGCCATTGACTACCGGACGGTCCTTAAAATATGAAATACTATGATTTTTTTTTAAAATTGAATAACAATAGAATTGAAGTTTGAGTAATATTCAAAAGTTATACAATGAGATAAATAAATATAATATAAATAAAATGAGAAAAAAATATAGCATCGAATTTTTGTTATGACTCATATTGTTAAAAACTATGCTAAGGCTCAAGACATAATCGGAATCTTCAGTTTCAGTTTGAAAACGCGAGAAAAAACAAACTTTCTTAGAAGTTTTCTACAATTTTCCGATTTTAACTGAATTTCTATAGCATTTTAATTTACTTCAAGTTAACTTAAAAGCAACGCAAATTGGGCCCCCTGAAATATTACGACATCATTTTTTACCTCCTATCTTAGGAGTCCCGGGGCATATTTGATAGGCATAGCTCCAGCCTATCAGCACAAAGCGACTCCAAAGGGAAGTCATGTGTGACAACGCCGAGTAGTGCTATAACTTACTTGGCAACGATTTGGTCGGGTACTTCTTTAAGAAACTCAGCACTAGATCTAGATGAAAGCAGCGAAAGATATGAGTCATCAGAGTTCCTACTCATCTCTTCTCCCCCCCCCCAAAAAAAAAAAAAATAAATAAATAAATAAATAAATAAAAATAAATAAATTGCCGGACTTTTCAAATCTCCATCTTAAAATTATTTAATAATAAATTCGATAAAAATAATGTATCCAAGTTTTCAGTGCTTCACTCGTAGTTTACATCTATGCGTCAGTAAAAAATATTTTTCATTTGCTTGATTTTGCAAAAATCTTCCAAGTAAACAAAGCTTTATTTTAATTCTGTTTTCAAAAATTTTAAATGAATGGTTTTAAAATCTTTCTTAAATTCAGAATTTTAAGGAAACTATTTGGTTTTGATATTAAATTTTACCTGTTTTTCACCTAAACTGCTAATTTATCTATGGAGTTACACTTGAGAGAACTCTTTCGACTAGATTTAGAGTGCTGCAGGACTTCCCTTCCCCCCCCCCCCCTCTTTCTTGAGCTGATCTATTAAAACAGCACTTTCTCAGCTTTTAAGATGTTCAACCAGACAGGCGACTACATTATGTAAATATATATATATATATATATATATATATATGTGTGTGTGTGTATAATACATACAGAATTACGTCAATCATGTGCCGAGTAGAACAAGTTATAATAACATTTTAATTCACAGCATAGAGAAAATGCACACAGGCATGCTTACATGGTACTTGTACAGTAAAAGCGTAAAAAAGCAAACTGCGAAATCAACGGATAAAACAAAAGAGCCTGATATCCTTCCCTGAAGCATATAAAAAAATAAATATTTTTTGTTTTAAATATCAGGGTATAAAAATTTTTAACTTGATTAGACCTTATTGTATAAGATCTTAAGGTAAGAAGTCGAAGTATGTGTGAATTGTAAACATGATGCCCAAGTATTAAACTTCCCACCCGTTAATACTTACAGATAGAGCTGTACCAAATTTTGAACTTATTTAAAGTTCCAGGATAAGTTTTCCAGAATAGGCTAGGTTATTATTTTCGCATAGTTTACAGAGTACCCCATTTGGAACTTGTAATCTATTTATGCACTAAAGCATTTTTAAAAGTTTTCCGGAGGACTTCCCGAAGGAAGAAGTCGATCTGACATCACATAACATAATGAATTTCATTGTCTTAATCAGAGAGGTGAACAAGTTGGTGAGCAGTAAAATTGAGAAATATAACATAATGAGAACAAAAATGTAACTCAATGAAGAAAAGATGGAAATTCAATCTCCCTACTACTTCATAAGTAGGACGTGTTTGATGAGAGATTATTAAGAAAACAGAGACTGTTTTTCAAAAGCTTAAATCATGCCTATTTAGATAGCAAAGAATCAATAATTCAACAGGGAATGTGTTGTGTATAACAGACTTTTAAACACAGATAGAAATTATGATACTTTACAACCACCCATGACTATTAAAAGTTTGAACAGTGACGGTGTTCTCGATTTCAATGAAATACAAACTGTTGGAGAAGTGATATTTACAGAAATATAGAGATGGTGTTGGTAATTGCATTAAATGTGAGTAATTGGGTTTACTTCAAAGTAACACTGAGTATCATTGGGAAACAATTGAAATATCAAAGGATGGAAAATTTAATATCCAACATATCACATTCTCTAGAAAATTTCTAACACAAGCATTTGCAGTGATTCTGACCAAAATTGAATGGATCCCTTACATGGAATTCCAAAAATGACAACACAAGGAAAGTATTTTTTTTATATTTTTCTAGAGTATTTGCAAACTGCAAGATGATTTATAATCAAAGTACTTCCTCCTCATATTTTACAAGTGACTCTCCTTTCTCTTAAAATTTTTTTCTATGAATTTTTAACATTTACCATACCAGTAGCCAAAATAAATTCTGATAGAACCATATTAACTAACTAAATGGCCTATTTAACTAAACACAAGTAAATCAAATAATGCTGTAATAACATTAATGAGTCCGTTAATATTTTTGCTTATTAAGATTTCATATTTTTAAAAGGAAAATTTGAAAATATCAGAGAAAATAAAAGATTAGAAAATTATACTTCAAATACATGGTAATTTACTACAAAAACAATTAGCATTCAACCCTGCAAAAGAAACTCAAATTGTAAAATAAAAAATAGATTGGTAAATATACATAAAAAAAATATATGTCTCCAACAGAAAGACTTTGTGTTCGTATATGAGGAGATGTCAAGCTTCTTTTAAAAAAGCTCTAGCATTGAATTCCATCAAATGAAAATTTAAAAAAATTATAACTGACGAATGAAGAATACTGAAGTTAAAACGGATACTAAAAATTTAAATAAAACTGTCAAATTTATTATTCATAAATGTACACATAGAAATTCATATTTCCATTAATTGATTTGAACACTGCAAAATTTCACTGCTTAGTTTTGTTGCTCGCTTAATTGTTTGATCAGGTCCAATAATGCAATTTTTTATGCAACAGACATCTTCGATTGTGACATTGCTGCAAATGATGCTGTTTTGAATGACACAGTCTTTACCAATCTGAACATTTTCCATAACAACTGAATTACTAATTTTTACTTTGTCTGTTAATTTACAGTTATTTCCTATTACAGACTGTCTAACTGACACTTTATTAAGTAACTCACAATTATCGCCTAGTATGCTTTCAGTATCAACTTGAGATTTTGGAAATTGATGAACTTTCGGCTGCAAATCAGTAATAAGAGAAAAGAACTTAGATATTTTTCTGTTAATGTCAGCATATGCCACTAGAGAATTCACTCTTAAGCACAATGCTTCCTTGTCTACATATGCAAAGCATCGAGTTTCTTCCCGTAAATGAAGGTTTGAACATCGGTCAGGATCTCTCCAAGAAGACATATCTAAAGCAAGCTGTTTCAGATCAATCCAATCTTTACTTATACATGTTGTTCCATTTGAACCATAAATCACATCAGACTTTTGATTCTGCTTTTTAAATGAAAATTGCTTTTTGACAGCAGCAGGGAGAAACTCCCCTTTGATTGTAGAAATATGTTCATTCCTAACAATAAAATCAACTAAATCTCTTCTGATTATATATAAATGAGCATCCATTAAACCACTGTGGACCTTAATGGATGGATTCTGCTTCAAGATACTTAACTTAATAGGCACTCCTTCTTCAAAATCTGCTTCTGAATTGATGAAAATTAAACGACCACTGGAATTAAGTCCAATGATATCACGCTCGAATTTACATTTTTTCTTATACCCTGGCATATCAATTTCCTTTAGAGATTTAGGGAAAGGCACGAGTAGCATTGAAAGAGCAGAATTTTGGGTACGATGAAGTATTAATAAGTTATTCAGGTTGAAATCAGTGACTAGATCACAGCTTACCACTATGACATCAGATTTGATTTTATCTTTAATATAGCGCAAACTATCTGCTGTACCCCAATCATCATCTTTTGATACAGACACTATATCTAAGTTCATATCCAATTTATTTTCAATTGCATTTTGTATTTTAACTCTTTCACTCTCTTGTACCAACACAATGACATCAATAATTCCAGCTCTTTTTAATATATTCAAAGAACAAAATATTAATGGAACATTCCCAACAGGCAATAAACATTTAGGAATGCTGGATGTTACCTCCCTCATTCTAGAGCCTGTACCAGCGGCCATAACAACAGCTTGAATCTCCATCTAAAGAAAGATAAACATACAACATATAATACTGCAGAACATTATTTTCAATTTTGAATGACCATAATACCAAACAACAGAAATAAAGAGTACCAGTGTTATCATTTCTCAGAAAATATTTACCATATTTATTGCATGTTTATTTCTCACTTCTATCATAAAATTGTAGGAGTGGAGTATTGTTTTATGAGTAACTCTAAAAATCTACCATTCTGTTAACTACAGTTTTAGAGTAAAGGATAGTAGAATTAAATTTATTCAACTGCTAAACATTATTGAAAAAGCCTGAAAATATTTAAAAACTAAGTAGCAAATACATTATGCAGTGGGATACTTCCTTGTAATAGGGCTATCACTCTTCTTGAACTAAAATAAAAGCTATAACCTGCAGCACCCTGAACAAATTTCGAAACTTACATTCAATATAAAGAGAACTTTTTAAAAGCCCTTTTAACTATATGCATGTATCAGTATTTAAATATTTTGAGATTACATTCTACCAATGAGGTAATATAATATATCCTAATGAATCATTAAACAAAAATCATATTTTTTATTTATTTTAAAGGAAAAGATTTGCTAAAATCGATTAAACTTTTAAATGAAATTACTTACAAGAGGGCAAAAATTAACCTCAATCAAAGATGTATAAGAGATGCATAGAGATCTGAATATTGTCAAACAAATAGGAGTAAAAATGCAGAACTTGACATTTTTAAAGAAAAGAATATTAGAGTCTCTAAAATGTAAGAGTAAGAACTATTAGATCTTACAACTACTCTTTGTGCCAACAATATGATTAAAAAACAGCTTTTATTAATGGTATGATCCTTAACAATAACGAATAAAACATAACAGATCAAGGTTAAGAGAGAGAAAAAAAAATTTTTTTAAACAACATGTCTCATTGATTCACTGTCTTAAAAATAGAAAAATAAATTCTTATTTACATCAGAAATATTGTTCCTTTATTTAGAGTTATATCAATAAAAATAGAGATAGAGCAAAGAGATTCATTTGATTTTTTAGTCCTTCAGCACTTATAGATATTGAAGAATACTAGATATATTCTTAAATTGGATTTCTTAAATCACTTCCTGAGCTATGACCAATCTCAGTCGAATACACAAATGTTTTAATGTAAGAAAATAAAGTTATACAGCATTTTTGAAATCATATATTATATATATAGATAGTTAGATATAAATTTTGGTCTATATCTGGTCTTAGCGAAAGTAGCGGTACCTGTTTCTGATGCAATTTATTAATTAATGTTGATATGAATATGTATCTCTCTGCATGCCATGAAAAAGGTAAATTTAAGTTTCGGTTATATACATATATTTTTTTTTTACCCTACCCTATATATATATATATACACACACACAATTAACAAATTTGTATAAAATTAACAAATTGCATCAGAAACTGGTATCGTTCTTTTCATGAATACTGAAACAGAAAAATCAAAATTGACTCATCTCAGTTACAAATATGATAACAGGGAATTTCACTAAACACATTACATAATGAATGTATGAACCATGAACATAATTTCATTCTGATATTTGGCACAACGATCGCATATGTTAACAAACACAGCTAACAAAAATCTATAGAAATTACAAAAAAAATCAATAAAAATCAAAGTTTCTTGGAAAAACTCATGATTTATACCTTATAGCACATATCCGTATATGAATTTATCTTAACAATTCACATGAACAAGATTAACACATCTAATAAACTCAACAATCATGGAAATATCGCCGTAGCGTAAACGAGAATAAGCGAGTGAAACCTTCCATCGAACTGTTTATTGAACGTCTAGACACCGACCCTTATTAAATAACACTAATACAGCGCATGCTCTTGAACTAACCTCTCAGCTGAGTCAAATTGAACCCAAAGCACGCACAGCCCACGCGTGGCGGTATCTGTGAAGCAAAGATTTGTTCGAGGCACCGCAAATTGAACCCAACCCAACCCAAATGTGGGAAGTTCTGTGATCGTCGCACAGTATTCGTGGGCCGTGGGTCAGATTTGGATAGACGATAGCAACGCCCTCTGGCTGGCAAAACATGTTCGGAATAGCATTTATGACATTTTTACAAAACTATTTACCATTATGTTATCGCTTAATATTTTAAATTGTTGTGAGTTGTGTTGCTATGCACGTACAGATTTCAAAATGGATCTGATATTGGCATGTATCGTTTTCCGAAAGATGAAAAATGACATGACTTCTGGATTAGAGCAGACTGGAAACCAAATGCTGGCTTACGAAACTTCGGAAAACATTATTAAACGGGTAAGGTTTGTTTTTTTCCCTCCTTATACCACATATGAAATCGTACATCGTTTTTTTTCTAATAACTTTTCTGATGATGATATTTGTCTCGTGGATCTTGAGTATAGTTTTTAAACACACATTGTTAAATTTTAACATGATTCTAGTGTGTTTTAATGTCATACCTTTCTGATAAGATGCTCTTTCCGATCAGAAAAGTGGATTTATTGTGAGTCCATATGCACTTGTTGTAGTTTCTGTTGAAACGGCGTTGAAGGGCGCCCATAGGAAGAATGCCCATACAAACATAGAGCTAACTTAAGTTAACAGCAGTAATTGGAGAGTTATAAGTTTTTGTTTAGATACCACTGGCTCATTTGATACCACTGGCTCATACTTTTGTTTAGATACCACTGGCTCATAACTCACGAGCATCTGCCCTGCGTAACGGCTCTTTGAAATGTGCACAAATGCGCATGCTCAGATACTTTGACTTTCTCAAAGAGCCACAGGCGCCTAGAATCTGCCCTTCGACAATACGCACTCGGACTGTGATTGGTGGATGGGCGAAGCCGCTCACTTTTCTGGCCATGACGTAGTTTTCGTCTCTTTAGTGTAGTATCTTTCAAGCTAACTTCTGTGCAACCGTTGTACTGTGCTAACGTGTTGGCCTGGTGTGACCGATGTTGTGAGTTCAATCGCAGGCGGTGTTTTTTTTTCTCCCAAATTTCCCTCCTTACTATATTTAGCTTTCCCCCTTAGAACTCTACAGTCATTTTAATACGAAAATGTATGACCCCGAAAAGGGCCCTTTTTTAATGGTTATTTGCAGTTCTTATTTAAGTACTTCTTAAGTGTAACATTTTTTTCTGCTATGTGCCATTTCTCCTATCTTAATAACTTGTGTACCGTGGAATTTTAATATTTTAACTTTTAAATTTTTAAACTTTTTAAATTTTTAATTTTATTCTCTCAATTTCTTACCGAAATTACTTCTTTAAATTTTTAATTCTTAACTTTTTACCTTTTAAATTTTAACTTTTCCTATTTTAAATTTTTTACTAATGAGCATACCTTGATATTAATAACTTGCTTACAAGAGATAGTCTTCAAGACCTAGGCACTCCACTTGCAAAGACACTGTACTCATACATTTTTAAACTTACATGTATTTCGAATTCATTTAAGAGAGGTTCATAGTTAATTATCAAGATCAAAGCGAAGAAAAGACTTTTAATTCTAAGAATGCTAAGAAGGATTAATTTTGATATATATTTTTATGTAGGAACTTGCATATCTATGAGTTGATGCATTGAGATGAGCAACTGTATTCCCATACCGATAAAAAAAATCTGATGAATAAAAAATCCTTTGATTTCAATTAATGTCTCAGATGAAACATTTAAGATGTATAATCTGAGAACATATCAGTCTTCAGATCTTACCTTTAAATCCAAGGATTTATTTTGGGTACAAATAACAGTGATCTTTCATTTTAGGGGAATGAAATTTCACTTTTAGATTGGTGTTTTGTTTTTGAAATGTCACAGCCTTTCTTACACAAGGATTAAACAAACTTGGAATTAATTTAGAACCCTGTGAAGAAAAAAAACATTCTCATCATACATGTGTATGTAAATTTTGCAGTTTTGGCCAATCTTGAAATCAAGGAAATGGACAGAAAAATTATCTACCAGTTCCATGGAAGTGTTTTTGTATTACAAAAATAATGATTTAAAATTTTAATTGTATATGGATGGGGTAATTGTAAATTGCATTTTACAGTTTTTTAAAACTGATATTTTATTAATTTTTTTATGCCACATAAAAAGAAAGGTTAAAATAACTATTGACAGTTAAGTTAAAATGTTATGATCATTCATATGCTGTTTATAATTGCTTCAAGAATGCATTGAGTTTAATTTTTTGAGAAAAATTCTCTATGTAATGTAAATTATTCAGTGAAATCTAACTTTTTGGAATGAAAAATCTAGCTATTATGCCCCACAAAAATTATACAACATTATTTGAGCTTACAAATGAACATAATTGTTTAATCACATAGTTTTTTATTTGTATAATTTCTGAAAGTCTTCAAAAACTTGCATCGAAACAGTTGATGAAATAATGGCTATAACTCGCATTTAGTCTGTTATACAACTAAACAAGACCACTCAATATTTGCTTGATATTGTAGGCACAGAAGATCTTGAGAATGACTTCACTAATTTTTTTCACATATTTTTGAATATGTATTTTAAGTTTACTTCTGTCTCTAGTCATTAGTGAACAAAATCGAAATCATTACAAATTACTATAGATCTGTATGCAAAAGCCCATAAATTTTTACTTCTGAACAGAAAGTTTATTCATACATGGACATGGACATGGACAAAAAGTTTTCGTGAGGTTCCAAATAGGGCTAAGCAAGCCCTTTACCCTCGGTATGGATATGGGAAGCACTGAAGCTTTTCACGCATGTCCAAGAAGAAATCAATAAAGTTTAAAAAAAAAATAATAAGGTAACAAAATAATTCAAAGAAGTTACAAAAATAAAAAATTAAAATGTTAGAATTTAGTAAGTTAAAGTTAACACAAAATTAAATCAGCAAGACGTCAAAAAAAATGTTCCAATATAAGATAAAATAAAAAGCAAAATATAAAGATTAAACTCTCAAAAGTTGAAGACGAGCCACAGAGGACCGCGAGCAGCAAAGATATTAAATGCTGGGATCAAACCCAGGATGGGAAAGAACAATCAAGCAACCCGTACTTGAAAACAGTCCGAAAAAGGAAGCAAGATGATGAATTTGTATTACAGAGGTTAAAAAAGATCAAGCTTAACTACTGGTCGAGAGCAAAATGTGTCCCGCAACCTGATTGGTTGACGAAAGATGATCCAGGAGCTAAGAAGAAGATATTATCAGGGAGGACGGCTCACAATTTGACCATGAGGATTCGTAGAGGCATATTACACCAACGAGACGACACACTACCTTTTTTAAAAAAGCGTAAGAGGATGTGACTGCATATAATTAGGAAAAATGGGAGGGGGGAATTAAGCGGTCTAGAAAGAATTTAAGAAAAACGGAATGACAAAAAGATAGAAAAAATAAATTTTAAATTAGGGGAAAGAAGAGTTGGGAGTAATCCCAGTGTCAAGCACTAGAGTCGCTCTAGGTCTACGATTAAATTCTCTACTGTCATAATCAGGAAGATTGGCAATTTCTTCATTAGGGGCAGGGCCTTTTTATCGCAAGGGCAAATCGGGACTTTGCCCAGGGCCCCCTGATACTAGGGGGCCCCCAAACCCCCTTGGTGTATGCACCTAGTACTTCTAATAGTATGTATTTTTATAAATGTCCGTAAGGGGGGGCCCCAAATAGCATATGCCCCGGGGCCCCCAGCGTTCATAATCGGGCCCTGATTAGGGGTGGAGTAAAGACTATTATAAAATTTAGTGGCAAGATTATAGTCAGGCGAATGGGTTCAATAGTTAGCTCTTTGTGGAGGGAGTAGTTAGTTTTATATCTATTGGCTTTAGTGATTAGACATAAGGTTTTATTTTGTGTACATTGCAATTTCTGTACATGACTGTTAGCCGCTGACCCCCATACAGGTACTGCATAAAGAAGTATAGGTCGAAGTACTGTTTTGTAAAGCAGAAGTTTATTTTCTATACTTATCTCCTTCTGGAACAGGAGGTGGGCGATATCTTTCTAGCTTTAAAAAATTTGCAGACATTATTAATATTTTTCTTCCAAGTAAGCTTACTATCCATGAAGATACCCAAATATTTCACTTCCCTTTCAAAGTGGATGAGCTGACCATAAACGTTAACTGGGGGTGGGGGAATCCTATTGTATGAAAAAAGATAGCTTTTGTTTTACTGGCATTTAATTTAATACGCCATTTATCAAACCACCGCTCAAGAATGTTAATGTGACGTTGGAGGTAAGTATGCATATATCTGACATTATGATTTTTAGCGAGAATGGCTGTGTCATCAGCATAGAGGGCAAGCGAAGTGTTCGGGGTGGTGGGGATATCATTTATAAATAAGTTAAATAAGACCGGTCTGAGTTTCGAACCTTGAGGAACTCTCGCATTAACAGGGCGTAGGTCTGAAGTGGTACCAGAATAGCTTACAGCAAAAGTTCTGTCTGAAAGATAGGATTGTATAAGTTTAATTAGTGCAGCTGGCATTTTAAATTTAATGAGTTTATAGATAAGGCCACTGTGCCAGACAGTATCAAAAGCTTTAAGAATATCAAAGAAGACAGCACCAGTCTGCATTCTGTTCTGTAGTCCATCATGGATATACTCAGCAACACGAAGCAGCTGATGTGTGGTAGAATGTTTAGGTCTGAAACCAAATTGGGCATTAGAGAGTATATTATTGCTATCGATAAAATTATGAATACGGCTACAAAAAATGTGTTCAACCACTTTAGAAAGAGAAGAGAAGAGACTAATGGGCCTGTAGTTTTTCGGAATGAAAGGATCCTCACCAGGCTTATGAATTGGAAGAATAATGGCCGAATTCCAGGGATGCGGGTAGTATTTAAATTTAAAGATGTTATTAATTAAATCAGTTAAATAGTTGGCATAATGAAGGGAGATATTTTTAATGGCATTATTGGTGATACCGTCTTGACCAGGGGCTTTTCTATTAGGGAGGGAGTTAATTGCATTTAAGACTTCGCTAACAGTGGTTTTTTCGATCTGACTATTGTGATTACTGGACTGAAAGTTCTGGAGGATATCATAGACTTTATCAGTTGTAGTTGGGCAGAAAACACTAGAGTGGGGATTGAATTGGGTTTCATAATTAGCTGCTAAGGCCTCAATTTTGTCAGAGTCACTAGTTAAGATACCAGAACTGGAGTTAAAGGTTGGAAGGGGCTTATGGGGTTTCCTAATTCTCTTAAGATATTGCCAAACTGAGTTATCAGTGGGAGCTAGTGACTCAATAAATTCTTTCCATTTATTATTATTGAAATTTTTGATTTTAATTTTAACCTGATTGTCAAGATTTTTGTAATTATTAAGCATTCTGGGGTCCCGAGTTTGCTGCCAAATTTTCCTGAAATGGTTCCTATATTTAATTAGGTCAACAATATAATGGGGTAGTTTATGATAGAAATATTGGGGAGAGTGGACCTTAGCAGATTCCAGTGCGCTTTGGATGGTCTTAGTGATAGAGGTAACAGCAGCGTCTGTCATCAGGACTGTTAATATCATTGAAGGGTGGGGAGGAGTTGTTAACAAATTTAGTGAAGGACTGCCAATTAGTATGATAAGGAGAAATGATAGAAGGGAGCACGGGGTTGCAGTTAATGTCAAGTTTAACAGGTAAGTGGTCAGAGGATAAATCATTAATAGCATTAATCTCATACGGATAGTGAATGTTGTTTAAAAGGGCAAAGTCAATGATGGATTGGGAGCCTGAAACACCAAGCCTGGTGGGATAAAGTGGGAAAGCAATATCAATAGAGTTATCAATTGAGTAGGAATTAATTTCAGTACCATATCTGGTTACTGAGCGGTCATTCTGGCAGTTCCAACGGGGGTGGTGAGCCGTAAAGTCACCAAAAAGTATAACTTTATGGTCAAGATTAAAAGTTGAGAAAGTTCATTAGTTACGGGTATACCATCGATAATTCTTAAGTATGTGGAAACAAGGGTGAGAGTAGTACTAGATTTTATCCAAATTTTAACAATTGCGTTTTCAATGGTATATAAGTTAATATTGGGGAGATGGTTATGTTTAATATTCCGTTTGACATAGATCGGCATGCCACCGAAACGTAGGGGAGCGTTAGTATTAGGGTCAAGGCGGGGAGTGAAGTACAGACTGTAGTTTTGAATTTTAAGAGTTCTGGGGGTGGGACACTTCACCTCCTGTACCAGAATAAGATCAACGGGGTTCTTAATAAAAAACTCCCGAAGCTCATGAATACGTGTACGCAAACCATCAGCATTCCAGCTCAGAACAGAAATTGCAGAAGAAGTAGAGGGGAGCATTAAGGGGCAGAAGAGGTGGCTGCCTCTTGTGAGGCAGCAGAAAGAACGTTATTTATAGACGGCGAGTTAATGTTAGGCACAAATAATTAGATGTGCTCCCCTGTATGTTTGATGTGCACAGATATTTAGTTGTGTTCAAATATTTGAGTTAATATGCATGTGTAAATAAGTAGTTTTAACTTATTGTATGTATGTTATGTAATTTAAATAAGTTATTTATGCAAAAAAAAAAAAAAAAGTAAAACTGTGTTCAAATAGAGGTAAAAATATTAAAAGGTGGTTGATGGTGGCTGAGTGGAATTTCGCTGGTGGATTGCGGTGTTAATTAAAAAGTAGTTGATTAAATTACCCTTTTGTCTGGCCGTAAGGTTAGATTTTCCAAAACCTATTTTTTTCCTCTCTCTTAAACCCTTGCTATGTCTTATCGGGAAATCCGATACCTTAGCTTTCAACCATTTTGGAAATCTCCATGCCCAGCGAGAACGGAATGTTGATGACTCTAGCAGATGCCCGACTCAGAGGGGAGAGGCGACGCGGAAGGTTACAAGGAGAGTCGACGTCCGGCCGCTCTGTCACGGGTCAACTAAAAAAGGTACTCCTTTGTAAGTTTCAAAGCCCAAGCTTTTTTTAATGCCAAGAAAAAAATAATATGGCAAGCGGCAGATCGAAATATGCAAAGTCTGTGGTGCTGGGCCTTTTGTACAAAGTCTAAAAATGCGGTGCCAGTTGGAACTCCTTACTTGTCTTCTCCTGCGGGGGCGGATAAACACAGGGCAGAAAGGGGTTCGTCCTCGGCCACAGTTTGACTCCAAGGCGACTACATGCTACTCCAGCCCGCCTGCCGTGAGCATCCTCCGACTTGCATCCCGTTCTTTGCCGAGATGAATCTTCCGTTCCATAACCCGAGAGCTTGGAGAGGGCGAGACGCTGTCATGCAGTAGAAGATACTCTTCAAGTCCGGACTAACTTATTTCCTTCCTATTTTTTTTTTACTCTCCACTCTCTCCTATGCTATCTTTTTATTTTCAGATTTTTTTTTTATTCTCATCAGTCGACTGAAGGTAACGTTAAGATTTTTTTTTGTTGGTTAAGTTTTTTAATCTTTTCATAATTGGAGCTCATTATTAATTAAGACCTTAGGTCATTAAGTTAGGCGCACATCCACCAGCCACCTCACGAAATGAAAATTGGAATTATAAAGTGTAGAAATGTTTTGTTTTGTGTATTATTGTAATTATGTCGACAGGGATTAATTAAGATTGCACTAAAGCTCTAACTTTGTAAACTGCTAGGAAGAAGATTTGTTATAGCAGTACTATTCTTTCGGGTAATGTAAAAAAAAAAATTTAGAGAAACTAAGTCGTACTAATTTGTAATAATAAGTTGGCCGGAAGGCTTTTAATAAATAATATCTTTTTCCTCTAAACCGTTATCCTTGTTATTTGTGTATGTGTGTTTTTTGGTGAGAGTCCATCATGAAGAGGGTGTTAAGATTAAGCAATGTACTAACAACTTCAATTAATTAGGTAATAGTTAATTCTTAAAAATAAAAGTAAAAGTCATAAAACATAACATTAAGTTTATCAACTAAGTAATTAAAATCTGGCGTATTCATTTCGTAACAGAGTTGTTTAATTTCTTTATGAACATCCCTAATTTTTAAAAGTTTATTTAGTGTGCCATCAAGTTTTCCCATTGGCGTAATTCTAGAGGTTGGAGTTTCAATAGTAGAATTAGCAGGAGTTACAATATTAGTGGTTTGTTCAGTCGTTATAGTGGGACAAGAGGAGTTATTGGGCTGAACAGCCTGACTGTAAGAAATTGTTGAATTAACGGGTTTGCTAGCAAAGGTATTTCCTGAGTTTGTTGGGACAATTAGTTGGGGAGTATAATTACCGGCTTTGGCCGCTTCTTTTATGGTCTTAATTTGGTTACGTCTAATTTTTACCTGTTCCGGGTGAGCACTGCAACCACGATAGTTTGATGGGTGGTCACCATTGCAATTAGCACATTTTGCTGGGGTGTCACGTGGTTTAGTACAGGCTGCTGATGAGTGTGCACCAACACACTTCATACAGACAGGCTGTAGTAGGCAAACTTCACTACTATGGTGGAATTTTTGGCAGTTGAAGCATTGCTTGATACCTTTGAATTTGTAGGCTTCAACCCTAACTACAAAATCTAAAAAGTGTCGGATTTCATATATATGCTCAAGAGTCTTATTTTGTCAGAGGTGGCATAGGAAAATCGGGAGAGGTTCCTTGGTGTTAAATCGTTTGAGTTGTGAAACTCTGTTCACCTGAAAACCAAATTCTACGAGTTGTTGTTTGACTTCCTCTACTGGAATGTCAATGGGGATACCTTTGATTAGGACTTTAAGAGGCCTTTCAGTCTTGGGGTTTTTTCCAAAAAATTCAGTTTTAGTGGCGATAAGGTACTTTTGGATATTTCTAAATTGATCGATGGTGGTGGGAGAGATATTAAGAAACTGCCCTGAGACAGTTTTGGGCAAATTAAATTGGATTAAGTTGTTTATATTTTCAATAATCTTTTGATAACCTGGAACCATTTTAATAAAGAATGGTTCTGGTTTAGGCTCTCTTTCTACTTGGATGGTATCATCTGTTACAATTTCATCATCAGAATTTTCCTCAAGGGGGGGCAAATTTATTTCTTGTTTCGATGACATTCGATTTTACCTGGTCTAATAAGTTTTGGCGAGCAGTTCGCTTACCTTGTGGCTCATTACCTTCATTACTTCTTCTATTTTTTACTAGATTTTTTAACTACCGGAGTAGTATTAAATTAACTCACAATATCAATTAGGTTTTTTAAATTATCAAAGTTAGGACCAAGGGTGAAAGCAACAATGTACTTCCACATACCTGATAATTTGCTGATCTCAAAGTCATGGTCGAGTCCAGTTGAGCTGCAGATGTTCGCCAAAGTCTCATCCAAAGTTTGTATAATAAAGTCGATCGAACCCTTGAAGTCCTTAAATTCAGGTGTCTTATCACCGCAGATCTTGAAACAATTCAAACAAAGGTGGAAACTTTCAAAATCACTTTATTTTAGGTCAAATATGAATATCCTTAGTTTTCCCCCTCCGCCGAGGCGAGCGCTGGTGGTTAGATAAAAAAATTGAGTGAAAAAGAGGTATTTTTTCAGTTTTTTTAAAATAAATTAAAATCGGTTCAACCAATCAAAGACGTCTCTGTTTTCTTTGCTTTTGTTTCTTGGGCATACTGGCATCTTTGGTAACGAGCGAGCCGACTTCCTTGCCAAGTCCGCTACAAGGCGTGAAATTGACATTAGTGTCAATATTCCCAAATCTTTTTTTAAGAAGGTCATGTTTGAGAGTATGATGGAGTCATGGAACCAAGAATACGTCAGCTCAAATAATGGTAGTTTAACCAAGAAAATTTTCCCGTCCATTAGAATGAGACTCTCTTGCCACCACTTCTTCACTAACTACAAATTGACTCAGTTCCTCACAGGACATGGAAATTTTAAGAGCTATTTGAGTAGATTCAAATTGTGTTCGGCGACCCCCTGTGACTGCAGCGTTGGTGGCGAAGAAAATGCTGAACATGTTCTGTTTTTGTGTTCGAAGTACCGCAGGGAGAGAAATATTTTTAAATTGGCTCTTACGAACTTAAATATTAACTGGCCTCCCAATTTCTTTCTGCTCGTTTCTGGGAAGTGTGCTTTCGGTTTATTTTGTAAATTTATTGTAAATATTTGTAATTCTTCTTAGTTTCTTTTATTTGTTTTATTTTGTCTGTTTCTTATGTTTTCTTAGTGTTTTATACTTACCTCTGTAAGTCCCGTGTGATACTTTGTGGTACACGGGAATTTTATGTGTATTTTTTTTTTAATTTAAAAAAAAAAACAATCAAAGAAACTGCAATATAATTTTTTAGAGCATTGAATTCTGCGTAAAACGAGTACCAACACATACAAATTACTTCGGTTATAAGGTAACTATCTTGTCCCGAAATTGCCGTCATTTTTTTGAACTTTTGCTCGTAAGTGCGATTTTAGGGGAAAGTACCTGTTTGAAGAAAAAATAGATTTAACTAAATGTTGTCAAGCATTTAATTCTGCGTTCAATGAGTACTTTTCAGAACGCCTGTACAGTGTTACAGGTTGTGATGGCTCCAAGGCGAAGACGCTACACTGCTGTGCCCCGGGCGATCACCTGCTAACTGTCCCGGCTTTGACTGGCCGTGACTATTTCCACAACTCAAGAAAATGACTCGAGAAGCGGAGTTTAGTGTTTCAAAAACACTTTATTCTTTTCTGGAAAGGTTCACAGGGAAATGCACTGTACAGAAAATCAACTTACACCAAGGCAAACTGCCTTTCGGTTCACACGGCCCACAGCCGAAAAAAAAACGCTCACGCTTCGACGGTCCTGTCGAACCACGTGGCCCGCTGACGAGATCACTTCAGTCCGCTGAAAATCCGGCGTCCAACGCCTCGCAGAATCTCGCAGCAACCAGCCCCCGTCGATGGCACGCAGTCTCTTATATAGACCTTGTTCCTCCGCTGAAACTCGTTCCTGGTGACGTCAAACCTGTTCCCGCCAAAAGGGACTCGGCCGGAAAATGCTTATTCATCCTCACATACCGTTTGGGGGACAAAACCCTTTCTTCACCAGATTCACTTCTGGCACATTTTCGTAAGCGTTATTCCCACGCTATTACAAGGTACAGAACTACAAGTACAGTGTTACAAACTTTGTATACTAAAAATTGCCACTTGCATGGAAGTAAGGCAGCATTCTTTTCACACAAAGTAGATAAAGCATGCAATCTACACTTCCCTCTGCTTGGATGAATTGCTTTATCAACGTTACCATTCGAAAATATTGTACCCATAGATTTACTATAGGTCCATTATTTTCCAATTCTTCTAATTTCTGAGTAACTTCTGCACAATTCTTTGTACAACAATATCTGAATAAAAAAGAGAATAGTCTACGTCACTGGTGGCATCTCGCTCTTCAAATGAAATCTCAATCTTCGAAAGAACGATCTTTGCAATTGCCAAGTGACCCATCATGTGATCCCTGACCAGTAGCGCACCCAGGATTTAATCTTGGGGTGAGGGAAGGGGCGAGTTGAACGGATAAAATATTTATAATGCAAATTCAATATTCATAATGCAATTTCTATTTTTTTCGGGGGCCCAGGGCCCCTTGGCCCACCCCCTGGGTGCGCCACTGTCCCTGACAGCTATGCATGACCCATCATCAATTTCTCAATTGATGCCCGAGCATAGGCAATGCTCAATAAGTCCTGAAACCCACTGCTATCCATGATGTATCCTACTGCTCCCATGAAGCGTGAAGGACATTAATAGATGAAAGCCCTCCAAGCGGACAGTTACGGACTCAATCTCAGATTCTACGGAACTTGAGGAAATGATTCCCCGAGCCTTCCAGTAAAGGGGCTGATCGAAGGTCACAAAACAACGGCTCTGTTCTATTGTCTTACATTCATTGGATGCACAAATAGAGCACTTTACACGGTGTTATAGTTTGAGGGAGGAGAATTGATGAAAGGAAGAAGCATAATTTGTGATTTACAGTACTGTTTTGTACATGTAATGTCTTCCATAAAGCCATTCCAACCTGGGGTCCCATCGCATTGCCATTTTTTATAAATCCACATTAAATTGCTTGGCAAAACTTCAACTGCATAAATGATTTCACCAAGGTCCTCAATAATGATGCTACTCAGTGTTGTTATGCTCTGAAAAAGGTAACGATGGAATAGCACCAAATTTCCCTATTCAGGAGAAAGATTTCTTTTGGCATTGTACAGTCGTGAAATGAGCGCAGAAAAATCTCTCGACACACTGCGGTATCAGTTATTTATGAAGTCTGGAACAAAGAGCAAATTTGGTCTCTCCAGGCTGCCACCAACTCAAGTTTCTGCTCGCCAACATTCACTACGAGCTTATCATCAAGTACAAACTTGGTTAAGAAATGTAAAAAACCCAGTAGAGTGGAGTGGGTTCCCACTTCTCATGGCTTGGAGCCTATTGCAATGATCAAAGATCCAGCACCCGAGTCGCTACTCAAAGTTCTTTCTTTCTCTTGCATAAAGGGTTGTACTGGTGCATGTACTTGTCGAAAAGCAGAGTTGTAATGCTCAAATATGTGTAAGCATTGCAGTGGCCTCACATGTACAAATGTAGTTAAACTGCCTCATGATTTAGAAGATGAAGATGACGTATTACCAAACATAGAGATGATGACCACCCCAGGTCATCAAAACAGCTAAAAACATTAGGTATGAAGAATTTTATTTAATTTTAAACATTTCAATTTTAGTACAGTTATAAGGCGAAACGTTGCAACGTCACTGGGTACGTCAGTTTTCGTCTGCTATAGATGACGTCATTATCGGGTGGCAGAAAACAGAAGCAGTTCCTATGCGTTTGCATGTGTTTTTGGACGATACCTTCATTTTGAGTTAAATAATTTAAGTTTATTAATAAAATTCCTCATATTAGTTGTATTTAACAGGTATTTTAACACTATTTTTCAATATTTCGCAAGGGTTGAGAGAATATAATCATTCATTCGTTGAGAATGATTATTATTATGTTGAGATATGTATAGATATCAGGATAAGTTACTTCAGGCCAGCGTCTTGTATCGTAACTCCAGTCTTCCTCTGTCAATAAATACTGGTCACATACTGAATAAACCTTTCCGGGCTGTTGCTGAATGTTTAATTTAGTGATATACCTTTGTTTAGATACCGTATCTAAAGACTTTGCGCAATCTGAGAGCATTTTATTCAACAAGCTGTAAGAATGCTCATTGAACGCCATGTTAAATTATGCAATTTTTTGCCACTCCTCGCCAAACAAGAAGTAAAATCTGAAAGAGTTGAGATGTGACATGCTGCGAGACATTGCCCTATTGCATCATTTATAATTTCATAATAATAATTATTTTTATGTAATTTCTTTTATATATTATTTCACTTCTGCTAGATTTTCTAATTTATAATAATGTATTTAAACGGTTCTTATGGATGTAGAATATTCCGATTTTTGTAATTAATTTCCTATGTATTGACAAATGTGTAGTTTGTCTACATAATTATATAAATATGCACACTATTCAAGTATGTGCGACTAAAAATATATATATGTTGCAATACACATATTGTGCATTTCTGAAATATGGATATATATATATAGCAAATGTACGAGTTAGTGTGTTAGAGAAGTAAGTTTTGCGTCTTTCTAGACAAGTTGAATAAAATATCCCCTTTTCCTGACGCTGTAGCTTGCTTGTTATTGGGTTTAGAAAAAAGATGTAAATGTAGCATTTGTTCCAAAATTTTGTCTTCTTTATGATTGTAATACAATGTGAGCTCTAGAACCAACCATTGCCGAGATATTTGAAAAAAAAAACAAAAAAGTAAAAAAATTTCATTGTTTTCGGGCTACAGAAAATTCGGCCGAGGTCTTTCGAATTGGAAAACTCGGTTTTTCACTACTGGACTAAACATATACAAGTAGGAAAAAAATCTAATACTCGATCTTTTGCGCGTTAAGGCCATTTACTTGAACCCAGCTACTGGGCTATTAGAGAATCAGAGAATGAAGAACTAATATCAGTGGCGCACCCAGGATTTTTTCTTGGAGGGTGCCGAGATGAAGGGATAAAAATATTATAATACATTGGGAGGGGGGGGGGGGGCGAGATGAACAGATAAAAATATTTATAATGCAAAATCAATGCTCATAATGCAATTTCTATTTCTTTTGGGGGGTGGGCAGGGCCCCTTGCCCCACCCCCCTGGATGCGCCACTGACTAATATTATTCAATATTCTAAAGTTACAAGGGGGAAAAGTAAAAGAAATGCATATTTAGCTGGCAAAAATATCCATGGGGAGTTTAAACTGTCATACATACATATATTAATAATTTTAAAATTATTGATACATACTTCTGTACAATAGTTTAATGTACAAGACAAACTAATGTTGACATAACTTAAAAAGTATTAAACCATAGATTTATTCAAATAATATGTAACTTTGATATCTAGTATAAATCATTTTTATACTAGAACTAGCTGAAGTACCCGACGATGCCCGGGATTTTAAGAATGTTTGTTGTTAACCAAAATCAATTTAAAAATTAACACAGTATAAATAACATAAAAAATATATGTGAAATGTTATACACGTCTCAGATTTTCAGCCTTTCATCATTGTAATACAAAAAATCTGAAAAGTAAAAATGTCAAATTCTCTAATGTTTGTTAACCAAAATTAATTTAAAACTAAGCACAGTATAAATAACAGAAAAAATCCTTGTGAAATCTATAAATATATAAATTTATAATAAACTCCTCAGAATTCAGCTAGAATCAGCCTTTCATCATTGGGGTAAAAAAAAGAAGCTGCAATTACAGGTTCAGCAGAAATTTCCAATAGAACAATGATATGACTGCAGCGTTGCCTCTTAAAAAATGAAGTGTTTGATTGAGGGCTGCAAACCATTCAACTCCTCTCCACATTTAACTCCTATAAACATCCTCTACATATTAAATTCCTTTTCTCTCCATAATAAACTCCTCAGAATTTTGGTATATTCAGCCTTTCCTCATAGTACCACTAAAAACTGAAACATCCTCTCCAGAAATATAAATTTATTAATTTCAATAATTAAACACACACAAATATATAAATTACGCAAAAGTTTTTAAACCAACATTTGAATAATTCGTAAATGAAAAAGCATATGAAAACAAAGATAAGAACTTCCGGAATCGAAATTAATTACCCTTAATTTTTAATTAATAAAAAACCAACATAATATGAATAAAAACGATAGTTGTTTAAAACCATATGAAAATAAAGCTATTATAAAGATAATAATAAAAAAAGCATAAAAAAATAATGCTCGCGCATGAAGTTAACGTTACGATATAAAGATAGTAATAATAATATAAACCGCGTGCATAAAATATTTAGCTTTTCAAGCGAAATAAATTAATTTTTAGAAAAAAACTACTTTTAATCGAGAAATTAAATACATTGCACAAAATTTTGATTTTGCCAACTTTCCACCCTACAATTTACACCCTACTTCTTTTAAATAGGGTGTAAATATAAAGTTTTAACAGCCAATTGAATGCCAGTTAAAAACGATTGTTGTTTAAAATCATAAAAATTACGCTTATTATAAAGATAATAAAAATAAGCATAGGAAAATAATGTGTGCACATGAAGTAAACGTTACGATATAAAAATAGTAATAAAAATCTATATATATAAAACAGTTCCGTAACTGACTAACTGACTGATTGACTGACTGACATACAAAGTACAGACCAAACCGCTGAACCTAAAGGACTGAAATTTTGCATGGCGATTCTTCTTATAATGTAGGGGTGCCTTATAAAGATTTTTGAAAAAAATTTCTTAGATTTTTTTAAATTAAATTTTTAATCTGTTTTTGTAACTTTTTTCAAGTTTGCATTTAAAATAATAATTTGACGGTTGTAAAATTTATATCACGAAAAAGATCATAAAAATTCCTTTAAAATGAAATTCTTTTCGAATCTTTACCTCCATTTTCTAATTTTTGGTGAATTTTTAAAGATTAATCTTTACAATTTAATTTATTAAACGCTGATCATGTGATCTTTATCTGGTACTTTAAATAAATTTATTGTCACGTAACAACGAAATAGACAAAAAAAATTTTTTTTTTCTTGCTAATGCGGCAAACGATTGGACATTATCCAAAAAATATTAAAATACAGTAAAAGATATGTTCCTCAAACTGTACTATATTCTTTAGTATGTCCTATTAGATTTAATTTCAATATTTTCTTCTACATTATTTTGTCTATAAAAATATCCCTTACGATTTTTAAAAAAATATATTTTTTTGTCTTATGGTTAGAATACTAAAAGTTTAAAATAGTGGCGCCATCTACTGAACACCTGTGAATCGAGAAAAAGTTGTTGGTTATTTATTAATTAAAAATATTGGAAAGTTCTTGTGGATCTGTAAATATACATGTGGTAACAGTTTTAAAATTTGTAAATTATCAACCTACACAGGTGATAATTTATCCGGCGTTGCCCGGGATTTTAAGAATGTTTGTTAACCAAAATCAATTTAAAAACTAAGTACAGTATAAATAACATAGAATAAAAAGCATGTCAAATGTTATACGCATGAATAAAAAGAAAACCCAACATAAAAAACCATAAATTTACAATAATTTCTTCAGAATTCAGCTAGATTTAGCGTTTCATCATTGGAGCAAAAAAACCCTGAAAAGTAAAGCATAAAATATATACATTTATAATAAACCACTAAAAGCTGAAAAGGAAAAATGTCAAATTGTCTTTAGGAAAGTAAAGAATTTTGAAAAGTAAAGCTGAAAAGTAAAAATGTCAAATTGTCGAATGTTTGTTAACCAAAATCAATTTAAAAACTAAATACAGTATAAATAACATAGAAAAGATTTAGCCTTTATCATTGGACAAAAAATCCTGAAAAGTAAAACATAAAATATATAAATTTATAATAAACCTACCAAAATCCATTAAAAAACTAAACACAGTATAAATAACATAGAAAAAAAAGTATACGAAATGTTATACACATTAATAATATAAAAAATAAAATAAAATAAAAAAAATAATTTTTAAAAATAATAAAATAAAATAAAAATAATTAAAAAAATAATAAATAAATAATAATAATAATAATAATAATAATTTAAAAAATAATAAAATAAAAGCTGAAATAAAAAAGCCTCTATAAAAAAGCTGAAAATACAGGTTTTGCAAAATGTGAACGATCTGTATTTGAACCCGCGGCGTGTAGCGTGGTAAATGAACGCTTTTACTGAATGCGCCACAATGACATGCTACTTTGTTGCGTAAAGAGGAAAATATTTGACTAAGTTCACTGGAAAGTTGCTATGGGTTGGTGAATATACATGTATTTATGGAGTGAGAGGAGTTTTAAGTCAGAAATAAGTTAGCAGGATAGAAGCTTAGTCTTCAACTCTTCAATAGACACAAAGACATAAGCGAGGGGGTTGTAGTAGCGATTAAAAAAGATCTCGTGACACTTAGCGTGGTTGATTCGAATTTTCCATCGCGTGTGGTAGTGTCAATATGCCGTTGGATCCGATTTATTTTAGAGTATAAAATCTGACTTGAAAGATTATTATTTTCATTTATTATTCTGGTTTAATATATAACTTGAAACTTTTTGATTTTATTTATTTTTATCTTTTCGCTCGCTATTTGCCAGCTAACCCTAACGCGGACGCCATATTCAGAGGGGTGATTCCACAAAGTGTAACAGCTTACATTTAGTTTCAAAATTCTTGGTTTATTATTAATTAAAAATCAACGGTAATTAATTTCGATTTTTGAAGTTCTTCAGACCCTCGGCTGTTTTTAAAGACGCCTGTATGTAAAATTTCACGATCGTTGCTCCTAAACTGTGGATTTCTATACAATTACAGAGATACAAACATTCATTTTTATATATTAGATAACAATGCAATTAAATAAAATCAAAATTCAAATTCGTATAACTTTCACCAAATCAAATTATAAATTTGGAAAATTAATATTTCTGGAAACCATACAGCTATCCTAAGTATGTATCAATAATTATAAAAATGCAAAATTACATGAAATTTTAAAATGTGTTCTGTATTTACTACAATTTGTATATGAAAACGACAAATAATAAAAATCTGTATAACATAATGGTAAATAACAGCTTTGTAAACAAGTTCATGATGCTCCGAATGTTTTACCAGCCAGGGGGGCGTTGCTATCATTTATTCAAATCTGACCCACGGCCCACGAAATCTGTGGGACGAAAAGGTACGTTTTCTTTCCTTTCTTTTTTTTCTCTGCGTGTGTACGTCTTTTTATTTAATTAAAACAAAATTTTAAATTTAAATTCTCTTAACTCAGCAATAATTACAGCTTAAAAACCTCTACTGACCAATTTCACGAGCACCCTTCCCCAAATTAATCATAGTCATAATTGGATAAGCTTTTCGCCCAGGTACTCCGAAAAGAGCCATAATGACGGTAGTGAGTTTAAAACTTTTTAATCTTTTTTTTATAGTATCCAAACTTCAATTTTCACACTAAAATGAACTATCATTATCTATTTAGAAAGACAACAGGAAAATTATTCAGAAGTAATTGTTAGTGTAGGAATTTGATATGTTTCCTACACTAATAAAAAGTCAGATTTATAATTGAAATACTAGAAAAATACTAGTCAATCAGAAGAGTCTCTATTTTTTTTATACAGGCAAAAGGAGATTTGAGAGAAAATAATTACAAGATAAAAAGAACTTTTTATATACCACGTTCTTAAATTTTCTGTTGAATTATATAAACTTGACAATTCTCTCTTAATTGCACAAACCTTTATTTAATTTTTCTTTTCCACTTTCTTTTATTTAATTTTAATCACTTTTCAGTCGTTTCCACTATCCACAGACTTTATAAACTTTAATTTTTATACTTTTTAAAAAACTTTTTGCACAATATTTTTGTAAACAAACTAAATTCACATGTATTCTGTTGTCAAAATCGTCTAACACCGTTACGCAAAAGTGCAAGCATTAAATTCAATCAAATCGCCACCTTGCGGATTTTTTCGGCTAAAGGTATTAAAAGAATGCATTGTCATCGTGTTCTGAGCTATTCTAAAAGTTTCAAATGCCTAGCTAGTCGGGAAGTTAGTTAAAAATTGATTGCAAGATTTGTACTGGACAAACACACACACAAACAAACAAACAAGAAAGCGAGTTAATAAAAACATAGTAAAAAAACAGAAATTAAACTTACTTCAACATCGTAAGTTTTATTTTTCATTGATGCATGAACCATGCACGTATAATCCCACACGGGTCGTAATAAAACGAAAGAAAAAGATGATGCTTTGAAGTGGGAAGACTTTAAAGCATCTAGCCCTCTTTTTATTAAACTCCCGCTGAAAAAGAACAAATATCGTAAGTTGTCATCATTGCACACGGCTAACAGACAGCGGAAATGAATTAATCTTAACAATCCCAAAATGATTTGTCATCTTTGATTTAGAAGGTTACCATACAAGGGTCACCATAATTTTCCATTTCAATACGCTTATCGCTTACTAGGCAGAGTTTGGCAAAGTGAAATTCGGAAGTGAATAATATTTATTGTTTTTCTCATTAAAAACGGCGTGTCAAAGCGTAATTTTTATCAAAAAACGCAGATTTTAAATAAACTAAGGTTTACATAGTAGAAATTTCGTTAAGTATGGATAGGTTTCGAGCAAGAGTCTTCGCAAAAAGGAGACAATGCTAATCTCCGTAGGTTTTCCTAGTTCTGTTTTCCAAAGGTCTCCAAGATGGTCGCCTCATTCCGATGGCGTATTCCGAAGTTTTTCACTTCATGACGATTGGTTTGCAACATCTATAGCACGCATGCGCTGAGTGTTGTTCGCGGCGTACGTGTAAATTGAAACGGTTTGTTTATTTGGCACTGGGATACGATTCTATCTCAGATTGATTATACGTACTGTTTTAGTTTTATATTGTTGCAGAATTTGAAAGGTATGGCTAGTTGTCTTTATTAATGATGTATTCCTTTTGAAATTCAGATAGCTACGTTTGATGTTGGAAACAAAATATTGATTTGATATAATTGTCCTATTTTTTTTCCCTCCATGAAGGATTCCGTAATTTTTGCTGTATTTAGCTTGATTGACAGTGGTGCTCCCTTAACCGTTCTTCTTCTCCTTTTTTAAAAATTTTACTCTTTTATGCCAGGTTCTGAAGAAAGATTTTTTTTTATTACTGTTACTGTTAATTAAGTGTTTATTTTTATTTTATTTATTCATTGAGAAAATTGTCTCACATTCTAAGCATTTATTATATGTTCTAAAATTGTCTCATCTCTCTTTTATTTAGATTAAATCAGCAGTTGAAACTCAAAAACATGTCTGTGGTAATTGAAACTACTATTGGAGATATGACTGTTGATCTCTACTTTGAAAAAAGGCCACAGACATGCCTGAATTTTTTGAAACTTTGTAAAATCAAATATTATAATTTAAGTCTATTTCATAAGATAGAAAAGAACTTTATTGCCCAGACAGGAGATCCTTCTGGTACTGGTCGTGGTGGAGAGTCAGTATTTTGTCATTTATATGGGGACCAAGCAAAATATTTTGATGCAGAATTCAAACCTCGATTAAAACATGAAAAACTTGGAACTTTATCTATGGTTAATAATGGAAACAATATGAATGGTTCTCAATTTTTTCTTACTCTTAGTGATAATCTTACTTACCTTGATGAAAATCATAGTGTATTTGGAGAAGTTGTAGAAGGATTTGATGTACTTTTAAAACTGAATGATGCCATCTGTGATAACGACAATCATCCTTATCAGGATATACGAATCACCCATACTGTTATCCTTCATGATCCTTTTGATGATCCGAAAGGATTAGAAATACCAGATAGATCTCCAGAACCAGCCAAAGATATGTTAGAATCTACTTATATAGCAGCTGATGAAGAAATAGATGACAATAAAGGTTTGACTGCAGAAGAGATAGGAGAAAAAATAAAAGAAAGTGAGGCTAAAGCAAGAGCAACTATATTGGAAATGGTAGGTGACATTCCTGAGGCTGATGTCAAACCTCCAGAAAATGTTCTTTTTGTTTGCAAGTTAAATCCAGTGACAACTTCTGAAGATTTAGAAGTTATATTTTCTCGCTTTGGTCCTATTTTGAGTTGTGAAGTTATTAAGGATAAAAAAACTGGAGAATCTTTGCAATATGCATTTATTGAATTTGAAAAGGAAGAAGACTGTGAAAATGCTTATTTTAAAATGGATAATGTGTTGATAGATGACCGCAGGATTCATGTTGATTTTAGTCAGTCAGTCTCAAAGATGAACTGGAATAAAAATAGTGAAAAAAGTTTTAAATCCCAGAATATTATTTTGAAAGACAGTTCTAAAAGAACTGATGGTTATGATTTAATATTTGATATGGACAATGATAATATTTCAGGTGATGAAAGGAATCATAGATCTAAAACAAGTGGTAACAAAAGTAAATCAGACTTAAAATTTAAGAGCTCTAGAAGTAGAAATGAAGCAAGTTTTAGATCTCACTCAGATGAAAGGAAAGGGCAAAACAAGAAGAAAGATCATTATAGTGATAGATGGCATAAAGATGCAAAATATGATAAATATTCTGAAAAGGGAGAAAAGCATAGACACAGAGATTATAAGCATCACTCATCTGATAAAAACAGAGACTCTGATAGGTATTGCAGAGAAGCAAATAGATATTCCTCAAGAAGTCCATCCAGAAGTAGAAAAAATTCTGATTATAGAAAATCATCTGAATTTAAACCAAAAAAACATAAATCATCAGATAAGAAAAGAAGGTATGATTCTATATCTCCTGATAGACAGAAGAAAAAATCTTACCACAGACATTGAAATGTGCTACCGTCTTTCACCTCTGACAAACTTGAAATCCACCTGTATTTTTTTGAAAAACCTGGGATTTTTCAGCTGTATTGTATTAGTCATTTGTCAGGTAATGTAATAAAATCTTACGTTCAAATATGTTTTCCTATTATGGGAGATTAGGGCATCTTACCCTGTGTTGTACAGTAAGTCACCATAACTTTTTAAGATTTGTTGTTTACCAGTACAAATCAATGTGAAAAGAATTAAAAATACTTGTATCGTGAACTAAAGGAAAATCAAATAATCTTTAAATATCGAGATGTAAATAAAGCAATGAAGAGAAATTAGAACTTCTTTTTTGTTTGTGAAAATTAATTATAGTCTATTCAGAATATTATGAATTTTGGAATCATTTTCAAAATAAAATTTTCTAAAAATACATTATCAAATTTTTTGTTTTATAAGTACTGTGAAAATCAATCAATATTTACATTTATGTTCAGTAGTGTCAAAATATTGGAGAACAGCCAAATATATGATGGAGATTTTTAGTATCTGCTCTTAGGTAAAAAATGATGCGGGCGGGGGAAAGCCAACTTCAATGTTATTTTCCCCTAATTATTCCCTCCAAATATTGTTGGAATAGACCTCCTCTTAAAATTTTATGACAATACTAATGACCTCTTTTACTGAAAAATCACATGCATTTTAATAAATTTTTTCAATGCCTTATAAAATTTTCCACAGTTCAAATTGGAAAAAATTTTCTCAAACACTAATTTCACCCTCTATCAAATATCTTCTTATAACATGGTTTTTGTGAGCTATATTTTTTCCTAGTGTAAAAGTTTAATAAAAACTAGATAGATGTCTTGTTTAGTTACAAATTTAAAATGTAAAAAACAAACATAAGTAATCAACATTTAAAAATTTTGGATTGTAGAGCATCAGGTAAAAATTGCATTTGTTACAGAGATGAAAATTTCCTTTTAATTATTAGCAGCAGTGTATTCCTCTCCATTTGTCTCTTGTAAACATATCTTGTAAACTATACCATCACCTATCAACAAAAAGGATACCTGTTTTGTTCGAGCATTGAGAGCTCTTCGTTGTGGCAAGTTTTGATGTTTGGTGACAATCTCCACCTCACCACATCCTGAGCTTAGGACAAGGGATGGGGATGAAATCCTGCTGATCTTCATTTTTGTCACTTTCCTCTCATGAAAAATGAATCTATCTCGAATGACTGCTCAGTGAAGGATCAACTCTTTAGTGGAGGCCTAAAGCATTTATTGTATAAGGATGTACATCGTTTTCACAGGTCAGTAATCTTGAAAGTGTTGATGGTGTAATGAATTTAAGATCTAGAATCAACAAATCCATAACAAAATATTTCTTCAAAGCAACATTTGAACTTAGTGATATAAAATGAGAGAAACAAATTCAAGTCATACATAACAAAAAAGCTTGTTGATACCCTGCGAAAAAAATTCTATCATGTTTTTAGAGATAATAGTTACTAACAAATTACTAAACTTATAGATTTATTTTTTTTTTTAATCAAACAGTAAGAGTCTGTTCATCTTTATGACTTTTTTTCTTTTACCCTAATACATATTGTACAACTTAAATTCAATTTATAGAGAAGTATTTTTATAAAATGTTAATAAAAGGAAACAATGCAACATAAAATATGAGATGTAAACTCACTTTTTTGTAATATATATTATCATGTAACTGGAGTATATTAAAGGGAAAATGTCTGATCATTTGTGAAACACTATGTCTGCCCTTTAAAACCATTTACCCTGCTTTTTTTTGTTTATCAAAGTAATGTTTCTATAATTTTTCAGTACAATTGCAAGTACAAAAGTTAGATAATTTCTAATCTAAGAAAATAAATATTATACTTAAGGCAATTCCATGTGTGCTCCACTTCAACAGAAATCCAAAAAAAGTCATCTGGGAAACACTACTTTTAAAATGAATTCTAACAGAATTTTTGAGCTCTTCTAATATACAGGCACCAATATTACAGCCCATGGGCTGTATGTTGTGCAGACCAGGTTTATATGAAAGTGACATCAGAAGTCCACCATGGGCAGTACTAAATTCACTATCATGAAATGTCATTTTATTTCATCTAAATATTCATAGACTTAATCACTTAATGTCAACTGCTAGATCCATCAATGCTCAATAAATTGATAACTACAGATTTTGCAATACTTAAAATCAGCTGTACTCATCAGAAATTTGCCAAAAATATTTTAACTTGTAGATCATATAAATCTTAACACAAGAATTGTGTCAATGCCTTTTTTATATGTAACATCTATATCCATACAATTACTTGATAGGTATTGTAAGGCTAAAAATAAGAGAATGAAAATATTCCCTGTCTACAGATTTCATTCCAATATAAATGAGCTTACAAACTTTAAAATATATATGACTTTAAGTCCTGAAATATTTCAAAAATTAAAATAATAGTACTAAATAGTTAAATATTTATTATTTTACACAGAAATTAATGCCCACATAGTACATATGTTTGAAAATATGTGCTTTAAGTTTTGAACACAATGCATGCACTTTCACCATATTGAAACTCGCATTGAAAGGTAATCTAAAGTCACTTCTATATCATCTGAGTTTATTTATGAGGAAAACAGTGGTCAGATGACATTAGGAACATATTGATAACACAAAAGCAATTAGTGCAGGTTTAAAACATACCTGAAAGGAATTTTTAAAAAAGCTTCATAAGCACCACAGTTAATGTCTTAATATTTTTGATTTAAGATCATTTAATAGGCATATGAAAATTAAGCATTTCTTAGTTAAAAAAATCAAGTGTGAATAAATCATGAATTATTTTAGATCTGTGCTCCAACTATTTGATGAATGATAAGTATAACTCTAACAAATATAGCTAAATGGGAAGATATTTTTAAGTCATTTTAAATTTACTCAAAAATGTTTCACGGATTCCAAAATATTTGATTCAAAAGCACGACTTTCTTTTAACCAACTTAAAAAAACATACTATTTAAACAAATTTTAATATTGCAGTCTTTTTGTACATTATGTTAAACAAATCCAACAATTAGAGCTCTTCGAAGTATAATCTCGAAAATCTTTGGAGTTTGATGAAATGTTTTCCAAATCTCATAACTTGAGTTTTGTACCATATTTTTTTGCTAGTTTAAAAGATTAACAAAAATTAGAGAGATGTTTTCTTAAGTTACAAATTTAAAACAAGTAAAATAAACATAAGAAATCAACAATTAAAAAATTTCAGATTATAGAGCAAATCATGGCAAATAATATTCCAATATGCATAGAGTTGAAAATTTCCTTTCAACTCTTAACAACAGATGTGTATTCCCCTCCATTTGTCTCTTGTAAGTACTTCCTTTTCTTTGGCTAAACCATTAACGATTGGTAGAAAAAGACACCTGTCCCTTGGGCAAGCCCCTCAGGGGGTTTACCTTCTTTAGGTAAACACGGGTGTCGCAATCCTGAGGTACCCCAGCAAACTATCTCTTATTTCCTTTTCCCCTCCCCTCTTCCTTTTACTTTTTTTCTCCTTCGTTGCGGTTACTGCGCAACTTTGGTTTTTATGCCTGTTTTCCCGTTAAACATAACTTGTAGACTACTATATCTCTTTTATCAGGGTGTTTTTTTTTTTGGTCTAAAAATGTCCAAATATGTATATCATCTTACTTGTTCTTCGGGTGTTTACCATATGTTTGGCGCAGCTTGTCCATATCTGGACCTTGCGCCAATAAACCCAACCCAACCCAACCAACCAACCCTTGGGGCAAGTGTTGTTTGGCGACAATACCCTCCTCACCACATCTTGGGTGGGGGAGGCGAGGGGAAGGGGATGAAATCCTGTTAACCCTCACTTTTTGTCACTTTCTACCCCTCATCAAAAATGAATCCTTCTCAAGTGACTGATCTTTCAGGGATCTTCTCCTGGAGTTAAGTTGAATCATTTCTTCACTCTTCTAATGTTATTTTCTAACAATCTTTATGAACTAGAAGTAAATATCATTACTTCAGAGAATCTTAATAATGGAAGCAATAATATTCAAGAAAAAGTAGTAAAGGATTGATAATAATCTCTCATAGAATGTGACATTTATAGAAAACATTAGACTTCTACTTCAAGAGGAAACATAATATTTCATTTGTTTTTGAATTTAACAAATTTACTTTAGTGTACATAGGTCCATACACCATGTAGGTCCAATTCTAAGAGATCATCTAATTAAAATGATGTAGATGTAATTTAAAGATATTGCCAAGTCCCTAAATTGACAAATTCAATAATTTTACAAATAATTTTTATCAAACAATAATGTAGTTATTTAAAAAAAGACATGGTGATTATATCCACTCTGTAGGTTACGAGACTAATAAATATGAGTATATGAGAACAGTTAATAACTGAGGTATAATATTAATACTTTGCATGGAGTCTCTTGAGATGAATTATGTACTTATTAACATTTTGAAAGATCTTGGACAGAATGCCAGACCAGCAGATGGCATTGCCAGGATTTTTTTATTTAGGGAATAGGAGGGCTTCACATATATGTTTGTGTGTGTACAAACACAAAGAATACTGATAAAAATAAATCTTAAAATGCTTTACTGTACAAATTTAGGGAGTTTAGGGGTTTTCAAGGAAGAATTCCACTTATATTTTATCCTAATTTTTTGATGATAACAATGACATACAATTAAAAGCTTTTATCCGTGCTGTTGTCAATTTGAATTGAGAACACAATCACGTTATTAATTGAAGCAGCAGCCATGTTTCTTTCTTCTGTGCCAAAAATGGCCAACATTTCTTTATAAATTATTGGATTCTGATAATGCAATTAACCAGTTTTTGGTTCTAATTCTTTGAAATGGACCAAATGATCGCAATTAATAATGTTTTATCTGCTTGTAACTGAGACTAAGAACGGCCTGGCCAACTGTTAGCTGATAAAGTCATATATTTTGAATCATAAACATTGATTGCAAGACTCAAGAGAGTGTTTAATGTATCTTTGTTAAGTTATTTCATTGCATGGATCCACAGATGCCCTTCATACTTAGTTTGAAGTTTTTTGTGTTCTGCTATTACTTTATGCAATCGTGAAAGTAAATTGTCTATAATCAACTTGCATCCTTTTTTGTTGTTATCTGTTCACATCCCTTGTGCAAGTTCCACTTTTTGAAAATCTGCTGGCTGTCATTATATTTTTCACAAATTGTGCATTTGATAAGACGGCTAAATCTAGATTGTTATTTTTCACTGTAGTGAAAGTGCACTTTGTGATTTGTAATTACAGTAAAACCTTGTTTATCTAGATACGATTTGTAGACATTTTTATTTAATGTTCACATTAGATAATAATTTTTAACTATGATAGTAAGAACATAACTACCAGTACGCCAAATATTCGCTTTTTATTTTCATTCAATGTACAGTTCCTGCATAGATTGTACAGTAAATTATGGTAGTAAAACACCTTTGTTGAGTTTAAGAAAGATTTACTGGACTTACCAATTCTTTGTTAAGAAATGATGTAAAGAGTTATTTTTATATTTTTTAATGTCTTGTAAACAATACTATGTAATTTTGTTACAAAACATAGTTTTTCATCATAATAAATGGTATGTCTGCTTAGTGAAGGATTTTGTTTTGCTTATTACACATATTACCTGGATTTTTTATTGTCCGGATTGTGTATGGTCCCAGTTAGTCCGGATAAACAAGGTTTTACTGTATAAATCTTTTTTCAAACACATGCAATGGACAATTTCTTTTCACTGGTGGGTATTTGCCCCACCAACTCTATGTTGCATAAAATACGCCCTGGTTGAAAGTCGAAGAAAAAATGTGCTTTGGGGGACTGATTGTAGGAAAACATACAATGGTCTGAAGGATGAAGGCATCGGGCACCTTACTAGTGATAGTGCATTAGCCTTCGGATGGAGGATGCTCATTTTGAATACAGACGAGCACCATCAAATACCTGCATGTCTACGTCATGTATGGGAACGTTAAATACATTGACCGGAAAGTCCTTCCATGAGGTCAGTGGGTGGGAGAAGGTACGGATCCTCCAGATTCACTCGTGTGTGCTCAGTCAAAATTGTGATTGTACCTAGCCAAGTCAGACTTCTACCATTATAAACTGTAGCCACATTCATCTAAGAACCTGGTCTGAAAAGGAGGCAAATCTTTAAAAATAAACAGTCTAACATAGTGTGACATTAAAGGACTTGGATAACAGAGCACATACCAATACTATCAAGGGCACGTGAAATTGCATCAAAAGGTCGTTACATGATGTTCAGTGTTGTGAGAGTCAATTTGATATTTACCTTGCCGAATTCATGTGATGCAGTTTGCATCAAGAAGAATTGCAACTCTTGTTTAAGTCTTTCTTAAACACAATTACGTTCGTTTATCCACAATGATAAAGATGCCCCCTCGCCCTCCCATAAAGAGGCCAGCAGATAATGACGAGGATGACAAAAAATAAGGTTAGTGCTTTTTTTCTTGGGGGGGGGGGGGGGGGGGTTATTTTTCTAGAGCTTTTTAGTTACAGTAATTTTCCTGTTTTTTGTTTTAATAACATCAGTTTCATTTTCCATATTTTAATCGTTTGAAATTTTGTTATTTCCAACCCTATGCTTGTTTTTAATCACAGAAGTGATTTTCATTTCTCTCTCTAGTTGTATTCATTTTTGATGCATATGTATTTACCGTTTCGGGGTTATTTCATTGAATCTTGAGTTCTCCTACATAATTTATGCATACAGTATTGACATTGACATAAAATACTGTAGAGGCACCAGAGAGCAAGAGCTCCTTATCCTCAGTATCAATGTTAGTATGTGACATAAGATTACCATTCTCAAAAGTTGACAATGATTAAAGGAGGAAAAATAAATTTATAAGTTTATAAATCATCTTAATTAACTAGAACAAGTATGAGTAATCAAAGTGGCATGGCTGACTTTGATTAACGGGAAAAGTTTTTAGTGTTCGGAAGACTTTCAACCTGCGAATTTTGAAAAAACTCAGTCCTCAGGAAGATACGTAATGGCAGACGACAATTAAAACTATCAAACTGAATTTGTTATAATTATTTGTGTATGATTATTATGGAAATATTAACATGCAATAACGTGAAAAAAATGTTCAATGAAATGGCAAGATTTTTAGCTTGTTAAATACATATGGTAGTTTTGAGTTTTACGAATTCGTGCACTTTATTTGAAAGAGAATGAAAAACAAAAAAATTAACTAGATTTGATTGAAAGAAATTGAAAAAAATATTTTGATGAATTCTATTGAAAAAAAAGCACATAGGAAATAAAATAGGTCCCAATAAACAATATACATATAAATATGACAGTTTTCAGTTTGACATATTGAACATTAGTATTAGAAATGTATTATGTATAACAAGTGATATTATAATGTTATCCATTATAATATTATTATAATGGTTTTAAAGAATAAATTTTTAAAAAATGAATGTGAAAAGACCTTCTTGCTTAAATAAGTATCTACTGTTTTCATAGACATCAGAACATTAAAAAAAAAAATAATAATAATACATATTTCTTCAATAAATAACAGCAAAAGTGAGCAATGAAAAAGTTAAGGCTTTAAACCTATAGATCTTGCTGTTGTGTTTATTCACTTCCAGCCAAGTTGTTTAATGCTCTTTAGAGACTTCTGCTGTTGTGAAGTTCACCTCTCAGTAATGGTATTTTGTCGAAAAGAGTGCAATAGGAAAGTTAATTTTTATCAATGTTACAAGTATTGCATCATAGCAATTTTAATTAAGATATTAGGGATAATACATTATTATCAAAACACTCCCAAGAAAAATGACCAGCAGGAACTGCGCTGAAATTTCCGTTACCTATTATCTTTTTGATTTCTTCATTTTGAGAAGCAGTTTTCGTCATTGCAATGTCTGGAAATGCCCTACCCTTGCACTATATCTGTATATAACTACAACTAGGGATCAGACAGAATGTTTCAATGTACGATTAAAATAAAGAGGTTACAGCATTGTAAACAACACACATTAAGAGACTTCTGTACAAATCACAATGTATTTACTTTATTAATTTGTCGCAATACACTCGACTCTGTGTGTGTATGTATATATATATATTCGTTATTTTGTATGTCAAACCTAAAAAATTACATTAGCTGTAAAAATTGATGCATCAAAATCTTTTATCATACAGATGTGAATATACTGTCTAGCTGCCGTCAATGCAACATATTTCATCATCATTAAAGGTTTGACCATTAAAAATGGGGTGTACTTTCTCCCTTAATTTATACTGTGTAATGATTAACGTGATTTGTCTTACAAAATAGTCTTCATTTCATAGTTCAGTAGAATACATTCATCAGATGTGAAATAACAGTCATAAAACTGAATTAACTTTTCATAATAATACATTCTTTTAGAGAAAATTCAACACCAAACTACACCATTAAGATTATGAACAAATGCATTTCACAAATTCAATAAATACTTGAACTGAAATACAGACTAAAGAGTAATAAAACTGTAAAAAATATAGCATATATTGTTTAAATAAATTTTTTAAAAATGAGACTTCAGGCAGTGAAGAATATATTAATAGGCAAATATATTTTAAAATATCCTATCTACTTAGACACCTCTTGGCTTCAAAGTTAAATTGAGTACTATGATCTATATGAGACATACTGATATTTCATTAGAACTGAAATTTTGGGGATTAAAATATGAAATTTTAATGATTACAATACATTTTAAATGTAAAATTTATCCTGTAATAATCAGAAAAATTAAAGGAACAAAATTGGTCTACATCTTTAAGTTAAATAGAAAGACATGGTACTGAAAGTTTATAATATTTATTTAATTTTAGGATTACTAAAAACATACAGTATTTGGAACACACAGCTTCTTAAAACCCATGGTAAAAAAATTTTATTCTGGAATTTAAGAGGCTGAGATTTCTTCAGATATTATGCAAATAATATAGTGTTTACATGTTATCTGTTTTGCATTATTAACAGTTTGAATTTAAATGTACAGAATACAATTATACATACCGCAAATTTTTCATGTCAAAGTATCTAAAAGACTATTATTTTTTACTTGGAAATATTTTAAAATCAGTTTTCTTTAAAATGTAAAGATCATTTTATGAAAAATATCCATACATTTGAACAAATTCTTGGCCATGATGTAAGAAAACTACTTGCTTGGCTGAATCTAATCCTCCAAAGAGATAGATCTAAGGAGTGATTCCAGTTACTTCGTACTTACATTCATATTAAGTGAAAAAACAAATATTTGTACTGATAGATTATGCAACTAGGCATTGGATATAACATGGCAGCAATAGTTGGTTATGGAAACTATTCAGTGCTTAAAGATTAATTAGCAGAGAGAATACATATATTATCACGGGGTGGGTTTAATTTAAACTTGTGATAATAAATATTTTACAGCAAACAGAAAAAAAAACCTGTAGTGTTTAGCCACTCAAAGTTAAAAAAAAAAGAAAAGAAAAGAGCTTTATTAACAGACACTATTTTATGCCAACATAAAATAAAAATGTAATCAGTTTGCTACAGAGATCTTAATCTGAGTAGGGTGTCCAAACACATTTTTTTTTTGTGGTGGATACTACTGATGAATCAAAATTATGCTCTCCAATTCTGAAAGTTATTTACCAGACTTGCTACCAAACTTCTACTTCATTTAATGTAATACATAGTCATCAGGAAGATATATTTCATGTAAGCTACTGAACATTTTAAAAGCTCAATAAGAGATAAAGTAGATCGACTTTAAGCCTTTTTTATTAATTATTTTAAACTTAGCTAATAACGGTAATCCCCAAAACATAGAAAGGTTACAATCATCACAAAAGAGAAATAATCACTTATATGGTTAATATTTTAATACCCCCCCCCCCCAAAAAAAAAAAGAAAAAAGAGAATGGAACAATTTTATAAAACTAATTTTAATAAGGGTAAGGAATTTAAAATAAAATGACATAATTTCAATTTCTATCTCAAAAACTATTTTTGGTACATAGACCATAAAAATAATGTTTGGTACATAGACCAATCTTAATACTTATCTCTATATTTAGAAATGAGACAGAAGAATTATCTACGTCAAAGTTTCTGTGTACATGAGTTCATTTGTTAGAGAATTACTACTAATATGAACTGCCAGAAATATAAAAAGTGATTACATATCAGACATTGGAGAGCAGTCACACAGTTATGAAAAAATTGCTGCAAAGAAATAAAATCAAACTGAAGTAAATAATAATGCATAAATATTTAGTTATCCCAAATAATTTTGCACAAGATGCATGACGAGACTTCAGATATTTTAAAAGCCAGCTATGTGAATATCATCTTTCACAATTCTATTTTAAAAGGTATTAGTAAGGAACAAATTTTGAAGAAATCTACCAATCTGTTCATCAAAACATTTAGGACATTCAAAATTTACCTCAGAAACTTCTAAAACACTGATATAAACCTATAACTACAATGAGATATTAAAAAAAAGTTTCAAATTCTGATTGCAAATACACATAATAGAATACTCAAATGTAATGTTTAAAAAAAGATATATATATATATATACACATATATATATATATATATATATATATATATATATATATATATATATATATATATATATATATATGTATGCATGCATATAATGTGTTTACTTAGAAAAATTGAAGTAACCATAAATAGAAAGTTCATTATATCTTAATAGATGCATAATACTAGGGCATATTAAATATTACTGAAAGATATACACAGAAGTACACACACAAGAAAATAGCATAGTGGTAATTCAGGTAGTCTACATTCCCCACCTGAGGAACTACATGATCCAAGCTTATAATGGTGTACTGACTTCACATATTTAGCAGGAAAGATGCACAATTGTTAATGACTTGAAAGACTTTTGTATGCTGATGGTGGTGTCTATGATTAAGATTCTGTTATTTCACCAATACTACTTTTTTTTTTTAAACCTAGTAGCATCTAAAAATTATTGATAAATATTACACTTGATCGTTAATGTACCTGCTGTATCCCCCCAAAAAATTGTAACACTGATTCATGACTAACTACAAGTTAGTAGTAATTAAAACCAATAGTGCTGACTAATCATTTATACAAATTATTAGAATTCTTATGGTATGCATGTGTGTGTATATTATATATTATATATATATATGTATGTATATATATATATATATATATATATATATATATATATATATATATATATACATATATATACATACATACATATAAATACATATACATACACACACACATATATATATATACATACATATTTATTTATTTAGTTAAAAAGAGGGGAGAATGATTCTTCTATGTTAATGAGAAAATAAGAAAGTTAAAAAAATAAAACTTTCTACCGATGATATTCAAACTTTATTGTTTCAAGTATTATTTGTACAAGTATTTAATTTTCTATCTGGTAAAGAAAAAAAATAATGCCTACACATGAGTGAAAATAATATTAATAGAATCCAATTAAATAAAATATTGAATTAACATTAAAATAAACAAAAGTTACAACACAGTTTAAAATAAACGTAAGTACAATATATTTGTTTATTTTCAGAACTAATAAACCTGAAAAATCACCGGGTAATTAATGCTCTAATTATTTTAAGAACAGATGATAGCATATGTAAATAAATTAAAAAAACTGAGTTTATTTAATTACTTTGTTTTAAAATTTGGCAAATCAAAAGCATGACATAGATACTAATTTACAACCTTAAAATTACAAAGTTTATTCCTGGACTATTTAGGGTTGGTTGAGGAGGAAGAGAAATAATACCTTAAAAATACTTTATCTATAATTCATATACTTCCTGAAAAAATTCCAGTAATAAATTTTTCTAGATTGTAGCAAAATAACTAAACCTAATTTAAACTCAGATAGGTTAAATTTTGGTAGAGCCCCAGAACAGTGATAACACTTGGCAAATTTATTTTCATTGTCAGAAGGAGGGTTAGAAGAATTATGCATTCCATTCAAGAATATAAACCTATATGAAGAATTTTGGATACACATGTCTATTTTTATCTCTTTTACAGTGATTTTGTAGCTCTCATACAAAATCAATGCTATGCCAATCAATGCTACCAATGCTATGCCATTTGATGACAACAACAAATTGAGTGTTTTGATAACTAGACAGATTGAACATCCACTATAGCATTTAACTGATACAAAAATAAGATGCATCTTCCAATCCAAACAAAAAGTTAAACAAAGAAGCTCAAATCATTAGACTTCTAAGCCTATAGCCTGGACTCCTGGAATTCTAAGGTACAATAAATTCTAACAAAAAACATGGAATTATTGGACAGTTTTCATCAACCGGTCATCATAATATCTTTTCATAAAATGTAAGAATAATCTCATAAAAATCAGCTGAACCAAGTTTTCTCCTCTAAACTTGAGTTTTATATTATATGTATTAAATCATCAGTTGAGCATTTTTAAAATTTGATTTATTTGAAAGATATCAAACTTGAGTTACTTGAGCTACTTATTTGCTTTTCTTGGTTCTTTGAAATACTGGAAATAAGATTCAATATTTCTCATTTTTTTTTGTTGTTGAACAGATACAAAAATTCTTTATTGATCACCAGACATACAGAACAATAAAAAAAAAATCATAAAACAATACTATCCAGACAACATAGACCAACTGATTATAATGAAAGTGAGAACTTTAGTGCTCATTTATCATTACTGAATTTTTACAGCTGTTACAAGGGTTATATATTTAAATTTTTTCTCAAGGTTTTCCTCGCATGTTACAAACTTGCCATATTTTCCCATGGTGCCTACTCCAGACAGATCTCATTTATGAAAGTTGTCAAACACTAAACAAATCACCAAATACTTTGGCACTTTCAGAAGCCCTGTGTGAATTTTTTTTTTTTTTTTCAATCGAAACATATTCCTTGCATAAAATTTGTTGAGCACAATGCATATTAACGCTTTGAAAATTAACCTTCAGTACATTATTAGAAATGCATAAAATAATGTCTCTTAAACATACATCAATTTCAAAGGGACAATTATAAAATTGTAAAAAATACATTTTGAATGCCTTTATAGATTATGGCTAAGGGTCATAAAATACATGCACAGCCTAATGATAATACAATTTTCCAGAGTAGAGCCTTTAAATAGTAAAACAGTAACATACATATCAAGTCCCAAAAATAGTACTATTATCAAAGAAGTATTATCAAGAACAAGAAATTTGAATTTTTTGGTCAGATAATTTTGAATTATCTTTTTATGGAAAAAGCTAACAACCTCAATAAAAAATATTAAACCCTCAAAAAACACATGTAGGCTTCTATACATAATTCTAAAATATGCGAAAAAAAAGCAGCACTTAACTCTGTTAGAGAATAATAAATGGAAAATTGAGAACCAAATAATAAAATGCTGAGAACAGTAGTCATAAAATGTCAAAATATACATATTATTGGCAAACACATGAAAAAATATCATAAACTGTTCATAATCTAGTAACAAATGCAAAATAATATTTAAAAACAAGTAATAAGGAGCATAAAATAGAAGCCACAAAATAATAGTATATACATGTCACTGGCACCAAAGAAATATCATCAACTGCTCTGAGTGCTAACATGTGTAACACTACTTAGAACCTAATGCTTTTTATCTAGGGGCTTTAAAACAAAATAATCCAAGGCATATTGAAGATATCAAATGGAAGATGTTAATTTTTACAAAAGGACAGTGATAAAAAACATAAGAATTCACTCACATAAGAAAAGAAGGTAGCTTTTTATGTTTAATTATTTTATCATGGCCTTCACACTTGATCTAACCTTGGGGTAACTCTGGCTAGACCAAATTACTTCAAGCAAATACTAATTTTCACCAGATCCACAAACAAAAATTATCAATGAAATATTTTAGGCAGTCTGATACACTAAATTATATCACTTAATACAAATAAAAGTAAAAATTAATACCTTTCCCTCACAATTAAACATTTTTCTTTTAAAAATTTCAATTAAAATTAAGATTAAACAATGTATGAGTCTGTATAAAGTAAACACATTTTTAGTTTGCTCTTCCTGAAACTCTTTTACGATGATGATTATATCAGTTTCCATACTATGAATATTATAATGCAGAATTGTTAAGAATAGGATGGGGGGGGGGGGCAAACTCTTTAATACATTTTGAAATTAAAATTTTCCAAAATGAAAAGTCAAATTTTTATCACAAATTGAATAATGGCCAATCTAAGGGGCACTAGAAACATACTAAAAAACCACCCATAATTAAGGAGTTTGCACACAGTCAAAAATAATTGCTATCAAATGCCAGAAGAGAAAGGTATACTCCAAAGAAAAGTTTTTTTTTCTCTACACATCACTCTTAAACAAACATCCAGTAAGTTGCAACATAAAAAAGTCTATTTCTGCCTAAAATAACATGTTAACTCTTGCTATGCATTGGAAACTGGTCAATGTGCATGTAGGAGAATATAAAAGATATCTTCAAGTAACAGCTCTAATAGTGATAAGACTTTTGATAGAAATTTTTGGACATTACCAATAATATAAACAGCAAGCTAACATAAAGGTTTCACACAAAAAAAGGAGAGAAATATGACAAAAATGTTTTAATGAAATGGAAAACTTTACAAGAACTGTCTGAATTGTAAATTTTATAACCTAGATGTTGCATTAATATATATATTTCAGTAATTGTTTACAAACTTCAATACTGTTATAATACATTACATAGGCAATGCCGATTAAGATTGAACGAAATAATTTGACATTCAATTAACAGTATCTAAATGGTAATTTAGACCAATTTAATCTTTTCCTTACGGGGTGGGATAGCATGTATCCCGAGAATATGGGCCCAACAATGGAAATATATTTATATATAACCCTCTTAATGGCCATTCATACAAAGGGGGTATGAAATTTCCCTTCTAAAGAGGGAATCTGAAAAATGGGCCCCATAAACTAAAGGTTAACCTTCAACACAATGATGCTTTTGGCCGGGTTTACTAATTTTATGGTATCACAAAAAGGGAATATTAAAGCATATAAACATTATTGAGGAAAAATACCCCATTGCTCAACATAACCCCAAATAATATAGTTTGTCAGTAAACTTTTGTAAATAAATTATAGTTAACCCTCTAAGGATTTGATACATAAGTTTCAGTCACATACTTTAAACTCAAAAAGCATTTGTTATGGACAATTCAATCCTAAAATTTGGTGCTAAAAAACTGAACAACAGAATGAAAAAAATTATCACAATGCTTTTTAAGCTGCAAGTACATCACAGAAAAGTATGCATAAAATACTTAGGAGATTCAACATGATAGTCAAAACAGTAATTTTTCAGATACATCACACAAAAATATTGCTACTATATGCTGAAATATACGCTTTGTATGCACAGAGAATGGTAAAATTTCATGGCTTATTTGTTAAGAGTATTTGATCAATTTGTCATTGAAATCTGAAGAATTCAATATTAAAATGCATACAACAGAAAGCACTGCATTTCAAATTATTACCCTGGACATTTCATGTTATAGGAAAAAAATATATATACAACCATTCAAAGGGATATTCCAGTTCTTAAATTATTTTAATTGAAATCTTTAAAAAATTGCATAGTTTTATGGAGCATTTATTTATCTTCTTAATAGAATTAATAAAAATTGATATCTCTAAGCTAGAAACATAAACCTGCAAAATTTCACTAGGATAACTTGCAGTTAAGAATATCTATAAATTTTCCTTCGTTTCTTTAAAGCTTCACACAACATAGCTATATTTAAATTGTATCAGCACATGATAAAACAGTTAAATAAAACTTATAAAGTTCTTATATTTTGTGATTTTATGGCAAAGAAGAATGGGAGTTGTACTCCACTTAATTTTGTATGAAAAATTGCATCATTAGGAAACCATGAAATGATTGATATATTTGTACAATATTGCTACAGGTTTCCTTACAATATCTTGCCATGAACCAATTTTCTAAATGAATTCATTGTGACGTGAATCAAGCATAAGATACTTAATTTTCTAAGCTAATTTTATCAAGTGTTATTAAGGCTAACAGAACTTTGTTAATAAATGGGCTATTTACTGATGAACACTTAGTGAAGATCTGAAAAGCTATTCTGAATCAATGAAAAATTTGTTATTGATATTCTACAAAAAAAAAATTTACTCTAAAAGTCTAAAAGGCTCATTAACAATAAACGGCCACAAAATATATTTTATACAAATAAAATTGCATATATGTATTAAATAAAAACTTAGTGATATATACATTTTGTAAAGTGAAATATCAACAAATAATAGCTATGAAAGCAAAACATAAACACTTTACTCAATGATATTTAAACATGATAACTGTGTAAAAAATATTCTTATTAGAAAGAGGATCTTATTTATCTGATCATGAGCACAGTTAATAATTAAATTGTTAAACTACATTGGGTAAATTTTACAATTGACAGTTAGAGAGATTAAAGTGTATGAAAAGGCCCTTTATTTAAAGTTTGAAACCTTAATTTGCATTGAACTTGTCAAAAAGCATAATTAAGTCTAGTTGTGTTCATATAAAGCAGTGTTTCCCAACCCGTAGAACTCTACAGACCACTAAGCCAGAAATTGAACTATGTGTGAACCACCAACAGCCCCCACTGACTTGAAGGGGGGGGGGGGGGGCTCTTCTGTGGGGAGTATAGAATATCCCTCAGACAAAAGGATACAGGATTAACGTACTCACATTCTAACGTATCATATTCCAATAAAATAATTATGTTAAACTTTTAAGAAATTTTAATTCAACACCTGCTAGTCATTGGATATATTCGGCCCATCTACTTTAATGAACATTGCTTTCAAAATCTCCGTTTATTTGGCAACTTTTTTATATGTGGTGCCAGACCATTTCCGAGACTCTCGTGGACCACTGGGTGGGAACCACTGATATAAAGCATTGGTCAGGACAAAATGCTCAACAGACAATTTCTCAGGAAGACATTGCAAGGGAAGAGCAAATTTATTTTGTGTAAAAAATAAGGAAATTATAGACAATATTTAAGAATACAGATATGAAGATTAAAAAAAAAAAAACTCAAGATCTAAATAAGCATTTATTCAAATCACAGGTCGATAAATGAGATCCAAGCAAAGTAAATGTCAATTAATGGTTATTACCTTCAATTAATTGAAAGGCTCTTTTTATATCACCCTCTAGAGATAATAATTATAGGTAACTCAGAAGATTGCATATAAGCTCCAAGCAGCTAATAGTTGCTTAAGAATATCCTTTCAAGATAAGCTTTCAATAAACTCAAGCTGTTTTAATAATTCCAAATGCCTACATTTGTTATTCTCTCATTATATAATATAATAAGTGTGCACTGTTTTTATCTGCTTTGTTAGCATGTTGTGGAAATGCATTTTAAGTGTAACAAAGAAATCATCATATTTATCTCTCTGCATGAGATTGTTATAAAAATCAAGATAAAAATATTAAACTAACAAGTAAAAATGCCCAAAAATGGATTTTGGGATTTCTTCTTCATTTATGGCAGTTGTTATTAACAATTTTAAAATTAATGCTCATCTACATGGCTACTGATGTAACAGTCACCCAAACTAGATTACAAAGTTTCTAGACAGGCACACACAGCTTAAAATCCATAATAAAAATGCTGGCAGTGGCAAACACATTTGGAATACACATTGCCCTAACTATGTTTTCTAAATATATTCTTTCTCATGCAGTTATGAAATTATTTTGCAAGAAAACAGTCTGAAAATAGATAAGTTACATCAAATAAGTGAAATGGATGGTGCAGATTCTATGGAGTAGTCTCCTCTAAAAGACTGTCGAAATCAGATGGACCAAGAGTTACCCTTATGCTTTGCTAAAATCAAGAGAAATTATGTTCCTTTTTGGAGAGAAAAATATAGGCACGAAAAGTAGTTATACAATCAAAAATACTCCCTCCTTTCAATGATTACTAGGAATTTATTAGTAATATTAAATTGATTGTTTAAGAGTACAGAGTTTACGATGAATAGTTTTTGACATTATAAATACGTACAGAAACAAGCAATGAGTCAGGTAAAATTCTTGACACTTGAAAATTGAGTAATAAATAAATATATATAATACATACACATTATGGAAATTATAATTCAGTTCAAACTAGACATTATGAGGAATTTAAGAGTGGATGTACAGGGGTAATTTCTCCAAATCTAATTTTGAAGATCACAGCAATACCCAGAGGCACACTTTTCTTTGTTTAATTCTGAGGGCTATAAATGATGGTAGCTAATAAAAATTATGCATTTTTTCATTGGTGCCCACACTCAGTACAGCCAAAAGAGTAGTTCAAAGTACCAGAGTAAAAAATATAACATCTGCAGTAGAAATAAAACTTTTCAGGCCAATTATAAGTATGATAAAGAAATGGATAAATTTATTGATTAAAGAGCCTTATACATCAAAATTCTATGCCCACATGAATGGCTAAGGTAAACACATCGAATTCTATGATGTTTGTATTATCTTAAGTCATAAAACTGAGAAAAATGTCTTATCAGCTCTGCTATTAAAGCTTCATTGTTCTTAAAACCTATGGTACATCATGATTAAATGCTTAAAAACAAAAGAGAACCCCCCCCACATCATTCTAAAATAATGTTAAAAGCTTTCTATTTAATTTTAGCACATCAATTATACTGAAGTATATTAGATTACACAATTTTATATAATATAAATAACACTTTAGTTGGCATGTGAAGTTTCGGATCTAATTAACAGGGAAAAATTTAACCTTTTTAAATAATGATAGCTCTTGCATCTGATGATGAAATCTATATAAATGACTATTTAAATAAATGACTGACTACTGTGTATATCTATAAATTTGATTTTATAAAAAAGTTGTTCTAATGATATTTTATTTTGACTTTTTGTATTCTCTATGTACATTTATGCCACATAATTATTAGACAAATCTATATTGATATTAGGCATGATACAATCAAAAATCAGCTACAAAAATAACAATACACACTTTGTGAAAGCGCATGTAAAACTTCTAATAAAAGTGACATTTACACATTCAGTGTTACTAATTTTAGTTCGTTTGTTATGAAAACTGATCAATGAAAAAAAAAATGTATATACACAAAATTATTTATTGTAACGGACACCGTTTATACAACTCTTACAAAGCAACCAGAAAGTGTGTGATATAGAAAGTCAAAATGAAGAATATTTTTTAAAAACATAACTGTAAAGCTATTATTACAAACAAGTTTAATACATATGGATATCAAGAATGCTGAAGAAATTTCACAAGGGTTATTACTGTCTTGATAACATACAAATAAATACATATTTCTTCAGTCAGTAAAAAGTTCTACATATTATTGAAAACCTTTTATAAAACAAAATACATATGAAAGTGTTTGAGCATTTCATATTGCATTTAAATCCTTTGTACATCATACATCATTATCATCATCTCACTGCATGGTTCATAAATCTACAAATCAGTTCAACAATCTACATTCTGTACAGATATATTTCGACACTTACACATCAGTTTTAAAAATCTGATTTATAAACAATAACAAAAGATTAATGATTAAATTAGATGATCTGATCAGCAGTGAAGATTAACTGAGAAAATAAAATAAAAGAAAAATGTTAAAACTTTTGCATGAACTGCTTATTTATCTTTCTTGTGTTTTTTTCTTCTGCGTTTAACTGCAGGTGTTTGTCTTTTAGCAATGCAACGAACACAAAACCAGTTTTCCTCTTCTTTAGGTGGTACAACAATTCCGACACATACCCTACAGAGAGAAAAAGAAATATACAGATTATACAAAACACCTTTATAATGAAAACATGAAATAACTTTTGGCAGAAAGGCCATGTTACATCCATGGTAAATGTCCTACATAGTCTGGGTAAAATGTAAAAAAGTATATAAAATGAACCACTGAAAAACTGAATCATGATGTCAATCAACAGTTTTCAAAGCTATCCAAGGTATTTTAATAGTTCAATCTATTATCAAAGAAGAATAAAATGGAAATGTGTGTTTTAATTAAAATAATAGATCATTAAAAGTAATTTTTTTGTTTGACTGTACATTTTCTAATAATTAGATTTAACAAACCAACTATTTAAAAATTCCCGTACGAAATAAATCTTCAAAAAATTTTAACTGAGATCTCTGCAAATAGTAATCTCTGGTATGATTTCCAATAATGAACAAAAGGTAAAAAACAGACAAAATGGTGAGTAAAATTGAATGGAAATTCATGCTAATAATTATCATTTAGTATAAACAGTAATAAAATTATAGAGTAAATACTGACATGAGCTTTATTTGTCTTAGGTAGAGCTTTTGATTTTGAATGTAAGTTAACACATATCGCTCACTCCTTTCAACAACGTCATATCTCAAAAAACAATATTTTTCAGGAGAGGGATTTGAAATTTTAAAAGTACATTGAAGTGTATTGAATATAAATTTTACTTCTGCTCTCTAGCGGCTAAATATTGAGCGGTGAGATATGACGATCTTGCAGGATATACTACTCTTTCAGGGCATTCTGAAAACAAGCATAACTAAAAATCGCCGATTTTTGAGATATGACGTTGTTGAAAGGTTGGTTGGTTTGTTAGGGTTTAATGGCGCAAGGTCCAGAAAGGACATGCTGCGCCAAACACATGGTGAAACCCGAAAAAAATTCAGTTCAGCAATTTAAAATCTTAGTCCAATGTAAACATGCTAAAAATGATTTATAAAAAAGTAATAATATAAAAACATGATACAGACGATGATATATAGACAATGATATAGATGGTTATAAAACTATGAAGAGTAACACCGTCTTAAATAAAAAGTGACGTTGGTTTATTGGGTTTTAACGGAGCTAGGTCCAAAGAGCACCATTACGTGCATATAAAGCTTACGTGTGGCGGTAACAAAAAAAGAAAGGTATAAAAGATGATAAAAGCACACAAAGCCAACAAACAAGGTGATAAAAACAGTCAAGTGTTTCATAAAAGGAGTCTTATATAACGATAGGCAACAGTAAAAGTAATACGAATAGTGAAACGAAAATGAGATAAAGGCAAAAGAAACAAAGACAGGAACTTCTGGATGGGGAATCTCCCACCCTGTAAAAAAAATCAAAAAAGACGAGTCAAAAAACACAAAAAAGGAACAAAACAAGAAAAGGGAGGAGTTAAGGCTCCTCCAAATCAACGTCGATGTCCGAGTCCTCGGACACATACAATTTAAGATCTGAATTTTCTGCGACTCTACGGACGTATTGGTTATTTTTTAGGATGTAATCCGGATCATTAGCTTTCCTAGAAAGGGCAACGCACTTTCTAGGAATAGCCACTTTTTTTCTATTTTGGTTACGGGGGATTGGTGTGTTCATATCTATATGATAAGAACATGACGGATTGGGTGAGATAACATTATGTTTAACAGAAGTTTGAACAGTTTTAGGTTTGTTATTTTTAGATGAAGTAGTCTGCTTTGGATTTGGTGGACCAGGAGTATTGGGGGTAGAGTGAGAAACGGAACCTTGTTTAGATTCTTTATGAATATTTTTCGGAGAAGATTGTGGCACAGATAGCAGAGTGGTAAGAGGCTTTGATGGTATTTTGTTTTTTAATGGAGAACCAGATAGGGATAACTTCAGCTGAGATTGAGCTTCAGCTGTCGAGGAGGACACAGATTTCAACTTAATTGAGCAGGGTTCAGTTTGTGTGCCGACAGAAGATACTTTTTTCGGGGACGCCGCTGCAGCATACGATAATCCAACAGTCGGGGTTCTAGTTTCGATTATCCGTCGTGCTTCGGGGTAAGACATTTTATTTGCTACCTTTAAAGTCTGAATGTCTTTCTCCTTCAACCATTTCGAACACGCCCTAGAATACGCTGGATGACTATCATCACAGTTAACACACTTAAAGTCCGCCATGCAGCTATTGTTATCATGACCCGCTTGCGCACAGCGGGCACAAGTAAAGGATCCACGGCATGCATCCTGGGAGTGACCGAATCGCTGGCATTTAAAGCAGCGCAGCGGATTCGGCACGTAGGGCCTAACTGGACAGCGTAAGTAGGCGGCTTTAATATGTGATGGGAGATCTGGGGAGTCGAAGGTTAGAATCAGATGCTTCGTAGGAAGCACCTTTCCGTCCCGGCGTATGGTGATTCGGTGTACATTTACAACATTTTGATCCCTTAAATTTTCTAAAATTTCCGGCTCAGGAACAGTAAAGAGTTCTGATTCGGAGATCACTCCTCTTGATGAGTTCAGGGTCTTATGTGGTGAGACTGTTACAGAATATAAACCAAATGTAATGCATTTGGACAAAGTTTCCGATTGTTGTGCCGAAAAAACCTCAATCATCAGGTCTCCGGATGGCAGTTTTCGTATTGACGGTACTTCTCCTATAATTGACTGAATAGTTTTCAGGATAAAAAAAGGTGACATATTTTTAAAGGAATTATCGGTAGGTTTCACGATTAAGAATTTATTAAATTTAATATTTGCGTACATTTGTTGCGTGGTTTTTTGTGGTGACTTTTCCCTCACCGTGGGATTTTCAGAAAAAGAATCCATAAAAAGGGGCTTTAAATTCAGTTCCCGGCCGCACCACCCACCACAGAGCCCAACAAGTGCATGCAGGATCCTGCACCAGTGCTGGCCGAGAACTATACGCTCACGAAGTGATCCTGAAGCAGACTCCACCCTTAGCGAGATGCTCAGTAATCATAACGATTGGTTGGTTCCTAGCCGGAGACAAAGTCAACGACCAGCCGATTGATACATTAGGGAACCACTAACTACCTCCCGTTTACCCGAAGCGGGGGCCGAAGTAGTGTATTGGGCAACCAAAACTGACCCTCAACTACCAGGATTCCCTTTTCCGGGGACACGGGTCTCCACGAACGGCAAACACGTGGGCAGTTAATCGCCATTAGAAGCTAGTAGCAGCAGAATGGCTACAGCTTCTGATGAGGAGCCCTCACCTCCGAAGAGGTAACCGCAACGAGGGAGAAAAAAAGGTAAAAGTAGAAGGACGAGAGGAGAGGAAAAGGGAAAGAAGGGAAAGTTCGCTGGGGTACCTCGGGATTGCGACACCCGTGTTTACCTAAAGAAGGTAAACCCCCTGAGGGGCGTTGTTGAAAGGAGTGAGCGATATATTTGTAACTGAAACTGTCGTGTTATTCATTTGCTTACAGTGTTATTGTCAAATGAACGCATCAGGTAAAACATGTAATATTACGTTAATAGGAATGGTGCATATATACATTTACACACAAACACACACACATATATATATAAAAACATGAGGGCTACACTGAAATTTTTTAGACAGGAGTAGACAATATGAGGAAAACAAAAAGTTGGATATTTAAATTTGAACTCTTTTATATCTGTAGAAAATAATTTGTGGCAACAATTGTGGTTTAGCTATCCTAGAATACATTTTCAAAGAAGAGAAAATGGAGTTGGCACGAGCCCATTATTGAACAATGATTTCAAAGTGGGGCTAAATCATGAAGAATGCCTTCAATGTCTATAATTAGCATATGGAAATGAAGCTTCATCTCATGCCACTGTATTCAAATGGTTTACAGAATTTTGAAGGGGGTCAAAATTATCTCTTGACCCCCTTCAAGAACACACAGGATGAAAAACACACAGGAAGTCCTTTATCAGCTATAGTTGCAGAAAATGTCTCGGCCATAAGAAAAATGCTATTTGATCATAACGGCTGTACCTACCAAATGAGACGGAAGGAACATAACATTGGATCTGCAGATGATAAAATAATTCATGAAGAACTGCATATGAAATTTTTTGTTGTTGTTCGGTCCCCCATAATTTAACAGAACACCAAAAAAAGGGAACATGTTAGAATCAGTAAAGATACTCTAAAATTACTCAATGATGGCAATGCATTATTTCTGAAATCATAACTGGTGATGAGACATTCATACCTCTTTTTAATGTTCCAACACATCAAAAAAGTAAAGTATGGATCTTTGAAGATGACCCCAAACCAACAATAGTGAAAAGACAGCAATCAATGAAAGAAGTAATAAATGCCATATTCTTCAGAAGTAAAGGGCTGGTCAAAGCCATAAAGCTAGAGGGACAGAAGACAGTTACAGCTAAAAGGTACATCACTAAGTGTCTTCCAGAAATTCTTCAACAGGTGAAAGTTAAGGGACTCTATTTCACCATGACAATGCAACTTTTCTTATAGCAAGGATTACAGTCGAATTTCTTGAATAAAAAAAGCATCAAAATGATCAAACATTCACCCGATTCTCCTGATCTTGCTATGTGTGACTTTTGGCTATTTTTTAATCTAAAAATAAATTTACTTGGGTGTCATTTTCCTTCTGAAGATGAGATTGATGAAGCTATGAAACAATATTTTTCATCTATTCCAAGAAATGGAAGGCTTGAGGCATTTAATCTTTGGAAAATTCACCTACAAAAATGCACTGATCTTGGAGAAAACTACTTTGAACACTTCTAAGAGTTGGTAAGTTTAACTTGTACCATTTAGCCCTATCTCAAAAATTTCAGTGTGACCCTTATATATATACATATATATACACACACACACCAGGTGGTTATAATTAAACTTCCCCTATAAACGGCATCCTACAGCACAAACGGGTGAACAGAATGCAACGAAATTTTGTATACATGGGCTATACATAAGATGCACTCACGGAATTTCGAAAAAAAAAAAAAAAATTAGTTCCAAAATGTCCATTAGAGGGTGCTTTTTCGGGAAAAACATGAAATTTAACACAATAAACGACCAAAACGTAATACAGAAACAATATTAACATTTATTGACAAGTTTCTGATCACCTTGTCATCGAACCACATTAAGTAAAGGTAAGGGAGAAACAAAAACAGTTCAGTTTGCAGAAACAAGAACAGATTAGGACGAAATTGCACAAGAGGAGCAGTTGTTAATCATGTCCAGGACGATGTAGGGAAAGCTGCTCCACGTGACCACATTCATTCACCTGCAAAATTTCAAGTCGATGGACAGTGTGTTCAACAGCAGATGGTAACTGATCAGCTCTGAGGCTTCGCACATGAAGCGTTATGGAGTTCTTTAAGCCATTCAATGTCACAACACCTCCACGATACACCAGTCTTTTTAAATAGCCCCATAAGCAGAAATCGCATGGAGTTAGATCCGGTGAATGTGGTGGCCATGGATTAGGAAAGGAGCGACTAATAATATGTTCCTCTGAGAAGTGTTGGAGCAATAACGCCTTCACGGACCAATGGATATGTGGGGCGCACCATCCTGCATGAAAATGGTCGATATAAGAACCCGCCTTTGCTGTAGTTGCGGCACAACAAACGTCTGCAGCATGTCATAGTACCGACGGCCTGTAATGGAACATGTGACAGGCCCACGTTCACCGATTTCCTCAAAGAAATATGGCCCAAGGATGAATGTCGCCATGAATCCACACTAGACAGTGACCTTTGGAGACTGTAGGGGAAATTTAGTCTGGATCCGTGGATTTTCCTTAGCCCAAATGTGGTAATTCTGTGTGTTGACTGTCCCATTGAGGTAGAAATGAGCCTTGTCGCTCCACAGAATATTCCAAGGCCATGACAGATCAACAGTCATTCTGTTGAGAAAACTGACTGCGAATGAGAGACGTTGTGGCTTGTCCCTATCAAGCAGCTCCTGGGTATGGTGGATCTTGTATGGGAAGTAGTGCATTATGTTTCTGAGTACTTTTCGGACGGTGCTGTAAGAATAGCCTGTCTTTTGGGAAACTGCACGTGCTCTACTACTCCCAAACTCTGATGTCTGTGACTGTGCATCAACAGCTGTTAACAAGTACCGGTGTGACACATTTACGACCTCTTCCAGGTTGAACTCCTAATTTTCCCATCTCTTCAAATCTCTTAATACTGGCCCGGATACCTTTAGTAGACATTGGTCCAAGCCGTAGGTTCTTTCTATGACGAAATTCATGGACTGCAGCAGAAGCATTTCCCTTGTTTTCGTAAAATAGCTTCACCAATAACGCACGTTCAACTAAAGAGACTGTCATTAGTACAGCCGGAAACACCGACTTAAACATGACAACGTCTGCAAACGTTTTATACCCTAACGTGTTTTGCATAAAGCTTCCTCTTCTTCCCAAGCATGCAAATCTCGACAGCTTTTCCCAGTTTTACATTTTATTACTCATAATTCTTGTTCTGGATTGTTAATATTGTTTCTGTATTCCGTTTTGGTCGTTTATTGTGTTAAATTTCATGTTTTTCCCGAAAAGGCGCCCTCTAGTGGACATTTTGGAGCTAAATTTTTTTCCCCGAAATTCAGTGAGCGCATCTCGTGTATAGCCGACATACGAAATTTCGTTGCATTCTGTTTGCGCTGTAGGATGCTGTTTATTGGGGAAGTTTAATTATAACCACCCGGTATATATATACATACATACACACACACACACCGTATTTTTCAGACCATATGAGGCACCTTTTTACATGAAAAAATTGATTTAAAAGTGCGGTATATCTTATGGTCTGAAGGTAACAATATCAATATATATATATATATATATATATATATATATATATATAATATTTATTATAAATATTTTTTTATCTTTATTAAGTAAGAAATTGAAAATATCTTTATATACCCAACAAAATACAAAATATTCTTTTCTAAAAATCCTCCCATAAATTTGAAGTGCATCTTATGATCCGAAAAAAATAAGATATATATACATTCAAGTATACATAATCTTTAGCAGTATGTTATAGAGTAACTGTTGAAATATAGTAATCATCTAAATTATTCATAACAGTAAAATTTTAACCAAAAGGAGGGAAAAAAAATTCTTTATACTATTTTTTTATAACTTAGGAAATAAGCATTTAAAAACCTAATAATTTTGTTGAATTTCAAATGTAACACTATATTTATAATCATTTTATAACCCCTCTATTGTCTTATGGGGTCACAGCAAGGCCCACTCTATACTATACTTGGGGCATGCCTAACCTGAGAACACTGTATATACTACAGTGAACAATTTACACCAGCAATGCAAATATCTCTCCGCTGCTACAAATGCAGATTGCCATATTTGGCCTTTTATCGCTTATTGAGGTTTGCTTTTCCACCGGTTGCTTTCCAGCAAAGGGGGAGACAAAGTTTTGGTTTCACATTACAGTTTGAACTAATTTTCTCAAGTTAAAGTACACCAACATAAATTTTTGAATTGTTTTAATTCCTATAAAAATTGTTTCTGGTTCATTTTATGATTTCAAATAGTACGTGGCTCTCATAGAAACCATGCATTCTTATAAATTACTTTGCCAATTTTTTTTGCTCTCTGAAATATGTGAAAAGGAAAGAGAGAGAGAGAGAGAGAGAGGGGGTGGCGTTACTTACTATCTACTAACTATTTCCCGAAATAATATGAGGGAGTTTCAGATATCCTTAATAAAATTTACAGTTATGTTTACTTTTATAAATACGGGATCATACAAAAATTTATTATTATAGATGCAGGTTTCTGGGTATTTGGTTTTTTTCAATTGTTAGTTTTTTCTTTTGCTGTAAAGGATGCAATCTGTTTTGGTAATTTTGTTTTCATTTAAAATAATAAGTGTGGCCAGTTATATTAATAATTGATGCAAATATAAAACAAATAGGCTTTCAGAAACCGATGACAGCACAAATAAATGATGAAAATGACACTACTGAAGTGTGGTTTTTAATTACAGATTTCCTTTTCATTGCATGTATTGTACAGAGTTGATTATTATCAGAGCCTCGGCAAATTCAGTGTTTGGATTTATGTGAGGCATTTCTTACATATCCTATTTTTCACAGTTTTTTTTTTTTTTTTTTTTTTTTTTTGGGGGGGGATGATTTAAGTGGTCAGTTCTAGAAATGAGGGATTAAACATAAAATGATTATATAAGACCTTAAGTTATGGAAACAGTATTTAAGCCAGATTTAATTTACAGAACAAAAGTATCTACAAAAAAATATTTCTAGATTATTTTATCAGCAAAATCATTTATGATTTGGTCAAATTTTAATATCCTCATGCTCTACAGAAAGTATTGCAAGACTGTTTAATCTCTACTGCGATATTATTGGTCTCAGGTATGTTTTAAATAATTTTAATCTCGAAAAGCTTCTGCTCCCGGTCCCTATTTTAAAGCCAGGAGCTCTGTCATTCGTAGTGAGGAATTTTAGAATTTTTATGGGTTTCAGAAATATTAAGATGGAAGAATGCTTTAATGCTTCCATTTCTTCAACCAGCATATCGAGATTTACATCTGCATGTTTTACATACTTCGTTTGGTCATTATTCTGAATAATTTTTACATCTGTTAATGCAATTTTCTTTTAGACATTTTTAAAATTTTCCTAATCTAATAGGTGAAATTGGCTTAAAGCCGGTCCTGCCCTTTTAAGTGTTATGATGACTACACTAATGACTTCTTCTAATGAAAAATCCCATACATTTAATTTTTTCAACACTTTATAAAAATTTCCCATTTTTCACAATTTAACTAGGGGAATATTTTGTCAAACTCTAATTCCATCCTCTGTGAAATATCTCCTCATAACTTACTTTTTGTTAGAGATATTTTTGCCCAGTTTAAAAATTAAATGAAAACGTGAAAGATGTTTTGCTTAGTTGCAAGTTCATAACTTGGAAAATAGACATAAGAAATCAGTGTTTAAACATTTCAGATTATACAGCAAATCATGGCAGTTAATATTCCAATAGGTATAATGTTGAAAATTTCCTTTTAATTGTTAACTGCAGATGTGTATTCCTGTGGTTACCAAAATTCCCCATCCACATTGAATGCCAGATGCTCCCGCCAAGGAAACGAAGCCTTGTGAATGGCCAGATTATTCTATGACATTACATTCTCTCTCACATGCTGTATTGCACATTATTTACTAAATACATAAAACACAAAATTTTTGTTGCCCAAATATGTCTACAACACTTTATCAGTTAAATCATTATTTTAATGATTTATGTTTGAAATGTAGATTTTATCAACTCTGTTAATAAGAAAAAGTGCGAACTATATCGCAATGGTGGAATCATACTGCTCTAATGTCTTGCCTGTATTCAGGTTAGGTATGCCCCGAGTATAACATACATTACCTACATTAGGGCGGAGCGTAAAAAAAATTTTTCGATTTTGTTTTTGCCCTAGTGCGGAAAAGTTGGGTACTGGTGGGTAGGTCACGTATGCAAAGTTTTGGGAAAAACAAAAAATATCTTCCGTCTCCATTTCGGCCATGATTTTTAGCAGATTTTTACCATAGAGTTACAAATACATATTTTCATTGTTTTGTATGCAACTTGTCATTTTGTTCTTAAATAAAATACAGAGATAATTTGAAACTTAATACAGAAAGGCAGCAGCTGACACACTGCGTTCAGAAAGGTAAAGAAATATTTTGGCATGAAAACATTGTCAACAATAACTTTACAAACGAAGCTTAAAACCTTCGTGAAAGACTCACGGAAATTGTTCAACATTTCTTCATGTAAGTGTGTTTCTTTTAACAAATGTTCTTGCCCAAAGCATAATAGGATCCCTGAAATAGAAAGAACTTTTCTTATAGACCAACAGGCACTTAGGCAAATGTCCATAGGCGCAGTTGACTTAAAAGAAACTGAAAGCTGAGGAAATGAACCGATAGCAAGCAGAAAGAGACAGAAGCATTAAGTCTTAAAATAAACGTTTCGCCATCTGTAACTCCATGTAGGCTCATATTTCCTGATCCAGATTCTGATGTGGATCCACTAACTCCGATAGTGACACAGATTACTTGAAGCCTTCCCCATCCACATCCAGGATGACTCAATCTGAAGGGAAAAAGACGTTATGATCAAGTTGATACCCAGCAGTAGCTATAGCTTGTGACAGAACCAGAGTTTCAGATAGGGCTGGAGCCATCATTGCAAGCACTGTTTTGGTAGATTTGGGGATGATTACCAAAACAGACACTTTAATTGTAATTGATAGACATAAAATAAGAAGAAAAAGGGAAAAATTCGGAAAGAATATCAGCAAGGAAATGAATGACAGCTGGAACCACTGAAGAGACTTTATTTTGACGGAAGGAAGGACAAAATTCTAATACAAGAGAGCGTATGGGGAAAGATGTACAAAAAAAAACAGTCCTGGAAGAACACGTTACAATGATTAAGGAACCTGGAAGCAAGTACCTCGGACACATAGCACTAACCTCTTCATCAGCTTTGAGTATTTCTCAAATGATGCTGCAATTCATGGAGAATAAGAATATTGACATTCATCAACTAGTAGCAATAGGGTGCTATGGAACAGTCGGTAATACTGGCTATAAAATCGGCATGATTTGCCTTTCTGGGGAAGCCATTGGGAAACCCTTGCACTGATTTATCTGCCAGTTACACGCAAATGAGTTGCCACTCCGACATTTAGTGCAGAATTTGGATGGTGGAACGAGTGGCCCAAATGCATTTTCTGGTCCTACTGGGAAAGCATTGGCAAATTGTAAAAACCTCTCAGTTGAGAGATTTGTAGAGATTTCGAGCGAATTTCCGAAAATCGACATAAAGTATCTTAGCACACACAAGTGATAGCTTTGGGATATTTGTCAAGCTGTCACAAATAGAAACTGCTCATCAAGTTTGTCACAAAAGCACCCTGGGAAAATGTCTCATGCACGTTGGCTAACAACTGCAAATCGAATAAAGCGTTTATAGATTAGCTCGTCAGAGCCTTCAAACCAACTTCAAACCCTGGCAGAGTTCATCATGAAAGTGTATCCACCTATGTGGTTTACACTTAAATTAAATTCATATTGCACGTATGGTCCACGAAATTTGTGGAAGACAATAAACGTCTCACGCTATCTTAAAAATGATTTAAAGACTGTGGTAGATCCCATTATCCAGAGAAATGGCTATTTCGGCCACCCGGAAGCAATAATCTTGTCAATGATCACAGACGACAGACAGTCCATTCGAGAACTTGGACTACGTAGGATTTTACGAGCAAGAAAGGAAAAAAAGGAAGGAATCAGACACTACAACATTCCGTCACTCAACTTCGAGGAAGTTTCATATATAGATCTTACTGATTGACAGAAATGTAATTTGACGGAATCCCCAATAACATCTTACTTGACAGAAGATGATTTGAGAAATTTGATTTCCAGTGGAGAGTTTGTAGCTCAACACCTGGGAAGCCTAAAATTTCCCTGCCACACCCAAAGTGTTGAACGTTTTGTGAAACTAGTAGCAGGGATTTCTGCGGCTGTGTGTGGAGAAAAGTGACGGTTTAGTTAGAACCCGAACAGAGTTGAGAAAAGCTATACTATCATTTGAAACCAAATACAAGTACCGAGTAAATACGGAATAACTGCAAGGGTTAAAGGAGTACTGATATGGTTGGGTGGATGGGTGGGCACGGGTGGAACTCGCAATGCAGCCACCTCCCCGTGGTGAGTTCTGGGTTTTTTTCTGAATTTTATTTCAGAAAAAGCGAAAAGCTGCGTACAAAACAATGGAAATACACATTTTTAACTCTATGGTAAAAATCTGCTAAAAATCACGGCCAAAATGGAGACGGAAGATATTTTTTGTTTTTCCCAAAACTTTACATACGTGACCTACCCACCAGTATCCAACTTTTCCGCACTAGGGCAAAAACAAAATTAAAAACTTTTTTTTTACGTTCTGCCCTAACCTACATCTTATTAAAACAGAAATATTTGTTACCCTGCCTACAAAACAACTTGTATCATCAACTACAATCTGTAATGCACTTTAACATTAAGCTTCGTTTTTTTTCCTTCTTTTCTTTTTGGTTTCATCAGTTCTAAGCTGAGTGCTCTTACCAAATCTCTAATAGTCTAAGGAGAAAGACTGAAGGTTTATCCTTGGAACATATATTTAGATCCTAAACTTTATACAATTTTTCTCTAACATTACAACAGCAGCAGGATACAGAAGTTTTTAAATGTTATGTAATAAGTAAACCATTGGTGTCAGACTCATCAACTCTGAAAGATATTTTTATTAATTTCATAATCTAATTCCTAACAATCTATAAAATATCTATATTTTTTCTCTTTAGTTAGCTAATGAACACTGATTAATATTAGGATGGTTTAGAACTATACACCAATCTATTGCAACACGGGGACTAAACAATTAATAAGAGGAATCTACATTGAAATTTCAGGGGCTATGTAAAGTTACCATAAAAAAAAAGTAAAATTCCATTATAGTCTAATTTCCTGCCAATAATCCTCAGATTATATGTTTAAGATTTATTAGGGCGGCGGCAAAAGGCCACTTGCATACTATTTGACTGTTTTTTCTCTGACTATCAGATATAATAAATATTTCTGAAAATCAATCTTCTAAAAATTTCTTAGTTAATAACAGATGATACATACTGGGAAAACTGCTACAAAGCTAGAGGGGTGGATAGCAGTTATTATTTGATATAGCCTTGCTGAGATCTGTCAATTTCATTGGCTGGAATTGAAATTTCATCTGAAATTTTGATCAGTTGCTCACAAGACAGTTGGAAGGATAGAAGTAAGTAGGCACATACTGTGGGTTTAGATCTATCCTACCCTCCTCCCTGAATGCTTGAATACTATTTTATTTGTTGCCTTTGAAAAGTTTATTGATACTTTCACAACATCCTGCAAGTGAAAGCTTTTAAGCCATACAGCTAGTATGTGGGCTTAAAGTAATTGATAAAGCAGAAGATGTATGCAACCGAGAAGCTAGAAGACTATCCGATGTGGACTGGTCAAATAAGAGGCTGTAATAAATGACTAAAACTAAATTTGAAAATTCAGAGAAAAAAAGAAGCTTAAATTGATATGCCATTCCCTGTGACCAGCTTTAGAGCAAGAACTGTATCATTGGATTTAAAGACAGTGGTAGAATGGTTTTTCTGTTTCAACTACTGAAATTACATTCAAAACATGACTTTTAGTCAAGGTGATGAAAATAGTTAGTTTTCTGGGGGAGAGGGCAAACATGGTATAATAAATTTATGAAGCAGAACAACCTGACAGTAAAGGCCCACTACAACTGGCCAAAAGATGTCTGACAGTGGGGAGACAAAAGCCAAGAACTTCCATTGTTTCTGTTTGATTTACTAGAGAGAATAGTTTCATAAAATAATTAGTATAGATGAAGTCCAAGTATATTTTGTGACAGTCCTCCCAATAAAACTGTAAATTACTCTTAGGGATTCAAAAGTATCCCTGTTAATGACTAGCCAGAAGAAAACAGCATTTGCAATTGTTTTGTCTATTACTGCAACTAGCAGAAAGTTTCCCCTTGCAGTGACCAATGGTAATCTTTAATAGAATGACTCCTTCCACAGAAAATTTACCAAAGGGTATAAGAAATCAGAGCAAATGAGAAAGGCAAGATTATCTCTTGGTTACACAGAGTATCAATTTTTTCTTTTTAAGATATATTTAGCAGAGACTTCATGTGAGTGCACGTAAATAATAAAAAAGACAAACAGTATTTGCAAAATTAGCCATAATTTCTGGAGGTCTGCTAAGGAGGTTACAACCCCTTTATCTACATAAATAAAGTAACAGTGGAGAATGTCGTGGAGTCCGTCGGCATCACATGACATCACGTTTCCGGAGATCACTCACCCTGAGAAAACATGGCCTACTGCGATTTTGATGGCCATTTTGGTTAAAAATCGGTGTATTTTTTTTCTCATGAAAGTACATAAATGTTACATATTTGGAAAGATCTTTTAAAACTGATAATTTTTTCTGCGTACATTTAATCTGTTACTTGAATAGTTTTAGAAGTATTTGGATTCTAATCTTGAGATCATCTGATGTAAACACGAGCATCTGTCTTGCGTAACGGCTCTTTGAAATGTGCACAAATGCGCATGCTCAGAGACTTGGATTCTTCCAAACAGCTCTTACGAGAGCCCTTGCGCTGTAGCAACCCTTGTATTCTTGGCAGAGTATTGGCGAACATAGTTGTTGTGGCAACCATGTTGGCGTGACTATTTTTTTGCCAATGTATCGCCATTATGTGTTGTGTGCATTCATATAGAGAGTTTTTGGCGTCACTTTGAACTGCAGTCCTGGGATTGTTTATAGTTTGATGAATTATTACGTTGAGCATTTATTAAAATCGAATAATAGCCGCCTGTCTGGTGGACGAAGAGCTGAGTGTAGCTGGCCGAAGCCCGGCTAGTAGAGGAATAAATCAACAAAACACTTACGAAAAATGAGACGAGTCCTCTTTGCTATTTACAAATTTTTTAATTGCACAATTTCCAGTATCATGAGGTCTGGTGCCTTCAAAGCAATACAGCATACATGGTTCACCAAGCAAGCTAGCACTTACACAAATGTCCACACTATTATATACAAACAGCCACCTGGCAAAAATGAAATTAAATTTTCATACAGCTTTCCGCTGAACAACACTGAAGCAGTCGAAGTGCAGCAAAAGTGCTATCTGTTGGCCACATTCCGCTACACCCTTAATGTTGGGACTGATATCTCAATCAAAATCACATGCAGAGGTGTGCAAAGTGGTTAAAATCACTAGATGGATCAGTGATGGATGCAATAAAAATACTTTCAGGAAAATGAAAATGATAAACAAATTTTACAGTGATCTGGATTTGCTTTCTAGTGAACATGAAGGAAATATTTTTGTATGGAAGTTCTGAATTTGAGCAATTCAAACCCTTCATTTTCTAAGTCATTTGACTCAGAATTTAAAGGTTTTGAACAAATCTTTTTACTGTTGTTCCTTTTAAATGTAATGGATTTCTATGTCTTGCATGAAAATTGCATGAATTTTTCCAAAAATAATTTTCTACATTTCATTACTTGTATTTTGACAGATCTATGATGGTTTCATGCATTTCTGACCTAGATTTCCACTTAAATAACAGTTGATATGCATCAAACTCAATCAAAAATACCCTAAAAGTCAGAATAATTTATTATTTCAGATAGGCATTTTAATTGTATAAAAGCCATAAGTACATCATTAGATTCTTAAACTGTAAAATTTGATACAAATACTTTTAATTGGTAAACAACTACTTGATTATAAGAAAACTGTTATAAAATTACTTTTAAATCATAATTTAAAAAATCGAGAATTTTAATAATTCCATATTTTATAGAGTGTTATCTAAAGAATAAGATTTTTGAAAATCATTATAAAAATTTATTTAGGAAATCAAAAATACAGCTAACCCTAGCAATTTGATTTAAAAAAAATCAGGCATGACAGAAATGTATAAGGGATCATTAGAATTTCATTAACTTGCTTTAAGAATTGCTAGTTAGCAAAAAGAGAAGAGAAATCCACCCATGCACAGTACATATCCATTAGGGAGAAAAAATGGAAACTCATTTAATTCTATTCTGGTGTATCCTTTGTTTTCCCTACACTTAAGTTATTATTTAAAAGAATCAACCATATTTCATTAGAAGTCATTATATCCCTCCACTCTCATAAACTCTATAATATTTTAATGAAAAATTAATAAGTGATTTATTTTATTTTTTTATTGGTACACAAGAAACTGAGTGTTAATAAGGAAAAACACCATACAAAAGATGTGAATACTTGAAAAAGATTGAGAAACATTTCAATATGGATGGGTATTTCCAATGTATATTATATAGAAACTTTTCCAAAAGTTTTCTACAGAGTTAAGATTAGAAATTGTTTAAATCATAACTTAAAAAACTTTTTCAATTAAACATTTTTGAGTAACAGCATGGTAAATTTTAAAAAGCAAAACACCTTAATTTTATGCATATTCTATTCTTCATGTGCATTCTATATTTAACACTATTTTTAACATTTCTTCATAAACTTATTTCTTAGCTAATATCCATTATAATCTGTTTCATTTTTGTCAGTTTAATAATTTATCAATTTTGTGCCTCTAAAATACGAGATCAAGGGTGTTGAAAGCTGACTGGCCTAGGTAGAAATATTTACCAGAACATTAAAAATCCCCCAACCTGCATTAGAAAAATTAGAGGTTTTTAAAGAATTTTTCTCTGGGTTTAAAATTTTTAAATTAATATCACATCTTTCAAATAAAACCTGTCAAGAGTACTCAATACTCAGTTATTTTGTACAGATAACAAAAAGAAAAGAAAATGTACATACCAGTGATACCAATCGTCACATTCATCACAACCTATCATAGGACTACCATCATCTGCTCCAGAGCAAGCTGGACAAATCCAAATTTTATTGCCACTTTCATCCTGTAACAAGCATAATAGTACTTTTAATACCATAAAAAGAATTTTTATACAGTGTAGACTAGTAGTAACACACACACAAACATTTTAAAACAAAATATTTATTTATATTCTAACAATAAAGAAAACATGCATAAATGTACAAATAGTCTATATTTTGCTATGAGGTATAAAATTTTGAGAAAAATACAACATTACATTTGTCTTTTAAAGCATCTAAAATATGCAAATATATATAACTTGAAAAAGCAGCAAGTTTTACATGAAAAGTAAAACTGGTCTACTACATAGTGATGCTACTATTGTGAATTTAGAAATGTAGAATAGGTATACATCCTAAGCACATTAACCCTTCAGCGGACGCACCAATTTTTGGAATACTAGCAGGCACGTGTGGCACAAAGTGCAACGTCTCTTTCAACCTTGATTATTCCTTTTGTAATAATCGTTTTTTTTCAAATTGAAAAAAGAATAATTCTGCATTTTATGACAAGATATAAAATGTTTATAATATTGAGATATATTTGTAATTAAAGGCCAAAGAATACAGATACTATCACCTTATTTCAAAACTGTCTGGTTTATTGGATCTAAGGACAACTTGCGAATGGATTCCTATTATGTCCAAAAACCTAAAAAAAATAACGAGATTGTCCATCTTCGTGATATGCGGGATACCGTGTAATAGCTCTACATTTGATTGGGTACATCAACTCCTGCTTTTGTCGTATTGCAATCCACTATAATTGTTGGTTTACCACGGTTAAATCCCGACTACAAATGAATGGAAACGAATACAAGGGTAAGAAAATTAGACCTGCATTAGAAAGGGTGTAGCTATAAATAAAAACTGCTTTGAATATTCAAACCTGACATGTAAAAACAAACCATTCAAAATTACGAAAATGTTGCACTCTGTACACGGGCGTGCCCACTGAAAGGTTAAGTGACAAAACATGAACAAGGTCTCCAAACTTTCTCAAGTTCAAAAATTTAGTATGCTTCAAGAACCTTCAGTAACTTTATTAATTTTAAGAATCTATCTAAAAATGCCTTTTACCCCTTTTTTAATATGTAATATATTTATTTAGATAACAATACACATAATATTTTCACATTACTTTATTCTCAGTTCAATCACATGAAAACAAATGGGCTATCATGGATGGTTGATTATTAAAATGTAATAATTTAACCCTTTTAATGCCAATGCATCTGTAAGATCATGCAGGACAAAGCATGATTAAATTATTCCAACAAAAATTAATTACAGTTGATTCCGGTTAATTGGACCACCGGTTAATCAGACCAGTTGCTTATTCAGACCAAATCCCGTCTTGTAAGATAAGGCATGTTTGTTTAATCAGACCACCCAGTTATTAGGACCAAAATGATCATGCCCCGATGTGGTCCAATTAACTGGAATCCATTGTATATCAAAATTATCTACTTACAACAATAGTTCCAACAGTTTCAGTAATAACTGTTCTGGCAGGAGGGATAACCTGTACTGCAGCCTTTTTCCCACGTCCACGACCTCTGGATGATGTGGTTTTGGTAATGGGTGGTGGTGGAACTGGCGGAGGGGTCATTTCCTTTGGCTCTTTGACAGGCGGTGGTGGAGGTGAGGGAGAAGGTGGTGGTGGAGGCGTGGGATCACGTTGTGGAGATGGAGAAGGAACATGAGGTGGAGGTGATGGTGATGGCACCATTTCGTCCTCATCATGTGATGAAGATGGACTGCTAGATAATGGTGTGGAATTTTTTGTATTAGGCTTAACAAGGCTAGAAAAGGAGAATAAAAAGAGATTAACACCAAAAGGCATGCAGACACATCAGTTCATCGTGCAGAGGACTTGTTGCATGCAATAAGGAAAATAATAAATAAAGCAGGCAGAGATAATACATTCCCACTAGAAGTGCAAAAGACAAAGTACAAATCTCCAAAAATTTCCAATAACAACAAGAAGGAAAAAGTACATATTTCAGGCATCTAATATAAAAAATTTAGTAATAGAACATATATTTTTTTTACAGATGTTTATAAACAAGTAAATTTACTATCAAGCACTACATTAATTCTTTGTTGGAGGAAATGAGAAGAGAAAAAACGAAAAACAACTTAGTAGTAGATCACAATCTATCAAAATAAATATCTAGGAATTTAAAATGTTCGTAAACATGCTTTGAAAGTTCTTTAAGCCAACAATAATAAATGTATTAAAATTTTCCAATAACAAAAGGGAATAAATGTAATCAAGGTTCCAAAAAATAATCTATCACATGCACTACAACTAATATTCACAAAGCTTTGACTAAACACAATTATAGAATTTTAAACAAGAAACTTACTCTGGTATGATTCATAATTATCTATTTTACTAAAAAATACTGAAATACATTTTTATTAAATTTTTATTATACATTTTACTCAAAGATAGGGAGGCAACCCCCCCCCCCCCCCCCCCCAAAAAAAAAAAACATGACTAGTAAATACTTTCAGCGCAGATCTAAATCCAGATTATTTTATGCCATGTAAAAATTTATATCGCTCTAGTGATCTCCACCCCTGGAGATTATTCAAAATGTAATATATCTTTACATAAATTCAGATTGTTAAAATCTTTCTTATGATACATATTATTATAAATTCAATTACGTACAAAGTTATACAATATACTTCTAAGGATAGGAAAAAAACTCCTCAAGGTTGAGACATGGTGCAAAAAATGAAGAATGCCATGTCTGGAATTAGAGGTGTAATGAAGCATGTTGAAAACAATATTTAGATGACCATCAAAGATTAATTAACAACACATGCCAAGTATCTATTTCTTTGACTTGATGCCTCAATACTATGTAAGAAATATTTTTGCAAGATATACCTGTTAATCTTAAAATATAACATTTTTTAAAAAATTCAGTTCCAAATGCTTACTGTTACATTTTTGCTGATAAAAGATATCCATAAAATACACATTCATTTCATCAAAATTGACCAAAATGACAAAAAAGACCAGTAAAACAATCAAATCTAATTTTCCCTACCTCCCTTTTGCTGCAGAAATTTGGACAAATTAAAAATTACAAAGTATTTAGATAGTAATTTAAATGTAGATAAAAGAAGTTTGGTTTGTGATATGTACTTGCAACCTGGTTAAAACAATGCTGCCTATCATATGTAAACAATGTATGTGTTTTGTACTGTGAATGCATGCCTCAATTTTGTTAAATCACAGCTTTATTCTATCTATAGGTGCATAAACAAAAGATCTAAAACCAAATTGTTTTGGCCCAATAAATCTTAAGTTTTCGAAAATATTGCTAGTACTTTTACCAACCTCACTTGAAGCGAGATTTGCTTGTGTTTATATGCAAGTTTCATGCTTTTATGAATGATTTTGTGCGTAATGTTTCAAATGGTTTTTATTATGCACATTATTTACTCAGCAAAATTACTGTGCTCCATACTGTTTTCCTTTATCATAGAATAAAAATCCAGGTATTTCTTTTTATATATTCCCATGAAACTTATAATGACATAACAGTAACTAAAAGAGATATAATGAGAAACTTTTCACACAAAAGTGAATCAAATTATCATGCTCAAAAATTATCTTCAATTAACTAACTGAAATTCATACTAATCTATATATATAAAAGAGCTTGTCTGTTTGTTTGTCCGCTATAGAATCATAGACTGTTTCACCCACCGAAAATGACGGGACCAAATTTGGCACAGTTAATGTTTTGGACCTGAGAAACTTAAATCAGGAAAAACAAAATTTGGGGCTCAATTAGTTTTTTAAAATTAATTTTTTAATGTTTTTTGTGCCCGATAGAGGTGCGTGTACCCCCTGTGGATACCCCTTAACCAGCTGCATTAAGAGGGGTGGTTTGAGGATGTCGGAGAGGGGGGGGGGTCAAATTCCAATGCGCGGGAGGAAGAGGGTTGGGAATGACCTTTGGCTCTGGCTCCCCAGATAAACACAACTTTCCTGGCTCTGCTATGTGTTGCAGTAATGGGAAAGTACAATTGCTTGCAATTCAAGAACCACCCGAGCCTTTGAGAACATTACTCACAGGTAATACATCTGATTCAAAATATTTCTTCCAAAACATACAAGCTTAAGGAAAAAGGCTTCATGGGGAATCAAGCCTTACTTTGATTAAATAAAGGGGATAACACATCTTGCACTTTACCTCTTGGGTGAAATGGAAAAAAGTGCGTTTTTAAGGGAAAAATAAATAATAAAGGGAAATGTAGATTATAAAACTTATTTCTTATTAAACAGTGGATCAAACAAATCTAATTAAATCTAATTGAACAGTATCTAACAAAAATAATTAAACAACAAACTTATTCAATCCAAACGTGCGAATCACACAACACGGTGTTATTAATTCTCAATAAAATCAGACAAAGGTCTGCAGGCTCAAAGTTTCTTTCTTTCTTATTGTTTGTATATCATTTCAGTAGAAACACGCTAAGCACATTCTGTCTGGCCAGATGAACATGAAGAGCAGGGGTGTAGCCCAGTATTTTTTTGAAGGAATGCATGAAATACTTTATATCTATATATCTACCTGGGCAACACCGGGCAATAATGCTAGTATATATATATTTAAATGGAAAATAGTAACTGAGGAAACTAATACTTCTGAGATAGCTGAATGTTAAATAAGTGTACATGTACTAGCATTATATACCCTTACATGTCCTTTACTATCTTTGAATCAGACATTTTTGCTTGTATATTGCAGTGGGCCTCATAATGATATATTCATATTTTATTTTTGTTCAAGGATACATTTTAGTATTATTCAAAAAAGATGTAAAACAAGATAAAATTTTAAATTATGAAAGCAATTTTATTTCTATTATAGAAAAAAGTTTCAAGAGGACATTTCTTACACAATGTAAGGGATTAAAAAATACTGCATTTGACATGCCTTTCCCTTTCAAAAGAATTTTATTAAACTTTTTTTTTTCTCTCTCTTTTATCGTGTCACTCCTTGAGTAATTGCTATATTTTACATAAATGAGGTTTGTTTTAGGCCTTTATTTCAGAAAAAATTCCATAGCTGAATCTCTTTTAATTACTTTGTACAATACTCTGCAATCCATTAGGTATTATTATAATTACACATATTAGCTACAGGTTTGAAATAAGGATAGTACTGCCTGGTTTGGGATATATTTGAAACTGCAAAAATATGGCCACATACTTTCAAACACTATTAAAAAAAATAAATAACAAATACTTTTATTGAGGTATATTAACATAATTTTAAATAAAAGGTAAGTTAAGAAATCTGTCTCTGTTGAGGCTGGTAAAAGTGCCATCTACCTTTATTAATCCTCTTTTAATGATTCCAGAGAAAATGGGCTTTTGGCATAACAATGCTATTGATCGAATGAGGATGTGGTTAAATTTATAGCAACTATCCTAGATAAAATATTTTCAAATACAGTTACAACCAGTAACTACAGCAATGAAAAAATTTTGTGACTATGCAAACTAATTTCTTAATTAGTATGTCTCATGTTAACTGTATATGTTATTGAAAGCTAAAATTTCAATGATACAGGTGTTCTCCTTCACACACACATACATATATATATATGCACTACACATGTATTTTATTGAAAACTTATGCTGGAAAAAGATAACATTTAATATACTAATCAAACAAAAATTACTTATTCAATTCTTTATATTTTTCACTCTTTTTATAACATTTCTGAATTATAATTTTCTACAAGTAATTTGTCAGTTTTTTCAATCAGTCTTATCTGGGTAAATCAACTACATTTTAAAGAGTCTTAAAAATAAATATCAAGTTGAAATGTAAGTAAATTAAAAACTACAGAACTGATGACATGCAAATTTATCACATTATACAGAAAAATCAAACATATACACAATTCCAAAATTTTTAGATAACTATATATACATAATCACTTATTTATAAAGATATATAAAATGGAGAAAAGAAGTAAAAATAAGTTACTACATACATTTTTGTTGAGCCTGTACCACTGGAAAGTTTCATAGTTATTTTTGGCACAGAACTATCTTCTTTTGTCTATTGAAAAAAATATATATAATTAATAACAATAATAAAAACTAAGCAAAATTTTGAACATACACTTGAATATCTCAAAATGAAAATTTTTTAACAAGCCAGATTTTTACCATTAATTAGGTAAATAATTTATTTCAAAAGTCATTAATTTTTTACAAGTGGTTATTATTCTTTCTCACTTTGTAAAAAGATTAAATCTATATCACTTCTGGAATACCATTTAAAAACTTATTAAAATGAATGAAATGCCCCCCCCCCCCCCAAAAAAAAAAAAAAAAAAAAGTTGTCTTCATTCAATAAAATGTGTCATATTTTACTATTCATCATCTGTTTCATGGCTTTAATTTTCATTTTTTTCCTACATGTCTCTCTTGGTCAATCTCTGCTGTTTTAGCTATAATAAGATGACTTGTATTTCATCTAAAATTGACATAGTCTACTTTAGTCTGAAACTAGCATAATATTTATTTGAAAGAATGATGGATTTTATACATATGTACTTTACTTCATTTCTGTAACATTATATTAAGGGAAAATTATTTCAACAAAAAAGTCATATCAGGCCAATATTGGAACTCTTCTAAAAAAAAAAAAAAAAAAACAAGAATTAGGTGGAACTGTCTCTATGGGCAATTTACAAATTTGTAAGGGTAATGAAACTCTTTGATATAAACAGGGGAGACACCAGAATTCAACCAAATTTTAGTTTGATTTAGTCATCAACCAAGAGTTTGATGATCCTTGCACTTCTGAATTGTCTATAAAAGAAAATCCCCGGATTGCAGAACCGGACTATCTCAGAACTGGGTTTTGGTTCTTAAGTTTTTCTGGAACCGAGTACCCTGGTATTACATAGGTTTGAATAATACATGAACCCCGAAACATTTGCCATTAATATTAATGAAAAAACTAATTTATAATGTAAACGAATTTTAGTTTAATACATAAGTAAAAAATGCATTTTTTTTTATAATTTATTTAAATTTAAATCTTTTTAGATGAAAGCATGCAAAAAACAATGTATCCATTTTTTTTGTCAGGTGTGAACGTATATTCATACAAATTTGGCCTGAAACAGAAAAGGCTCTTTCTGACTGGATACTTGTGAGGGTAATATTTAAAAGATAATTGTAGCACAGCTTTAATGTTTCATACACTATTTAACCATATTTTTCAAACTGTGATATTTCTGGTCTTATTATATTCCTCAAATTAGTCTTATTTTCATCTAGAAGAAGAGGTTCTAAATAGAAAATCTAATTTTTCAATACCCTTTTAAATCATGTTATGCATAACCTTGGTGGATGTTTGTAAGGCCTTTGTAGATTGCTTTATATCTGCAAATTTCTTGTAAATCATCATTATTATCATTATCAATGTTTGATGATAAATTTTGGTCATTTTCAAGTAGAGTTTGCAATCTTTAAAGTGATGAAATAATGCTTTAGTTTTACTTCAGATTCAGTTTTTTTTTTACATGTTAAAGAGTCTAATGACATATTTTCCATTGCTACCCACAGGAAATGAGTTCTAAAACAAGAAACTACCAAATTATGGCTCACTTTTTTTTTCCTCCTCTCTGAAGGTTTTATGCTTCTAGTTTCAATTTATACAAGATTAGTTATTCATCAAGTCCTTCCATGTTGTCAGAGGGAAGGATAAGGTACGAGCCCTCTAGATGTTGCCTCTGGGGGTTGTTTGGCCCAAATGAAGGCAGCACCAGGGGGTAGTGTTGGTTCACCTATAAGGTGCCTCTATTGAATGTAACCAATGAATCTCGCGGACGCTGTGGGCAAATGTTGAAAGACAATATGTTTGCCGTGTTGGTAACAACAACAGAAATTTGTTGAAGATTAGATTGTGTAATTTTAAATAATAAAAGATATATTTATTTTTGCTGTTTATAACTGAAATAAATAAAATTTCTTTTGGAACTTTTATATGAAATAAAAATAATTGACACTCTATGGCATATCTTTTGACAGCAGGAGGATATTGACTTCTGAGATGGTTGAGGAGGATCTAGTAGTTTATACTGTACACATACTTACGACAGAGGGTTCTAAAGATCTACATTGTATTAAATGATGAAGCACGGTAAAGCTGTTTGTCACCATTAAAATAAATTTTAAATCTAAGATCTACTACTTTCAAATACCAGTTCTACAACCATTGGACAAGGGTTTTTCAGTTCTAATAATTTCTCCAGGTACCCGGTTCTGCAATCCCTAATCACAACTAATGCTCCCTGGCCAGTTGAGGAACTATTTAAATAATCTAAAACTAGTTGCCACCCTTTTATTTTAATTGTAGATAGCAAGAAGCTGCCTGCTTCTGATTTAGCTCTTAAAATTTCTTACCTTATCTTCTTTTTCTTTGACTTTTTTCTTTTCTGGTTTAGACTTCCTTTTATCAACTTTTATATTCTTCTCGGTCTTTACTTTAGGCTTTTCTTTGGGTTTTGCTTTCTCCTTTTCCTTGATTTCTTCTTTTTCTTTCTTTTCTTTAGCTTTATCTGTTTCTTTTTTACCTTTCTTTTTAATCTTTTCTTTTTTATCTTTTGATTTGGACTAAAATTGTATATAAGGAGGAACAAATTAGAAGAATCAAATTAAATGTATCTTCTATATTATAACACTAAATAGCATGAGAGCATTGATTTTATTACATAACTTCAATATCTTTCACATAAATACTGCAAAATTAAAAAGCAAATACTAATCGAAGGTTATCGAAGGCCTGTATCATATTTCAAAGCATATGGTATTAATTTACGTAGTATTTTTCAATATTGGCATGCCCCCAGATTTTAGGAGTATCTGACCTGACACTGTAATGCTGTTTTAGCTAAATATACAAAACTGTTTTAACTTTTATTTTCCTATTTGTTTCCACTCTGCACATTGTGAGTCAACCTTCTGCCAAATCCTTTCACAATTCAATACAGGACATCATGTCTCGCAAACTAAATGAATATTGCCTCCTACTTCAGATTGATGTTGGGGAACAAAATTAAGCCCTTTTTAGCTTTAAGATATAACTATCAGCACTGGCTTATAACTATAAAATCAATACCCATGTTTACTGATAATAAATTAAGTCTGGCTTGTGGCAGCCCAGTGGTACAGTGTGCTGGTTTTCGGTGCTGAGGGTGCTCGGATCGAATCCTGGTGCTGCACCACGAAAAAATGACGCCGTTCGTGTCGTCCTTCATAGGGAGTAATACTGTCCACCTATATGGTGCCCCCACAATAAAATGGGCAGTAAAATTGCGGCGTAGTATAGGTGAATGTTTGACGACAAGTGCTTCCGCATTGGGGAAAAACAAACAAACAAAAAAAGTCAGATTTTACCTTGTTTGTGAAACTTGGTTAAAAAGGTATGAAATATTCTAATTCATTTTTTTAAGCCATTAAGAACAAGCCCTGATTTGGAAACAAAACATTGTGTATATAAACAATAAATAGTAACATTAATTTGATAAAATCCTTTTAAAATAGCACAATAAAAGAAAAGAATATTTTATTTATTTGATGGTTTAAAAACAAGGTGCATAAAAAAGATCTCTTAAAACTAGAAAGATGGGGATTTTTTCTTACTAAACAGACTGAACACCATAGACGATTTGAAATAAAATCAAAGATATAAAATATTTAACTTTTTTTTTTAAACGGTTAAATACTTTAAATTTTGAACTATTTCAAACCAATATATAATAAATTAGTATATATTTAGATATATTTTATGCAGGTATGCCAAGCTGGCAACGTGGTATGGTTTTTCCGTAAAAATATATGCATGATTTATGAGGTCCTTATTTTTCAACACCAATATTTCTGTTATTTGTAAGAGAGGGAAGAGGCAAAAATTATCTAACATTTTTCCAGTATTATTTTAAAGATTTCTGCATGTTTTCTACATTTCTGTCAAATCGGCGGCTTTCAGTCTTAGTAGGTATACAACACATTTTCTCCCCCTCTTTACTATCAAATATAATTTTGTATATGTATGTGCATATTTTGCATAAAATTAGAAAATAATAAAATTTCAGAAGTCTGAGGACATAAATACATACATAGGGCTCAATAGTATGTCTGAAACCGTCAAAATGACGGCAGCCATCTTTCTACTGTTATATACCTGGAATTGCACCACAGGTAGCTAAAGATTAATATTTCAGGATGACAATATTTTTTAAAATTTAAAATCTAATACCAACGTCATAAAAATTACAAATTATCAAAAAATGAATATAATAAACTTTATACAACATTTAAATGTATAAAGTATAAGGATGGAATCAAATAAAAAACTAACCTTATCAATCAAATTCACAGCCTTTTTAATTAGGTCTGAACTCTCAGCCTTTGAAGTCAATTCAAATGATTTGTCAGGTGAACTCTTCACAGATGATGGACCAGATTTTGCAAGGTTTAATGGTTGCATATTTTGAAATGAAGCACTGGATTCTGCTTTAGCAGGAGTTACAAATAATGGTGGCGTAGGAAAATGAGTTTGCATATGACATGGAAGAGACCGCATGGGAGTAAATGGATTTGTAGAATAACCAGACCCTGAAACTGGCATTGGAATGAAAGATGATGATAAAGGTGATGGCATATGTGATAAAAGAGATGGAGGATGCATGTGCCCTTGCCGATGGGGAGAAAGCTCCAGAAATGCATTATGAGGAGGTGAAGATGATGGTGTTGAGGCATCACTACTCAAAAGGTCATCTTTCAGAGTTGGTGGTGGTGAAGGAGTTCTGTCATCAACTTTCAAGACAAACTGAGTCTTTTGAGTTTTTGGTGGCGAAAATGGGCTAGGAGACTTAGCTTTTGGCTCTTTACCACCCTTCTTTTTCTGTTTGTCCTTATTTTTATTCTTTTTAGGACTTTCTAATGATTTTTTGTTTTCAGGAGTCTTTTTCTCCTTTTTGGGTGGCAATATAGGTGACTGAGGAGGAGGAGGGATATCACAAGAAGAGAGAGAAGAGTCATCAGATGTATCAGTAAAGTCATAAATATCTTTTGGCTCTAGTTTTTTAACTGGTGGACCTCGAACGACAGCATTTATCGTTTCATCCATGGCCTTGTGCGTTTTTTCTACTTCTACTTCCGACTCTTTTTCTCCTTGACGAATTACTGCTTCTATGCATTCATCAATCACTTCTAAACGAGACTCTCTTTCTTGTCTAGCCTGAGTCTCAAGAGAATCATCAATCACTAACCTAGACTCAGGAGACTCTTCTCTAAAACTCAAATCTTCCCTATCAACAGTTTCTTCTACCTGTTGTTTCTCTACTATGGGCTCAATAACAGGAGTTTTAATTTCTACGGGGGGTTCCTTTGGAATAACAGGAACAGGTGGAGGGCTTTTAATAGGGGAAGTTTGTGTTTTAGTTTTATCACTCTTAAAGTTCTTGTAAGGTTTAGGTACTCTAGCAGATTTAAATTTTTTAGAGCTGGATAACTTTGATGGCTTTAAACCAGAAGATGAGCTACCAGTGTGCTTCATTTTAGCTTTTAATTTTATTAATTTCAAACCTTCTTTCATTTTATGCAGTTCTTCCTTACGAGCCTTAATTTTTGCTTTGTCACCTTTCACTTTTTGATGACGAGTATCATCTAATTTGGAACTCTTTTCTGACTTGCTAGATTTGTGAGAACTATGTTCCTTTTTAATACCCGAGGATGACGAAGCTGCCATTGCTCTGTCATGTTTAGAAACTGCATTTTCCTTGTTTTCTTTTTCCTTTTTGGATGATTTTAACTTTTTAATATCTTTTTTACCATCTTTGTCCTTTTTAGCTTTTGAGTTTTTCTCTTTCTTTACATCTTTATTTTTGGAATCTTTTTTGGTGGGTGCAGTAGAATGAGATGGTGATGGGAATTCTGGAGTAGGGGGAGGTGAATCAACTAAACATGGTAATGACGCCTCAGCTGTTTTTCCTTCATGAATAGGAGATATAAAACCAGCTGCTGTCATAAATACACTCGTAACTTCTCTCATAGGCCGACCCTCTTCTTCACTATAATACCTAATTTGAAATACATGATTTTTATTTTAAAAATGAGTATTAAAAATTGACTAAACACAAGAGAATAATAACAGATGACTTCCTACATATACACAGTCAAATATATCCAGGATCTAAATTTATTACTAAGTACACTTTTACATTAATCTCCTCTCATAATAATAAAAATGCCATGATTTATGAAGTGCCTTATACATCTCTCTCTAGCACTCAGTCTATCAAAACTCAAAGTAAAATTGAAGATTGCTTTTTTAATCTTAAAACTCCAATAGCTCCTTCTTTGAGCTTTAACAAACTGTTTCAAAGGAGAATTTATAAATGCAAAAGCAAATATATGTAGGTTATCTTTATAAGACACAACAGCAATAGGTATAATATTTATCAAACATAATAAAAACCTGAGAGAAACATCCCAATAATTGAAAAATTTTCAGCAAGATTTGAATGGTCAACAGAAACTGTTTGCCAATCTCAAACATTCAATACATATTTTCTAACAGTTCTAAGAATTCATGCAAGTATATGGGCACAGAAATATTTTTAACAATGTTATGTACATTTTGCTTTCCTTTTACAAACAATATTCCAAATATAGCATATACAGGGTGGCGAATAAATACCGTAACACTCCAAAAAATAAGAGTTAATTTTAATCGTTTGGAAAAACAATTTATCTATCTATTTGTGTTATTGGCAACTTTTTGTAAACGCAGACGATTTTTGTTTAAAGTAAAACATGTAGAAAATTTTTAAAGATGGAAGCCAAAAGGTTAATGGTTAAACAGCTTTTTGATCGTGGATTTTCTGCAGGTAAAATATTTAAGCAATTAAAATGCCTTGGTTTTAATAGGACGTTTATATATAGGACTATAAATCGATTATTGGATACCAATAGCTGTAAAGATCGACCAAGGTCCAGTCGTCCACGCACTGTTCGTACAAAAGAACGTATCAAAAGAATTCGTGAAAAGATACGAAGAAATCCACAACGTTCTGGAAATAAAATGGCTGCAGAAGAGAACATCAGTCGCAGAACTATGCAACTTATCATAAATGAAGATCTAGGTTTTCGCCCTTATCGCAAAAGAAAAGTTCAAGGTTTGACTACTGCACAAATAGTAAAAAGGTTACAAAGATGTAAGAAATTGCTGAACCAGCACGGTAGCAAAAGTGTTGAAAAAATAATTTTCTCTGATGAGAAGCTGTTTTGTACAGAACAAAGTTATAATGCTAAAAATGATGTTGTATATTCAGCAACCTTCGAGGATATACCTGAAAATCTTCGAACTGTTAAATGCTTTCAGAACAAGAATTCTGTTATGGTTTGGGCTGCAGTGTCACACAATGGAAAACTGCCTCTGAAATTCATCGATAAAGGGGTAAAAATCAATGCTGAATATTACAAACAGGAAGTATTGGCTACACGTTTATTACCACATGTTAACAGATTGTATCCCAAAAAGAATTGGATATTTCAGCAAGATTATGCACCGTCCCGCCGATCCAAAACAACACAGGAATGGCTCCATGCCAATTGCCCGAAGTTTATCAAGCAAGAAGATTGGCCACCTTCTTCACCAGATCTAAATCCTTTAGACTATTGCATTTGGGGGATTTTAGAGTCTAAAGTAAATGCTAAGCAGCACAGAAGTTTGGACTCCCTCAAAGCTTCCATACGGAGTGAATGGGACAAATTACCTCATAAAATGATTCCGCAATAGGACCGCAATAGGACAGTGGCGTAAGAGATTATCTTTAGTAATCGATAAAGATGGCGGTTGATTCGAGTAAAATTATTTCATGGTAAACTTTCATGTATAATGTTCATAATATTGTTGTATTTTCCATTTTCTATTTCATCTGTGTGTAATTAAATGATTCGATATTTGTCACAGTATTTATTAGCCTCCCTGTATTTATTATAAGAAATTCCCAGGAATAATGAAATTCCTTGAAAGACTCTATAGAATAACATCATGAGAACTTTACAAGTGATTTTAACAAACTTAGTAAAAAGGACAAAGCCTAATTAACCAATAAAATTTACCCTTAGCAGGAATAATATGCATATGTGCAGTTAAATAAAACCTTAACTGCACTCTTTTCCCTTATATAAACCTAAAATTTTCACAGCAGAGACATAAATACAGCAAATTAAATTATAAGTCTTTTTTAAAAAACTATACAAACTTATAAACCCTCCCGAATAACTAGAGTAACTGACCTAACAAGAATGGAAAATTCTGCAGTTGTCAAACTGAATTTTCATAACTTTGTGTGATTATTTCTACAGCTCTGTCAATTATTTAAGTGACCAATTTTTAAGTTTGTGATATTTTGGGGGCTAGAGGGACCGATTTGCTGATTTCACTACACACTTCTTTTAACACCTGTGTGACTGATACATATTTTTTTTGTTCTCTCTCCAATTCAACAGGTACTTTGTCCTGAAGACCCATCCACATCACAAATTCATTGGCTACTTTATAAAGGAAGTACCATATAAGTGAGCCAACACTGTTCCCTCTGAGGGGACAGTACAAGATCATTCAAGCCTTATAGGGGATTTGAGCCTGAGGCGGTAACCACTATTCAATGTGGGAGACTGCCTAACACTGTTATAAAGTAAAATTTCAAACTTACCTTATTAACATTCTCAAATATCAGAGAACAGATTCTCTTTAAAGTTGTGTGCAATTTTCCAAATTAAGAGTAATAAAATTAAAATGGATATTATGTAACTTGGTCATGTGTGTATATACATTTAAAAATTATTCCCAATATGAAAGTAAAAAAATATGAATGAAAATACAATATGTGAAAGAAATATACTCAGACAGGATTTCATTCATTTATACATTTCTTGGAAAAAATATTTCATGTCCCCTTTTCAATGTATTCAGAATACCATTATCTAGTACTTTTTTTTTAATAATATTTTTAGAGTTTGCTTAGTTTTACTGATAATACATTCAAAATCTGAATCACTTACTTCTACCCACTCAATTCTTAGGTACACATGAAACAGAAAAAAGAAAAACCCTAATATGTTTGAAACAAAATGTAACTACGATATCAATCAAATCCAAATAAATTTTAAAATAGTAACACAACTTAACAACTGAGCTCTTACCATACTAAATGTAATAAAAGCTTCTAAAAGAATACAAAAGTAAGGTGATTTTTTGAAAAAATACTACCTAATATAGAATGAGAAAAAAAAAATAGAAACTTTTCTGGTATCAATCAATTTTAGCTTAGAGTAAACCGCAATTTCCTTTTATAGAATAACTAGCTGTTTACCTGGCGTTGTCCAGGTATTTATTAATCTTAATTTTTTGCTACACAAGAAAAGGAATGAATTCTACCTATAGTGTAAAATCTGAGTAATTTTATTTACAGGTATTTAAAAGTATATGTACTCTATACAAATGATAAAGTACTATTACAAATTCACTCTATTATTTAACTCCAAACTTGATTATAAACAACATTTTTAGTTTCCTATCTTCATCCACTGACTCCGAATACAATGGATTTGACACTACTCTCGGACATGTTGGACATTTTATTTTCATGCCTCCTTCCCCCTCCCCCTCCCCCTATGCTGATGGGAACAAAACTTGAACTTAAACGGCATCGGGACTGTCACTAATCATCACATCGACCCCAAAATCTATGGACTCGACAATACTCTCGGTCATTTTGGACATTTTACTTTCACCTCTTCTCCCCCCCCCCCCCTCAATGCTGACAGGGTCCGAACTTGCACTTAAACGGCTTTGGGAGTGTCTCTATTCATCGCAGCTACCCCGAAAACTATGGATTCGACACTACTCTCGGTTATTTTGGACATTTTATTTTTCACCCTTTCCTCTCCCCCCCCCCTCAATGTTGACAGGGGCTGAACTTGCATTTAAACGGCATTGGAAGTGCCCCTATCCATCGCAGCAACCCCGAAAACCATGCATTCGACACTACTCTCGGTCAGTTTGGACATTTTATTCTCCCTTCTTCCCCCCAAATGCTGATGAGGGGGGGGGGGCTAACTTACACTAAAACGACATCAGGAGTGTCACTATTCATCTCAGTGATGCCAAAAACTATTGATTCGACACTAATCTTGGTCAGTTTGGAGATTTTATATTCCCCCCTTCTGCCCTCCCTCGCCTCTCTCCAAATGATGATTAGGGGTTGAACTCTTGCTTAAACTGCATTGAGATTGTCACTTTTCCTCTCAGCGACCCCGAAAACTATGAATTCAACACTAATCTCGGTCATTTTTGGAAATTTTATATTCACCCCTTCTCCCCCTCCCCTAACGTTGAAAGGGGAGGGGGCTGAACTCTCACTTAAATGGCATCGGGATTGTCACTGCTCCTCTCAGCAACCCCGAAAACCATGGATTTGACACTACTCTAGGTCATTTTGGACATTTTATATTCCCCCTTCTGCTCCCCACCGACAATGATTGGGGGCTGATCTTGCACTTAAACGGCATCAGGAGTGTCACTGTTCCTCTCAGCGACCCCGTAAACTATGGTTACCACACTAATCTTGGTCATTTTGGAGATTTTATATTCCCCCCCCCCCCAGCCTTTACCCCTATGCTAATGGGGGAGCTGAACTCGCACTTACACGACATCGGGAGTGTCACTATTAATCTCAGCGACCCTGAAAACTATGGATTTCGACACTAATATCAGTTGTTTTCGATTATTTTTACATGTGCCCCCTGCCTCCCCTAGGGGTGGTAGGGAGTCTTACCCCCTCAGTGTTTCCCGCGGGAGTAAGAACAACATCTGTACAAAATTTCATCTGAATCGGATGGACTGCTCGGGAACGCATAAAGAACACACAAAGAAACATTCTCTTATATATATATAGATTGCATTCAATCTTCAAAATACCAAAGTAACAACACATAAACTAGCCCTTTAGGAAAGACATCCACTCAGTTCTAACCATTTTATGAGGTAATATCAAATATGTACATAACAATATTATATACATTTAAAAATTTCCAGCAACAAAATTTTTTTTGGCAATTCCTGCTTTCTATTTTACTCATCATCAAAACATCTTCCCTAGCAAATTATTTGAATCATCAATTACCAATCAAACTAATAATTTCTTTCATTCAAGTGTATATAACATTGCTTAAATGGCAATAAGCATTGTATTAATTAAAAAAGTTAAAATAAAATTATATTTTTCTCTAATACATCTAATTATTTTTGCTGATAATGATAGAGAAATATACCTTGGCTTCTTATTAGGAGTATCAGGGGCCCAGTCACCAGAGCGTCTTGATCCATGCTTAGGACTGCTAAATGGTGAAGGTGAGTCACCACCAGCATCTGCAGTAGTTTTTTTTACACCATCCACTGCATTTTGTTGATTGAATAATGCATCTTCTTCTGTATAACAGTGTAAAAATATAAAGAGAAAATATATCTAAACATCGTTCTATATGAATAACGATGAACATATCTAATAAATAAGCAGACTAACTCCAATTTGATAAACACCGCACTCACAGTCTAAAATCAGCAAAAACTTGTTTGATTACCTAATAGAAAACACATCAAAATCCTTTACAGTATTTAAAAAAAAATTCAGTAATTCTCTCTGACAAAAAGATCAAGGCAACTGTAAGAGTTACAATTCAAACTGTAAAACTCAGCAGTTAACATCAAGAAGCAAAAAAACACCAATAATTACAAGATAAAAATAACTTTTTATACACCATGTTTTAAAATTTTCTGTTGAATCATATAAACTTGACAATTCTATGTATTAATAAATACTTTTAAAAATTTTTTTTGATGAATTATCCCATCAACTTGAAAGAAAATGAAGTTAATTGAAAATTAACTTGTATTTAACTTTTTGTTCCCGTCCTGGCTGATAAATAGCTGCACCAGTCTACAAAACAAAATTAACTGAAAATGAATTCAAATCTGCTTAAAGATGGCTAAAAGTATTAAAAAAAAATGCATTGTCATCGTGTTCTGAGTTATTCTAAAAGTTTCAAATGTCTAGCTAGTCGGGAAGTTAGTTAAAAATCAATCCACTGAGAGAAATCCAATGATTGATATATATATATATAACAAATATTAAAAATTTTTAAGCTCATTTAAAGACAACTCAAGACATAAGAACTTAAAATAATTACAGAATAAATTATAAGGTATACAATATTACATAAATGCTTTCTCTATACAGAGTCAACTAAAAATATATTGGTAAAGTTTTTTTAGCTCTTTCATGCTGATATGTCCTTTTAAAATTATTTTAAGTCAGCTGATGAAATAAATATCATACAAGCTATGTTGCTTTCCCCCCCTCTACAATTATAAAGAAATTTACCTTTTTTGAATAACTGAAATATCATACAAACACACTCATCAATAGATAACTAATAAAAGTCTATGCACATGGCTCTGATGAAAAAATCATTTTATCCATAAAAATTTAATAAAGAAATGCTTAAATACTTAAAAAACAAAACAAAAGAAAGTTAGTTTATTTTAATGTTTAAGGATTTCAGTATAATATACTAAACATTACTCTCTTATTATTTCATATGAAAAATGTGTTTTTAAATATTTGAATTAACTCTTTTGAATGAAAAGCACAAGGTATATGTCCCAAATTTTATGATTCATAAACAAATGTGATACTATTTAGAGTATTAAAGGTATTGATAAAACATCAACTAGCAAATACTAATAGAAAACTTCGAAAATAACAGAATATAAGAACATAGTACTAAAATTTTAGGTATCACAGTTTTAGTGTTAATAGTAATATAAAAAGGAGCATCATTTATGCCACTTTGTTGTTGGAGCCAAACGAAAAATTAAAAACTATGATTATGAAAAAGGAAATTTAAGCTAGACCAACAAAACATTTAAAATTATCATTAAGTAAAAATTTACCAAAAATAAATTAAAAACTACTTTCCATTAATTAAGGGCATTCTTTTTATCTGATATTTTTGAATTTATTAGCTCTTTTTTGTATATATTATGAGATTGAATTTATTTTTAAAATCATAACAAAAAATTTCTATATTTATTTGGATTAAACTGTACCAAAAACACATTTAATACAGTGACTAAAATTTTTAAAGATAATTAAGATGTTTTGCTTTTACATCTCCTTCAATAATAATTATTTGAGCATTCTGAAAAGCATCATGAAAATTTCATAGTCATTAACATTATTTTTGTATTATCATTCAAATTCATAGTTCCTTGCTACTACTTAAAAACTGATTTACAGAGTTAAAAGCTAAAAGTGCATCTCTAAAACTAAAACGCTGCAGAAACAGAGTGCTTTCATATATCTCTTCACAACTTCTCTCTAACATACATGCCAAAACCAAAACATATTTGAATAAATATATTTCAGCTTTTGTATCCTTTAAAAAATCATCAAAAACATTATTTAAAATGAAATAGGCAGCTATAAAGGAATGACAAAATTTATCTTAAATAATATTTAATATAATACAATTTATAAAACCACTCTTTTGGGATGGTGATGAAGACTGTAAAAATATGCAATTCCTCTTTAAGTTAGTCTCTAAATATATATTTTATTGGGGGTAATTTTTAGGAATTTTCTGAATTCTAAATTAAAAAAAGGTCTGATAAATATATATCTGAAAAATATGCAAAAAAAAAAAGAGGTCCCACTAAAGCAAATAATTTTTTTGTGTTAAAATTTGAAATTCTATTTGGAAAAAAAAAAATCTGTTATACTACAGGGGTTGCACTAACTTGATCGGGGATCTTATAGTTAAATATTTTGAGTCCCTTGGTCCGATTTCTGTGTTCTTTTTTAATAATTTGAGAACAAAAAATTATAACTTTAAGTTTCTTTCATTAATTATTTTTATTTTATAAACTAAATGGGAAACAGTTTCGAATGCAAGATGAATTATTGTCTCTAATATTTTAAGATCAAAAGAGTAAATGAGATACAAATCTAATAGCTGTCTTATAAATATATTAAAGGATTTAAACAATGAACATAATTTTCAGAATTTTACCTTCAAGATCAGGGCGCATAAGGGGTAAATACTCAGGAATATGTTCTGGCCGTACCAGAAGTTCACGACTTTCGGGCTTTGGATGCTGTAAATTTGGTGGATGTTTAACAGGAAATGGTGCTATTTTGTGAGCAAATGGTACTGGTTCAACATTGTTCACATATTCTTCTATTTCTTGAAGAACAATACCAAAATCCTTAAAAGTTAGAGCTAAGTCATCAAGATTTGGCTCAGCTCTATTATCTAAAAGAAAGATGATTAAATGACACTGATTAAAACTACTATAAATGGATGCACAAAATATGCAACTTCATATTACAGGTATAAAGTATGTATTTTGATGAAATAGAATAATTTGCAAAAATCACAACTGAAGTTCAATATGTTTTAAAATGAATATTCCTGCCCCCTGGCTCTGCATATATCACTAAAAAATCATGTGTTGAGCATTAAACTTCATTTTCAAAGCCATTAAAATGAATACAACTAATGACTTTGCAAAAATTCATCTTCTATACATTGAAAAAGATTGGTGTTTCTAATTAACGTTTCAGTGAGCTATTAGAAACAATAACCTAAATCTATACATAAGATAGCGAGAGTAACATGTTTTTCTGGTACATTTTAGAGGATATAAGCCAAAAAAATGTCATAAAAGCTAGTAAACAGTTAAAAGATAACTGTTTCTAAGCAAACATAACTAAGCTTTCAAACAGATGAGTATTTAACATCAACTAATTATATTTAAGTTTCTACACAGTGTTCAGATTTTTCAAAACTGCCCCTGTGTATATAAATCATGAATGTAGCTCACCCAGGACTATGAAATTGATATCTCCTCAGCTGACTGGGTACTTAAATTTACTAAAAATTTAACTGTCACAGTATGTGAATTGATCCTCAGATATGTGATAGAGTAAGTTTTTAGATTCCACAAAAAGACTAAATAAAACAGCTACCTTGCTTTATGCATATATAGCTGACAACACTGATGAGGATTTTAATCTCTAAATAAACAAAGAGTGAAGAACCAGAAGATATATAAAAATCCAAAAAAGGCTTTGAGAAGGCAGTGTAGAACCAAATACCAAATAACTCATGTTATTTCATTTACGATAACAGCAGGAAAAAAAAAATAAGGGTCATTTAGTTTAAAATAAAATTGAAACAGATCTCAATTCCTCTGACTTTGTTTTAATTTAGCTATTTTTATACTAACCAGATGTTTTAGAATACATTTAAATGAATAGATAAGAAAATTCAGAAAATCCAAATATCAGAAATAACTCAATAATTGCAAAACAACAGTAAACAGATATTTTACCCTCCCTTTAAAAAAATCCATTTAAGTACATCCAAAACTCTTTAATATTGCTTAAAATATAAACCTTAACAGTTACATGAAAAAACATGCCTTAGAAGAAGAAGAAGAAGAAAAAGAAAAAAAAAAAAAATCAGTTTAAAATTTTTAAATATGCACCATGTGTCACTGAAAAAATTCATTATTTTTTTTTCTGTTTAAATGTTATGAGGTCATGGCTATATTACTTGTTTAATTGTAAAATTTTGCAAACTTGGAAAACGGCAGAAATGCAAATCTGTCAAGATGATAACAATAGCACGTTAGTGCCAATAAAACTCTTAAACTCTTTAGCACTACTACCAGATGGTATGAGGATATTTTAAATTCTATCATCATATAATGGAACTCTAGTGAGCTATTATAATGGAACTATACTACTACTACTATAATGGAACTATTATGAGCATGCTACACTTTAAAAAATGAGGTAATAAAGTACCCTGCTCCAAAGTTAGTCTATTACTATAAAGCATTTTTTTTTTTTTCAAATCAGAAGGGTTGACAAAGCTCAAACATGGTTATAATAATACAAAATAGAATTCAGTCATATAATATCGACACATCTCATTTACTTGGAAGGAGTTATCCTTAATCTATATCATCTCATAAAAACCTATCTTTATATCTAATGTACAATTAGCAAGTTTTAACGGTTGTTAAAAGAATGAAAATTTTAAACAAATTAGCACCCCAATTTAGAAGATGGTAGCACCAATTAACATTTTCCAACATGAAAAAACTGTTAAGAAAACAAATAATAAATGGCTACAGCTTTCTATTTTCCTAACATTTTTCAAATATAAGACATTGAAATATCTTTTCCCATATAACATTCAATTGAAATATTAATTTTGGGGCTGAAACAACAAAATTAACTACTTAGTGAAACTTTATAAACATTTAACCTTTTATAAAATGTGGGACCTCTTTCTTATTTATAATCAGTTAGGTAGATAAAAGGCTTTACTTCATCTGTAAAAACAATGCCATAAAATTTTTTTATATTTCATGCTCTTTCATTTTTCAAAATAGACTTTATAATGTTGATAATTTTGATTAGTGAAGAGAAAAAAATTACCAGCTATTTTAGTTTAGGAATAATATAGGTAATAAGAAAAGGTGGGAAAAAATGTCTTTACTCTACAATGGAAGAATGACTACAGTCAAAAGTATATAAATATATATAAACTACTGAGTACATAAGGAAACTAATTAATATATGAGGGGTAAAAAAGGTACAAATTTATTGTATTTGTAATCTTATAACAACATGGGTACTACATGTGGCTTTTATAACAATAACAGAAGAAAATAACTGCTCTCTCCTCCCCTAGAAATTTTATTCTACTGAAATTCTCTTGGCCATGACAGTAGTTCAAATCTCCAATAAAATATTTTATTTTGATACTTTCCGTTAGCCAGGTGCAAGTGATAAAATACTAAATATGGCTCACAAGTCACATTTTTGGCATATTTAAAAACAAACAAACTGTAACTCTCATGATGAATGAGCGGGAATTAAAGTAAATATCTAGCTGGGTGACCTAAAAGCTTTAATATCGTTCAAAATGATCCTTTTTTTTGTAGTCAACGCAGAAATTTAGCTGGGTACGATGTCATAAATGGTGGTGTGCCCTTCCTCAATGATTTTTACAATGTCATTTGGTGCTTATTCACACTTTTTTTTTCATTTATGAAGAAAGCAAGTATATTTCGTGGTTTCTAGTTAGTTTCCCATTTTTTTTCATGCATATTTACTATCTTCAGGGTTATTTAGATGAGTTTCGGAACTTAATTATGTTCTCCCACATGATTCGTACATGTTTTGTTTTACTGACTGCATCGCCAGCAAATTCATGGTATAGCAGGTGGTAGACAGACTGATGGGATGTAACAGTATTGCCAGGACATACTGAAGGCTGCCATGTGTGAGTAGCAAACACAGTTGATGAAGACTACGAGGTATGTTCTCCCACATTATTCATGCCCACTTATCCGCCATTTACTTCCACATTTTGTGTGTAACAATGTATGTTCAAAATATAGCATATCTATAATCTATTTAACAATTTCCCTCAGGTTGCAAGGTTTGCTACTTTTCATTCTTGCAATGGTGATATTTGTAAGTGAAACCAAATGCACTAGGCTAACAGAAAAGTACCTTTATTTCTCATAGCTGACAAATCGTAAGATCAATCTACACATACTAGAACTATAAATTTTTGAAATACAGAATTAGATATCATTTTTTGGAAAAGTCCTTAATCAAACTCCCCACCCCCCCTTCTCTGTGCTTTGCATGTTAATTTTTGCTACTTTGATGTGCAGATGGAAGAAAATTACCAGTTTTACTTTCAGAGGTATTTTGAGTATTGATCTATATATATGAAGGCCTTATTCACATAGTGGGCCAACTCTCCTTTAAAAGAAAAAAAAAAGGAATTCGCCTCACTTTCATGTTCATACAAGTCATTTCTGTATTATTTTAAAACTGGTATACCTCCAGTTTATTTCTGCTGCCATCAGAGGGCCCCACAAATCAGACAAGTTAGAACAAACAAGCAGGAAATTATTTTAATAGTGGTACAGCTCCATGTAGTTCTTTGTGTTTTGACAGCTTGATTCTTTGAAAAGATGATGGATTTTAAAGTGATATCAAATGATGCTGATGGGACTGATGATCCAGATTTTCAAATTACTGAAGGTAAACATAATTAACATAATTTTCTTAGTATTTTGATTTTACATCTTTAAAAACATCCTATTTTTTGAGCTTCCTCTACAGTGAAGTAACTGAATTAAGCAAGGATTTTTTTTCTTTATTTGTTTAAATGATCACAAGCTTCTCATACACATGTTAAAAAGGATCGTGGTTTTAAGAAATTTAATATTTTTTGAGATTTCTATACCAAAATTTCATTGAATCAACTGATTTTCTTTTTCTTTTGTTTTCAAGGGTGGTGTGAAGTACACTCATACATGAGTTAGATTCATCCAATTTTAGAACATTCCCTATAACTCTATAACTGAGAAACGTAGGTTATGTTGCCAACAACAATGGAAAAAGTAGGTTTCTTCTTAATTTATTTTACATTCACACATATTTAAAATTAACTAGTGCTAAATCTTTTTTTATTTTTAAATTTAGATACCAGTACTGATGCAGATGGTGCTTCGAATGAAAATGAACAAAATCATGAAACAGCAGAAGATACTGTTACTGATAGTAGTAGTGAGAATGGTACAGCTGATAAGAGCAAAAGAAAGCATATTCAAAGAAAAAGGTTGTAAGAAAAACAGATAGAGTTGGTTCTCTGTTTAACGACGCTCTACTTAACGACGATCTCTATTTAAAGACGATATTTCCCGGTCCCGGTCCCTCCGACGTAAAAAAATTCTATTTTAAGACGATTTTGTTTCTATTTAACGACGATTTTTTCTTACATGATAAACTTTTTCTTCAACATTTTATCTACAGGAGGGTTACTTTCACTGGGGGAGTTTGGTTTCAATAACAGACCCGGAATTACCTTTATGTTTGTTGCAATCATAGACTTGTTGCAGTGGAAAAAACCGGGGGAGGGGGTGGGGGGAGGATTACTGTTTCTCGGAAGATCGAAAATTCTTCCCTGGTGGATGGAATTTCTTAGTGCGGGTGTGGAATCACATACTACGCAATGTAATTTAAAATAACTTTTTGTGAATAAAATAATGATGATAATAAAAATAACATTTTTAAACATGCCAATATATTAAGAAATATATTGACAGTCCTAAGCCTGTAAAGTGTGAAGGGAAATGTTATTCTTTTACAAATTCTGTTTAAGGACGATCTCTACTTAAGGACGATTTTTCGCGGTCCCTTGAAAGTCGTTAAACAGAGAACCAACTGTATATACGAAACAAATATCCGGAAAAAAAATGGAACACTGGGGAGTTATACCCCACAAAAACTGGTAAAATCGTTTCTCCCAAAACACTTTGAAATTTTAGCTGCAAGTGTGTATGTAGATGTTCAAATAAAATTTCATATGACGAGAGAAAGAAATTCTTTGACCATTTCTGGACTATGGGTGATTTTAATCTCCAAAATACTCATCTAAATGGTTTATGTTCATGTCATTAGGTTAAACACTGCCCAAGAGATGGCTCCGGTTTTTAGAAAAGTTGCATTTACGAATATCAAGTACAGGTAAATGGAACCAGTATAACAGTATGCAAGAATTTTTTCTTGAATACTTTTACCATTTCTAATAGAAGGCTTTCTACGATTTTAACAAACTGCAAGAAAGAAGTAACTCCTCACCTTGATGGAAGGGGTAAACATAAGAACAGATTCTCTACACCTGAAAGCCTTATAAATGATGTAAAAGAACGCATTAAAAGCTTTCTAGTTTTTGAGAGCCATTATCGAACGGGGGATAATCCCCACAAAATTTTTTTAAATCCTGAACTTAGTGAGGCCAAAATATACAATATGTATAAAGAAAAACTTGTGTCTAAAAATAAGCAATTTGTGGGGGAACACATCTATCGAAAATATTTTACAAACAACTTCAACCTCACATTTCGACCTCCACATAAAAATACGTTCAGTTTTCATGACAAATTACACTTTAAAATTAAAGCTTCTTCAATTGAAGACAAAAAAAAAAAAAAAAAAAAAAAAAAAAAAAAAAAAAAAAAAAATTCAAACTGAAAAGGAGCAACATCTTAGGAAAGCTGAAGCTGCAAGAACAGAAATGGCTACCAACATTGAATGCAGTAAAGAAGATTACAAGATTTTAGTGTTTACCTTTCACCTACAAAAAGTCCTAGCACTTCTTAAACTGACAACATCGATATCTTACTATAAAAGAAACATTAAGTTTATAATTTTAGATGTCACAATTTAACAAATGATAGTATCCATATGTATTTATGGATGAAACATCTGGTTTAAGGGATTCACAGGAAATTGGTACCTGCTTACTGAAACATTCACAAATCTGATACTTCCCAGAAATACGTAGTTGCTTACAGTGACACATGTGGTTACCAAAACAGGAATATAAACATTGCTTTAACACTAATGAAAGTGACACAAGATCTTGAATCAAGAGTCAACACTTTCGATTTAAAGTCCACTCTTATTATAAAATCTCAGGTAATTCCAGAACTGACCTCAAGGAGGCAGGCCGGAAAATGTTTTAAGGACATGATTTTTGGAACCTGGAATGTCTTCTCTTTATATCATAGTAAAGGACTTTTAACTTGAACAAACTGGAGGACAGATATGTAGTAGATTTATTTGCTGTCCAAGAGATATGATGGATACTTTTTTTTACAACTGCTATGGAAAGAAACGAATATTTTGGACTGGCATTTTTTGAGCAAACAAATTAAAAAATCTTGTTTGGGATTTTAAGGCAAAGTTACTTAGAATCTGTAAAATCAGATAAAAAGGCTCATGCACCTACTAAGAAGAAAGATGATACTGAGGAGATCTTTTATGAGAACTTACATGATATGCTTACCTCTTGCCCTAAAAGTAATGAGAAGATTATGTATGGTGAATACCAAAATTGAAAGAGAAACAATGTAGACCAACTATTTGAAAATTCAATTTACATGAAGAATCAAATGACAATGGTACTAGATTGAAAAATTTTGCTGCAATGCACAACATGGTTACTGCCAGTACTTTTTTTAACACAAGAACAACTGCAAGATGACAAGGAAGTCTCTAGACCATAATACCTTCAATCCAACTGACCCTGTTCCATCAAATGTGACAGAAGTAAAATGTTGTGGTGCAAAATTTGCCACTATTTGGTTATTGCTAAATTGAGAGGTAGAACCTCTAATGTAAGAAATATTCAAGAGGAATGCTTAAATAAACTTAATTGCAACAAGCTGAAGGATCTAGTAATAAGACATAAATATGAGACTGAATAAGAAAACAAACTAATACCAACATATATACGCACTATCCAAGATTTAGATAGGGAATGGACTGTTATCAAGACTGCAACTATGGATACTGGAAATTCAACAGTGTGAAAAATCAAAAGAACGGACTGCAACAATTGGTTTGAGGAGGATTGTGCATTGGGTATTTAAAAAAAGATAAAATACTACAGAGAAGACATACAAGAAACATTACAGTAGAATACATAATGGCTAAGACAGACGAAAAAAGAATCTACAAACCAAAGAGATTGTTTCAAGGAAATACTCAAGGAATTTACTCTTTGAAATCAAAACATTTTTTTAATATGGAGACTATCCTTTAAAATTGAATGTCTAATTTAATATACCTGAGGTATTTTAATATGCTACACTGCCTCTCTGACAAAGGGTTACAATTATTTATTTTAAGCTTATGAGATATAATACGAAGGGTTACAATTATTTATTTTAAGCTTATGAGAGTTAGTTAATTAGACCATGGTCTAAAGTTGAAAGAAGATTTCAAATCCTTATGAACATAATATAAACTGGAACTGAGAATAAAACCCAGTAACTCTGAATTTCAATAGCCAGTGCTCTGTTCACTAAATAGCAAATTCAACAGCATGACCAAAAAACATTTTAACGCCTATGAATCCCATCCACAGAAAAAAGAAAGTATACTGCCCTTTCTCCTCAGAAATCCTAGTTTACAAACTTATACATTTCACTAAATTGTTAACAGTTAATTAAAAAAAAAGAGTTATTTTGTTTATGTATACAGTGAGCATTTAGTGATATAGCATTAATACAGTAAGTATTCATACATGGATGGAAACTGAAATAATATTGCAATAACAGTATATCACGTTATGACTTTACGAAATATTATACGATCCTTTCTTCAGTAAAAAATAATCTAGAAAACCATTCACATAATCTCATATAAGTCTCAATAATTATCAATTGAAAAATTTAGGGGGTGAAGACAGTGGTGAATTCAGGACCAGGAGGCCAAGGGGGTGCAGGCTCGTGAATAAAAATATTTTACCATGTAATTTTCTTAAGTTATATAAAATATTTAAAAACAAAAAGAATGTTTGTTTTAAAATAAAAATGTGAAAATTGGGCTAAGCTTTTGTATATGACCAGTTGATTGCCAAGGTGATTTTGCACCAATTCTTTTGGTGTGGCTTGTTCTGCTCCCTGAGAGAGAGTTCCCCATGACAAGATGCAACCTAAGGGTTGCAAGCAAGCAGATCCAATATATCACAAAAGTAGTAAAAAAAAAAAGTCAGTATTCGGATTTGCTCTCCAGTAATTCTGACCGTTTGAGCATACTAAGGATTAATTGCAAGAGTTAGCAAACTTGGATTCATTGCATGTGTTGGTAATTGTACAATTTTCTTTAGTTTATATATTTTAAATAGCATGGTGTATTTCTACATGTACATAGCATAATATATTATTATATAATACATTTATATTAAATTGAGATAGTTTGGATTAGATTGTTATATTGGAACAAAATTGGGATGTGTGGGTACATCCAAATGGTGTGGTTTCCTATATAAATTAATATTTCAAGCTGTATTTTTTCAAGGTAACTTATTTTATTTTAAAAAGGTAGCAATATTTTAAGCTGTAGTTCTTTAGAAGTAACTTATATTATAGTTATAATTGTAGTTATAAGTTGACCAATGATGGACTTAAGTATAAAAACTTTGAGACCATAATTAAGTAAAAATATTATTTTTCTAGCTTTTTTGAATTCTAAGAATGATGTACTCTAATAAAAAACTATATTTTTGTTTACAAAAAGAAAGTCACCACCAGATAACTTACAAGTAATTTGTATTCACTAATAAAGTCTTTATTACTATTTTATTACTTTATTAAGAAAGGTAAATAAAGAAATTGTCATGCATATTGTTAAATCGGAAGCATAAAGGGGGCAGGGTTAAAGAATCGGGCTGGAGTAAAAGCTGGCATCAAGTTTAGCATGAAAAATATTATTTGGTGAACAACTGGTATAATCTTATTAGTTTGTAAATTAAATCTATATGTATATTATTTAAAAAAACAAAAATATAGTATAACACTACAATAACAAATGTTTTCAAGTAAATGTACAATGGTTAATGCGTTATTAAATGGATGGTAAAAATTTATATTTTTCTTATTGTCTTCAAATGAATTGGAAGGGGTCCCAAAGTGAAATTTGGCATAGAGCTGCAAAACTTCTAAATCTGTCACTGTGTAAAGTTTTTCCTATAGTACTTTTTATTTCAAAACTTACTATCTTTATTCATAACCTATCTGTTGATTCATTTGACAATCACCCATTAAATGAGACCATATAGATTGCTACCACAAAGACCTGACAATAGATAGGGAACATAAAAGCTTAAGAGACTATTTTATTTAAAGTAAGATCTTAGAATAGGATGAGAATCTCCCAGCCCCTCAAAGAATATCGTTAACTCTCAGCAATCCTGAGGACCTGATTGTCATATACTCTAAATTCATATTACTATTCTATTTTATAACATATGTTTATGGTACCTGACTGATTTCCTTAAACTGGATAGAAAATTATTTTTGATATTTTAATTAAAATATATAATACGAAGTTCAATGTTCTCCCAACTCCCATGGATTTGGTTAATTAATTTTGCTTATGCGATTAATCATCTTATACTCTAAACAAAGTTAAAGATGTGAATAGATTAAAAGGAAAATATAAAATGAATACATTAAAAATTCCCTTGATTCTTATGAAGAAAATTACTCTGTCAAAGCCACTAATTTCTTTTATGAAACTATACATGGCTATTAATAGTACAATGTCTTCTGATAATAACAGTATAAACTTTAACAACCCTTAGAAACTGAATAAACATTTAAATCTGAATTATAGATCCTGACAAAACCCTTAACATGATAAAATTTAGAAGCAGTATTTTATTTGTTATATTAAAAAATATAATCCCAAAACAATAGTTTATAAATAAAGCATTTGGTTATGGTGTTGCTAATGTGACAGTTATTTGTTTAATAATTAACTTCTCATTATGAGAGGATATATAGAAATTCAATAAAACATTAATAACAAACCAAGATGCTATTGTGTTTTCAATGATTTTCACTCATTTTGATCAACACACCTTAATGATGATCAACAAAAAATCACAATAGTTGACTGGTGGTAAGTAGATTACAACAGTATTTGGAGGGTTTCAGTGAGGTGATGTGAAGCAGAGTAAACAAAGATCTGAATAACAATATGGAATCGGAAATCAGCCTTAAAACTGTGTTTTCCTCGTAATTATGTGAAAACGTGTTATTATGCAAGGAATGTGAAGTTGAAAAATGATAATCAACGGCATTTAAAAGGTATATACTCAAATTAACATATGTCATAAAAAAATTAGCCTTACTATAAAATATAAAAATTCAATATTAAACTCAATTCTCAAATATGTTCTACGGAAAAATGTTATCTATATAAAATTACCTAAACATATAATATATTAATAACAACATAGTCAGTTATTCATTATAGATTAAAATTTGTTCAGATCGCAAAAATGAAAACGCTTGTTACAGGAAGAAGCAAGTTGTTCAACTATCGAACAGTCTAGCACGCTTACGTACATTGAATGCTATACTGATGAACAGACTTAGCAATTTCAAGCACATATCTTTGCAAAACATCAACAAGAATGTCCATAGGTGATGCCTGAACAGCATGCCAACCAATGTTTTGACATATTTGGGCGACACATATTTTTAATGCATCCTTTGCAAAAGAACTTGCCATTTTTCGTCACATGCTAATCAACATTTATATTGTACATTAAGCACATTATTCATGTAAATGATGCACGGTTTCCAAAACAACCATCTTCAAAACTAATAGCACCATAACAAGATAGAATAATCCGGTATGAATGATTCTACGAAAATAGATTCATGGGGCAAGCTATGCAGCTTAATTTGCTTTCGCAAATTTTGCTATCTTTGAAAAGCCACAAATCTTCACTGAAGAAAACAGAGAGTTTTAAACAGTGATGAAGGTAGTTTTGTACTTGAGACGAGATTGCCATGATCTTAGTTTCAGACCTGCAAGGTTCCCTCAGAGAAAAGTTGACATAACTAATTAAACTTAAAATGCCTTCTGCTATTATTCACCTAATTCACTCTTATCTGCTTAACAGAACCTTTAAAGTCGCCACACACAATCAATTTCCTCACTTCGTAACATTAATGTTGGAGTTCGGAAAAGGGCGTTCAGCTTTTTATCGAAGCTTAATAATGGTCACGCCGAAGGTCCTAAACGGCCTTTTCGTTTTAAAAACAGAGCTATTACCTCCGACTATAAAGTTGCTAATTCATTTGTGCAGTTTTTTGCTGACTCCAAGAAGAAAGGGTATTTTGCAAGAAGCCAATCTAGGAAAGTTATTCAAAATTTAAAATATAAAGTAAACGCAGGGATTCCATTGGAAAATAACTTATCTATCTTCAACGCCCCTATTAACTCAAACGAATTAAGGAGTTCACTTAAGTGTCTCAAAACACGTAAGTCCCCAGGTGAGGATGGTATATTCTCTGAGTTCCTCATGCACTTAGGACTTAGAGCTTTTGAATTAATTTTGAGGTTTTTCAATAAAATTTGGTCTTTGGGATATCTGCCCTCCTACTGGTGTAAATCTGCAGTTTTTCCGATTTACAAAAAAGACAAGGATCCAGGGGCAGTCCAGAGTTACAGGCCGATCTCTCTGACAAGTATATTATGTACGACCTTTGAAAGAATCATTATCAATAGATTGAACTGGTTTTTGGAGACTAGAGGCATTCTTGAGGAGGAGCAGGCTGGATTTCGAAGATTCAGATCCACCAACGATCATGTTGCCCTTCTTAGTCAGTCCATTAAGGACGCTTTAGACAATAGCCACATTCTATCTGCTGTCTTTGCGGATTTCAAATCGGCTTACGATCTGGTACGGAGAGAAAATATTCTTCTGAAGCTCTCTGATATGGGCGTTCATTCGAATATGTTAAATTGGTTTCGTGGTCTTCTTAATAACCGTATTTGTAGGGTTCGGTATAACAACTGCTACTCGAAGTTTAGATCCCTAAAGACTGGTCTGCCACAGGGTGCAGTGTCTAGCTGCATTCTGTTTAATGTTTACATTAATGATCTAATTAGCAAACTGAAGTCTATTGATGGTATTAAATGCTTGCTGTTTGCCGATGACCTAGTTGTTTGGACCGATTCTCCTAAGTCTGTTGCGAAACAGTCCATTGAACCCACATTAAATAAAGCTATGCTCATTTTGGAGAGCTGGTCAGAGGAAAACAATATGAAAGTTTATTTGGACAAGACTTTTGTGCAATCTTTTTCTCTTACCCATCAACCCTTCCATCCACAGATATTTTATAAAGACCATATTATCCCGATGTCAGAAAAGTTTAAATATCTGAGTGTAACCTTCGACAGAAAACTCTCGTGGAACTCACATATTGAGGACGTCACTACTCGGGCGTCGAAGAGACTGTCACTCTTGAAGATCCTGGCGGGTTCGAAATGGGGTTGCTCTAGATCTACCTTAAATCAAACCTATAATGCTGATGTTCTGCCTATCCTGACCTACTGCTGTGAACCGCTGGTTTCTGCTTCTGAGAAAGTAATTGATTCTCTTGAAAAACTTCAAAATCAGGCCTTGCGTCTTATTACTGGCGCGGTGAAATCCACCCCAATTGACTATTTGTTGTTGTGTTCAAGTAACAGGCCTCTCAGTATAATTATTAAGGAACGCGCCCTGTTGTTATGGGAGAAAATAGTAAGAACTCCCGGTTGCATGTCCATGTGGGATCATGTCTCTACTGAGACCGAGCGTAATTTAAAGACCCAGAGAGGCTTTGTACAGGGGGTTACCGCATTTATTTCTCACCTAAACATCGATTTTGGAGCTCAACAATTTTTATTACCTCGTAACCCCATCGAAGCCAAGACCTTTTCTATCCGTCTTGGCTTGAGCCAAAGTGTGTTAAAAGCAGAGGACAGTGATAAAATCCTAAGATCAGTGGCATACGAAACTATAAATACCCTCTACCCTGTTTCACATTGGCTCAGGGTCTATACGGATGGCTCTAGAACAAGTGATTGTGTAAACGTTGGAGCCGGTGTTCATTGTGAGCTGTTCTCATTCTACTCTCCTGTTGGTACTCATGTTTCAGCTTTTGATGGGGAAATCTCAGCTATCCGTTTGGCTCTTATCCAGCTTCAGAGCCGATTAGAGCGTTTCTCAAGAATGGTGATTCTCTCAGATTCAAGAGGAATGGTGATTCTCTTAGATTCAAGAGCAGCTCTTCAGGCTATTGACTCCCCATGTTTCTCTCGATCCAAAGGTATTGATAACTGTGTTAACCTTCTGGAACAATTGCGAAACATAATAAAACAATTACCTTACAGTGGATCCCGGCCCACTGAGGAATCGAGGGGAACGAGTTTGCTGACTTCCTAGCGAAAAGGGGGCTTCTTTTTTACAGTTAAACAACCAGGACTTGGCCTACCATTCCATCAAGACAATTGTCAAAAAGACCCTCAGGTGTTCCTTCTCGCAGGTTGTTGCTGCTAGAAGCGATCACAAGCCTTGGTATGTTCATGTCTATGATATCCCTGAGTGGCCTAGAGGTAAATCTGTGGCAATGCTACGGCTTTTTTCTGGCCATGATTGCCTTCGCAAGCACCACTACAGAATTTACTTGGCTCCCGACCTTCTTTGTCTCCTGTGTAACAACCAGGAGGAAATGGACTTGCTTCGCCTTGGTTCTTGCCCTGCTCTACCTTCCGTTTCTTTATGGGAGCGATATTGGATTGCCAGACATAAGTTGATGGATTAACGGATGCCATTTTTCTATCTTGTTCCTGTAATTTTGCTTTTTGATATCTGTTGTCCTGTAATACTTGCCATTGGAAATAATATATATAGATATATATACATGAAATAAATTTCAAACCTTTCCGTTATCGTTAAAAACGTCAATCCAAATTCTTTCATCCTATTGCAATAAAGCATTATTCCTCAATTTTGACCCGAAGTAATCTATTAGTTTTCCCCCTAAAGCCACGAGATGACTCGTTATATAACAGTTATATAAGATTGGAGAACTTTCGAGGATCATGCCATATGACGCCTCATAGTCAGGTGATGAGTTTAGACCAATCAAAGTTCAGCGCGCCTTAAATCCGCGCTTTTTTTCGGCGATTCTAAGTGCTTTTGTGTTCGTACTAGCAACCCAACATGACGTGAGTTTGAGGTCTCCGTCCCTATTTTGCAGTGCTCTGCGCTGTCGGGGCCTTTTCCCCGGCATCTGTGCAGTTAAGATGGTTGTAATCCTGTTAAAAGATGTCCAACAAAATTTCGAAGAATAAAAAAACTTTTTGTGACCAGATGCTTCTTTCCTGGCGTCAGATCTTAATTCCTCTTCATCTCAGCCATTTCCAGCCACTTCGACTACACATTAAAAATCCGACAGGCTACGATTTTCGGGCCTGTTGAGCTTCGCCACCGCCGTAGCGCTAATCTTACATTTAAGTCGCGTTGGATGTGGAACCAGCGCGTGAAGACTCTCAATGGATACACAGGGCATTATGACCCCAGTATAGCGACTTTATAGTCCGATGAGAGTGACGATGAGTTCGAAAACAAAGTTTGAGAGCACCGTGCAAGCTCCTGCGATGATGGTTAACTGCGAACGACAACTTAAGTTTCATGCCATCTCTTGAGTATTCAGTTCTGAAGAACGTGTGCGCATCCGAGCAACAAACGTGACCAGGGAGATTTCCCAGCGAACTGATAAACGGTCATTTTTTGCGTCATCCGATGCAACCAGTGTGGGTAGTAGTGCTTTTGAAAACAGGGTGCTCTGATCGTGAATTTGACAGAAATTTTCTTTGTTGGAAAATTCAGTTTGTGCCTGACATCAATTGTACAGCTGTGTTTTCGCATTGAGAAAACTTTTTCTGGGAAATGTTCCTTCAAATGTTAAAAACTTTACTTCGGAAAAGACATTTTTCACCGTGCAGGACTGATTCGACAGAGGAAAACACAGCGATGAACGATATCAAGAAGATAACAATTTGTATGTGTTGGGAAACTAGATGGGTGAAATAAATAAATAAATATTTTAAGGCATTAACGGCATAGAGGTAAGCTGAAATTAAATCTATATTCTGAAAATGAGATAGGTCTAGGATTTATTGATATTTCTTAATAGTAAGCATGTTTTATACCTTATGTAATTAATACTTTGAGATTGGGGAAAGTTTAAATGTTATTATTCTAGGAAACTCCAGTATGTTAATCCAGTTGTTTTTTATTTGGGGGGGGGGAGCAAGCGAAGTACTATGTATTAAATTATGAGTGATTGAAAATTTTTATTTCATTAATTGTTAAGAAAATAAGAATTTAAAAGATTTCGTCGAAAAGTCATATAAAACTGAGACAATTTTTGAACAATTTACTATAAATTCCGATCTTCAGAGATGGTGACAGCCTTTTAGCTTTTATATTTGATTTTTATGTTTTTATATTTTGAATTTAAAAGAAATTTTTGAGACTTATATTTGATAAATTTACTATAAATGTGTGTGTTTTTAGTGTAATTATTAAGGATTTTTGATAATATAGTTGCAATTTGATGAAAATGTATAAATTCTGTATCTGTTTATCGCCCCAATTCTAAATCGTCGCAGAGAAAGAAAAAAATAAAATAAATCCGCTCCGCTGATGAGAACCTCTATTATAAACAAACGTAGGCATTTTTGAGTCGGAGGTCAACCCGGCGCCAACTTAAACACATGGCTGGAGCGGAAATTACTTGCTCATCATTATTTTTCGGTAAAACAGAAATCACGCAGAAGTTGAAACTGTTTTCATTTTTTTACATCATGATATATTTTGTTTTCGTTTTCATTACGTCATTTGGATTTTCGTGCGGGTTTGTGAGTGTGACTTAAATAATTTTTTTCTTCTCATTAAGTGATTTTGATATTTTTAGTTTCAGTGATTAAAATGCTTTTAATTTTCATATTGTATTCTTGTGGTACATTTTTCGCAAAGCTTGGAACTTTGTTTATCAAAAGATGCTGAGAGTGTGTTAAAGAAAAAAAGACTGAGATGTATTAACCTCAGATAAAAATTTCAGGGGACTTAAAACAAACTCTCCCAAGTACCACAAATCATTTAGTGTATATTTAAATGTTTTTGATGTTCGTGTTTTATAATGAATATTTTGATATTTTTAAATTTTTGATGAGCCTTGAATATTCAGAGATTAATAATTTTTGTATCCGGATACCATCCAGGTAAAATCCATGAAAGTAATTTTGAACTTCCTGATATATGTTAAAGTGATCCTGTATTTCACTATTATGACATTTTATATTTTTCCCTAATCTACCCTATTATCACTAGAATGTGCACGCTTCTAACTAAATTTGAATATTGAAAGAAATTAATGAGTGAAAATAAGTTGAACCCGAATTAAGTCAAACCAATTTTTCTTCCAATAACATACCCTCAACCTAATTGAAATTTAAGTCCATATTGACTCTGTTGAACCCAGAGCTCCAATTATAATTTAATTTATTTCCCAAATGAGTCGGTTCGACCCCGACCACAATTTTAATATAATTCCAAAATGAGTCGGTTCAACCCCGACTACAATTTTAATATTAATTCCTTGAGAATTCGGTTCGACCCCGAACGCAAAACAATCTACAACCAACCCAACCCAATGGTAGCTCAGTGGGTCTGAATTTAGTGTGTTTTCGCAGGCCTCGGTGGATTTTATCACACCGCAGATTGTCACATTTGGAGACCTAGGTTAAGTTCATTGCTCCAGTGGTGTAAATCCATCTTTCCCTAAATTAAAAAATTAATGTTGAGTGTTATTAGTTGAATTCAAATTAAGACAATTTTTGAAAGTATTTTTTTTAAACCCTGTTTTTCCTAATTGAACCATATTCCCAATTATTTAATATGTTTATTGCCATTCTATCTAAATTTAGTTTGCTTGCTATGTTGAAATGTATTTATAAATTTTCCTTATTATTACTATTATTTTTCTTTCATGATGCATTTTAAAAAGGGTTATTTGTCAGTTTATCTCTGAAGATATTTACAAAAAATTTTAAAAACTGTATTACCTAATCATCATGAAGCCTAACCCCATGTTTTGACAGACTTTTAAGTACTATTATGCTCCTAATCCAACAACAGTAAATAAATACAATTCAGATAACCTATTCTCTTAAATTGAACTAGAAACCCCAAAATTAAAGAATTATGGTAAAACTTGAGAATCCACCTGACAGAATCGAATCATACCTGAATAACGACAAACCTCATGATCCCTGAGATCCATTTCCTTTTTGATTTTATTTTTTTTGGGGTGCCTAACACATCTTGACTCCATTTTTTGATGGTTAAACTTTGCGTGTTGTCTACATAAATTAAATAATAATAAAAACCTATCTTTTAAACTTCCTCTTAGAAAACCTATTATGTGTAAACTTCTGGATATCCTGGGTGAAACCACCGAATATGACAACTCTACTTCTTTCATCTTTCATAAATTCTCTCCTTCTCGAAGAATCTGTCCGATCACCCCCCTCTATCGTCATTTTTGGAAGTCATCCCAGCTGCCTATTAAAATTAACAAACCCTCTCCACTTTTCATTCACCTAAGGTGCTGAACAAAACAAATACTTTGACTAGAATGGCCAAAGACAGACTGTGGATGACCGCACCTTTGCCCTCCTAGTTCTTATTCATACTTCCATAGGCATGACAAACGTCCACTTTTCCTGTTTTCCCATCTCGTCCTAAACAAGATGATGTTTTTGGCTGTCATGTCCTGTGGGAGAATATCGGTTGGTCCACAGTACGGCCACTTTTACGCAAACAGCTACACACCTCCTCACTCCTTAGTAGTAGAGTTATGAAAGAATTTGAACCTAAAGCGGTTGTGGGTTACACACACACACCAACACAAATACCTTTACAGAAAAAATTGTTATGAAGTAGTGTAGTCCATGATAAATTTTTTTTCATTCCATTTTTAAGTGTCCATTGAAATTTTGTTGTGAATTTGAAATAGTGCCATACTCATCCTAACCTGTAATTTAAGTGTATTGATATTTTATTATTTTGTTTAGTGATATTTTATGATATATTGTATGATATTCCATGACTGGTACGGACACACAAGGATGATAGTAACACAAAATTAAAATTTTCAATACCTGAGTCAAAATTTTATTCAAAATTACTCTTCCAAAATTTTAGTCATACTTACCCTTTTGTTACGCGGTTCTCGCCTGATGGAGAGCCTTGCTGAGGGAGCCGGCCCCTCACGCAAGTCTTTTCCGGAGGGGGCGGGAAATTGAAAAAAATTTCAAACCTTTCCGTTATCGTTAAAAACGTCAACCAAATTCTTTCATCCTATTGCAATAAAGCATTATTTCTCAATTTTGACCCGAAGTAATCTATTAGTTTTTCTCCTAAAGCCACGAGATGACACGTTATATAACAGTTATATAAGATTGGAGAACTTTCGAGGATCACGCCATATGACGCCTCATAGTCAGGTGATGAGTTTAGACCAATTAAAGTTCAGCGTGCCTTAAATCCGCGCTTTTTCTCGGCGATTCTAAGTGCTTTTGTGTTCGTACTAGCAACCCAACATGACGTGAGTTTGAGGTCTCCGTCCCTATCTCGCAGTGCTCTGCGCTGTCGGGGCCTTTTCCCCGGCATCTGTGCAGTTAAGATGGTTGTAATCCTGTTAAAAGATGTCCAACAAAATTTCGAAGAATAAAAAAAACTTTTTGTGACCAGATGCTTCTTTCCTGGCGTCGGATCTTAATTCCTCTTCATCTCAGCCATTTCCAGCCACTTCGACTACACATTAAAAATCCAACAGGCTACGATTTTCAGGCCTGTTGAGCTTCGCCACCGCCGTAGTGCTAATCTTACATTTATGTATATATATATATATATATATATATATATATATATATATATATATATACATAATAGAGCACACACAGTCTTTTTTGAATGAAGGTTGAAAATCTGTATTCCGAATTCATTGTGAGAACACATATATTTTTCAATAATAATGTATAATATAATGTCAATAATATAATGTCCTTATATACCATGAGGCTTGCAGGCTGTTTCAAGACGGTAACACCCATTAGGATAGTCAACGTTACTCCTTTTGGAAAGACAGTACAAAAACATCCATGCCTTGTCAGGGATTCAAACACAGGCCCATGTAGTGGTAACTTTCAACCTTTCAACGCCATCCATTATACCGTGTGCCGAGTGTATTTCGACATTTAATATAATGGTGATGGAGAGATGTAATAGCATTTACTTTTAAGAAAGTTCCATTTTATTTTACTCAAATATAAATACAAATAAAATAAACCTCGCGAATTTATTTTACATTATTTGAAAAAAAAAATTTGGATGACTTGAATGAAGCCTCATTATTGATAGCAAAGACATTCTCATTTTTTAAGAGACTGACATCACCAAACAACCTAATTGTTGAAAAGTTTAACGATCATTCATAAACTTCCATAGGACTAAAACGTCAAAAGTTACCTCTTGTTTTTTAGACGGTGATGATTTCGATTAAAAAATGCATTGTCTACACCGTCGGTATGTATACTCTTCCATCCAATTCCTTGAAATCGATATGAAATTTCTTTAATCGATAGAGCTAAATAAAAATATACTCTTTGCATCAAGAACATTTTATCAAACAATGAAGCAAAGACAAACCAAGGCCAATAATATACCAAAGACCGAGAAACAAAGTTGTAAGGCGATCCAGTATTGTTTGTTTTCTATGGGTCCAACGAAACGTGTTCGGAAGTTTCAGATTAACAGTGCACGACAATTAAAAAAATAAATAAAATAAAATCCCATGAAACTAGGAAATAATCTAAAGAAAAAAAGGCCTCTTTGGCCATCACTTCAATTTTACCCGTGAGCAAAACATTTCTGTTCAGTCTTTGATATTATTAAAATGGCAACTGACCACTGGAAAGAACGATAACAAACCGTTATAATGCATATGAAAAATATTCATGGCGGGAAAAAAATCAGTATCTTCGAGTGGCAAAGTGAACAACAAATATGTACAAAATGACAAAGTAGAGAAAGTAGGGAATTTTTGAGGAACGTCACTGAAAGTAATACTTATTCACTTCGCTGTGGTAGTACAACTTGTAGCTCTCGAGGTTGAGAACTAAGGTCCGAATTCCGGTAGTGGCAAACGTCATTAAAAACCCTTAATGCGGTAGGACTTTAAAGACAATTAATTGTCTTGCTATGTTCTAAAACTTAGCATCAGTGCACTTGTTCAATTTGGATAAATTTAGGATGGACCTACAAAATGTTTTGAGTAATTACGAATGGTTGTCTAATTAAATACTGTAGGTCAGCACTGATTATTCCTACATATATAATTTTTATCAAATTACCCAAGCGATTATACAACAGAATTCTTAAAAAGAGAGGAATCAAATCTGGCATACTTATCTGTAGATATGCAGGTCCGTGCTGTCATTAAAAGTATTTTAATGTTTACATACAGCCATTTTTATTTTGTATACATCATTTTTAGCTTTTGACTGAAATCTACATTTAGCTGTATAGCATCAGTTCTGTGACTCTTCAGCAGTTAGTCGTTCTTGGAAAAGACGAGTTTCAGTTAACTGAGCAACCTTTTTCTTAACAGAAATGAATACTGCGAAATATACGAACTTTGAGTCTTTTAAATGTTAAACGCTAAGAAGTTTCATCTTTTAAAGGAGAGCTAGGCAAACACAGTGAAAAGTGCGAGCTTCAACTTTCACATCCAACGCTGGATGGCGCATGAATGGGAGGGTATCTGATAATTATATATGTCGGAATAATCAATGCTGACCTACAGTACTTGTCAGACCATTTGTCCTTACTCAAAACTTTTTTCAGATCCCTCCTAAATCCTATCTGTATACGTGAATGTATCTTTCGTGACGATTTCTTTACAGAGATCCAGAGTTATCAGTAAGCAGGGCCGGAATAAGACATTGTAGGCCCATGGGCAAAGGAACTGTGAGGACACCAGTGATATCAGATTAGGCATAAATCGCTTGACAAATGTTTATTTTAATATACCTAATATGTCTTTATATTTTCGCAGTTTTATATAGATATGAAGTTATGTGCAATGCGACTAGTTCGCCTATAGTTGTTGTTATTGTTATTTGTTGACTCCGGGCATTTCTACTTCTCTGATCACGAAAAAGACGAATAACTGCTAGTGTCATGCGACATTTGCACCACTCTGTATTTTTAAAAAGTAAAAAAGAAGACAGAATTTATTCTTACGAGGTAAACAACAATGGCAGTTTAAACATTTTCTTTGCGTTATTTCGAAAACATCGGTAAATTGTAACTTTAAAATATTATTTTAGAATATTACGTATTTTCGATTGCCATAAGAGTAACTCTGTTAAGTCTTTCTTGTGCCATTGTCGATTTGTATGCTTTCTTCAAATGTTTCATTTTAGAGAAACTCCTTTCTCCTGTTGTATTAGTTGTTGCTATCAAGCACATGTAAATCCGCATAGCCATTTCAATATTAGGGCATGAAGAAGTTAATCCATTGATTGCTACAAGGGTATAGATATAAGAAGCCTTTAGATCAGTGGTTCCCAACCGGTGGTCCGCGGGAACCTCGGGAGTGGTCTGGCATCACTCCCGATAAAAAAGTTGCCAATATAAAAAAGTTGCCAAATAAACGGGGATTTTGAAAGCAATATTCATTGAACTAGATGGGCGGAATATATCCGATAACTATCAGGTGTTGAATTAAAATTTCTTAAAAGTTTAACATAATTATTTTATTATTAGAATATGATACAATAGAATGTAAGCACGTTAATCCTGTATCCCTTTTGCCTGTGGGATATTCTACATCCCCCATACCCCTTGGAAGGTCTGCCCCTCAAGTCGATAGGGGGGGGGGGGTCCGCACGTGGTACAGTTTCTGGTTTAGTAGTCCGAGGACTTCTACGGGTCGGGAACCGCTGCTTTAAAGATTCATATTTTTGCCTGGATTCAATTTTGGCTTTTGATCTTCTTGAGGCCCTCCAGATGATTGAAGCCGCTGGGCCTCTTAAACCCATTCTTTAATCCAGCCTTGTCAGTAAGGGATATGTTTCTGGGGACACGTTTTTCCACCACTTTGGGTTTGAATGACCAATTTTTCTTGTTATTACATGTTTTTATTAACTCGCTTTCTTGTTTGTGTGTTTGTCCAGTCCAAATCTTGCAATCGATTTTTAACTAACTTCCCGACTAGCTAGACATTTGGAACTTTTAAAATAGCTCAGAACACGATAACAATGCATTATTTTAATACTTTTCGCCATCTTTAAGCAGAATTAAATTAATTTTCAGTTATTTTCAGTTAATTTTGTTTTGTAGACTGGTGCAGCCCTCTATCGGTCGGGACGGGAACGAAAAGTTAAAGGCAAGTTAACTTCCAATTAATTTCATTATCTTTCAACTTGACGGGATAATTCATCAAAAAAATTAAAAAAAAGTATTTATTTATACATAGAATTGTCAAGTATATATGATTCAACAGAAAATTTAAAAACATGGTATATAAAAAGTTCTTTTTATCTTGTAATTATTATTTATTTAAATGATCATTATTAAAAGATTTATGAATTGCCATCAATTATTCTACATTGTGTTGTTTTAATTATTCATTTTTCTCGCATGTTGGATACTAATTTCAGCTCTGCAATTAAATCCTGTTTTCACGGTCAAACGTGTTAGTTCCTCCCTCCCCCCCCTATCCTCACACACACACACACACACACACACAAGTACAGTAAAACCTCGTTTATCCGGACTAACTGGGACCATAGGCAATGCAATCGAAAATCCTGATAAACCGGGTAATATGGGTAATAAGCAAAACAAAATCCTTGACTAAGCAGACGATTTATCACGATTAAAAAAATATGTTTTGTAACAAAATTGCATAGTATCATTTACAAGACATTAGAAAAATATAAAAATAACTTTTCACATCATTTCTTAACAAAGAAATGGTAAGTCTAGTATAGCTTTCTTAAACTCAACAAAAAGCATTATATTACCATAATTTATTGTACAATCTATGCAAGAACTGCACATTGAATCAAACTGAAAATCGAATATTTGGCGAACTTGTAGTTACGTTCTTTCTATCATAGTTAAAAATTATTATCTAATGTGAACATTAAATAAAAATAATGTGTACAAATCTGATCCGGATTATCCGGATAAACGAGGTTTTACTGTAGTTTTTTCCTGTCATTATCTTGATAACCTGTAAAATATAACACATGCTTTCAATCTGGGGTATAAATTTATAAATTTTCCTGTTCATCAGTAAATAAAGCAAGAAATTAAGTTTACTGAATTGCGTTCATGAATTTGTGTGTATTGCACTCTTTTAACTCATTTTTTCATCGTGTTTCAAAGGAGAAACCTTTTTTCATGTCTCAGACAAATGAACATCATTCTTGCTTTTAAAAAATAAATTGAATTTAATTTATATATGTTTAGAGAGCCGAACACGAGAGATAGAGTCAGGGAAAATCTAAAAAATAAGTAAGAGTGTCTGGATATTTTGGGGGAGTATCGGAGAGATGGAAAAAAAAAAGTTTACTGAAAAAAGAGCAGACTTTAACGATTCAAAATCAGTTTTGAATCATCAGTAGTTGGAAATGGATTCCAACCACTGATGTATTGTTTTGGGGGAAAACTAGTACACCATTCGTTTGTGATTTATTCAGTGTTGTTATTTCTGAATTTAATCGCTGTATTTTTCTTTTCATTCCAGGCTTATTAACATTAGTATAAAGGTCACTTAACACGAAACGTTCATTAAAAATTTTAGCTCTAAGTTTAGTGTATTATTAGAGAGAAAAATATGGCTAATAACTGTAATAGATTTTTGCAGGATTCTGCTTTGCTAGTATTGGGTTTAAAATTTCGCATTGATTAGTATTTCTTGCAAAAGAATATTGAACTCAAGGTCTACAAGATTCTTAATGTCTGACTAAAATAAATACACGATTCACCTTTTACTGGAGTTCTTTTTCTTATGTTAACTGTTAACAGAGAAAAGTTTCGATTACTTGAAATTTGTTATCTGGGTCTTTTAAATAACGTAAATGTAGTTTACGTAGCTAATATTTTAATTTTATTGTTTATAAATAATATTAAAATTTATAAAGTTTAGGAGAATTTAATTGAGACATTTCTAAAGGATTGCTCCAAGTATAAAGTTTAAAATTTGAAAGCTAGGCTATTTTAAAAGAATTGTCATAAAAAATTGTCTAAGCACAGTATTATAACACCTGAGAAAGACGATAATTATCTTATATTCCAGCTGTTAGCCACAGTGTTTTTCCTATCCGAATCTCAAAGTTTTAAACATGATAATAAATCTTCCGCGTGCCAATCATTTTCTCTTTAAACCGAGAAAGTGAATTTAAACCATTTATTCGACAATAAAATGTGCCGGATCCGCTTTCAAACGGTTTTCCACAGTTATGGAAAAGTTTTATGATCTTTTACCTTGTCCACGTGCGGCAAGCTATTCAGAAATGCAGCGTTCAGTATCTCATTAAACGTCATTCTTAAACTCAAGGTAGGTTCGAACAACTTTTATGACTTCATAACTGCGGCCGACTCAGATTTCAATTGCCATTTTTACGATGGCGTTTGAAAGCGTTTGCTTTTCAATTTGCCTACAAGAGCCCAGAGAATCGGAAAAATAATGGCGAAAATTTGCGCAATAAAGACCTGATATCGCGGTCAGAAGTTGTAGTGATATCCTGAAGGAGCTACTTGAAAAGAGGGGATTCGTGAAAGTTTAGAATTTTTACTTATTTTATCGCAAGATATATGCTTTTATTCTCATTCAATAGAATTTTGTTACGTATGCTTTGTTATTAATTTCTTGTACATGAATATTGAAATTATTCGCTAAAGAAAATATTTATCAACTGCAATTAAAAAAAAGAAAGGAAGTTAAGAAAATAACTTTTTTATTTAATAAAAAAATTTAGGGGAAATTTTATACATTTTTAAAATTTTATAAAGCAACGTTAACAAAATTCCATAATTTAGTTAGTTCTTTTAGAAAAGAAGAACAAGACACAAATTTTGATTAGTCTAGACATAATCTTCTTGAAAATAATTATTTCAACAAAATTAAGGTAATGATGCTATTTAGTTATACATAGTAGTAGTTAGTAGTTAAATTAATGAATTGGCTGTTAGGGGAACGAAAGCTTCACATACGAGACAAAACTTTGTACCTTTGACTGTTTTTTTGATTTCCAATCATATATATATATATATATATATATATATATATATATATATATATATATATATATATATATATATATATATATAATATATATATTTAATAATAATGCCCCACCATCCATTGATTCTGTACCTTTAAAGTTGTCTTTATCCTTCTACAACTACTTTTGTATCTGATTGTGTGGTACCCAACTGTCGCTTTAGAAGATCACCTCATATACTGGTCACGTGCAGAGGTTAAACTAAATTTCCATTGTCCACATTGGCAACTGCGCGCCACACAGCGTCTTTAGAAATGGGTTAGAGCAGACGCTACCATTCTATACTTTGTTCTTTGTAAATATGCAAATAATTTCCTGTCTTTATATTTCTTATAAATATGGTAACCAATTAAATATCAGAGTATTGACTGTAATGTGTTTCAGTAAATAAAGTTATCATTTCTCTCAACTGGAGTACTTGTTAACCACCCAAGCCGACGGCTACTACAATTTTTAAAGACATCGCCTGCTGTAATGTCTCCTCCTGATTATATATATATATATATATATATATATATATATATATATATATATATATATATATATATATATATATATATATATATATATAACTCTTTCATGCAGCCAACCCTCAAAATGGCTACTTTTTTCGAAAGCATTTCTCGCCACCATAGAGAAGTTTATATATATATAAAATTGGAAGTAATCAAACAAAACAGATGAATCTTAGAGAAAATAGAAGCGGAAAAATGAATGCTCTCAGTTCACGAAAGTGATTTATTTGGAAATATTATTGAATCATTAGCTAATAGGCTTATCTCTGCAGATGAGTAACAATTATTAACAAGCTTCATTTAATCATATATCGTCTTCAGTAGCCTTGGTTACAGCCTTTCAACAGTTTGTGACGCAATAAAACCCTTTGCACAACATCACACAGTTCAAACTAAATTTATATCTGGAAGATCATCAGAGCAATCGCTTGGATTAAAACTTTAAAAAATCCTAGTCTGAATGTTTCCAAATATGTTACAGAACTGTAAAATAATATGCAGAATTTTTAAATCCATAGATAGTTTGAAAGTTTTCCGACCTTCAGGCTATCGTGGCTGATTTTCTTACTATTACACAATTAAATTTTTTTTTCTAATAGGTGTATTATACCTTGAAACTCAGTTCAAACAGTGTTGTTTTCATAAAATTCACACAGAAGATTGAATCAGGAACAATATCAACTATTTCATACCGAAATATAAATATTATTATTATTTTTTAGTGTTTTCGTTTAATTGGAATAACTTAACGAAAGACTTTCGTGTTCAATCACTTTTACGGAACACTAAATACTTTTCGGTAACATTTGCATTGCTACATTTATTTTTTTTTACGCAGTTTTGAGAAGATAAAACTTTTTGGAAATACAATTTCTCAGTCTCTCTATTAGCAGAACTTCAAATGATAAAGATGTTTCAATTCTTTTTCTGCGAACATGAAATTCTATATTCGGCATGCGTTTCTAAGCTAGTAATTCCCGACATGTGTGCAACGGCACTTTAGGGTGCCGTGAGATTCTTTTTTTTTTTTGGGGGGGGGATAAACAAAAAAAAAATATCAGTAAAGCCCACTTAAAATAAATATTAAGTTGATTTAGTTACTCTTACGCCCGACAGATTGTGACACAAATCGATGGACTCTTTCCTGAGAGATGAATTAGCTATCCTCACGCCCACAACTGTTGGGCTTTATATCAAACATTTGTGCTCTAAGCATCGATCGCAAGTTTAATAATAATAAAACAAAACTATTTTTTAACGATTTCCATTCTAATCCCCTATTATAATACTATACCATACTCCCATGGCTATGGATTGAATTGCGTTGGCTATGTATTGAAAGCGTATTAACCATTTCCTTACGGGGTGGGATAGCACGTATCACAAGAATACGGACCAACAATATATATATATATATATATATATATATATATATATATATATATGTATAAATATATGTATGTATATATATATATATATATATATATATATATATATATATATATATATATATATATATATATATATATATATATATATATATATATATATATATATATATACACTGCTGGCCACCCAAATTGCAACACCAAGAAAGACAAGAGATATCACAACAAAAGTTATTTTATAGATAACATGTTGACCAAGTATCAAATGTTAAATTTATAGACTTCTGTGAAGTGTGGTTCCTGCCAAAATCAGTAGCCAGAGTAGCCGCCATTGTTGGAGATCACCGCTGCCACACGCCTCGGCATTGATTCAAAGAGACTTTGGATGAGTTCTTGGGGTACAGCAGACCAAGCAGCTTCCACACGTTGCCAAAGTTGATCTGCTGTGGCAGCTGGGGATGGAATCTGGGTCAATCGTAGAGCAACCATGGACCACATGTTTTCTATCGGCGAAAGATCCGGAGAGCGAGGCGGCCAGGGAAGCAATTCAATCTGGCGATTGACGAAGAACCGTTGGACAATGCGTGCCACGTGTGGTCGCGCATTATCCTGTTGAAATATGGCTGTGGGCAAGCCCTGAAGGTAAGGAAGGACAACTGGCTCCAACACCTCGGATATGTAGCGTTGGCTGTTTAAAGTACCGGCAATGCGTACTAGAGGTGTGCGAGAGTGATATCCAATACCGCCCCATACCATAATACCCGGTGCAGGACCAGTGTGGCGGTGCATAACGCAGCTGTTCAGCATCCTCTCTTCACGGTGTCTCCAGACTCGAATGCGACCACCGTGGTGTTGCAGAAAGAAGCGTGACTCGTCAGTAAAGACAATTTCATTCCATTCTGCCGTCCACATCCTTCTGTCATCGCATCATTGGCGGCGGAGACGTCTGTGGTTCTGCGTCAAGGGTAGACAAAGTAATGGACGTCTTGCGGACAGACCACTCTGCTGTAAACGGCGTCGAATGGTACGCGCAGACACTGGATGATGCGTTACAGACTGCATGTGCTGTGCTATGGTTCGTGATGTGACTGAGCGATCCGTCACTGCCATGCGCACAATTTGCCTGTCATCACGTGAAGTGGTGCGCTGAGGTGGATGCGATCAAACACGCCGGTCCGTCGTACCCTCCTGCATTCAACGATCACATATCCGCATTACAGTTGTTTGGTTTCGTCCAACACGACTACCGATTTCCCTGAAAGATAATCCACAATTTCGGTACGCCACTATCCTTTCTCTGTCGAACTCGGATACTTGATCAAAAGATGATCGCTGTTTTCGACGAGGCATAATTTATCGTTTTTTTGAAAAAACCACAAGAAAAACACAATTGCCGAACTTGAAATCGTCGAAATCTCCAAGCCTTAAATAGCGCTTTGAAGTGGCGCCACAGGCGCGCGTGATGTGCGTCTGCGCTGAAATTCTAATCATTCGCATATCTCACCTCCGCTAATGCATGTTGTAAATTTCATGTTATTTGCATGTTTCCTTCAGGGTGTTGCATTTACAGTGGCCAGCAGTGTATATATATATATATATATATATATATATATATTTATGTAATATAAAAATAATTTTTTTATTAATAATCTGACTTCTCCATGTTCCTGTAAGACATAATTTATTCGATTTCTAAAGATGATATAATAGCTCATAAAGACTACAGTACTTAATCCCTTCGTTCCCTATAGACAGAGAAAGATCCTTACAGACTTAAGACAAGCCCTGTCTAGGAAGAATGAGCCGATAAGAATCATTGGACACACCCTAGTCCATGATGTAACATAACGTCATAGGGAATAACCTTTGCATCACCTCTTCTGTATTTTTCCGATATAAAAATGTGAACACGGCTGAAAGCCGGGCCTTTTTTCTGATATTGTTTGTTACATTTTATATGTCACTCGGTCTAGCTCCCTACCTATGGGGAACTGCGTATTAATGATAATCAAACTATATTAAATAATTCACCTGTTTACTGCGTCCGAATAACGAACTCTTTCCCAGCTGCTTCTGCAAGACTTGATATGTCTGTCTCTCTCTCTCTCTCTCTCACACACACACACACACACATAGTGTGTATATATATATATATATATATATATATATATATATATATATATATAATGTCCCCTTAATGGCCGTTCTTACATAAGGGGGTATGAAATTTCCTGTTTTATAGAGGGAATCGGAAAAATGGGCCCCCGTAAGCTAAAGGTTAATATATTCTATTCTAGTGTCTTTTGCTTATATCTTTCAATAAATGAATAAAATCAGCGAGAGTCAGTATTTATTTGAACTTAAACTTAACATGTTCCTAAAATATATTCCACTTTAATTTAATTTAAAAATTGAAAAAAAATTCTAATAAGGGTGTCCCAAGTTTCTAATCTCATTCCCAAGAGCGTTACAAACATAAAAAGGTTGGGCATCCCTACTCTAAAGCTTGTTCCACATTATTTAATTTCGTTAATAAAGTGTTATACATAATTTAAAAGGAATTTCAACTATTCCCTAAATTGTTTAACTCCTCCACAGAGTTTCCTTGTCTCTCTTATACAGCATATTATTACATTGATCGTATAGTAACTAAAGTTTGGTAATCCTATGTTTTATGGAAGAGCTGGTGCTAGGTCTGAGAAAAAAAAAAACAAACTTATCGGGCTCAAGAAAAATTGAAAAAACAAAAATTCTAACAAGGGTGCCCCGAGTTTCTAATCTCATTCCCAAGGGTGCCGCAAACATAAAAAGGTTGGGAATCCCTGTTCTAAGCATATGTATTACATACCTTTCATTAGCAATGTTTCCGTCTCGTATCAGAAAAAAAATACCCTCGCACCCATGGTTTACTAATCTGCTGTGAAAAAAAAAAAAAAGAAGATGCCGACAAATGCAATATCATGTTCTACGATGAAAAATGATACTTCATGTTTCCTGCGATGAAAATAACTTAACGCACTCCTATAAAAAAGTGTCATATTATTTATAGTAGGCTGTCGAGAAGGCTGCAATTAGTGAGAAAATTTTCAACTTCGGAAACACAACACGCTCCTCAAAAATGCCGAAACCATAATGTTGCTCGAAAGCTGGAAACCTGGTTGGAATGCCTGGTGACGGCTATGCCACTAATGTCTATTTACACATACCCGCAAAACGGTTTTGCAAATATACTACACTCGGAGACAAGTTCATAATCTTTATTTAGAATTTTTAAACTCGAAGCTCTCTCATTATGAGAAAGAAAAAAAAAAATTGAACAGGAGTGTTATCTTTTTCCTTCACTTTGCCTCGCTTGCTTTTTATCTCTAATGTCACATCTGCTTCAACTTCTATTTCTTAGGAATTTCGTACATTTTCGAACACTATTTGGAACATCATTATGGTTTTAGCATTTTTTTTTTTTTAAACCTGTTTTATTTTGTCATATTATTTTGCTTAAACAGTGAGGTGATTTTTAAGTTTTCATGTACTAGTAAGATTGTTAAAAAAAGTACTTAAGTAAAAAATTGAAAATAATTATTTCAAGAACTTAAATATATTGCATGTTAATTTTGATAATTAGTTTTTAATTTTATGCTTATTGTTTAGAAGTACTTGTTGTGTTCATTTGTTCCTTAATCTGGAAATTCATATTACTTTGCAAGTAACGTCACCTTTCTTATTAGATCTTTTCAGTCATGTCTGAAAGGATAACCTTATATCAAGGTTTGAGTGTATTTCTTTACCACAAGTTTAAGTTTGATGTTAAATAACTAATATTCAGAGATAACTTTAGGTAGTTTTGATTTTGGTGTTTGAGATATTTTAAAATAACTAATATTCAGAGATAACTTTAGGTAGTTTTGATTTTGGTGTTTGAGATATTTTTTTTGAAACGTCTAGTGAAAGACAGCCAAGTTAGAATCTATTAAATAAAACTTATGAGCCACCATTTAAGAGTAATTTTTTCTTTAAAGTTTCTTATTAAAACCTCCTCCGTTTTAGAAATAAAAATTTAACAGTTTCATAATTGTACGTAGTATTTTAATCTTATTGGAAAAAATGAGACATTAGTGGTCAGCCATTCGCCTTAAGAAGAAAAAAGAAATATGGGTCATACGGCGGTAGTGACCGTTGAATGATTGCGCATTGACTTATTTGATTTATATATTATATCGATATTCCACTGGGGTTAAGGCTTGAACATTCTACCGCTATGTATCAGTACTGATGCTCTACCAATTTAGCTACCCTATGATGAGAGTGAGTGTCAGTTCACCACTCCTCCTATCAATACAATCTTTTCTTCCGTTAGGACAACGACATATAATATTAGCTGTATAAGTATTTTACTTTTTTTTCTTCTGACAATTATCACTTACTTTCCTGATCTACTTATCATATAAGGGCGTAACAGTCCATCGTAGTTCATTTCCGAGTGGACACCTGCATAACGATTTTCAGGTCAATAATTGAACCTTATACGTGTAAATTGAACATCCCACAATTCACATTAGAATGTCTTATTTTCTTCCCAATAATTTTTTAGAATTAATAATACTTTCTATTTTCACGTCTTTTTCTTCTCATATTGTTTCTTCTGTAAAATCATGATACTGGATTTGAAAAGTTAAAAAATCGAAAGTGAAGATTACGCTTCTTGTTAAATGACTGATATTAATGAGATGCATAAATCCCTTAATAAAGAAGGAATATTACCTCATAATATATTTACTCATCATATAGAAAGATAAAAAAACAATTCAGAGTTAGTTCATCTAAAGACAGTTTGCCAGGATCAACATTTGAGCATGGTCTTCAAACATCGAGGCCGGTATTACTTTCGGAGGTATGTTGTCGATGTGAGGAACATTTATTTTATGAATTCTGTTCCTCACAAGATACGATTACTTAATATAAAGGTCTTTTATTGAAAAAAATCCTTGATGAATTTTTTGTCTATTCTTACGAGTATCTGAGAGATTAGGATACGAATTAATTGTTGCTTTTTGTCATACTTTCATTTCGTGAATTTTAAAAAGAGGGACAATTTTGCAGCCTTCTATCTATTTATTATATGTTAGTCAGTATTCATTTCTCTAGCATTGGAAATAATTTTCCTCAATGTTTTAAAGAAATTATTTGAATTTCATAATAATGGTAGATCTATACGCTATTCATTTTCTCCATGATTGCATCTCTATTTACTTGCCTGAATTTAGTTCCTGATAAAGTATTTTATTTAATCTTTATTAATGGATTAGTTCTTTCATTAAAATATCTGTTTATTAATCAAATTTTTTTAATTCGTATCTTAATTAAATATATTCTACCACGCCCGAGAATTCCAGTGAAATATTTTGATCAACTCTTTTTTGTTTGGGATTCAGCGAAATTAATAATGTTTACTCAGAAAATTTTCATCTCTCAAATGGCATTCTAGGCATGAAATGTATCTCTGTCAGTTTCTTATTCCTTCTTATTCCTTCGGGAAAGAATTTACAGAAATGCAGTTGAATATCCAAGAAATTCGCCAGTTGGGTAGAAATTAATAAAAGGGCGGGGGCGATTAGGAAAAATGACAGTTCTACGGGAAAATAGGCAAAGCAGTGCAAATTAAAACAAATTTAATTAACTTATTTTTCATCGTATTTATAGAACCAAAATATTCAAAAGTCGCAGTTTTGTGATTTGAAGGGAAAGCGAGTAACTCTTATGCGAAGAATTCTTAGCATTCCAACATCCTTTATTTTTCCGAAACCCGAGAATTGTGGTATAGCCACAGAATTTTAAAATCAACTATATTTTTATTTGATTTCGAAGTAAGCGTTTTCAGGATAACAGTTGCGATCCAAAGAGTTGAGATTCATTGTAAGGAAGTTGTAAAATCATTACGGAATTAGTCAGCTTGGCTTGAGTATTCTTACCGACTCGGCAATCGACGAGGGAAAAAAAAATCTCCGATGTTATCGCTTCCGTTTATAAATAGCTCGCTCCCTGCTTACATTGAAATTTATAATCTGCATATCGTGAACAACTCCTTTGAACTCGCGGCCTTATCGAGAAGAATGCAAAGTTTTTAAAAAAAAAGAAAAAAAAAAGTTGGTAAAGAAAGTGAACTTAACCTGGTTAATACCTTTCTGTAGATAGACTCAAATTCTAAAAGGGTACTAACTGGTATTAAGTACATATAAAAGAAAGAGAGATTTTGATTAGCTCATGCGATGCAGCTCTATCCGAAGATAAGATGAATTAAAGAAAATGAACCTGCAGCTTCAGAAATGTGTCATATATCTAAGGGAAAAAAATTACTAAATTCTTCTCACATACGATTGAAAAGAATACGATTGGTGTATAAAAAATAAATAAGTATAAAATTGGAATTGTTGTTCAAATTATACGAATGCGCATTTTAACAAACTATACGTTTTTAATCTTTTAACATAGCAATTTCTTCTAGTGACATCAAAGGGGCATTTGTAAGTAATTTGTTTGAACTTTCGTGGCTAAACTGTGCAATCTACGAGTTATACGGCTAGTACTGAATCAAGTCAGCACATGTCAAGTCATCCCCAAAAAAATTTGAAAGATGAACATATTACGTAACAATTACATATATCAGGCTTACCTTAAAATATTTTCCAAGTTTAATAACTCAAAACTTGCTTGTCTGCCCACAGAAATTAAAATTAATTTTTATCAGAGGCATTCGTAATTCCGCGTGTGCTTATGTGTTTTTTACTATTTTAATAACTTCATACTTTTAAATAGATTATCTTAACATTTTTGTATTACATGTTACTACGTATTCTAACAGTAGAATGAGAAACTGTGAAAGAAAAAAATACATGAGAAATAAATGGAATAATAATTTAAAATTGATTCTTGAATTGGAGCCTAATAAAATCTTCACATCTTCTGTACTAAGGGTGAATGAATTTTTTTCTTTGCACAAAAATACGCCACAGCCAAAAGTAAAGGAAAGTATGAGAGGTGTAGTTCAACTGGGGACTGCTGTTTGGAATCGATTTATTTTTCAAGAACTAAAGCATAATTTTTACATTTCTCTTGCAAGCGATTAATAAACAAAAGGAGCTGGGTTTAAAACTCCTGTTTTCCTTCGGCAGAAAATCGTAGAAACTTGAATAAAGTTCCCTGCCGGCATCCAGGTGAGAAAGAATGCTATACTTAACCTAGATTAATTGCTTGTGAAGAAATAAAAATGAAGAATTTCTAGAGAAAGAAAGATATGAAAAAGTAAATGTAACGGCGCTATTTATCTTCGTTATTTCAATCAGCTGCTAATAGCACTTAGTTAATTTACCGTAAAAATTTAATTAATTCACCGTTAGAAAATGGTTAGAGGAGTAAAGAATTTTTAAAGTTTAAAGCTGTTTAAGAGTGCCTGATATAAATTAAGGTAACAGATGTATAGTAAAATAGTTAATTTTAAGATACTCAAGAATTTTATCGTAATAAGATTTTGTATATTTTCTTACAAACAAATCAATATTTTTGATGGCTACCTGATATTTTAGCATAATATTAAAACAATAACTTATTATAGGAAACACATCATGAAATTAAAAGTCTTTCTCGACAGCCAATGAGCTTAAAGCAAATGACTAGCGTGTTATAAAGAACATGATAAATGGTTTCAAGCGGAAGTTTATTACTTTTTATGAAATACAAAAATGATTACTTTTCTTTATCGAGAGTTTCTCTCTCTATCTCTGTCTTTCTTATAAAAAAAGTGACCGAAGGAAATATATGCAAGGATTCTTTTTAATTAAGAAAGAGAGTAAAGTTTTTCCCTTTTTTCATTAGTATATTCAAATGATTTTTCTCTGCTGTAGAAGCAAACTAACAAAGGTGATCGGCAAACTTCTTCACTGTTGTAAGATACCTTCTAACATAACAATTTGCATCACGACATAGAGGTTGTAAGGTATTGTAAAAGTATTTCCTGTTGCTACCCAATTTTCGATGAGGGGATTTCTGATCGCCCATCTACACGATACCATAGCTTGGAAATTTTACAGAGCTATTATCCGGTACGCCTGAAGAAGCTATTCTCATCGTGGAAGTAAGAGAGAATGATGTAAAAACCAAGTAAGTCAACGGATTTGTCCATTTGTTAAGAAGCAGAAACCACTGATTTGAGAAGCTGACAGCCTAGTAAGGTATCAACGAGTTCCAGGTATCAAAGAGTTAATTTCTTACCTCAGAATCTTGTCAGTGCCATTCCAGTTAGTCTGAGTAACAGTATAGACTCATTTAAAATTTAGTAGCTTGACAATAATTTTTTTTTATTTCAGCTGCAGCTTTGTCATTAATAACTGTACTACAGCATTTATTTTGGCCTTCATGCACAAACCTTACTACTTATATAAAGCCTGTAAAACTACTGATCACAAGGCAGACATCGCTATCCCCCACGTAGGATATTTTAAAAATTTTGGTGGTGATGGGACTTGTCATGTAACCACTTTACACCTGAAAGAACTGATTCTTTCACGAATCGTAGCGGAAGTTATTAAAGATAACGAACAATGCGAAAGAGATTTTCGCTAATTTTCGCCTTCCACATGTTTAGCATTGTTTCACTACTTCTTGTATCTCTTCGGTAATAATATTAATGCTGGAGAGGGTTTATTTCAGTAGCAAGTTTGTATGCACAAACATCGGTATTTGTAGCAAAATCTACAAATAACTAAGGTATAACTTACCTACGTATAACTTAAGTAAGTATCTGTCCCTCCTACCTTTTAGGAAGGAACAAACCGTAGAATATCCGTCACATAATACATTAAATTATTTATTTCAAACCTCAAAACGATAATCTTTGAGTTAACCTAAGTTTCTGTATATATAAATTGGAACAATTTGTTTTTATATGAATATGTGTCTCATTTGCCGAATTCATTTTTAAAAGTACTCAAATTAATCAAAATTTTACATATTAAGATAGACTTTTTATTGTTTAGTTATGGGCGTGAGTGAAATATGTAGATAATTAAAAATAATGATTAAAAACCCTTAAAATTTTCAACTTTTAAAAAAGGTATTTTAAAATATTATTTCTCTCTTGAAACAATCTTTACTAAGAAAAAAAATCCTTTTCTGTAAAAGGTACCTTTAGATACTTAGGTAGATTTTCTTTCTTCGCTTATTTTCTAATTATATTGTATAATAAATGAAAATTTTGATTTGTATTAAAAAAGGTTAAAAATTGTAACTTATTTACATTTAATTTTCGTACTTGATAAGTGGGTTTATTATTTTATCTCACATTTTCACAATAAAGTAATAGACATTAAATTGTCACTTACAGGTGAAAAAAATGCTATTTTTTTTGTAATCTTACAAATATCTCAGAATAAAAGGAATGTTTCCTTTAAATCATAATATTTGAAATCTGTGATGCTGTTAAGCATTTAATTTTAGCATTTAAGGAAACATTTCTTCGAATGCGAATTAATTATGTTGTGGTATTTTAACTAAGAAAATTGAAATACGTTCTTTACCCTCACAGAAACTGATCAAAATCTTTTTGAAGGAGTTCAAAATTCTTCTATCGCTTCTATTTACTGTACTTCTGAACTTCTTAATTCTGTTTAACACAAAGTTTAACTGATAATTTTCCAAAACTTCTAACATGAGGGCTGAACTAAACAGGATTTCTAGTTTTTGGACAAATTTAATTTAAGAGTTTGGGTAGATAACTATTGAACTTTAAATTGATAGTTTTACTATTTAACCTCTCATATATCTCATATACTCTTTTCTGAATAATAAATTCAGTGAATTTCCTTTTTATTGTATTTTCCTTTTTATTTAGTAAAAGTTAACATATATTTTTTTTCAATGCAGAGGCACTTGTCGCGAAGACATTCGCCTATGATTCACCGCAGTTTTGCTGGCCATTTTATTATGGGGGTACCATATAGGTGGACCAGTATTGCCCCCTATGAAGGGACAACACAAATGGAGGCATTTCAGTGGCGCTTTACCAGGATTCGATCCGAGCACCCTCAGCACCGAAAACCAGCGCGCTGTACCACAAGGCCACCACGTCCCTGTAAAAGTTAATATTAAAGCGTCAAAAGTAAATAGAATGCCTCCCTTGCTCAATTATAAATTAGGGTAAAACTTTTTTTCAATGAAAATAATATTATAGAACTGATTACTGACACTGGACATTAATAATGTTAATATTTAGGCAAATAAAGGGTGTCCCAATCCGGCACTCTTATTGGGCCACCCTATATAAGGAATTCAGAAAAGGGGCAAGAAATTCACTTACAGTCAAATTTATGGAGTATTTAATCACAATAATTTAAACATTTTAATATATATGTGGGGTTTTGGGGGGAATAATCACAAACTGTGTTAACATATGTAACATTTATTTAAAGAGCGACATTATTTACAGGGGGAACTAACGTCTAAAAGGGGGAAAAACAAGCAACGCGGCACAGACACGTGCACGCTCGTCGGAAGCAAAACATCGTCTATCTCTTCTGTTCTTCGCGGCGCCCGCTAGATGGCGCTCGCCGGGGCTTACAGGGGCGCCCTCCACATGAGAGTGGCATGCATGGGGCTGTATGGATGGCATCCCACATATATTCATTGTGAAGCATAATTTATAAAATGATAATTTCCTTTTTCAATAAAATCAGTAACAACGAGAAGTGTTTAGATTGGTATTATAATGATACGATGCACTGTTTTTAGATACATGATGTATTGTTCGAATTCTTTTAAGCAGAATGTACGTGAACGACATTGTTTGGCAGTGCTAAGTCACGGAACAGTTTCTTTACGGAGTGTTATTACACTGTTTTTAAGGAAACGTCTGTAGAATGACAAATAACGATAAAACCTCTCCAAACGGACATCCCATCGATATGATCTTCCTCTTTTAAGAACTCATAAAAAATGTATGACAGAAACGTATTAGCATCAATATACATCAAAACACTGACTCACGGACACCTTCACAAGCGGACGTGGACAATGTAAACACAGTTCACTTTATTGGGATGGAACCCATGCCACCTATAATATTTGAACATTCAAGACATCAGTAAAATATAAACATTAACGATATCATTTCCCCCTCCGAAAAAAGGGGGAAAAAGAAAAAAGAGTTTACCATAAAAAAAATGGTTGTGGGGTAAGGGTCCAGAATATCTGTCATGCACTAACAGTTAGTGACATAAGGCTCGTCAGTCGAACTTGTTGTAGCTGTCTAGAATCTCTTATAGAATGGAATTTCACGAATTCCATGGACTTCATTAAGAAACACAACTAAACAGAGATAAGGGCCTTTATGAAATTAACTGGAATTTCTTCTCTCGTTCGCTGTAGGTCCTAAAGGATACCAATGTAGTTAGTGTTTTGAGAAATCTCAAGGGTTTCCAATGATTTAGTTTACACGAATGCCTTGATTAAAATTGTTTAAAAGATTAAGTTAAGCTTCATTACGCTAGTGCAGGATTCTTTCCTGTAAACATCGAGTAAAAGACGATTACTTAAACGTTGTTATTAAAACGGAAGACAATTCATATGGTCTCTTTTTTCAGAGCTATTCACGGTGAACTGTTATATAAAATGGAAATTACGTTTTTATTTATGGAACTCACTTTTGTTCTGAAAATCTTCTAGCAGCTAAGAAAAAATCTGTTATTACCTGATTATTATATCTTTCTCTCTCTGTGTAAGGATCTATTTATCAATAAATTTAGTACACACTGTGCGAAAAATTAACTCAAATGAAAATTAAGTTTACAAATACTTGAAATATTAACACATGAGACAATCAGATTCATTATAAACACTGAAAGATTTTTATGTGTGTAATTTTAGATGGTTTTTGGTGGGAAACATCTATACAAGGTACTATTAAAAACCCTAAATGAAAAGAACAGATTAAATAAAGATTTTTCCCCACAAATATTTTAATACAATAGATGCATTCTCAAATAAAACTTAAAACCTCAAATTCAGCCCCACCCATCTAATGCCAAAATAAATATTTTGATACAGTTATTTACCAATTTTTAATACACTAACAAAAACTTCCTTTTGTCATGGTACTGATTTTGACACTGCAATTGATTGTGAAGATTTTAATTACCGGGATGAAATTAACCATGAAATAAATTCACAAGCATCCAGCATTTTGGAGTTTAATGGGAAATATTGTTTTGTAAACCCCTTATCCGAGTATTTTAATGAAAGAAAGCCTTCATTTGTTTCCTTTTAGCCTCATGGACCGAAAAATTGAACAGGATGGAAGTCATCTGTCCGGAAGCTGTGAGTCAAGGGTGACATGGATTATTTCACGCCCCAAAGGTTTCTTTTGCCTGGAAACCAACCCTTAGAATCGTTCTGGAAATGATAGTTTGTTCTAAGGCTTTCTCGAAGGGAACGTAAGATGTGGAGCACGTCGTTACCAACCATTTGTAAAGAATAGTAAAATAAAAAATATAAATAAAAGGTTAAAAGCATTTCGATATAAAAAAATGTAAATTATAAAATAAATATTTAAAAATAAGTCTTTTCTGATACAATATAAATTTAAAAAACCTGTATAAATTTTGTTATGGAAAGATTTTGTGAAAAGTCTAGTTCGTGAAAATTTAAATTCAACTTTTATATGAATTTTCAAAACATTTATCCTTTATTTGTCATTAAAGTGTGCTAAGAAAAAAAATTATGCATTAAATTTCATATGAGATCATCATCATGTGCTGAGAAAAATTTATGTATTAAATTTGGTATGAGATCATACGTTTATGTTACCTTGTGTTTAGTACACTTACACATTCTGACAGAAATAAAAACTGATGAAAGAGTAAAATAAAATACGATTTAAAATTAGGTATACTAAAATAAAATTATGGAACAAAAACAAACTACTCACTCAAGGGGTTTTTCCGCAGGAAACACGTGGCTGTATTTACCATACATTAAATTTGTGTATATTGAGAGAAGGTTTGGTGTTAAATGATGATAGAGGAATATAAGGGAAAGCTTCATGTGAAAAACATGTTTATGCAAGTGTATCACTTTTTAATCCTCAATAAAACTAGTAACGCCGTTTCTAATTCCCCCCCCCCCCATTTACGACACTTTTCTCCTTTTCGAAATGTAGCCACATGCATGAAAAAATATTTCGATAACTCCGGTTTTCAGAATAGGTGTGCTGATCCGTTTCATCAGAGCTCATATTAAGATCACTACAGCTTAATTTTGCGAGATTTTGTTAACAAGGGCCACGGTCTAATGAAGCAATGGTATTATTGTCAGACATAGGGACAATAAAGCAGAGTGTGGCTGGCAGTACACAACGACAGAAACAGAGATAAATTAAAACTTCTTTATTCAAAGATATAAATAAACTAAAATATTAATTTACATACCAACATAATAAAATAAACCTGTCTCAGGCACGCAGTCCTCAAGACATACTTATAATGGGCTCTATCTCAGCCAGCAAAACAGAGAAAAGAAGGCGAGAGCAAAAGCAAAATGGCAACAAAACTCGCTACACAGTCGATATATATACACAGAATATTTGCATAAATTATAGACAGCACACAGCGAGTTGATCCCAACTCGTAATCAATAAATCATGGGGAAAAACAAATAAAACTCCACTAACAGTTGATGAATGCAAATGACGTCATACAACATAATCTGGTGTAATGACGTCATCTACTAAACGAATTTAGTAGGTTAACATGGTTTATTACCCGATTATTAGAATATTAAGAAAATGTATTTGGCAACTGCTAAAATCAAAACAATAGCGTGAGTACAATACTACTCTGTGGGAAAACTATGGGTAAGTTACTTTTCGGCAAAATTCCCAACAGGTATGTTACATTTGCCTGGAAAGCATAGAATCTGCATTTGGAAAGTATTTCGAGACGGGTAAGCTCGTTTTCCAAGTGTGTGTGAGAAAGTCCTGCAGAGTATTAAACACTATAAATTCTACGAACTGATGATGATTTGTTTATCAGTGTATTTAAAACCGAACTGACTTTAGCTTAATGCAAACAACTTGATATGTAAAGATGAAACTTAGTATCAAACTTTTAATCAGATTCCAAAACTCGTAGTCCATCTCAGGAATTAAAAACATAATACTCAAAATACAATAAAACAAATTAAACTGAACCGCGAATGAATTCTGTCATTCTCGTGATAAAGACGTCAAAGCTTAATATAATCAGACCGAAAAAGATTATTGCTGGGTGGTTGTAGGCAAGACAGCTTTTCCTTTGAGTGTCCTAGTATAACCTGCATGTATGTGTAAACAGTATCTAGCGAAGCCTGTTTTATAACCTGTATATGCACATTGCGAAGTTTTAGTAGGATGTTCTTCTTTTATGTATCACCACATAAAGTAGAAGTGGTCCTAAATGCTAAAAGCCAATGGCATCCACCCTCTGGCGTTCAAGTACCTCTATATCATCATACTCTGACTGCTTTTTATCAATAAGGAGAGAAAAATAGGTAACTAAATATTAAAAAATCTTTATATAGATTTTAAAAAATCCATGATTATTAAAAGAAACTAAAAATAGGCTTATTAATCGGGGTATGTTTTGAATGCCCATGTATTGGAGCTTCAAAATCATGAGGCTAACTTGTCCTCATTTTTTTAAATGCATAACTGCAGGTAACGTCAATCCTTTTGTATATCTTTTCCATCTGTATTGCAAAGTTCAACACTACATATCAGATTGAATAAAAAAAGAGGAGAGACTTTGATTCAATCATTTCAACTACCTATTAAACCTGTTATTTTTACACATTTTTCTGGCATAACTTACCATCGATTTTGTTGTTCATTTATGTTTTATATCTGATTTAACAAGCCCCCTGAACGATAGGTGGGATTTAACTTTTATATATTCGTATTTTTCTCTTTTATATATTCGTATTTTTCTCTTTTATATATTCGCATCCTCTGTTATGCTTTACCGCCATGTTCTGTTATAATAACTATATCTGTATTTCTGTTTTACGATATTTTGTAGAGATAATCAGTTTAATTTATATCACTTAATAAGGTTCCATCAGTAAACAGTCAAAAGAAGCTGCTATTTTTAATGGAATTTGCCCTTTATTTTTCCTATTAAAAATGGTGGGGTTGAGTGAAGGGTATCTGGAGTTGGAACACAGCATACAGAAAATATCTCCAGTAAAATAGCTGAACTATACAGGATGTCCGGGCTAAAAGTATCTAAAAGTTATGACTTATTTTTACGGAACTACCCATTAGAATTATAAAAATTATTTAAATAGAAAGAACATCTCACCAAGTTTTAATATCAATCATAAATTTCGATGTGTGCACCTTTTGTAGCACGACTAACGTCTAAATGGTAATCCAGCTCTCTCCAAGTGTTTCGCAGCATATCAGGAGTTATTGGACTTTTTTGCTTGGGGATAGATTAAATCCGTTGTTTAAACTGTGGATGAGCTGAAGAAGCGTATCACTCAAGCCATTCGTGTAATAACTCCTGATATGCTACGAAACACTTGGAGAGAACTAGATTACTATTTATACCAGTGGTTACCAACCTTGGGTACGAGTACCAGTACCGGTACGTGGACAAGCAGCTACCAGTACGCGAATGATTTTACAATTTAAAACAAAAATCTATTAAAAATCTTTATTACGAAAAAAGAAAAGAAATGACTATAATAACTAATAATCCATACGTTTTCATATTTTAGTTTGGAATTTCTTATCCATTGTTTGTGTTGTAATACTTTAGTGGGATTTACCTAATCTCAAAAGATGCCGCCTACACCTGAATATGTTATCTATGGCCGCCCCATAAAAATTTGGCACTCGCCTGCGAATTATAACTGTGTCTATATACCCCAGTCAAAATAGATCCAATTTTGACGAATGGATAAAAAAAAATATGAAAGTTTTGAAAATTGGTGGAGATGTTTGTTTAGGCATGCTAAGGAACATACTAAAAGTTCCCACTGATCAGACTTGAGCTTTCGACGCCATCTTCGAAAATGTGTACACTTTTTTGGTTTTTTGCAAGTAACTTGAGAAATATTGATTTTATGTAAAAAATTTGAATGCAAAAATTGAAGAGCATTAAATTGTGAACAAAAACATAGTTTGCATTTTTTTAATAAGTCTAACACGAACGAAGATAATTGACTTTGAAAGGAGCGAACTATCACAGCTGGGACGCGGGCGCGCGGGTCATCCCCATCGCGATGGGGGGGGGGGGTATTTTGAGACTTGGTGGATTCTATATTTTTATGTCATACTTATGCTGCCTTGGGTACATAATGGCTGGAGGTAGGTAAAAATAAATACTAACTTTTATGTATGCAACTACGTCAGTAGAAAAAATGTTGCCTGGCTATGCATACTCTAGAAAAATCCTAGCTAATTTAATTACCCAAATAGCTTTAGCAAAAATAATTTTTTACCGCATGGATATATCCGATTTCAAAAGCAATAATCTCCATGAGTTGTTTAGAGATTTTGCTACTGAAATACTATCGCTAGATATCGCAAACGGACATACTCATATACGAGACATCGTATATGAGATTAAAATGAGGATGACTTTGAAGCAGTTGAAAGAGAATGGCCCCACTGCAGCCCTCTGGGTTCAGTACTTTGAAATGGTAAACCTTATGAAAGCTTGATCACCGTCAATTGTACGGTGAAAGTAAACGGTTTCAGTATAGTAGTAAACCCGTTGTTGCTTTTTCAGAGGATAGCGATTGCTAAACAAAGCGACGAAGACCTAGCATTTTATTTAGAATATGAGTTAGCTCCTTTTCCTTTGGCTCTGTTTAATGAAGCTGGTATACGAGAGACAACGACATTGGCCATGTACGACGTTTTTGAAGTTCCAAACAAAGACCTTAACCTCCTGAACTGCGTCAACACTGTGGACACTGGTTTTCTCCTACACCGTGTGAAATGGGGAAAACAATTAACTTTTTCGGCTGCTTGCACAAATTAAGTTAACTATATAAAAAAGCATTATGGTACCAGCTGTATAGTCGTTTTTAATGGCTAATCCAACAGCACTAACAGTACAAAAAAATTGAACAACATATACGGTCTATTCTGAAAAAATCTGTAGACATAAACTTTGATGGAAACATGCGAGTTACAGTTCAACAAGAATAGTTCCTTTCAAATGAAAACAACAAGAGCGAATTGATCAGCATTCTATATCAGCTGAGCTGGAAAACAATGGGATTCGATTCCGACAAAGTAATGACGACGTCGACATTCTCATTGTAAATACTGCAATTAATGAAGCATGTTCTGATAACAACATCGTTGTAATCATTGGTGAAGATGTTGACTACCTGGTTCTATTAACAGCTCTCACTGCTACTGAAAAAATACATTTTACTTGTCAAACCACGCAAAGGGAAAGCAAAGAAAAAAATATATTCATCAAATAAAATACAATCATCAGGACATACCAAAGTATACCTTTTCTCCATGCGTTCAGTGGATGCGATACTACTTTTGCAGCATTCAACAAAGAAAAAAAACTTTGTTTAAAAATGTTCCAAAGTAAAGATATGGAACACAACGTGACAGTAGTTAATAAATGCAACTCATCGCACAATAATGTTGCTCAAGCAGAAGAATGCTTTTTTCTGATCTGGTATGGAGCACATTCCAGTGAACAGTCCCTAAATAAGTTTAGGTACAAATGCTTCGCAAACTTTGGCACTAAAATAAAACCATATATTTCGTTTCTTTCTTCAACTGAAGAGGAAGCCAGGCTACATTCCTTTCGGTTGTATAACCAAGTACAGAAGTGGTTTGGGAATGAGTTGAAACCTGAAGTATGGGGCTGGAAACGTCAAGAGAAAACCCTCGTGCCCATCACAACTATGGATACAGTGGCTCTCGATTCAGTTTTAAGCATAATGTTTTGCAACTGTAAGACTGACTGGGGAGAAAGATGCGTGTGTAGGAAAGCAGGCATCAACTGCACAACGGCCTGCAATAACTACAATGGGGTATGTCACAACGACATACACCATTGCAGTTAAGAATTGAAGTTATTATTGCCCTGTAGATCATGACGATCCAATAAAAGGAATTGATGAATGAGGTGATGCTAGCTGACCCATAAACGATCTTTTCAAGACTGACGACGCGAACAATCCCGTACCGAAAAAAGCCAGTCAACTATGAAGAAGGTAAGCTTAAAAAATTATACACAATGAAAATACCGTAATGAATACATCCAAGTTTATTACATTCGTTTATAAACTTAATAATATGGGAAATCCAATCCCATCTCCATCTCCAAACGTTACGCGGCGCTACTGTCTGTGTGACGTCAGTGCGTGCGCCAGCATGATGTATTCCCGCCTTATCAGACGATCGCTGTACGCCGAGATGGGAAGACGTCCCTCTCGAGCTGTTTATCTCCATTTTTATAATATTTAACTAATAAAGGATGTTTATATCCAATGCTGCTGTGGTCGTTGCTTCCCCACATTTGGGGGCTCGACCTTTCTTTCGCTTTCCCTGCGTGAATTGTTCCCCCTAGACCCGTTTCCCGTTTAAAAAAAAGAAGTATCATCCCAGCAGACCGCTGTGGACACTTTTGTTTTTGAATTTAGTTGTGGCTGACGTGCCAATTGCAGCAGACGGCTGCTCTCACCAAGGATATTTATTTTGATCTACTAAAAATTATACTAGAAGACCTGTAAAAACCAACGAATCTACAAACTTTTCGCGACGGACGTTGAAATTGAAACGAAATAATTGCTGCATTGCTGAACTGTGTAATCTTCAAGAACTTAGTGCAATTCCTACACTACTGGATATAGTGCCTTTCTACTGGATAACGTGATTTTGGATAGTGACATTCACCTATATAAAAAAAAACTGGACTTTCGTGGACTATTCATCCTATTCTCATTGGATACCCTTCGAGCCACAAGGACTGTTCCCTTAAGCGAGGTAGGCCCCATTTTTTTTGTTTTCCCCGTTAGTTTGTGTTTCAAAATTTCGTAATTTCTTAAGTTTAAAATTTTTCCCCTCAGTGGTGTTATTAATTTGTTTCAATTTTCACTATGGCCTTAACCTTAGGCGATATCCCTCTAATTGCTAACTCCCTCACATATGGAACAACCCAAAACGTAAAATTATTAAATAAAGTACTCGGTTATACCGAATTCGACCGCTCATCTTCGAAAAAAAATGCGTCAATTTTCCTCATTCCCCTCAAAATTCGATGTCGCGAAACATAAAGAATGCTTAATGAAGGATCTTTCACTCGCAGATTTTATTTCTGTTGCTAATTTATTACATTTAGATAATATCAGTATTAACAAAATTGAGTTATGCGATAATATTCTTTATGCCCTATCCGATTTGTCCAAATTTCAAAATTCTTTAGATACGAGTTTTTTATGCGACGCTGAAAACGAAATTGCTCTTTCTTATGAGTCTACCGCAAGTGATTCAAATGTAGGTCAAAGTACTTCCAGCCCTTTACAAAACATTCCCGCGTTTCAGTCAGATACCCAGACTAAACAACTGTGGCTTGATGCCTCTCCTAGCAGAAATGATGTTTTGATAAACAATAATGATTTGATTCCCGACTCTATGAGTTCTCACTTCTGGTTGTTGTTGCGAGACCTTTCAACCTCGTGTCGCCAGTTCACAGGCAATAATTTATATTCCGTTCACAATTTTTTTGCCGACGTAGAGGATAACTTTAATTTATTTCCCGCTATCAGTGATCAACAAAAATTGGTTTTTGCCAAACGCCTCGTTACAGGAAATGCTAAAACTTTTCTGTTTTCTCAAAGAAATCTGAATACATATGATTCATTTAAGACCGCGTTAATAAATGAATTTTCTGATAGAATCACATCCATTGAAATTCATAGACAACTCGAAAGACGTCACATGCGTTCTAATGAAAGTTTAATGCAGTATTTTATAGCGATGCGTGAAATTGCGAACCGCACTACTAATATTATTGACGAATGTTCCGTCATTCAGTATACTATACAAGGAATACAGGGTACCCCATCAGAGAAAATTATTCTTTACGGTGCAAAATCTTATACCGAATTCAAAGAAAAACTCCGAACATACGAAACCGTAGTTAGTCAAAAGAATACAATTGGTTCGAATTTTCGACGTGCCGGCGATGGCCAAAGACGCGGCACGGAACCAAACACTGTACCACAAAGACGTGACTCAAAATTTACTGTTGCTAGCTCAGCAAAATCTCATCAACGCTGTTTTAATTGTAATGCAATTGGACATATCTCAAAGACGTGCCCTAGTCGTTCTCTTGGCCCTCTCTGCTTTTCTTGTAATTTATTTGGACATAAGTCCGCGGACTGCCGCCGTACTCCTCAAATTGAAAGCTCCACGACGCATGACGGTGTCAACACGGTGCATGTTGTTACTTCTCCCACTAATATATGCAAAACGGTTGTTATTTATGATAATACATTTTCGGGATTAGTGGATACTGGCAGTCATTCGACGCTTCTTAAACATTCCGCGTGGATTAAACTCGGATCACCACCGTTGACGAATAGCACTACTATGCTAACTGGTTTCGGTTTTTCATAAACTCAAGTAATTGGTTGTTTTGCTTCCGAAATTAAAATAGATGATCAAATTTTTCCAGTAAATATCTCCGTTGTTCCAAATAATTGTATGACTTTCGATCTCATACTAGGTTGCGATGTAATCCAACAGGCGAATTTGACTATTACACCTGACGGTGCTATGTTTTCAAAAATTTTAAAACCTGATGATCCTGCCACACATGACGATTTTGTAATGACAATTTCAGCCGATACTCCTTCTTTTGATATTGGTCCTAACATTTCTCGCCAAACCCGTAATGACGTTGAACAGCAATTGCTAGCCTACAAACCTAACAAAACGAAAGCTGCGAACATCGAACTTGATATAACGCTTACTGACGATAAGCCAATTTTCCATACACCCCGACGCTTACCATTTGCAGAACGTGATATAGTGGATGCTCAAATTGACGAATGGTTAACAAATGGAATTATAGAACCATGTTCTTCCCCGTACGCTAGTCAAGTCGTCGTTCGTAAAAAGAACGGTCAGCCGAGAGTTTGCATAGATTATAGGCAATTAAATCGTAAGTTAGTCAAGGATCACTACCCTTTACCTTTGATCGACTATATTTTGGATCGTCTCCAAAATGCCAACATATTCAGTACACTCGATTTGCGTAATGGATTTTTTCACGTCCCCGTAAACGAAAAGAGTCGTCGTTACACCAGTTTTGTGACGCATTCAGGTCAATTTCAATTCCGATATATGCCATTTGGATTAAGCTCTTGTCCTTCTGTTTTCATGCGATACATAAATGCCGTTTTTCGTGACCTTATTGCCAAAGGTATTGTACTCCCATACATGGATGATCTCATCATTCCAGCGAATAATGAGTATGAAGCTCTTGAACGTCTGAACACTGTTTTAATTGTAGCTCGTGATTATGGACTTGACATAAACTTTAATAAGTGCCAATTTCTGTATAACAAAATTGAATTTCTAGGCCACATTGTGGAGCACGGAAAACTGTTCCCCTCCTCCTCCAAAACTAAAGCCGTTCTTAATTATCCTGATCCCAAAAACACAAAAGATGTCCAACGTTTTTTAGGTCTTACTGGATATTTTCGTAAATTTCTTCCCTCTTATTCTACCATAGCAAAACCCCTTAGTGATCTGCTTCGTAAGGACACCCCATTTAAATTTCAGACTGATCAGAAAGCCGCATTTCAAAAATTAAAACACCTCCTTTCCCAACAGCCCGTTTTAAGTATTTTTAACCAAAAGAGTCCTATTGAAATATCCACACTGACGCATCAATTGATGGCTTGGGGGCAGTCCTGCTACAAAAATCCAAGTATGATAATTGTTTCCATCCCGTCTACTACACGTCCAAGAAGACGTCGGACAACGAACGCAAATATACAAGCTACGAACTTGAAGTTCTCGCCATTGTGGAAGCACTTAAAAAATTCCGTATCTACGTTCTTGGTTCACATTTTAAAATAGTTACTGACTGTAATGCATTTGTGAAGACCCTAAGTAAGAAAGAACTTAACTCACGTATAGCTCGATGGGCATTGTATCTTCAAGACTTTGACTACAAAATCGAACATCGTACAGGTTCAAAAATGGTATTCCCATGTTCCAGCCGTTCAACAAATCATCAACTTCACCTTCCAACGTAGTATCAATTCCACTCCATTCGAAATTCTTTTTGGGACTAAAATGCATTCTCCCCATGACATCAAAATTGTTAATATGATCAACGAGGAAATAAAATCTACATTTCTCCAAAAACGTGATGATCTCCGTAAAGACGCTAAACGACAAATATGCAAGGTTCAAGACGAAAATCGTCGTACTTACAATCTGAGACGCAAACAAGCTTACCCCTTCCAACTCGACGACCTTGTAGCAATCAAGCGTACCCAGTTTGGTCCTGGTCTCAAACTCAAACAAAAATTTCTTGGACCATATAAAATTACTAAAGTAAAACCAAACAACACTTATGATGTTGAAAAGTGTGCATTCTTCGACGGACCAGTGAAAACTTCAACTTGTGCAGAATATCTGAAACCTTGGTCCAACACCATTGAGCATATAACTTGATATTTTTATTCTACTGAACTTATTTTTTTTTACAACAGACTATTGACAATTGACTCTCAAGAACTTTATTATTTTTTTTTCTCCTGTGCATACACTAATATTGTTTTTTCTTTTAGTTATTTCGTATTTGCTGTGTCTTTTTTTTTTGCCAGTTTATTTCCAGCCAACTATGGTATTGTATCACTATTTTCATTTTTTCCATTTTATATTTTGCATTTTTACTGTTATTTTATATTTGTATTAACTGTGTTCTAATGTTTTTGATAAATTTTTGCTGTGTACCTTAAGGCGAGGTCGCCTGTCCGGTCATGATGGCCGAATATGGGAAATTCAATCCCATCTCCATCTCCAAACGTTACGCGGCGCTACTGTCTGTGTGACGTCAGTGCGTGCGCCAGCATGATGTATTCCCGCCTTATCAGACGATCGCTGTACGCCGAGATGGGAAGACGTCCCTCTCGAGCTGTTTATCTCCATTTTTATAATATTTAACTAATAAAGGATGTTTATATCCAATGCTGCTGTGGTCGTTGCTTCCCCACAATAATGATCAATTATCTACATACCAAAGCACATTAAAGTCTATTTTCTTGTATTTAAAGAAAGCCGCAATGAGGGAGATAATTCAAAGGAAAACGCCTGCAATGAGACTTGGACGCTACCTGCATAACCAACGCGCATTTAATAGTCAATATTTTGGTACGTGTTAGGGTTACGACAAAATGTATTTAATATTTTTTGTACACAATTCAATTTTCTTTAATTTTTGTATTAAACTTTTTTTACACAAAGTTAATATTTCCCAAGTTATTTATAAAAAAAAGCCTTCAAAATCTCTAAACAACTCATGGAGATTATTGCTTTTGAAATCAGATATGTCCATGGCGTCAAAAATTAGATTTGCTAAAGATGTTTGGGTAAATAAACAAGCTAGGATTTTTCTAGCGCATGCATGGCCAGACAACATTTTTTCTACTGCCGTAGTTACGTACATCAAAGTTAGTATTTATTTTAGCCCACCTCCAGCCATTATGTACCCAATGCAGCCTAAGTATGACATAAAAATATAGAATCCACCAAGTCTCAAAATACAACCTGATAACAATTATATGGATGTTGTTGCAACTGTTGACGTTAGTTTATAAATTTTATAATCGATAATAAGCAGACTGTAATTCTACTAACAAACATTTATTAAATTCGTCAACACCTCGAAACAGAACACTACAAAAAACTTCATTATTGGATACAACTGAGGAACGCACTAAAACATCCGTCCACATTTTTTAAATCACTTTCTTTTTTTTCTATCACTAGGGGCTTCGCCCCTAGGCTCGCTACGCTCGCTCCTCTGGTGAATCAAGTGAATGAATGACTCAATAGTTGTTTACAGTTGAAGCTTTCCCCCCCCCTCCCGGCAAAATGGATGAAGCCCGTATGGGGGAAAAATCGGATCTTCTTTCATGCCCTTTTGCAAAGGAAGCGAATGAGAAGATTTTTTTGAAGTATTTCTTTAAAATTCAATTAAAAATCGAAATTTTAAGATAGAGACTTGAAATGAAGTTTATATGAATGAGAAAGCTTTCATCTTCCAGGTGATATAAATATTTTCTTTGTAACATAATAAGTCTGAGAGCATCGAATTTATATATCTCGAAACGCATAAATTTTTCCAAAAAGTGGGTTTTCAGTTTTAATAAAAATATCAGTCTGTTTTAAATTATTTTTAAACAAATGAGGTCTTGTTTAAAGGAGAAATGTCTGTAGTCTTAGATAGTAAAAAAAAAATTCTACGATCCTTTTTTGGCGAGTTATCGTAATCTGAACATGAAAAAGTCAATATTTTCCCACAAAACATAAAATAAAAAAAAACTTAAAGTCCGACGAATATGAGACATGTCTTACTTTCTTCCCCACATTGTTCTGCATCGATTGATATTGGTCTCGACCCCATACCCCCAGCGGTTTCGGAGGAGATAGCGTGACAAGCTTTTGACAGCGGCGGCTGCTGCGGCTGCTGCAGCGGCAGTTACTTTCTTTTAGAATAGAGAGATTTTCGGTAACTCCCAAGCAAAAGCTTGGCGAGCAGCCAATTCGCCAAATGGCGTAGAATCGCGCTAAAAAGGGCGCCAACAGCAACATTCTCTTGAGCTTTGATATGCAGAGGTTTGACAAACGTGAGTATGCAAGACTTTTGGCGCACATGCGCGGGTCATCTCCCCATTGCTATGGGGATGACTCGCGCATCCGCGTCCTATATGTGATGGTTCGCTCCTTTCAAAGTCAATTATCTTTGTTCGTGTTCGAATTATAAAAAAATGTAAATAATGGTTTTGTTCACAATTTAATGCTCTTCAATTTTTGTTCTCAAATTTTTTATATAAAATAAATATTTCTCAAGTTGCAAAAAACCAAAAAAGTGTACACATTTTCTAAGATGGCGGCGAAAGCTCAAGTCTGATCGGTGGGGACTTTTAGTATGTTCAACAGTATGTCCAAACAAACATCTCCACCAATTTTCAAAACGTTCATATTTTTTTAGCCATAAAACCTATTTTGACTGGGCTAAAACTGTGTTTGCGAATTATAACTGTGTCTGAGTTCTACTAAAAATTGTGTTTTGTGTTTCGAAAATCTTTAAATTAATTGCATATTCTGAATCAATAGTAATTGTATTATTAATAAATATTAAGAAGCTGTTAAGGTAAGTGTATTAAACTCAGGAGATTTATTTAAAATGATTTTTATATATCCTAATTTATTTTAATAAATGCTTGGCTACATGTTTCGAATACATTTCGTATTCGTCTTCAGGTCAAATACAAATAAGCTTATTCGTTGTTAAGAACACTTAAAGATTTACAAAGGGTATGATTAGTCATGGGTATAGTTTAGTTACAAAATCTTAAAATTACTTACATGTAGATCACATTACGCCCAATCATAAAACAAATATTTATCAAAAATGAATTATCCAATCATTACATTTTACAAAAATTATTTTAAATTTATTTTTATTAAAACACCGAAGTACGGTGGTTGTCACGTGGTAAAGTCATAAACATTGAGCCCTATATTACTTCATTAGTTATTACTTCATTAGTTAATAATAAACAGGCCCAACCTTCTCACTAATTATATATTTTTTAAAGTGATTACTATATTTTATGTATGTGTTGAGCAATAAAAATATATCCCAAGTTACTTGTCTTTATCACAAATGTTCTCCATTGCATTTTATTTTTGGTCTACCGGTACGTCATCAAATTGTTTACAACGTACAGGGACGGTACTATAAAAAGGTTGGGAACCCCTGATTTAGGCGTTTGTCGCGCTACAAAAGGTGCACACATTGAAATCTATGATACTATGATCGAGATATGATTGATATTAAAACTTGGTGAGATGGTATTCCTATTTAAATAATATTTTTTTAAAAATTCTAATGGATAGTTCCGTAAAAATAAGCCATTACTTTTGGATACTTTTAGCCCGGACACCCTGTACTTCTTTCATAGTTGATTCAATAAAAAGCGTTACATTAATATAGCGTTATACTCACACCCACAGGGCATATCTGTAATGCCTTTATCACTATTTTCCTTTAAATCTAAACAATTACGTCTGTAATTTCGTTCTCAAGAAAAGAAACTCACGACTTAATCTAAAATTGATATTTTACTACTTCCCAAGAGCAGTAATAGTAGGTAATGTATCCGTCCTGATAATAACTTTAAGATTATTTCTTAATTTCTTGTTTTAGCCTAATGCTTACAGTGTTTTCCGAGGCGCTTCAACAGCTTTTGTGTAGTTACAAGAAAAATCTGGCTGAGAGAAATTATTTCCTTATTAATGCGCCTTGAATGAACCCCAGAAATTTAGCCCAGGACACGTTTTAGCAGCAGTAATTCCCATACAAACAGTGTTGATAGGCTCGAAATTGCAAATACTCTTAATGCGACGTTAACAAGGGACATTCTGCTCTTACACATGATTTACACGCAGGCGTCAATATATAATTCATCTAATCAGCGCGCACAGGGGGAAAACGGCCACAGTGAGAGACGGCGCATTATTACACCAGGTATAGTAATGCATTGCGGGCAGGTGGGTCAAAGCAGCGTTTCAGGGCGATAAATTGTAATCATTTTAACTCATGCAGGGAAATGTATGTAATGTGCAATATAATGGTTTACGTTTAGTATATTGCCCAGGAAAGACTAGACTGGAAGACACTTTACTAAGCCTAGAACTAAATTATTCCATTGCTTTTACTAAAAATAAGATAACGACGCCTATAAAAATGCATGACTAAAATGATCTGGTGATTATTTAGGAGTACAGTTGTGCATATAGTTGGTCATTATATATATATATATATATATATATATACACACACACACACGCATATATATATATATATATCTATATATCTATCTATCTATCTATCTATCTATCTCTCTCTATATATATATATACAGTCGGACCTCTATATATCGAACTTCCATATATCGAAAGTCTCTATATATCGAACAGTTGGTGAATCCCCGTTTTCATTAGGTAGAGAAACTATCTCTATATAACGAAAGATATTTCTATATATCGAATTTTTTTCCAAAAGATTCTTAACGTGGAACGTGATTTTTCTGCCCCGTAAAGATTTTTCCCTTAGAGATTTTTTAGATGTTGATGAAGGCATCATTGTTTCCGATTACCCCACAGATGACGACATCATAAACTCACTTCAGGAAGAACAAACTGACATCCAAGAAGATGAAAAGACTCTAACTGAAGCAGAAATCGTTAATCCTTCGAAAAAAGAAATGCGCGCAGCATTTTATGTAATCCGTCGTGGTCTTCAATTCGCGGATAATGTCCCGGAGGCTATATTTAGTGGACTTAATAAGTGTGAACACTTTTATGATGAATTTTCTTCTAAATTTATTGTGCAACAAGACATTCGAAAGTTTTTTACAAAAATGTAAATCAATTGCTTTTGTATTTAAAGGTATGTAAATTTTGTTTGATAATTAAATCTAGTATAATTAATTTATTGATATTTTTTAATCGATAATAATTTTCATTTATGAATGTACGTAATTTGTAGTAATGTGATTCATATTTAAATTTGTTGACATAAAAGTGATTTCGTATATTAGAAGAAAATGCACATTTTTCTTGCAATTCAATGTATCACCAATGATTTTAGCATAACCGTTTCTATATATCGAAATTTCTATATATCGAATTTTTTTCGGGAACCGTCGACTTCGATATATGGAGGTCCAACTGTATATACACACATACATACAGTAAAACTTCTCTAGCTATCCAACCCTCTAAATGGCCCTATTTTGTTCAGAACCAATTAGACTCCACAGAGACAAGAAGAAACCCTTTTTCCACGGCCACCCCTCAAAACGGCCACTTATATATATATATATATATATATATATATATATATATATATATATATATATATATATATATATATATATATATATATATACAGTCGAACCTCCATATATCGAAGTAGCAAAATGCCGGAAAAAAATTCGATATATAGAATTGATCTTAGTTTTATCATAATTCTCCTAAAACATTAAAATTAAAGCTAATTTTCGTATACGAATGTCCATTTCCAATTTATATGCGAATCACATTAAATGAAATTTAACTAAAAAATGAATTAATGTGAAAGATTTATTGAGTACTATATACCTTTAAAAAAACAATAATCCAGACAGTGGTTACAGTGATCACAGTTACATTCTTTTAAAAAAAACTACGAATATCTTGCTGAACAGCCAGTTTTGCGGAAAGTTCATCAGAGAAATGCTCGCATTTATTCAGTCCATTAAAAACTTTATCAGGGGTCCACGAAGTATTGTTTCAAACGCCAAAAATTGGGAGATTTTATTTTAAAGTGGAATAAAATCTCCCAATATGTCGTGAAAAAAATTTCGATATATAGAGATTTTTTCGATATATAGAAACAGTTTTTCTATGTAATGAACATGGAGATTTGCTAAGAGTTCGATATATAGAAAATTTCAATATAGGGAAGTTCGATATATGGAGGTTCGACTGTATATATATATATATATATATATATATATATATATATGTGTGTGTGTGTGTGTGTGTTTGTTTGTTTGTTTTATCAAGGTACATGAAAAAATGAGATAGAAAATATTTTACATGCATAAAAAAAACTGGGGTGTATTACCGTACTGATGATAAACAAAACTATTGTATTAGGTCTTATCAATAATATAAGAATATTACTGACTGAATGTCGTTATGGTTAACAACATAAACTAATCATACTTATATGACTTTTGTTCCTTTATCCCTTTGTTCACTATAAAGTTGAAGATATAAAATACCAGCATGAACAAAGCCAACAATTTAAAATTAAAAATGAGATAAATTTAGCAATTAAACTCTAAAGTCAGAAATGTATTAACGATAGGTAAATAAAACATTTGAATAGGTTACTTTATAACTAAGACTAAAAATATGTAAGAACGGAATATGATTATGTTAGAACTAAAGAGTAAAAATTTATGGAAAAATTTGAAGGAAATCAAAAATAACCTCTTGCTTCTGACAACGGTCGGGTAAAAATTGCCAGGTATCAAAAAGACAAAATATAGAATCAAATGGAGAGAATCGAAACATTGGAGCCAAATTTTTTAAAATTCCGTGTACAGAATAATATTGGACTCACGCCTTCCAGCCTATGAGTTCTACATTACTTTAAACAGCCGGTTTTTAAGAATTTTGCTTTCTATGAATCGTCACAAATTTTGGGGTCTTTCCGTGGTTCTGCTTCATTTACTTCGAGAATCTGCAAGAACTGTAAATAATGTTTAATAAACTTGATACCAGGTGGCGCTACCTTTGCGGAAATTTACGATTTATCCTTTATTTCTGTGCTCCATAATCAAATAATTCTCCTCTTGCTTATATATGTGAAAGGAGAGGGAAGGGATTTCGACTTTCAGGACGGATTTAGAATTGAAGAAAAAGGAGTGAGTTATTTAATATCAGGAAACACCGAGTTTACTGTTTTAAAATGTAATATTTAATCCTTGTCCCAAAAATAACTTTTTATTAACTATCAGCCGAAACATTCTGAACTCCCCACAAAATTTTTTTATTCCCCTTTTCTGATGTTGTAATAGAATATTTTGAAGTGAACTCGCGTAATTATGATATCGGAAATTTGCCAAAATAGAAAATTCTGTAATTTTCGGTAGATGTAATTATTTGGTCTAGTATTACATTATTTATTCAAAATATTATGTACCAAATACATATGCTGCGTATATGAGGTAATTAATTTACACACACACACACATTGATCACAAGTAGATTGATCGCAACCGCTTTAAATACAGGGTGTCCATAATTAAACTTTCCTACTTTAAAGTTGTCTACAGTCGAAACTATTGTTTAGAAAGTTATGAAATTTTGTGTAGGACATATTGAAGGGATAGGAATTTGTTAGAGCGAATAAAAAAATTAGTTCAAAATTTCACCACCAGAGGGCTTTTTTGATGAATTGCATATTTACGACTGGTTCTTTACTTAAGATTTTACTATCTTTTTATTCATAGGTCACCCTAACACAATAACTCATACTCATTAAATTTTACAATCTTTAAAGTGATTGCAAAGTCGATCGGAAACTATTTCGATAACTAATTTTCGGACAAAAGGTTTGAAGGAACAAAGAAGAAACAAATATGCAAATTAATTTTTGTCGGGCTTTGGGGGCATGTGAAACACCTAGTCAGTCTTGATAAACCAAGAACTATACCTGATCTGAAAGACGGCATTTCACGACATGTTCTCAGCATTTCCCCGGACACATTGCGGTCAACCGTAGAACATGCTATCTTACGATTTCAAATGGTAGCTGAAAATGATGGCCGTCATGTTGAACATATCTTGTAATGAATTTTTTTAACTATAGTAAATGTTGGCTAAATGTGTAATTAAATAAAAAACGCCCTTTGGTGATAAAATTTTGAACTAATTTTTTTATTCGCTCAAACAAATTCCCATCCCTTCAATATGTCCTACACAAAATTTCATAACTTTCTGAACAATAGTTTCGACTATAGACAACTTTAAAGTAGGAAAGTTTAATTATGGACACCCTGTACTTTTACCAGGGTGAACCATGGAGTGTTCACTCCATGGATCAAAAGTGGCAAGCTGTTTACACGCATATGCATTCATGTATCTGTATGTAAACAGCTCACCGCTACTGATCCCATATTATCCATAGTTTTCCCCTGGAAAAAGTATCTTAACTGGTTGAGATGGATTTGCTTTGGATTAATAGCACAATAAAGAAGTCAACTTCAGTTTAAAGCATATTTATTCACCTATATATAAGAGACTAAGAACTTGAAAACGTCGGGATTATTTTCCGGCGTGTGCCAGCAAAAGCATTGAATGTCATAAAAAAACAGTGAAAAAACAGCGAAGGCCAGAAATTTCGCCATGCCTTATAAAAAAGGAGCGCATAAAGAAAGAAGTACCCTAAAGGAGAGAACTGATCGGTCGGATCTATTAGACATCAGAGAGAGATTTCGGCTTGATTGTTGTCAGGATAACATATCATTTGCGGAGATGAAAATATTGTCTTAAATGATAGTTACCCTGAAGCCGTCTGTCAAAAGGTGGGAGGAAGTTAATTACAAAAGTTCTCACTGGATGTAGTTAGGCTGAGTGCTTAAAAAGTATCTGGGTATCATTGAAGACATTAATTAAAACGTATCCCCCCCACACACGTAAAAAGACTGAAAAATACTTCATCTGTATATATAAAACAGTTCCGTGACTGACTGACTGAGTGACTGAAAGATAACGCACAGACCAAACCACTGGATCTAAAGGACTGAAATTTTGCATGGCGATTCTTCTTATAGTGTAGGGATGCACTAAGAAAGATTTTTGAAAAATTCTTCTTAGATATTTTTTAAATTACATTTTTAAGCTGTTTTTGTAAATTTTTTTGAGTTTGCATTTAAAATAATAATCTGAGGGTTATAAAATTTACATCACGAGAAAGATCATAAAAATTTCTTTAGAATGAAATATTTTTCGAATCTTTACCTCCCTTTTCTGATTACTGAATTTTTAAATGTTTAGAACTTAATTTATTAAATACTGATCACGAGATTTCTTTTCTTTTTGTGATACTTTAAATTAATTTTGTGTCACGTGCATGACAACGAAATAAATAGACAAAAAATATTAAAATACAGTAAAAGTTAAAATTTAACGACTAGACTAATTGAGATGGAAGTTTTTTAAGAATTTAATTCAAATAAATTAAGAATTTAATTCAAATAAATTAAGAATTTAATTCTCTAAAAAGCAATTTCATTATTTTTTTATTGTAAATATCCTAAAATGTACTCCGTAGCGAAACGCGGGAATTCAGCTTGTTAAATATAAGGAATAAGACAAAACTATTGGTCTGATTGTAAGGCGATACATAAAGAGATGAAGCTCAGTGAATTATTATCATTTGAAACACTATCCATTTCGCCTAACACATGTGATGAGAAAAACAGTAGATTATATTATGATGATTATTTAGGTAACTAATATATCTTCATCAGTATCCTCTTAGGGCGAATGAAACAAAAATACACCGTTTCAGAAGTGATATCTCATCAGAAATATACCTACGGTCATACACTGTTCAGTAGAATTAAAACCTCGAAATGAATCTCTGGAGGCATGCATTTCCTATTGTCAAAAAATCAACAAGCAAAGATGCAGATACCCTGAAGTGACAACTTCAATGTGTTTCCTAGAGAGTTTTTGGTGGTGTTTTAACTAGTGTATGAACACTTTTTATGAAAATAATCAGAAAGTGTTTGGATATTTCCTAAAACCCCAGTCATAACCTTCAAAACTAGTTCTTTCTTTTCGTGACTAAACCTCGTACTGAATGCGTAGATTCCTACAAAACCACGCGGTGTAAATAATCTTTCGAGTCACATAAAATCTCTGAAAAATTCATGAGAAAATATGGCTTTTCTAAGAATCCCACTCAAAGCCCAGAAAAGTTCATCGCTTTGAGACTTGGCGACTGCGGCTAAAAGATAAGCGACTTGTTCGAGGTGTATATATATATATATATATATATATATATATATATATATATATATATATATATATATATATATATATATATCTATATCTATATATATATAAATTCACTAAGAGCGAATACTTTTTGTTTTATACAGACCAAAATAAATATTTTTTTCTCTCTTTCTCGATTCCGTAAACAGCTACTAAAGCGTGAATTTGTTGAGCGACGGAGGTTTTGCTTCGGAAAGACAGACTGCAGGAAAAAATGTCACCTTTCGCCACATAAGTGTCATCTTGAGATTCGGCTTCTATTTCACGTTCTGTTGGATACTTTGGAGTATCAATGGATGAAACCTGGATGAAATATGAAACTCTAACATTAGAGGGAGTTTTATTAGAGAGGGGGGTTTTAAGGTGAATGTGGAAAGAGTGACTTGGCGACTGAAGAAAGAGGTGAGCTACTAACGAATAATAAAATGCTGTAAGATAAGATGAATTGACCTTGGAGAAACAGGAGAAATGTGAGGAGTAACGGGCTGGCAAGGGTAATCTCTGAATTCCCCCCCCCCCTTCCGCATTTAAAAACAAAAAATTGTTGAAGATTCTTTCTAAATATTTTGGAAAATCATACATGACTGGCACTCTTCTGTATTTTTTTGTTTTTAGGTGCAAGTGCCTCGTCTAATTCTAGCCACTTTGCCTCTGTCTTCTTCCGACAGATCACCATATGCAAAGAAAAAAAAATCATCTTTACAAACCATTTGTTTAACAGTTCTTAAATATTTAATATTACACTATAAACAGTTTTGAATTAGATAGGTTTGTTTCTTACAAAATATTGAGTTCCCCTCATAAGGTTATATAATCAATTTAGACACATTCTTTAAACACTATACAGCATAAAAATATTACATTCATCAAAAATAATGCATCCGTTAAAAAACAAGAAATCATAAAACACGTAAAACCTAAGTAAAAAAGTATTTTGCATTTTTTAAAATTAAATAAAGTAGTTATATATTTTTATAAAAAGTTCTATTTAAAAGCCCTTTATATATGATCATTTAATAAAATAATGGTACACAACTTTTTTTTAAAGTTTACAGTTCTAAATAATTTCTTTCCCCACTTTTTTAGTTTCCAAGCCAAGGTTCCATTTCAAAACTCTTAGCAGTTCTTTACTTATCATGTTTTTCTCTTTTACGTCTTCTCAGCATTTAGAGGAGTTATTTTCGTCTAAATATGGACGAGCAGGGAAACCTAATCAGATTACGTCTCAACAGTTTCAATACTTTTTCCAAGGGATATCAAGTTTATGAAATCCACAAGTAGGGTAGTCTGGTACTATTTTAAGGAACTTAGAAAGTGAGAGATGCACATGTTGTTGTTGTTGTTGCTTATGCTCCTTGACCGACATGTAACATCAGGTCAAGTCCTGATGGCTATAGGCGATGAAGATGCGGCTCCGGTTTTTAATAGCACCCCGCAAGGGTCGGAGTCCGACTTGGCTAAATGACCGGTCCCGTAATTTTGAACCGAGTCAAGTGACGAGACCGGAACACTTGACCCCGCACCTCCAGAGGTAAATTTGAGAACATGGAGGACATTGCAGCCACGGCCTATTTTACGTGCCCCGGCCATCATTAGTGAACACGGCGGTGGATTTGCAGCGATGCGCATCGAACCAGGGACGTTCTGATCACTGGCCCGCTGCTCTTGCCAACCGGGCTACCGCGCCCTAGAGATGTTCATAACGGGACGTGTTAAATATGCAATAATTTTTAGATCTTATAATAACAAATTCCGGTTCTTGCATATATATATATACAGTGATTTCCGCTTATAAGAATCACGTTTGCTATTACTGTTTTTGATTCTTATAAGCGGTTGATTCTTATAGCCGAAACTTAGGTTTTTGGACGTTAATTATCTTTATTTTAATTTACGTTAATTATCTTTTATTAAAATTATTTTTTTATAATTTTAAAAATACAACTTAATTTCTAGAGTTATAAGTAGATACACATAATTATAGTAAGAGGAGAAAAATTCCAATATTTATTACAACATACCTGCTTAACAGTTTTAACATTTCAACTACAGGAAGGAAGCAAGAAAAAGTTTTCTATGGTAGTTTGACGTAATGAAGTTTTCAGGAGGCTGTTTATACCTATTTCAATACCAATAGTCTCAGACGAAGATTCACCTTCTAGCTTACGTTTCACGGTTTGATAACGTGCTGAATCTACTAATGTCATGTTTGCCTAAGTCATAGTGGACATTTAGAAGATTTATGTGTTTCAGGGTCCAGGAAGCCGCAACCAGGATGTGGGAGGTGGTGAAGAAAGAGTCCCTCTTTTTCCACACCTTTGTTTGCCAGTGGAGAAAAATTAATCGGACCCGGGCGGGTAAAGATGACCGAGGTCAAGCTAATAGGACAGTGATGTGCTAAAGCGTTTAAGGGGAAACTATTATGTTATGTCTAACAAAGAAAGGAACGCATTTTACGACTGTGTTCCATCCCATCTTATCACTCTTTCTTTAAAAAATATAAAGAAAGAACTTCGTGCATTTTGAAGGTTTAAGTTACTTTTTTGGAAAAATGAAAGGAAAGCGAAGAGTGTAAGCTGATTCTTAAAACCGGTGGATTGATTCTTTAAAGCGAAAATTTTAACATGGAAATAATACATTTGTTTTTATTTTTGCGACATTGATTCTTATAAACGGTTGATTCTTATAACCACTGATCACTATAAGCGGTGGTTACTGTATACATATATATATATATATGAAATGACCCGAATGGTCATCTCTTGAAGAAATACAATCGAGGCCGAAATAATACAAGTCGGATTCACGAAAAAAGGAATTTATTCCACGAAAACAGCAGAATGTTTCTCGCTTCGAAGCCAGCCCACGTCTCTCCTTGCGCGCGAATCTAGAATTAGGTCACAGAGGGGTTGTCAGGAATTGCCGGAGAGAGTTAGTATTGACAAAGGCGTAAAGGACGGAAAGGTTACCATAGAAAGAGCGAAATCGGATTACAGGCGATTAGGGGTGGTTAAAATTTATTACAGAATATCCCCTTCCCCCCATCTAAAATGGATTGGAGCCGCGGCCGTCGACCCCAAGACATTCCAGATAGTGAGAACATGAAAATTAGTAGTTAGAATATTAGGTTGAAGCTGGCTCGAAAATCACAAATCGTTTAAGTTAAAAAGTACAATTGAAAGACATAATAGTATAAAAAATGGCATAATTTTAAAAACATATCTGGAGTAAAATAAAAATGGAATGGTACACTTAAATGAAAACATTAATAACAACAGATGTAAAGATGTTCCAAATACAAATACAAGCAAAAAAAAATTGTGCATATCTCAGTCCCTGACATGACTGAGACACGTACAATTTTTTTTTGTTTATCACAGTCTTTGAAAAGTTTTCGGAGTCTTGGGCACAGTTCACATAATTATAAAAACACAAAAGTTATTTTTCCCCCCCCCCCCACAGTTTTTAGTCGTTGAGTATGGTTTAGTTCTTTCGGAGATCTCCTGGATTGTAGTCACTTTTTAGAAAAATAATGTTCATGGTTGTTTATTGTTACGTTTCACATTAGTTACTGACTTTTTTCTTTACACAAAACCCTTTTTATATTTTATTTTTATTATTGGTTTTCAGTTTCAATTTTTGCTCTTGATTATGTAAACAAAAACATTAAAAAGTTCTTGCTGTCATTAGTAGAATGAATTTACCAAATGCTGTCAAAATGTAACTTTTAACATCAATACCAAATGTCTGGTACCAATTGTCAATACCAATTGACACTCACATTCAATTATTATGAAGCAGAAAAAAAAGATCAATAGAAACATAAATTCGAGGTATGTGACCTGTCGTGAGTACATCCTCGTGAGCGTTTACCAAAGGGAAGGTGCTTCCAACCTGAAACTCAAGTTGTGCAAACTGCACAGAATGAAAAGGGACAGGCAAGTTTCTCAAACATGAGAGGAAAAGACAACTGTTCAAAGCATAGGCGTAGCTTGCTTCTAACTTTTTTTTTTTTTGGGGGGGGGGGCACGAATTGAATTCAGTTAGGGCCCTCCTCAGCGCGTTGACGGCCGAACGGATATTAAAATAGGATAGCCATGAATCTATATCTATAGTGCCATCTTCAAAAGGCACAATGTTAATCTCAGTCTCAGCATTCGGGATTCTAAAAGAATCGTCATGTTTGACATTTACTTTGGAAGTGTTCATTTTGCTTTACTTATACAGAGGCTGTCCGCACATTTTTTAGACGATTTTGGTAAGCGGTAATAAAAAATCATTTGCTGCAAAAGAAAAATTGCAATTGTACTATGTTTTTAAAAGTCAAAATTATCATCTGCGGCTTGAAAGTTTTGTTTTTATTCAAAATGGCGTTTTTAACAAAGCAGTGGCTCGAAGGCTACATTTATGCTCTTTCCGAAGAGAAATATGCATACTCCGCTATCCAAAAACGATGTGAAAGTCATGGTTTTGTGATATCTAAAGCGTCGATAGGTAATATCGTCAACAAGAAAGGAAAAAAACGTCAAATTGGAGCCTCATGTGGGACAAAAATTCCAAACAAGTATCCAAGGAAAAAACGGACATCTTCGACTATTGCAAAGGTACGTTGTTTAATGTTAAAAGAAAATCCCCCTAGTCAAAGGACAGTTGCAAAATCATTAAAATGCTCGGTGTCCACTGTAAACAAAATGATAAACGTTGATTTAAATCTTAAGAAAGCGAAAAAAACGCAATGTGCATCGTCTTCTCATCGTCCAAATCATATCGCTGAACGCAGGACACGCTGCAGAATTCTATATGAGAAACACTTATCCAAAGAAAAATGGAAAACAATTGTCACAATAGATGAATCATGGGTGTATTTAAATGATTGCAACAAAAAAAGAGCCATTTATTATCATAAAAGGGGAAAAAAATTAAGTACATGGTTCAAAGAATCGAAAGAAAGTTTTTCTAAGGGATTCATGATTGTTGCTGGTTTTTCTTATAATGGCAAATTAAAAATAAAGAGAGTGGAAAAAATGTCAAGATTAACTCCAAATACTATCAGGAACATATTTTATCTCCAATTTTTCTGAATGAAATACCATCGCTTTACCCACAGTGCTATCAATCTGTGAGACTCCATCAGGACAAAGCTAGCAGTCACACATCAAAATCCACTGTAAATTTCCTAAAAGAAATGGAACAAAAAACTGGTATCAAGGCCATACCCTTCACTGATATCCCTACTAAATCTCCCGATGTAACACCTATGGATTTTTGTGCTTTCGGACTTTTAAAATCTGCATTATCCAAACGTCGTCCCAAAACCCTTACAGGACTCTGGAAAGCTATTCAGGAGGAATGGGATAGAATACCTCTTCTGACACTTCAAAAGGCATTATTATCCTGGAAATTGCGGTGTCGAAAGATAGTTCAGAATAAGGGATGTCAAATAGAACATTTAAAACACAAGAATTTTATGTAATTTAGTTTTGTGAATACAATATACATCGTCTAAAAAATGTGTGAACAGCCTCTGTACAATACTAGAAATTACAAAAATAATATAATAACTGACCTGCTTATAACACCAACTTTTGTAAACACAAAATAAAATTCTTTAATACATGAGTACATTTTTGAGATTAAAACACTCTGACGTCGATCTTCGTGTTGAAATGTAGCTTATAAAAGCTTTCCACGATGTCTCTATGCAGTGTTCGGCGTACACAGAGGAAATCACAGTAATTATCTTGAAAATGAATTTGTTGACGATTATCGCACACACAAAAAAAACTTAAAGCACTTCTTGGAGATTTGGAGTTGAATTACGGATGTATCAGCACTGGTAACTTTCTTCTTTGAAGATGGCGCATTCAGGAACGCATGCGGGAATCGAAAGCGAATGTCCTGTTGAACAAAAACCTCTTCACTTGCTCACGTTGTAGTCGTAATTTTCGTCGCATTTTTAAAAGGTCTATCCTGTCGAGCTCTCTAAAATGACCCGAATGGTCATGTCTTGAAGAAATACAATCGAGGCAGAAATAATACAAGTCGGATTCACGAACAAAGGAATTTATTCCACGAAAACAGCAGCTTGTTTCTCGTTTCGAAGCCATCCCGCGTCTCTCCTTGCGCGCGAATCTAGAATTTGGTCAAAGAGGGATTGTCAGGAATTGGCAGAGAGAGTTAGTATTGGCAAAGGGGTAAAGAACGGAAAGGTTACCATAGAAAGAGCGAAATCGGTTTACAGGCGATTAGAGGTGGTTAAAATTTATTATATATATATATATATATATATATATATATATATCACGACATGAATTGCATACATTTTAATAAATAAGAGGAATTCTTCTAAATGACATTTTATTAACAATACTAAAAATGCTGTACAAAAATGAACTAACATTTGCAGATGAATTTTTCTTGGGCGGAATATCCGTTCGACATTTGTAGGATAACTTTTCCCCATGCCAGCGAACTCCATCGTCCTCCCAGGGACAGCAACCAATAGCATTTCAGAATCCGAGGAATGTTCTAGAGTTTTAAACATGTACATTGCACACTTGACAGAAGTCAACTTTCTGTTACTAAAGACTTGCTTTCTCATGAAAAGGAGTAATAGAGTTTAAGATAAAATTAATAGTAAAGTAATTAATAATAGTAAAATTAACGTAAAGTAAGTCCTTGACTTACGCGATTAATTCGTTCCAGATCATTCCGCGTAAGTAGAAAGCACGTAAGTCGAAATTTACCACCATCAACGCGTTTGTGCTTTGAATTTTCAAAAATGCTTAACGCTTTCGCTTGTATCAGCGCAAGACTTGCATTTGCGTTGGAGATCTGCAATCGAAATTTATCAATAATTTCTCCGTCGTTTCTATTAAATTACTTCTTTTCTTCGAAATTATCGTCGTATTAAAGGTGAAAATTACAACCGCATACCTACGAATCCTCGTAGCTCTAGGACTTACTGTATTGTAAATTATATTACTCACTCACTCACTCTCACACTCTCTCTCTCTCTGTGTGTGTGTGTGTGTGTGTGTGAGAGAGAGAGAGAGAGAGAGAGAGAGAGAGAGTGTGACTGACTGACTGACTGACTGAATGAATGAATGTATGTATGTATAATTACACGGGGCTTCCACTTACCATGAAATTTTTTTATTCAGTTTTGCTAGTTCCCGAGCTTTAGTCTCTTTGACGAAAAGTATATGCTTCTCACTTTGGAACACGCCATTTTTATAAGTTTCTGGTGTTCTATTACTTTTTAGTATGTGTTCCTTATTTTGATGTATTTTTCTACCCGGTCTTCTTTACTCACCCAAGCGAAATGATGCGAGACTGGATCCACAACGGTTCATAACAATTTGGTACTAATTGAACAGCAATAAGAAAATTTTTATGATGCAAAACTTCACGTAAAAGTGAAAATAACATTAAAACTTAGCTATAAAAGTCCCAACTTTTTCTTTTTGTATTATATCCTAAAAGTCTGTTTAAATCTGAAATATACAGAGTTGAACAGGATTGCAGATCCCTTTCAATCACTCCTTCATTAGTAAACAATTGCAACCAATTGATACCATCGTTAAAAGGAGACCCCACGAGGGTTAACTATTAGATACACTATTAGATAAATTTAATGCATAGATTTCGAAAACGATTCAATATAATTAAGTCACTGCATCACAAAATAAATTAAGCTATTAATAGCATGAGAGTCTTATTAATTTTCATCTGTCGGTAGGCGCTTTCCATAGGGGTAGGTATTACTCAAATAGATAATTTTCCTTCATTTAAATAGCCCATTAGAAAGGTCGAATGAACTTTATTAATTAAAGGTTTTGTATTTTCCTGAAATCCATAGGTTTGAAATCTGAACTCAGCTTATTGGCAGTCATTAAACGAGATTATCTTCTATTTTAGGTATTAATATAAATTGGATCTGAGAGGAGAAGATAATGAGAACGAAAATTTTCCCTGAAAGCAAGCAATAATTATATACTTGCTGGTTTCATTAACTAGTAACTGAAGGTAAGCTGTAATAATTTTTGATTTGCTTTTGTAAGGACTCTTAAAATCACAAAAAGAATTTACTGGAATATAATGCAATAAAAAAGTTTTCTTTAAAATAGTGTTTATCTAGTGTCATATAAATCACCTAGAAAATAAGTTCTCGCGTGCTATTTTCAACGCATGCATTATGCATACAAAGGTAATCTATATATATATAACAGTTCCGTAACTGACTGACTGACTGACATATAACGCACAGACCAAACCGCTGGACCTAAAGGGCTGAAATTTTGCATGGAGTTTCTTCTTATAGTGTAGGGGTGTACTAAGAAAGGTTTTTGAAAAACTCTTCTTAGATTTTTAAAATAAAATTTTTAAGCTGTTTTTGTAGCTTTTTTTAAGTTTGCATTTAAGAGGAGGAATTCGAATTCTTCTTGTATTAGAAGAGGTCCACGAAGTGTTCAGCGTCGGAAGAAGTGGTCTATCTTTAGTGAAAAGGGGATATTGAGGGCTGGAAAGAACGCCATTATGGAAAAGATGTGCGGCCAGGCAAATTAAGAACTTACAATTTTGAACTCCATTCCTTGCTTAAGTCAGCTTTGACGACAAAATATTGCAATAACAAAAAATCTAAGATAACTTTATTAAACTATTTAAACAAACGATTTTTTAGTTGTTTTTCGTCCAAAATAATACCGTAAATATACGCTTTATACTTGCAACAGATGAATATATTTGCAGTTTCAATAGTGTACGAAGACTTGTGAGAATATATTTTCCCTCGCTTAACAGACAATATCAATTTTAAATTTCAAATGGACTTTTTTGAAAAACTAAGTTGTGCGAAAAAAACACGAACATATAATTAAAAGGAAATGACTTTTTAAAGATTTAGTTAAACGATTTTTTATTTTTGACATCATTTCTAAAAGCTACAATCATCCGATCACATGTATAAGACTCACAAGTATGTTGTTGTTGTTTCTAATCCCCTTGGTGTAGGAAAGCCTACACCAAGTCCAAAGGACCTAGGTCCTCAAATCCTAGGTCCTCGGTGAAGGGTAGTAAGCAGCTTCACTTTAAGGGGAGGTACCACAAGGGCTGAAGTCTGACTTGACCTCGAAGAACATCGATCCCGTAATTTTGAACCGAGTCAAGTGACGAGACCGGAGCACTTGACCCCGCACCTCCAGAGGCAAATTTGAGAACTTGGAGATCATTGTAGCCACGCCCTAGTTTACGTGCCCCGGCCACCATTAGTGAACACGGCGGCTGATTTGTAGCGAAGAGCATCGAACCAGCGACGTTCAGATCACTTGCCCCCTGCTCTTGCCAACTGGGCCACCACGCTCCCTAACTCACAAGTATAAATGCTTTTATTACCGTTAACGATATAATTATGCTTCATAACAACCTACTGAGTTTTTCCTAACAATACGAACTTTAAAAAAAACAGCGATCATTTAAAACTGAAAGAAAAATCACGTGCTTTGAACGTTTTTTTACTTTTTCCGAGAATAATTATCACAAAAAGCAATAAAAGGAAATGAAATTTTAGGATTCTTCAGTTGTGTCTGAAAAAGTGTTATTAAACATAAATCTTATCTCTCAGTTACTTTTAGGTGAAAAAAAACATTTGATTCTACAGTAAAAATTTTATTATTTTGAACGTTAAGATATTTTAATTGTAAGTTTGATGACCTATTCTCTCAGCCTGAGATGTGCATTTTATTAGCAACTGTTTTTCTTATCTAAAAATATATATATATTAAAAATTGAATACAAATTCTTATGTTATTGCTAGCTGAATACCCGTGCTTCGCTACGGAGTACATTTTAGGATAATTACAATGAAAAAATAATGAAATTGCGTTTTAGAGAATTAAATTCTTAATTAATTTGAGTTAAATTCTTAACAAACTTCCATCTCAATTACTCTAGTGGTTAAATTTTATCTTTTACCGTATTTTAATATTATTTTGTGAATTTATTTCGTTGTTATGCGCGTAACGCAAAATTAATTTAAAATATCGCAAAAAGAAAAGAAATCTCGTGATCAGCATTTAATAAAATATTAAATTCTAAAAATTAATCTTTAAAAATTTACCAAAAATCAGAAAATGGATGTAAAGATTCGAAAAAGATTTCATTTTAAAGGAAATTTTATGATCTTGTGATAAAAATTTTATAACCCTCAGATTATTATTTTAAATGCAAACTTAAAAAAAGTTACAAAAAACAGCTTAAAAATATAATTTTAATAAAATCTAAAAAGAATTTTTCAAAAATCTTTCTTAGTGTACCCCTATACTATAAGAAGAATCACCATGCAAAATTTCAGCCCTTTAGGTGCAACAGTTTGGTCTGTGCGTTATCTGTCAGTCAGTCAGTCGGTCAGTCACTAAACTGTTTTATATATGAGACTGTGAAAGACAAAGTGGTGTAAGTCCAAAGCGTTTTACTGTAAAAACTACAAAAAATTCCACTATAAATTGAACAAATTATAATTCATAATAATTATTATAATATTGAAAATAAAAATTATTTGCAATTCCGCTATAAATTGAACGTGGACATTACATTTTTAACCCTCAAATAAATAAAGGTTGAAAATGTGGCTTACACCACTTTGTTTTTAATCGCCTCATATATAGATCTGAATGCATGACAGCTCTAACTGAAAGAGATATACTTGATTATTCTTTCTTTTGTATTTTACTCCTTCAAGAATACTAAAAAAAGTAGTTGCAGCTTTTCATTCATGTATAATTTTTGAGTTTACGTTTTCTTAATTATCCGCTGCAGATTTTTCTGCTTATGTTTTTCCTCTTTTTAAAAAATGAATGGAAAAGTAATAATTAAAAAAATTAAAGCACTAGTTCTTTAAAATAAACATCCAAAAATAAAATTTAGATTTGGAAAAATCCTTTGTTTAAGAGAAAACAAGATGCAACTGAAATCGTCAAATAGATTAAATTGAAGCGCTATAAACAGTTGGAGAAGAAAAATAATTGTTCATTGAACATTTATTGAATCCAACACTGTAAAATGTTTCTTAAGAACTAAACTGAAGGGAGAGAGCATGGAGATAATCTAAATTATTAATGAAAATAATTTATTTGTAAACATTTATGTTTTAAAGCAAAATCAAGTTTTGGGTACATTCATTATATTTATTTACCCTTGGGAGCTAAGTCAAATTGAGTATAAAATAACTGAGACAAAGCGAGCTTCACATATTTTAAAGGAAAATTCAAACGTAAAAAGTCGGTTAAAATAAGAAAGTATTAAAAATTTTACGAGTAAAATTGAATTTTCCGGGACTCAAAAGTATATTCTATCCTTCTTCATAGAAATTATTTGCGAACGGAAAAGCATCAAATATTTAAACCTCATTTTCCAACAATAACTTTAGTTTAGCTAACGTGAATCCCAAACATCATAAAGGTATTACACATAAAACTCGAATGCAGCAGATTTGAAGATAAAGTAAAGAGAATTGGCTTTATTCATCATAATAGTTTGCAAGTCATAGTTACTAATAAAAATTGTTTGAACGTGACCCCATTAGTGAAATTGCTCAGTCAATAAAACAGCGTTCGACGTTAATGAATAAAGCTTGATTACGCCGTATAGGGAGCTTCAGTACAATTAGCGGATTTAGCAATATCATACTTCCGCTGCTGAGTAATTAAGAAGGTCCATTAACAAACTTCTTCGCCCTCGGAATGGCGGTTGTTTTTCTACGGAGGGATTTCAGAAACGTTATGTACTGTGAAGTTATTAATCGATATTTTGTTCGTCGGTTTTGTCTTTTGCTCGGGATAAAAGCATTTCTTTGAGTGTCGAATGGACAAAACGGCTATGATTTAAGGATGTTACACTGAGAATTTTTTTAAAAAGTTTTTACGCCCCCTTCCACTTCTTAGTACATTCTCATGGGCAAGCGAAGTACATAATTGGACATCCATTATATAGCAACGAGGAGTCCTAAAACATAAACATTACATATAACTATAAAATATCATTTCTCCGTGTGTATATTATTTTTACAGAACTTAAATTCCTTTATTTCATGTTTTTACGTTTCTTAGCTCGAATAAAAGAGATAAACACAAACTTTCAACATAGAATTACGGTCCTCCATAACGGTCCTCCGGGAAGCATATATATATATTTATATTTATTTATTTATTTATTTTTTTTATTTTTTTTTTCACATACATACGTATATACATTCAAAAGAGGTAAGCAAGATAAGTAATCCTACGTTAATAACCCGCTGTAGTTTCGTTAAAAGAGACTACCTGAAAATTTTTTTGCATTTTATATTTACTTAAATATAAAATAAAAAGAGATTGTTTGTAATATTTTGGGCTTACAGATTGAGATAAACTACCAAAGAAAGCAGGTAACAATTTTGTAAAATCTTGGTGAGGATAGGTCAGGTGGCATCAAAGGACATCTACCTTTAGTTCTTCGTTAAACAGATTCTGAATAGACATCCCCTCCTCCCCCAACTACTGATCATTAGGAGCTTTGATTCTACAGGCGGCAGCTCGAAATCAGGCGATTACTGTAATGCTGTTTTCTAGACATTTAATTGGAATCAGACGCACATTTCCTTCAGAAAAATTTTCGTGTAAGTAATCCTATCTTTACTGATGGATTTTAAGATTTCAGAAGATTTTCAGAAGTGTAAGGAGCATTTTAATAACGGAAATGAATACCTTAACTGTTAAAACTATATAGTCATTTCCCAAGCGTAAGTACTAAGTCTTCAGTCAGTTCAGCTAGTATGCTTTGTTGAAGAATTCTAATAAGATCAGTCCGAAGTGCTAAACTTAGTTGCTGAATTTTTGGGAGATGCCCGTTTTTTTATATATGCGTTAAGATTTTCTCATTATTCATTCTATTTACGACGTTAATATTCACAGAGTTTTGAATAAACTGTCAGAAAGTAGAATCACCAAAAGAGCTAAAATAGCTTTCATATTTTTAAAAAGTGCAGGAGAAACAGAGGAAAGGTTATTCAATTCCTCACCTGGGAAAATAGATCCTTTCTTTCTTTTCGCACTGTTTAGTCATTTTTGAGAACAGGGAAGGCAACATTTTAAGATCATTTGTTTGGTTTGCAGTATGAAGAATTATTCGAGAGATATTTTAACGTAGGATTACGTTTATCAATAACGGTCCTCCGGAGAGAAAAAATTGTCCAGCGGTGCGACTTATAATTTTGGCAGCGCGCCAAACCCAGTAACAGTAAACAGTTAAACTGAAAAGTGGCAAAATGCTTAAAAAACAAAAAAGGTAAGCAACGATAAGTAATCCTACGTTAATAACCCGCGGTTGCTTCGTTAGAAGAGACTACCTGAAATCTTTTTTCATTAGTTGTTGTCTTCTGCGTGAATGCTCTCTCGGATAGTAGTGTGAAGGAAGGTTATATTCAGCGATATTTTGTGAAAACTCTTTTGCATTTTTAAACCAGAACCTACTAAATTCCCTTCTAATGCAATCAGAAGAAGATATTTATAGTCATTATTATAGCAAGTAATCAGTAACCAGCAGCTGAGTAATAAATAAACCAAAATCTATCTCTCTATATAAAAATGAATGTTTGTTTGTTCGTATTTTAAGCGCTGCCGTACCGTTCATCCGATTACGATGAAACTTGGTCAACTTATTGCTTGAACTTGCGCGAAGGTTATAGACTATTTCCATTCCTCTACGGCTTTCCATTCCCGAATTATGTTAGAACAAGTTTGCGCGGTATCAACGGATATTTTTGTTCAAAGCCATTGTAACATTTCATTGTTGCCAATTAAATTATAACATTTCCGTAAAAATAAATAGACATGAATTAAAAACGGGATTTATTCATATATTGGCGCATGCAAGAATGAATTTCATATATTATTTTCATATACTTGACAACGCCGGAATATTTCTTTTTAAAAATGAAAATATAAGGAAAGTCATTCATTTTCAAGGAATGTGTTATCTATCCATTTCATGAATTGAAACTATCCCAAGCTACCTGTTCAAACTCAAATATACTGAAGGACACGTTCACTTAGCTAGAAACACGTGCGTTTTGCCTTGACGCGATGATTTATATAACTGAAGTGACATTGAAACATAGCAGATGATTTAGTTTTGAGAAAGAATTACAATCATGAAATACGTGTATATTATAATTAAGAAAGTCTGAAAGTGGCATTGAAACGTAGCAGATGATTTAGTTTTGAGAAAGAATTCCGAGCATGAAATACGTGTATATACTTTTTCTATAATAATTATCAGATTTGCTGTGTTTTAATATTGAATGTGATCTCAATCCATTCAAACATTATTGATTATTTTTCTATAATAATAAATCCATTCAAACGTTATTGACTAGCTGTAAATTAATGCTTTAAAATGCCCAAAAAGAGGAGAGCAACTTTTAATCCTGCAGAAGTAAGGGCAAAATGTCAAAGATTGTTGAGAAATGAGCAATGTGATGAAAAAAAAACAGAAGAGCGCGAAGCCAACAGAATTCGAAATGCAGTTAGACGAACACAAGAATCTGAAGAAAAAACATCCCCAAGAGCTCAAAGGCAACAGAATTCGAATTGTAGTGATCCGAAGCAGTGAGACTGGTGAAGAAACTTTTAACGCGTCGAACATACGATCGTCTTCGAGCTTCAACATCGAAAGGAGAGGAAAGCAATGAACAACGACAGCACCGACAACAAACTAATGCTATTTGCTACCGCAAAAGAATTTTAGCGAAAACTTTAGAACATCATAAAATGAGGCTAATCATTGAAAAAAAAATAATAACAGAAACTGAATCCCGAGAGAAGCCGGGTAATACATCTAGTATGTTATAAAAAAATTTTAAAAAATTCTAAAAACTCTCTTTAGTGAGCTTTAAATTACTTACAAAAAATAATATTTTCAAAAGAGTATAAATTTTCAAATGATATGGCTGTCAGTGATATAGTACATTCATTTGGAAATGGGGAAAATATCCATTAAAACTTTCCTTTAACGAAAAGCAGAGACTTTTATTCCCAACTGTATTAGAAGCAGTGCGCATCCAAAACTGAAAAACACGATACTCAATATTTTTCTTTGCAACAGAGAAGAGGCAAACATTTTATCGATTCTGTCTCCTGTACGATGCGATTCAAAGTTTTTATTTTGGTTTGATTTTCATTCTTCGGCACTTTCCGGCACTGTACATCATTATTTTTATGGCGACATTAGACTGTGTGTTACCCACAGGAACCTTTTCTCCTCTTTCGTCTCTACAAAACAGAGCTCCCAAGTTTCCATGAAAATGTTTTTCCAAAAGTTTTTCAGAGTCTATGAACAGTAAAACTGTCTCTTACGCAGCGGCATCGGGAAAAGCTGGAATTGCGAGCTGCTGATTATTTTCTACTCCGTTTGCGGCAAAAGTTTTCGATTGGGGCAAACGGTAACGATTCTACGACTCATTGATTTCGGTTCGCAGTGACTAGCAAAGTTATGGAAACAGTAAAAGCTTTATGTAATATGGCCAAAGAATCCTTTACTTAATTAGCTTTTTTTTTTATAAAACTTTCATCAAAAAATCTTTCTATGTAGTTTTACGTCTGTTTTTTTCTTATTCATTAAAAAAATATTAATACAAATAACTATATTAACGAATTTAGCATTTAACTAGTAGTTTTTTTATTGAACCGCATTAAGGAAACTTCTTTTTTATGAACGTAAATACGTATACAGTGAGCGTATAGTGATAGGTTTTCGTTTATTCACACATCCAGATCAGGAAACTATGTCTCATTAAAATAACGCCATGTATACATATTTTACTACTAATTCTATTTCACACTTCTAATTTTAATAGGGATACTCCTGATACCGTTTAAACGCAAGTTTAGCCTCCCAACACCATTGGGGGGGGGGGAGGAGTAGAAATAGAATGTTCAAAATTACCGAGAGTAGTGTCGAATCCATAGTTTTTGTGTCGCTGAGATGAGTAGGACCCTCCCGATGCTGTTTAAGTGCAAGTGAAGCCTCCCATCACCATTGGTGGGGGAGAGGGGGGAGAAGGGGGAAAAAGTCCAAACTGACCGAGATTAGTATCGAATCCATAGTTTTCGGAGTCACTGAGCTAAATTAATAATAGAGTGAATTTGTAATTTTACTTTATCATTTGTATACTGTATTTACTTTTAAATACCTGCAAATTAAATTATTTAGATTTTACACTATAGGTAGAATCCATTCCTTTTCCTGTGGAATAAAAAAAATGGGATAAATAAATTCCCGGGCAACGCCGGGCAAATAGCTAGTTTTAAACAAAAAGGTATTACATATCTCAAAGTTCTTGCATCTGTATGTATGACAATAGTTTATCGACTAAAGCATATATGAAAATTAAAGAAGTACATTTGAGGAATAGCGTTTTTTACCATTAAGTAGGGGACAAGAAAGTTCATTTACTGAGATTGTAAAGAAATGTAACTAGTAGCCAAACTAGGGGATCTAGTTCATTCAATATATCTGAGATGAGAAATTAAGCTGATGAGAAATTAAGCTGTAATTCAAGTTACAAGCATAAGATTAATTGTCACTCTGCTTGAACCCACCAAAAGGGTGGGTGAGCAATATATAGGCTAACAAAATTATACAACACTCTTAATCCAAGATATCCCTATTAATGATACTTAACGTTAACTCAAAACTTCTCAGGTCAAAGCATTATATACCGACAGCAATTTTTCTACGCATGGTATTAAGCTTTCAAACTGAATATTGCATCGCCTCTTAATCTATTAGTAAGGATGATAATGAATTTCTTCAGTCCTGGAAATGATTCTTCGAGTCAAATTTCTCTGCAGCTTGGCAAAATTTATGCAGCAAGTTATGCGAGATTTGATTTTTACTTATGAGAAATGCTACTTCCGAGGGAATACTCTTCGTAAAATTTGCGTCAAGACCTTCTCAAGTCGGATCTCTCTGCTGTTTAGCAAAATTATATAACAAATAACACGAGAGATAATTATTTGGGATAAGTGACTTCTTGGCTTGGTGCGTGAAGGGCATGGAATTCTTTCTTTCTCGACTCTCTCTTTTGTATAAATAGTCCGAGCTTACGTCACATTTCCGAATTACCAGAAATGAGACTGATTAGAACTGGATTAGAGCTATGTAAGATTTGCGAAGTGTGGTGCCACGAAAGAGAAATAAAATATGAACTTAACGAGAACTGGTGAGAAACAGAAAATAATAAAGCAACATTTTAAAACGTTTAATTTTTTAAAATTCTGCTGTTGGTTTCGCTCATTTTTTGTTGTATTTTACAGCCTCTTGACGTTAAGCCTTTGAGGGGCGCATTATTTGCATTCAATGTATTCCTGTTAAATGAGCAGAAAAATTATTAGTACTGCCATCTGTTATCAGTTTAGAGAAGTAAAAACATTTCGCAACCTTTAATTGGAAAAATTTTCAAGGTTCTATAGGTTAAAAAAAAAAATCTGGAAAAAAAAATCTGCACCGTGCTAACGGTAGAGGCTTTTGCCCCTGAAAGGGTTAAAGCCAATTTTTCGACAATTGCCCATACATGTGGTATCAAAAGACAGTCATAGTATTCTTTAGAATAAGAAGACTCACAAAAATACCCGAGAAGTACGGAAAAAACTAAGAATTTATTTACAGCTATTGTTCTAGAAAGGAGTAAAGAGGAACATGACAACACATAGAAACCGAAATTAAAATTAGAGACAGAAAGGTTGTGTAAAAATTGTGGTCTGATTTTAACCAGGCCAAAGTCATTGGCGAAATTTAAATTCCGGGAGTGCGGCTTGAGGAAGGTAAAAGGAAATATGGCTTTCCCAAAATTCCAAGCATCCTAACAGGTAGAACATCGGTCTTAAGATCATGTTCAGTTCCCGGTACAGCAACTTGTGTATAGTATTATCTGACAATTCGCAATGAATCTTGATGATACGTTTTGTGAAATACGTTTTGTGATAAGTTGATGGTGAAAAAATAAGAATCACTGAAAGTCAAAGAAAAAATTGCACAGTCAGCAGCTTATAAATTTGTCTTAGAGAGCTCTGCCCCTCAATGTCGCTATAAATCTGCAAAAGACATGAGTATATTTCTAGTAAAGGAATGAGAAACTACTCGAGTTTATCATACGATGTACTTACATACAGATAAGAGATATTGGTATGCACGGATTTAACTGTCAACCTATGTTTCAGAAGACAGCTTTTTAAATTACGTGGCTACTTGGGATCTGAGTTCAACTTTCGAAGCTGTAATAAGGCAGTTGAACACAGCATATCACCTTTCTTTTTCGAAAAAGGAAGGACGAACATTTATTGTAAAACGCACGGATTGCTGAAATTCCCATGGAAGTGCACACCTAAATAATTGCGCCATTGCAAATTGAAGGCAAAAGATATCCACACTTAAAATGGATAGCATCCAATTTCTGCCGTTCATTTTTCTCGAGATGTATCAATGACGCTGCATCAAGTTGTCTTACAAAATTAGTGAACAAGGCTTGTTCAAGCATTGGTTATTTTCATAGACACAACGCTTTTCATGCCATGAAACGGTTTTACGAATCCCGAAGTTCCTCATGGAAGTAATCTCTTGTTTAATTTATAGTTTTAACGTAACTTTACTGGGATTGAAAATAACAATCTGAAATATATCTTAATGTATGTATGAACGGGGTAAATAAGCCTATTATGTATCATTTAAAAACAAAAGTAATTAGAAAAGTAAGCTCCCTTATACTAAACAAAAGTTCTTTTTTTAAAGTAAACTGGCATTTGATGAAATAACCCCCCCCCCCCTTTTATGTTAGAAAAAATGCCCGACGAATACCCGAATAAGTATTATCTTTATCTAGTTCTTGCACAGAGAAATAAACTAGACAAAATGAAATCGATTTTTAAATTATCTGGATTTCATTTCCAAAAGTTAGGTTGAGATAAACGAGAATGAAAACATCTAGGAAGAGGAAAACGTAACGAATCTATAAACAATTTTGAATACCACAGGGAACACCTGATACGTGGTTGTCGAAGATATTTGTCTTTCGTCGGGAAAGGTATTAATTTTTCTTCTGCGCTCTACGATACAAAACTGAAGGCAGCCTTAAAAATAGTTTTAGCAAATCATCATGTATTTTTTCTTTGTCCAGTTATCATTTACACGATTTTCATTTATATGATTTTTCATTTTGTCTATTTAACTGTGTATTTCCGAATTTTGCAGAGCTATCCTGCAGACAAAAAGATGGACAAATAGACAATCTGATATATTCAGGGTTCGCTTCAACGTACTACTGTGATGAGGCTGTGGTGTATTATCAAGAGTGTTTGGCTGCTGTAAGAATGAATTCCTCATACAGTCGTACCGGCTATTATACCCGTGGGCCGTTAAAATCAAGATTTACCCATCATTTATTCCTTCTCTTATTACATCTACATAGGTCTTTGATGAAATATGAAGCCAAGTTGGTAGCACCGTGAAATTCATTCGAAGTGCTATTATGTTTTATCTATGTTTCATTACATTCTGTTGAAGAATTGAGTTCAACAATTCTTAGTTGCACAGGGATATGCATATATAAGTCCGTTTCTGGTATAGATAGGACAGAACAGAGCTATGCGTTCATAACAGAAGACATCATAGTACAATTGAAACAAAGGTAGTACCTGTTGCTTGATATTGCAGTTGCTGCAAACAGGGATACGTACTTACATTGGTAACTGGAAGTCAGCAAAGCTTACTTTGTAAGATTATTGTGTAGTCCGGAGATCCAAAAATCGTCTGGCTATGACCCGTATTGACAATACCTATGGACCGTATATAACGAGCATCTCTATGGATAGATATATGTCAATACCTCTTTTATGGGCTTTTCAGCATGACTAATCTGTAAATACGTTGTGGACAACGCCTTTCTCAATGCAAAATTCCAAAATTCCTCTCTCTTAATGAATTATTTCTTCTTCGCTTTCTTTCCTGAGACTGTTCTGAATTTTCACTTGATCGTGTTTCTCGCTTTCGAGCATTCCTGATTTCATTGCGTAAATCCACGTTGACACGCACTTGAAAATTGCGGCCGGCCGCTAATGTTTACATCGGGTAGTTGCAGCCGTTGCCATTCGGGGTGTAGAAATATCGTCGCATTTTGTGCCGCATACCTACGCTTTTTATATATATAGATTTTTAATTGCCCTGGTTGAAAGCAATATGGCGAGAAAATCCTTTTTGCCATGATGGACTTCAATATGACAGAATTAACATCCGTTGTGTTGCAGTCCTTCATAGCGAGAATGAAATTCTCCCGCATTGGGCTACAATGAATAGAATTACCAAAGAGGTGACGGAAAATGCAAGGTCTGAAGACGACTTTGCGTTGGTTCTTGCCCTGAAAATAGGTCTCTTCCGTTAATTTGTTTCTTTACATGAACTAATGTCCCCATCTGATGAGGTACTGATACTAACGAGGGCACAAATAACGGTAATTTGTGCCTCTTGTATCCACTAGCGATGCTGCTTTCATCGTCCTATTGCGTCTTTGTTGTGAATCAAATGCCGCATGAAATGATTGTTCGACGCGGCAATCGGGTTCTCTGTCAAGTCATTGATACATTACCTCTTAAACTTGTTAAAAAGCAAATAATTTTCGGATCAATGCTTGAGACATTGCCATTATTTATAGAGATAACCCCCCCCCCTCATCTAAATAGTATCAATGATAAGATAAGTATGTATACCTGAAATATCAGATTGTTTTATCTAGAAGTTTGGCATTTTTCGACTTATAATGTATTTCAGGTTCATTATTATTAATTTTGATTTTCGTTAGTGTTTCAACGCATATTTTTCGTAGTTATTAAATTTTATTTAGAAATACATAAAATAGAAGTAGAGTAATATCTAACAATTGTAGAGTAATATCTATAATTGATGTTTAAAGGTACTTTACAACTGTTCAAATCAGCTTTTCAAAATTTTAAGACAAAACATAATTATTTCCAGTAAATTAACATTTAACAAAAATTCGATCATCATATATCTCTCTGAATATAACATTATAATATTTAGGCTTATAATTACAGGGATAGCTTTGCTTAACTTCAAGATAAGAATAAACACGAAATTTATATTAATAGATAAAATTAGAAATACACTAGTTATCAAAAATTAAGGAAAAATCACAAAAAGAGTGATAACACGTTCAAAATTAGGCCAATCTGTTTAAAATTTGAATATGTTGTTAAGTAAAAGGTGCTGAAAACACTACATTATGCAAAATAGTGGCGCTGCAGTCGGAATACGTCATTTGCGAGGAGCATAAAAGTGCATGTCTCAGAGCAAGGCGGCAATTGTCTCTGCGAGGATGAGACATCTGGCATAACCAAATTGTAACAATGACCTCCAGGCATCATTTGACCGAAGAACTGTGATGGAGAGCTATTGGGAGATTAGAGGCAGGACAAAGTCAGACAGAAGTGGCCAGATGGCTAAATGTGAGTCCGTCTGTGGTACATAGACTTTGGCAACAATTTCCAACCATGGATTCGGCCTCCAGGAGGTTCAGCCAAGGACGTCCATACGCTACGACGAGAGCCGGTGACCGATATTTGTCCTTATGCGCACGAATGAATAGAACCGCAACTCCGTCTGAACTCAGATCCTCCCTCCGGAAGGTTGGTATCAACGTCAACCATGCGTAGTAGGCTTCCCGAAGGTGGTTTTTTTTTGCGAGGTGACCAGCCATTTGCGTCCCGCTCACGTCACGCCATAGGCTGGAACGTTTGCAGTGGGCACGTCAACATGTCCACTGGACGCGTAATCAATGGAGGGCTGACACAATGGGGAATGACACATCCGATTTGTTCATTGTATACATATGCTAGTTTCTATAACACTATAATTGTCTGGCGATTTCTTTCTATGCTATTTTATACCTACCTATGTGTTGTATAATGTGTGTAAGTTTCATTAAATTCTACGCTTAACGTTTTGAGTAATCGCTATTTTTGTGACCTTTCCTTAATTTTTAATAACCAGGGTAAGTGAAATTGGGAAAGTCAAAATGTAAATCAACATATCTGCACCAATAAAACTATTAGAAATAATTGAAAGTGGAATATTAAGAAATGAATTATGACCAGTTACTCATCTGAAGGAATTATATTCATTGAAATATTTTTATGGTTTTGAATTTTTGATCATCAATATAATTATGAATGCACGGTGATTCATAAGTTGTGTACATACAGAGCCCATTAATTATATGAATTTACTTTACACCAGGTATTCAAATCAGAACAGTAAAAGACGCTTGATTTCTAACTTTGCTCACAATCCGAAAAAAATATACAATCAGCCGGGATCATTATGGATTATTCTGTATTTAATTGCTTTAACGATTTTTGCTGTGCGCTTTGTTTAAGCTCTTTGTTACGAAAGAGATGCTTATGCATACCGCAAATATTCTGCCAAACTTTATACGTTTTATACAATTTTTGTAATATCTTTTTACATTCTGAATGAGCACCGTTTTATCAAACTAATGTAGCATTCAGCAAATAGTTTGATTTCAAATATGTAGAGATATAAAAATTTTCACGATTTTTGATTCAGCTTAAGCAAGAAATACTTGCTTTATAGCTTCATCACTAGTTCTGGACTTATATTTGGAAGTTTCTGTAAATATTTGATTAACTTTTTGATATATATTGATCTGTGATCAAGTGCTGATAAATCAAATACCTGGACCATCCCTTCTTCGGTTGATAAATGATTACAAGATACCTTCTAACAAATTGGTCACGGTAGCTGAACACATGGAATCAATCAATATAAATATTTTAATAGCGAACCACTGAGCCCTTAATTGTTTCGTTGTTCAACACATTTATCTTTCTTCGAACGAGCCATGTTAAAAAATAGACGTAGAAATGAAAAATAAATGAAGTTGTTAGTATAAAATGCAATGTGAAATGATGTTTCTTTTTTCTCTGTTGCCTTAGTCATATTTTTAGTAAGAAGCAAACTTAATATGAACGCAGAAATTTCATTTGTACCCATTTCAAGACATGCAGATATCTATGCTTTATAGCACGTATATATATATATATATATATATATATATATATATATGCATCTAAAGCTTTATACAAAATGAGTTATTTTAATTAATTTGCATATGAATGATTGAACAAAATTATTTTCTTGTTCCCTAAAGTCTCTAATTCGTTCAAAACTTTGAGCGTAATAGAAAATTTAAATACTTATACCTAGTGTTTTAATTAATATAATAATTTATTTAAACAGGTTATTGCAGCTCATTTATGTTGTTTGTGTAGTCTTCACTAATATGATAAATTTATTAATGGAAGCTTAACAATGTGTTAAATCATGACGTATTTAAAAATTAAATTCCAAAGAGAGAGGGAAGAACTAGATTTTAATGTCTTGAAATCGCGAACTGTATCTTTACATAAAATCCTATACATATTTGCTCCCCCTAGAACTAATACTCGCTCTCTGGTTGCGTAATCACTATTTGTACAGTTGTACTGGCAGACATAGATTATACTAGCACGTACGGCTGCGACGCATAATCTGTTTTCCTCACAGGAATAGTCTAGGGAAATGCAGACAGTAAATAAATCCAGCTGATCTCGTTGACGGTTATGGGAGATGGTGGTATGCAGATCGTCATAACGCAACTATAAGTCATGAACGTTACAGTATAGTTATTGTAAGGGAGAGGAAATTTCTCAAAGAGTTGATATGCATGGAAGATGTTTAAAAAACGATTCAACTTGCTTTATTATCATCAGTGAGTCCGTATGAGCTTACTCATATATATATATATATATATATATATATATATATATATATATACTTGAATAGATATATTTCCCTTAGGATCTTGTTCAAAATGAGAGATTGGCAATATTAAGGTCTTCTTACCTATTTTCTTTTTAAAGTCTACAATCAATTCTCGTATAAAACTAGAAGCTTATTATTTCTTTTCTTAAAGAGATATTAAGTTTATAATACCTCATAAAACCACAGAAGCATTCTAGAGAAAAAAGAGAAAGAAAATTATTTTGCAAATTTATGAAAAAAATCCAAAATTTCCCCATTTTCATGTAATTTCTAAGGTACAATAGTTTTACAGTCGCATATTTTGCTTCATTTAGACAATGTATTATAATGTTTACTATTGTTTTTCAACCAAAGTACGTACAGTTAAATATTTAATTGGTAAGTTACTACACTTCTAAGTATTAATGGCAACAAAAGGTTTATAAAAAAGCTTTACATAGATTAATACTAGTAATTTTTACATGTAAAGCAATTCAGTTATAATTTTTCAGTCAGGACGAACAATATATATATATATATATATATATATATATATATATATATATATATATATATATATATATATATATATAATGGCATAAAATTAAATTTCCTCATCCATTTAATCAAGGGTAATAATTGTACATACCTATTTCCTACTAAAGAAATTAGCAAATAGATGTAATTCAATAACGGCTGTTTCCCAAAATACCATAATCACACTCCACAAATATGCATTTAATAATTAGTACTTCATCGGATACATCAGATACATATTAAATCTCTTTACGATACGAAAACTGTTTGAGAAATGCTCTTACCGCAAACACATACTTCGCTAATCTTTTGGTGTTATGACAAGCACGCAAGGCATGCAAATCAACTTCAGAAAATATTTTGCTTGCGTCTCGCTGTGCTCTGCAGCTTCGAGGGAAACAATCTTGCATGCACACTCTTACTACATATTTGTCCATTTAATATAGTTTAGTTTATTCGTGGAAGCAATTCTTGAGCGAAAATTCGTCGCAAAATTATGTGGATGATAACTCGACATGAACATTAAAGATAAACATCCACACAAGCTGAATTAGATTTTTGAACTGCGGAGACAAAAGAGAATGTGAAACATCCCATTATAGGGAAAGACAGACAAAATGTTTAATTGCTAATTTATTGGTCTGAACAAAGGGATGAAAATAATTGATTTTGTATGAGATGTAATAATAAGCTATGGAAAAGGAATTATTTCGAAATGCAGGTATTAACTACATTGCATCGGTAAGCCAAGAAAAAGTATTAAGCGTCATAGAAACGTCAGGTAGTTTTGACTGAGAGTTATTGTGCCTATGTAAGAAAAAAAATATCTGTCCGCACAGCGCAATGTGATATTTGTGTTCGAGTTTCAGTTGTTTACCAATCAAAGTACGATCACAACAAAAACATTTAAAAGCTTTCTCCCTAAGGATATTCTTAACCTAAACATCTTTCTGCAAAAATAAATTATATTGTTAGAAAAATAGAAATGAATGCCGGAAAAACTTAGTGAAAAAGATATTGCGAAAAATTTGACTTACGAATACATACTGGAGTCAACTGTCACCCAATTAGAATACTGGGAGCATATTTAAAGCTCACAAGGGGATAAAAATAATGATGTGAACTGTAGAAAACATGCATTGTTAGTAACTATTTGCATATTTAGCTATTTAATATTTGCTTTTGATTTAGATGATCCATTTTCTAATTCACACAGGATACATTTGATAATTTTGCATTTAATTTCGATCTCATTTTGAAAGGATGATCAATGGTATTGAACGGTTGTTCAGTGGAAAGAATATCGGGCTAGAGGGACGCAGGTAGGATCGATTTTTGCCTTGGTCACAGTTGTTTTTAACTGAGGTAAAAATATGAAAGGTTGCCTTGTGAGGTCAGTGGTCTATACAGGGGTAGTTAAAAAAGTGATTTCGTAAGAGACCCAACTTCTTTCTTCGGCGAGGAAGAATGTAAATATGACGGCAAACCACAGTTGTTCAATAGACAGAATATCGAAATAAATGCCGAGAGTGGGTTCGATTCTTGCTTTGCCTTGCATTGGGTAATTTTTTTTTATCGGAGAAAACGAATGGGGCGGGGCATTGTTCGGTCGAGAACATTACCTTTTAAAATAGTTATATTTAATATTTCCAATTTGTCAATCGCCATATCCGCATGTCCCCCCCCCCTACCCCACCAAAGCATTTCCATTCTATATTTTAACTCTGAACCTGTGGTTTTTTCTAGTACCGAACCCTTACTATATAAGGGGTTCTATATTATTATTATTCTTATATGAATTATCTGTGCAAGTGGTAAAAGGATATTCCCTTTGGATAATGTTTAAAATATGCAGGACTATGTTTTAACTACCTCTGTACTCTAGTGTTTGATATCTGATTTTCTATTCATCACGGATTTGGTATTAAAATTTGATGCGTATGTCCTACTTAGAATATCTATCATTTAAATCAAACAAATGAATCAGTCAAATGCTATGAGGAGATTTAGAGCATCGTAAAAAGTATATTAACTCAAGGTTCGCTCCAATCTTAATATTGTAAGCTGTGAGAGATTTTTGCAACATGACAAGCAACAGAGTACGCATAAAAAATTTTATGACAGTAAGAATAAAACTCAAGAAAATTCAATAAATAATTACAAGATAAGAAGAACTTTTTATATAAGGTAAGTGTCCCAAATATCGCCTACCCTAACATTTTTTTCGACATTTCATCCACTTTTTTATTTCTGATTAGGCTGGAAACTTAAAGAACATCCCTAAGAACTATTTCCTTTGGCATCCTGATATCAACCAGCTCCATAACCAGTGCCAGTTTAAGTTATGTAGCTAAATTGAAAAAATTAAAATTTACAGTGAATCCCAGAGCGGTTCCTAATATCGCCTACCTCTGTTCCTATTACCGCCTACCAGGCGAAATTAGGAGCACATGTTAAAAGGAGTTGCTAGCAAAGTCCTTCTGAGCAAGATTGCTGGAGTTGCATGAGGGGGGGGGGGAGGAAAAAAAGAAGAAGAAAAACTCAAATAAAAACACAGAACAAAGAACAGAAAATCTATTGTGGAAAAAGTTAAACAGAAGTAATACCAATAACTTAAACCTATTTTGGCCACTAAATCATTCAAACAGAAGGAACATATATATTTCCTGCTCTCTCCCATTGGCTGCATCACAATATTTGTGGTTCCACTGAAAGCAGGAGGTACACATGAGCCACTCCTGACCACAGCTTCCCCCTCTCTGCCGATCACATTTTGTATACAGCTGATTTCCCTTTCAAGCAAATCACCTGTACATTTTTACTTTGGACAGTTGTAATGCCCGTTTCGTCAACATTAAAAGTTCTGGTAGGGTAGAACTTAATTTTCTCAAGTTCTGCTTTAAGAATTGTGAAGAAGGATGTCACGTTTTCTTCAGTGAACCCTAGGATTCTGGCTCTTGACAATGACTGTGGAGTTCTGATTGTCAATTGGGAAGCGTTTCTTTTCAAAAACGAATTCAGTCACTTTCGACGAGCTGAGTTTGTTTTTCAGAGAAGGGGTGGGGAAGATTGTTTCTCAAGGCAAGTTGGTAGGCCATCTGCTTAACATCGTTTCGAATCAAACCAAACAAATTGGATTCCATTTCCTTGCAGTAGTTAATTTGCTCCTTTTCTAAATCATCCATCAGTGCAGGTTTTCTCCAAAGTTTCTTTCTCACCACTATTCTAACCTCCGCAATTCCATCGTTTTTCTCATTCACATCTTTTTTAATGTACTCACGAATCGTAGATCTTGGAATGCCAAACTGTTTGGAAGCCTTTAACGTTCCCATTGCGGCCTGCAGACAAAACGTACTCCATGTCTGTCTATTTTTAATTTCCTTTGGCCTCTTAGACAAGAGGCCCCCGACAATATAGAACGGAAAGTGTAATAAAATAACTAAAATTAAAAAGGAAACAAGAATGCAATACTTAGTTTTTAATTAAAGTAACTGTTCCAAATATCGTCTGGTAGGCGATATTAGGATCAACTTGGTAGGCGATATTAGGAACACAACACAGTCAGCACAATTATGCTAAGAACAAAGTTTAAAACGCAGTTTTTTTTTCAAAAATAATAGCACCTCTGGATTCTCTGTTAAATGCACTTTCAAATGGTATAATCAAAATTAGAATTGGGATGCACCTACCTGGTTATTCACAGGATTCTTTGGAACCAAAACTTACAAAAACAACAGCCAAAACAACTTCAGACGCCATATAGTTTCTGTTGTCCGTGATAAGAGTGTTGTCGCTAGCACCGTTGTTAGTACAAACCAAGAACTAAGAAGTTACTGCATTTTCGCATACATAGCGTGAATCATACTTTAGAAACATGAGTAGGCGATATTAGGCACAGGGGTGATATTTGGGACACTTACTCTACCATGTTTTTAAATTTTCTGTTGAATCATATAAACTTGACAATTCTATGTATTAATAAATACTTTAAAATTTTTTTGATGAATTATCCCATCAACTTGAAAGAAAATGAAGTTAATTGGAAGTTAACTTGAGTTTAACTTTTCGTTCCTGTCCCGGCCGACAGATGGCTGCACCAGTCTACAAAACAAAATTAATTGAAAATAATAAAAACATGGTAAAAATCTGCTTAAAGATGGCCAAAAGTATAAAAAAATGCATAGTCATCGTGTTTTGAGCTATTCTAAAAGTTTCAAATGTCTAGCTAGTCGGGAAGTTAGTTAAAAATCGATTGCAAGATTTGTACTGGACAAACACACAAACAAGAATGCAAGTTAATAAAAACATGGTAAAAAGTGATATGTAGCTTACTAGAAAACGATTGCTAGCATTTTCTAGGAAGTTTCTTTCTGATTTGATTTATATATACTCATAACTATTTCTAGCTAGACGCAATCTTTGAGATAGCTATTCCCGTATTCTGTTATTTTTTCAGGTATCTGAAATATTGTTTAAACTATGATATTTTTTGGGGATAAATCCTCTTTATGAGGGAAATAATCTATAGAAATGATAAAGTCACGGGAAGTCTGCGAAGGAAGGATTTATCTGCAACTCTGTTAGCAATGTTAACAATCAGAGAAGCTACATTCTTATATCTGAAATTTAGTATATAGTAGGATGTTGGTTATATATTGATACTTAACCTGCAAGAAATTAATTTTCTCTTTAAATAGTATAGGATTCTACGTCAGAAAAAAATGTTGATTTTAAAAATTGAATTTTTTTGGAGCTCTTACAACGGAGTGCGTTTTAGAGTCCATATCCTCATAATAATCCCTTTGCCTATCCCGTGTGCCTGGGGTGGTGGTGGATGGGTGCTTGGAAGGGTTGGTGCGGGGGGAGAAGGCTTTTGCTGTGGTCTGCACCCATCGGTAGGGGTACGATCCAAAGGACCTTAGTTACCATGTCGCGCCCCACATGGTGCAATGAAATCTCTTTGCTTACTAATGGCTGAGGGGTGTTGACGCTGAATTTTGCCAACTTCGTCGTATTCACATGATGCAGTACAAAGATTCCTTCCTCATTCCTTTTTCAAAACGATATTTGTAGTCCGTCTACACGAATGTTTGTCATTCTTGATAGCAAATTGATTGCCTAAAATACTCCTATCGGAGTCCACTGACTGGAATACGAAATTCCAGAACTTCTCTAATTCAAGTAACTAGTGAAGGTAATTAATTACATTAATTTATTAAAGGAATTAGTTTTTTAAAAAGGAACTTTTGGATTATATGGTTGAGTTTAATCGTGTTCATTTCCTTTTACCAGATTTTACAAACATGTGTCGCAGAACACACCCGAAAGCGGAAAAGTTCAATACTTGTTAAATCTTTTTTCAGGATGTAAACAAATTCAGATATGACACAATGGAAAATATATGGCTGCTTTGAACTATCGACGTACAGCAAACGTAAGATGTTTAAAACATTGCAAAGAATATTTTGTGTTCCGTTGCTTTGCGCTCCCCAGCGAAATAGTTTGCTTATATGGATTATGACATACTCGTATGTTTAATACGGTTTATTTTCAGTAAGCAACTCCTAAGAAAACTGTTACGCGGGAATTTATAACCGAAAGCCTATCAATATATAAATGTTAGACAGGATTTCTTATTTGCATGACATTCTAGACCTAAAAATGGAATATCCCAACTTTAGAGACCAATAGAAGATTAATGTATTGGTCTGAATGCATAAGGAATGAAACTCAAATTATGCTAAACATTTCCATAAAACGTTTTGAATTGATATCAAAAGGATTACCATGTAAAGGTTTATAATAAATAAATATAAACGAAATAGAATGTGAGAGAGATTTACAGACTTTTCCTAAACTATACAAATTTGAATAGTTGGAAAAAGAGAAAGAGGATGAAAGAGTAACAGTATTAATGATGTCTGAATGGAGGAAGGAGGGAAGGAATATTTTTGGGGAAAGTGCTTGGTATTTCAGAGATATTCTAAGAAAAGTCAAACTGCATTCACTCCATTACAGTTTCGAGAGTTGGGGATTATACCTTAGGTTCTTACAATCACAGCTTGGTAGAATGAATCAATGGAATTAACTTATTTCAACCGGGATCTTTTGTAAGATTACTGGGACTTATTGTTGAATCATTAAAGCAGAAAGTAATGTACAAGTATTCTAGTACAAAATCTCCAAATTCAGGTGCTACAGTTTTACTTATAAAAAAAATTAATTTTGTCGCATTATGTAGCAATCAAATTTGCCCTAAGCTGACACAAAAGCAAAATACAGTAAGTAATCTCATTAAGGTGAGAAATTAGAAACGAGAATTATCTCATAACTTTCCTCCCTAGAAAGTTGTTTAATGTGTTAGATCATGTTAAGTTTCATGTAAATTCGTAAAACTACCACTGGTTTTGCTGAGTTTTCTGATACTCATGATAAATAATACTAATAAAGTTTCATGAAATTTTTACGTAAGAATAAATACCAATCCGTTATCGGTTCAGTTAGATTTTGTTCTTGGGAATATATGCACCACAAAAATGACACCAGGTGCAAGAGAGAAATCAATAGGTATTTATGATCACAATAGAAGAACTACTGGACATAATTGATGTTTTTTTTTTGAAAAAATTAACAGTTTGGTTTTTATAGGGTTACCGTACTCGGGTCTCCTTACTTCGAAGCGGTATCTCTCTGATTACTCCAGCAATGGAAATAATGCTTATTTTATAAACACTTACCATCACCTATTCTGTTTTCATTTTGAAGCCAAAGACTCAGAATGTTGCCCTGTAAATATTATTTTATTTCTTTCATAATGGTTTTTCTTAACGATGCTGAATTTTTTTTCAACATACCTACATATCAAGAACACCTATCGGTCCATTATTGTTTTTGCCATTGCTCTTTCAGTAATGTAACGACAATCCGTCAGGAGTGAGATTCAAACGTATGGCCTGTTCACATAGAAACCGTTAGCGTTACTCGTATTGACATATTTTAAACAAATCCCAGACCTTAACAACTTCATGGCTAATCATCTGGAGGTTTGTAATTGATTAAATATATTTCAATACAAGTAACGCTGACGCTGACAGATATTATGTGAACCGGCCCTTAAGGCCTGTTCACACTGCATTCGGAGCGTTGCGTTGCGTTATACGTTGGCTCTGAGATTGTTGACATGAGCCGTGATTCCTTTGCGTATCACGTGGTCAGTGAATTGAGCTCTGTAATTGGTTAAAATTTTTAATTCTGACGTTACGTAGGGCTTCAGATTCAGTGTGAACAGGTCTTTATCTCGAAGTTGTACTCTACCAACTGAGCTGCTTTGGTTGAGTGAGAAAATCTTATTTTTCGAGTTCCATTTCTCAGATCAAGCGTAGAATTTAGATGGCTTATAGAAGTTTTACGATATTTTAATGCAAGTTTATGAATGCAAATTATAAATTTCTACTAACTTACATAATGTTCGAAATAATAAAGCAAACGCATTATTTTCTGAATTTCAAAGTTTAAATCCACTAGTTGCCAAAATAGACCACTTCACTTTCATTTACACGAGTTCCGCTGATGTCTAGAGAACAATAATAAACAATGGAATCATTACTTTGTATTTTCATATATGTATAAAAATATTAGATTAAAGTATAGAAATATATAATTTATCTATTATACATGCATACATTTTTATTTATGTATTTATTTATTTACTTACACACACACACACACATATATACACTCCGTCACAAAAAATATATGCACCCAGAAGGAAACGAGCTACTATCACGAAAATTAACATGTATGTAGTGTATGAGGAGATAAGCAAATTATTACAAATTCAGAAGAACAGACCGTTTTATTAAGAAGATATGGCATGAGAAAGGTTACAAATAAGTAAGTAGTAAATCCACCTCTGGCAGATATATAAGCTGAAACACGGCGTGGCATTGAATCAATGAGGTCACCTATGACCTCCTGCGGAAGATCATGCCATAATCTTTGCAACTGGGCAGTTAATTCACCAGTATTCCGGGACGGCTGCAGTTGCCTTCCAAGCACGTCCCAGACGTGCTCTATTGGCGAGAGGTCTCGTACCTGGCAGGCCATGGGAGTAAGTCATATCCTTGAAGACATTGTTGGGAGAGTCGCGCAGTATGTGCACGAGCCTTGTCTTGTTCATAAATGACACCTGGGCGACTTGATAGCATAGGCATTGAAACTGGCGTTAAAATCTCATCCACGTAACTGCGTGCCGTCAAGGTGCGTTGAAGGACGACTAGAAGTGATCGTGTGTTGCAACAAATCGTTCCCCACACTGTCACACCTTGTGTAATCGCCATATGCCTCTCGACAAAAAATGCCGGATCGGACCGGTGGCCTGGCCGCCTCCACACGCGTATGCGCTGGTCATCAGTATTGAGACTGAATCGGAATTCATCACTAAAGATAACACGCCTCCAGTCGGTCACACTCCAGCTTTCCCGAGGTCGGCAAACATCCAATCGACACTGCTTTTAATGTGGGGTCAGTGGTAAGCGTCTTAATGGACGTCGGCTCCTTATACCTGCGTCGGCCAGTCGTCTCTGAATGGTTTCCCTTGATACCACCGGATGTTTGGAAGGTGGTAAATGGCGTCGAACCGATTCTAGCGACGTTGTTGTTGCGGACGTGGCCGCTCTTATGATTGCGCGATCCTCGCGCGCATTTGTGTTCTTGGGACGCCCTGACCCTCCGCGATGGTAGACTATCCCTTCCGTGATCCATTGTTGCCAACACGGAGCAACTACCATATCGCTCCAACAGAGGTGGCGTCCGATACGCCTGTTCGACCAACCTGCTTCTCTGAGGCCTACTATACGCCCCCTCTCAAAGTCCGACAATTTTTCGTACTGTCGCCAGTTACATCTCAGAGGCATCTCTAGTCACAATACCGTCCATTCAATTCGACAGATTTGTTTGAATAGCCCTATGGCACGAGCAATTATGCTTTTAAACTCTCCCAGCTGCGCATCTCATATGCGCATAGCACGCTTACCCTTGTCTCATTGGCGTCGAAATTTTTATCACTTGCATATCTCTCACTAGACTACATTCCTGCAAAGTTTCGTGATAGTAGCTCGATTTCTTCTGGGTGCATATATTTTTTTGTGACAGAGTGTATATATATATATACACTGAAGTGCCACTGAATTAGGGATAGCAAAGCCTATGCAAATTGTGTAGCGCTGCGCATCCTGTATGCACAAGTGAGGGCGCTGTGGTAACTGCATATATAGCGCGTACTGTGGTTGTTCTGAATTAGTTGTTGGAATTGCCAGTATGGGTAAGCTGCCTGATTTAGACGCCTTCTATCGCGGACAAATCGTAGGTGCGCGACGCATGGGCCATTCAATTTCCGAAATCGTCAGACAGCTACGATTTTCAAGGTCGACAGTGTCAAGAGTATACCAAGAATACATGGTTGGTGGAAAAAAAAACTAGCGATCGGGCAAACTGCAAAGGACAATTAGCCTTCACAGTGCGTGGTGAGAGACGGCTCAGGCGTATTGTACGTAGCCAGCGAAGCCAAACATTAGCTCAAATTACCACCCAGTTTAATGACGGTGCCAGTCGTACAGTCAGTGAACGGACTGTGCAACGCTCGCTTCACCGTATGGGTTTCGGGAGCCGTCGACCTACGAGAGTACCATTGCTCTATACTCGCCATCGGGCTGCACGTCTTGCCTGGGCAAGAGAGCACAGAGACTGGAGTGTAGAGGACTGGAAACGAGTAGCATGGAGTGATGAGTCTCGATTCCGACTGCTTAACGCCGGCGGGAGACTGAGAATATGGCGTCAGGTTCATGAAGTCATGGATCCTGTATGCCTGGCTGGAACTGTACAAGGGCATGGTGGCTCAATCATGGTCTGGGGTGTTTTTTCGTGGCACAGTTTGGGATCTTTGGTGCGTGTACCAACCTCCCTCAATGCAATTCGGTACGTAGAGTTGCTTGGTGATCACCTCCATCCGTTTATGCTGTTCTGTTATCCGCACAGTAATGGAGTTTTCCAGCAAGACAACTGTACCTCTCACAAGTCCCGGTTGGCTACTGGCTGGTTGGATGAGCATTCCTCTGACTTCTCTGTCATGAATTGGCCACCTAGAAGCCCAGACTTAAATCATATTGAGTATCTTTGGGATGTTTTGGAACAAGGCGTGAAAGGCCATCACACAGCACCAAAGAACCTTACTGAATTATGGACAGCTTTAGCCAATATTTGGCAAGCCATTCCCGTGGAACGTTTCCAGAAACTTGTTGAATCTATGCCTCGTCGTGTGGCAGCCGTTATCAAGGCCAGAAGAGGCCCAACTTGCTGCTAAGTAGGTATCCCTATTTCAGTGGCACTTCAGTGTGTATATATATATATATATATATATATATGTGTGTGTGTGTGTGTGTGTGTATTATGCTTTTGCAATGCGGGCTTAAATCACTTGTGGCTATCCCACATAAATTTCTAGTTTTCTATTTTGCATCAACTCAAGCTTTATAATATTTTACTTTTTCCCATGGTCAGTCCTCATATTTTGTCCTCATATTTAAAATATCCAAAATATTATCTCCCGGGAGGTAAAGCATTCGGTTGACAGAGATTATGAACAAGAGAAACATAAAAGCGATATTATCATTTAGAATATAGTAACAAACAAGAATATAATTTAGAATATAATAAAAGTGGTATTCACCATATACACAAGTCTTGCAAGAAGTATTATTAAGCAGAAAAAAAATCTGGTGATTTAGTTCTTAGAATAGCTAAGTGATGTATTACTCATTATTTTTGTAACTTGCTATTGAGTGATTTTTACTTTTGTATATTCTATAGATGCACAATAATTTCTATCAGATTTAGGGAGTTTGTATTATACAGGGAAGCCCAGAACTTATATTTATTCTTCAAAATGCAATAAAGTCTTACATAAAAGAGAAAAATGTTGCAGAAATGGCTTCCGATGTTAAAGGATATGTGAAGTCAGATAGATATTGCTTGTACCAAATGGGTCAACTTTTTATTCTTAGCGTTCCTTAAACCTGGTTACATCGAATTCTATTTTATTAAATAAATGTTCACACTAGTTTTTGATGCCCCTTTCCGATAGGTCCATTTGCTCTGAAGTTTCCTGGAAGAGCAGAAGGCTGAGAAAATATCTCTGGCGTTTTAACAGAGAGCGTATGATATGTTTTGTAAGTATGTTTATTTCCAGAGAACATTTATTTTAGATTGGGAACAGACAGACCATCAAGTTCAAAGCACTAGCCAAGCAATTTCTAAACCTGGTTTTTCCTTTAAGTTAAAAATGTGTTTGATAAAATTTAAAAGTATACGAAAGAAGAAATTTCATGTTGACTTTTTAAATTCAAATATTTCTACTGACGTATATATATATATATATATATATATATATATATATATATATATATATATATATATGTTGCTCCTTGCCCCCCCTGGATGCTCCATTATATATATATATAGTGGAGCACCCAGGGGGGAAAGGAGCCCTGCACCTCCCCCCTCAAAGAAATAGAAATTGCATTACGAATATTGAAATTGCATTATAAATATTTTTATCTGTTCAACTCGCCCCCCGAAGATTAAATCCTGGGTGAGCCACTGCATATATATATATATAATTTTAGCTCCCATTGTCCTACTAATTAAATATGTATCCCACTGTCATGAATAAAAAAATTATCATAGCATATTTCTGTGTTTGCTGTGTAAAGGTTGTTATGTCCAAAATGGACTAAAATGAGTTATCAAACCAGGCATGTTTGAAAAATCAAGGGATACTGCAGGGTTCAGAAAGCTAAGTCCAATTCCACTCCTAAGCATTTTTATTCCTCAGTGAAAATTTGGGATATGTGAAACAAAACACAATCCCGTTTTTCTCAAAACTACGATTTCGGACTTGAAACCCTTTACAAAGCAAATACAGATTTATTTCCTTCATACTCTTTAAAAAGTGATAGGCTTGAGTGAGATCATTTTTACCCAAGAATTTCCTATGAGAAAGATTTTATGCAAAGCTTTTTAGAATTACCCGCGTCATAAGGTGCTAATCTAAGGCTACAGATATGTTATTTTTGTATCACATTCTATTTACAAAGATATTGAAAAAAATTAAATTTCTGCACCTGGGGCTTGTACCGTCTTCGACTCAGTCTACGTAATTTTTCAAAAATAAGTCTCATCCTATATTTGTGTATGAAGCTGGATTTGTTAGCTATTTTTTAGTAATAGCTAACAAATTAAACCCTATCTCATTCAATATCCCTAACTGTATGCTCTGCGAGTCAGAAATATGTAATTATAATATAGGAGTGTCCGTAAATGAGGGGGTGGTGGTAATGTAACAATTTAAATATTACACATGATAAATTTAATCATTGATTTAGAATGTTCCTATTTCAAACGGCGTAAGCACGTGTATAGTGCAAAGATACACAATTATTACACACGCAGAATTAAATTTTATAGAAATTTAAATTGATTAGTCTACTTTGTCAAAAATTTATTCGGTTTTGTTTTGAGGAAACTTTGTTAACCTCTTTTCATGTCACGACTAAACAAATGTATAAGGATGGCCCGAATGAATGCGAGACTTTTTTCTTTTTTCTGTAATGGTTTATTAGTTGGAATATGTGAACATACAGGAAGTAGCAGGGATACATGAGCTACATATCCGTTACATATAGTTGCGGTGTCGGTTCAAGCAAGTTTCCCAGTGCTCAATAGATTTTGTATACCCTGAGCGAAGAACGTTATCTCCTGAACTAGTCTTGAACGACGTCGGGGACCTCTGCGTCGTTAGCATGCCGGTGGCCCTTGAAAGCCTTTATCAGTGGGCCGAAGATGTGGTAGTTACAGGGAGACAGGTCAAGGCTATAGGGCGACGGTCTTAGACGTTTAAGCGGAAGCGCCACAGCAAATCTTGTCCACGGCAGTCGATTCCGAGATGACGGCAAAGTTTGCTTGAACAGGTGTCGCCATGTCCTGTGCTCAGACATTCTTTACAAAATTACCTAAACCTTCTGAATACTATGTACTGTGACAGACACTCATGCGTATACACACCCCTAATATGACTATAAATTTAGGCTTCACTAACACTTTCTGCCGTCAAAAATTGAATAGCCGCTTGTTGGGCCTATTTGGACGAATCCGTGATACGACCTTTCATAGTCACCTTGCTTAAATACGTTCAAACAACCCATTGACATTTTCCGACGATAGCAGCTTTGTTTCGTTATATACAATGTCATCTACTGGAGCAAACTTAAAGCTCTTGGAATTTAACTACTGCCGCTGAAACAAAAGTCTTACTTTCATTTGGGCCACCCTTATATTACATCTTTTCAGTTATTTTACCTCGAATAGCTTCTTTTATCATTGAAATTTCGTAAAGAACTCTCTTCCACTCTCACTTTGCGAATGAAACAATGCCAATGATCAGCCTTCTTTCAAAAACTTATTTTATAGCTACGTTATTTTAAAAAGAATCTCGTTTCCCAAGTTTCAATCATGTTATCTTTTGTTTCATTATTATTTTGGAAATTGAGACTCGAATGCGTCAGGCGGGGGTTCGACATCTACAAAGTCTTCCAGGTAAGATTATCGAATTATTTTTCAATAGGCAATTGTACAGGGGATATATTCCAATGTAGTAAATTGAGAAAATAGTGTCCGAATTCGCACCTAAAAGTGTCCGCAAAGCAACTATAGGATTTGAAACACGTCGAAACCTACTCGTTTCTGTCCGGAAATATTAATGCTTCCGTAAAAGAGGAATGTTTGCGTCGTTGTTCGTTACGTCGGTTTCTACACTAGTAAACTGCCAATCTCAAATAGATATCACACATAGCGGGACTTCGAAAGGTTAAGCACCTACAGGGTTCATGTTGAGTAAATTTGAACAATCATATGTCTTTAAGATATTTCTATTCCTCCTCATTTGTCGGACTTCCTTCATTAGGTTTGGCCGGGCGATGGCCGAATGGTAAGGGTGCTGGCAATCGGTACCAGAGTTTGTGGGTCTAGTCACACTGTTGGTATGGATGTTTGTGGCCGTTCGGAATCGTCATTAAGCAGTAGGTCCTGGTCTAATTAACCCTCGTGTAACAAAAAATGAACGTAGCGCTCTCAACCAACCAACCTTCATTAGGTTAGTAACTTCTTAGAGCAGATTTGCCCCATCCAGGGAAGGATAAATTGCAGTTGTTAGGTGATGGAAAGGATCTCGAGGAATAATGCACGTCTGGCATTCATTAAATTAATGCAATGCTTTTCAGAAGATATGGGCTAAATTTCACTGATAATAGTTTCAGATCTTATATCTTTCAATTGGGAATTTAAAGAAGTATTGAAAACGGGATATTTAGATTCTACTAGTACGTTTCCTAATTGCTGTCCACATGGTACGGTGAATAGCTTCTTGAGCTTTCATGGTGTAGGGTCGTTTTATAATCACGGCTTAGGCATGAACTTTCCTGCGTTGTATCCTCATAGGGAGCATCCCCTATTAAGTGCTATCATAATAAAGTTTCCAGCAAAAGTCATGGTGTGTATGGGCAAAATGCCCTCTGTAAAAGTGTCCTTACCACATTTGAAATTTACTACTAACGCATTTGAAGATTTTTTTTCAGGTTTAACGCATTTTTATGAAATCATTTTTTTAAAGCTCGTAATGAAGGATAAACCACGTTACATTAAAAAAAAGCTTCATTTTTTTTCTCTGAGGTGAAAAGAACAAATTATTGTGGAATTATTGTTACCAGTTTTTTTATTTATGGTTTTGTTTATGCATTCTACAAAACTGATATCTACGAGTTTTTCTCTATCTCCCATAACTCATTTTAGCGTGATAAAAGAAAAAAAAAACCACACTAAAACATTACGGCAAGAATTGTTTAAATATTTTTAATCCAACCAACGTATTTACTCTACATAAATCATATGTTTGTAGACGCCTTCCAACCAAATTATATGATTTTCCTATCTCTACAGGGCACACTTTTCCTTTCCGGCGGAATGCAATCGTAAAACTGCATTCGAAGGATATCAAAAAGGCCTCATCTACTGTTAGAATCTTATCCATTCATACTTCAAGAAAAATCCATACAAACATCAGAAAGCGTGAAAGCTATTTCTTACGTGGATACTATTGCGTTCAAAAATGAGAACATTTTCGTCTGGCAATATGCCCCTTCTAACGGATATCACCGTCTATCAACGAATTCACGCTCAAGTGACTGTCCGGAGCAGCAAGAAAGCTCTTCCTTTTTCTCCACATCTTTTAAGATGTGACTTTTGTTATTGTAAATTTCTTCAGTGAGCATGAAATCGCTATTTTTTGGGTTTGCGGATGATTTTTTCGAGATGGAAAAAAAATTTCAGTTTATTTTTTAGGAATTTACATGAATTCAGGAACAATTGTTACAGAAAAATAGAATTTGCCTCATAGAACTTTCTATGCTATTTTTTATTTAAAGTTGCGGATTTTTTTCACTTTAATTAGTGCTTTTAAGATTAAACAAATTAAGAAACCAATAAATGAATATATATATATATATATATATATATATATATATATAGGATGATTTTTTTCAAACTGACAGTACTCAGAGCCATCTGTACCGCTATCTATCAGCCGGAATTCCACCAAAATTGATAGAGGGACTAAGGACGACATGGGAAAGAGTTTTCCGGGAAAAACATTAATCCCAAAAGTCGCCGATAGGGGAATATATGACACTCTTGTTGTCGGCGCACTCGAGAATTTGCATAAAAGGCAAGTAAAACATCAAAATACAAATTCACGACTATGTAGTCGACATCAGCGCCAGTATTTTGGGCTATAAAGATTAGGGATGAATACCGAAAAAGTTGTAAGAAGACGAATGAATAACAAAGAAATTTCACTGCAACACCACTTTATGCAGCAAATTCTCTTCTCCCACCTTCAATGTGACCACAGTCTTGGTGGACGACATATTGCATCCTGAACACTACGTTCTCAACGGCCGAACGTAACATGTCACCAGGAATGTTGTCTTTTAGGGCCGCCAAGCTCGAGACTCCACGAAGATACACCTTAGAATTTAAATAACCCCACAGAAAAATGTCACATGGGTTAGGTCCGGGGAGCGAGGTGGCCATGTAAGTGGCAAAAAGCGACTGATGACCCTCTTTTCTGTAAAGCGAAGGCGCAACAGATTTCGCACTTTATATCTCGAAATACTGGAGCTGCTGTCGACTACATAGTCGGGAATTTGTATTTTGATGTTTTACTTGCCTTTTATGCAAATTCTCGAGTCCGCCGACAACATGAGTTCCATATCTTCCCCTATCGGTGACTTTTGAAACTACTTTTTTTTCACGGAAAACTCTTTCCTATGTCGTCCTTAGTCTATCTATCAATTTTGGTGGAATTCCGACTGATAGATCACGCTAGAGATGGCTCTGAGTGCTGTCAGTTTTTTAAAAAAAATCACCCTATATATATATATATATATATATATATATATATATATATACAGTCGGACCTCTATTTAACGAAGTCGCTAAATCCCGAAAAAAAGTTCGTTATATGGAAAATTCGTTAAATAGAGATTCACCCTTTAAATACTTTAAACTACATAAAACCGATTTTAAATTCACTAAATACACTCATGGACAAAAAAATTAGCGCACCAAGAAAGAGTCGTCAAAAAGAAACGAAATTTTACATACGTAATGACTACTTTGATATAAGTAAATGATAAGAAAATCAAAGAAAAAGAATAATTTATTTCAGAGAAAAAGGCAAAAGAACGGAGGAGTTAATACTCCGTTGGACCCCCTCTAGCGCGATGCGATACGATCGGGCATTGAGTCATACAAGTTCTGTATGATGTCTTGAGACATTTCGTTCCATATTTCCTGTAACCTTGCCTCTAGTTCGTTCAAACTCGTGGGATGCCCAACTCGTCGTCCCAAATGATCCCAGATATGTTCGATTGGAGACAAATCTGGGGATCGGGCAGGCCAAGGAAGGGTAGTAACAGTGCGGAGACAGTCTTGTGACACCCTTGCCGTATGAGGCCGAGCATTGTCTTGTTGAAAAATGGCTCCTGGGAGCCGTTGCATGAGTGGCAACACATGTGGTTGCAGGATTTCATGAACATACCGCTGGGCTGTCATGGTGACACGGAACAATACTAGGGGTGACCGTGTATTGTAGGCAATGGCACCCCATACCATCACACCAGCTGTGGGAGCGATGTGTCGCTGTACAGCAAAGGCAGGATTGAAGCGTTCACCACGGGCTCTCCACACACGAACACGATTGTCATCACTGCTGAGATTGAATCTGGATTCGTCGCTAAAGACGACCTGGTTCCATTCCGCTGCAGTCCAGTTTCCTCGTGCGCGGCAAAACTCCAAACGGAGGCGTCGTTGGGTGGGCGTCAAGGGCAGCACACGTAATGGGCGTCGCGATACCAACTGTCCTTCAGCCAGGCGCCTTCGTATGGTTCGAGAAGACACAGAGGCCCCTAGTGAAGGTTCTACCTGTGCCTGGATGGCGGCCGATGAAGCAGTTGGCTGTACGCGTGCATTTCTTACGATGTGGCGGTCTTCTCGACGACTGGTCTGTCGAGGGCGTCCTGAGCCTGGTCTTCGTGTACATGACATCTCTCGGGTCCACTGGTCCCAACACCTCCTCACAACACAATCAGAGCGGCCTAATTGACGAGCTACTCGCCTAGCTGACCACCCAGCTTCCATCATCCCGACGATTCTCCGCCTCTCAAACTGCGACAACTGCTTATATTGTCTTCGAACACGGCGTAATGGCATGTCTATCTCAGCTCTTCCTTTGTAAATGATTCAGCACACTCAAACAAGCTTTGGTTACCTGTTTTATACTCCACAGAGTACGATGTTCAACGCCCTCTACAGGCTATACGTAATGGGCAATCACGCTGCATTTCTAATCATTTGCATATCTCCCTGACATGTACCTTCATTGCAAGTTTCGTTACGATCCCGCAATTATTTCTTGGTGCGCTAATTTTTTTGTCCATGAGTGTATTTTAAAACACTAAATATTATTAAAAAAGAGTAATTAATCACACCTTTATTTTATAAATTAAATCTATTTGTTTTTATATCTTACCCATCAAAAATAAATCTGCACGGAAAACAAGAATAAAACAAAACATTGTCCGGGAATACACTGTATTTTCAATTTAAAAAAAAAAGAAAATTTATATTAAAATTAATGAAATTTAATGGCATTATCACATTTATTATAGCGAGTAATTTTAAGCATACATTACCACATGCGTCCTTAAATTTAATTACTGAAAAAGTCTGTAAATTTTGTCTGAGTTTTTTGTTTGAAAAAGTGTTTTCTCTCATAATACGTCTCGCATCTTTGTAATGCACCAAAAACCACTTCAGGCGTATTTTATTCAAACTGTAATCCGCGAAGGATTGTTTCAAAGAATTTTACATTTCATCATAGGAAGGTTTGTTGCTTTCTCCATCATGATCATTTCCATCTTCATCATCATCGTCTTCATCGCAATTCATTGGTGTATTGTATTTATTTTTCACACTGTCCAAAATACCCAATTCAGTTAGTATTTCCGAGGTTTCAGCTTCAGAATCAAGAGAAAGAAAATCACCAATCAGCACATCATCGTTAATTTCTTCCTTTTCCCTTAGCTGTATCCACCTTCTTTTAAGTTCCTCCAAGAGAACATCGTCTTCGTCCTCCGTACTTGCTGAATTCTCTTTGTTGACAAAGAATCCAGCTTTGGCAAAACTGTTGCGAATAGTACGATGAGTGAGTTAGGCGACTGGCAAAACCAGTTTAAGGCCACTGATCACCATAAAATGTGTTAAAAGAAAGAATTAGTTTGAAATGTTTAGAAATATTTTGAGAAATATGGAGAAAAAAAATTGGATCACAAAAAAAAAGTTCGTTAAATAGAGAATGCACTTCGCTATTTGGAGGTTATTTTATGAAGAAATTCGCAAAATGTTCTTGGTTCCAAGGAAAAGTTCGCAAAATAGAGGTTTGTTAAATAGAGGTTCGACTGTATATATAAAACGCGTACGTATGCGGCACAAAAATCGACGATATTTCTACACTCTGAATGGCAACGGCTGCAACTAACAGATATAAACATTAGCGGCCGTCCGCAATTTGCAACCGCGTGTCAACATGGATTTGCGCACTGAAATCAGGAATGATCGAAAGCGAGCTGCACGATCAAGGGAAAATTGGGAACAGTCTCAAAAAAGAAAGCGAAGAAGAAATAATTCATTAAGAGAGAGGCGTGAAAGAGAGAGCATAAATGATCGCGAGGTTAGGCTTAACTGTCACCGGCATAGCAACCTACAGTCAGTAATAGTTAATTTTCTACACTTTTTTCAGTACTTGATGATTTTTTACTCTATTTTATAAGTTGATTAGTGGAAGAAATTTTCCCAACAATTTATTATTTGATATGATTAAGTGTAGATATCTGAATTCTGAACAATAGTACATACAGCGAGTGTTATAATCCACACTATATTTTAGTACTTGCTGAATTCTTACTCCATTTTTAAAGTGAAAAAAATTTTCCCCAACAATTTCTTATTTGATGTAATGATAAAATGTAAATATATTAATTTTGAAAAATAGCACATACAGAGAGGGATGTAATTTTTAAAATCATTGGTGTTGGGTTTCTCAGTCTTATCTTTTTAACTCTTATCTGAAGTAATGGAAATTCATATTTTTTTAATCACAATGTTTCAGAATCAGCCTTATGAAGAATACCCCTTAACAACGTATATTTATGATAACAGGTAATGGTAACATTCCTTACATATGTTATTTTCAATTGAGTTGTTTTGCAAAAGCGACCATGCTGGTCGCGCAGCGGCTAGTATCTGTATAATAACAGCTAAAGGTAAACAAATGTATGTTTGTGAGCAGACACGGGGATGGGCTAATCTCGCGAACCGAACATAGCAGGATATCGCTACTTATACCGATGGACGCGGACGGACGAGACGCGTGCACTGGTGCCATCTTCAACTTTCAAAATTTTAAACTTTTATAATTATAAAATTAACACTGCCGAAATCAAAAGAGGCGGACAGCAAAAAATCTGACATTCCGGGTGGGCCAGCTCCTTTCCGTTTCGCAAATTTCCACTATTTTCATGCATGCAAAATTAAACTTTTCCTCCCACCATCTTATTATTAACAGCTGAAGATAAACAAATGTATGTTAGTGAGCAGACACGGGGACGGGCTAATCTCACGAACCGAGCATAGCAGAATATCGCGAGTGGTACCGATGGACGCGGACGAGACGCGTGCACTGATGCTATCCTCAACTTTCAAAACGTTAAACTTTTTTAATTATTAAATTAAAACCGCCGAACTCAAAAGAAGCGGACAGCAGAAACAGCTGACATTCCGGGTGGGCCAGCTCCTTTCCGTTTCACAAATTTCTACTATTTTCATGCATGCAAAATTAAACTTTTCCGCTCACCATCTTCTTATTAACAGCTGAAGGTAAACAAACATATGTTTGCTGAAAACGTGTTTTATGCATGCAAAATTCAAATTTTCCTTCCTCCAGTAGACAAATTTTTTATTTTCATGTGTTCTACAACTCTTTATCTTTAAGGATATACACATTTTTTATTAAAAATGTTTTTCATTGCAAACGAAGCTTTTTCCCCAAAGCAGTTTTCCGAATTTCACGAAATCGACAATTTTGATGGACAAATATTTCGGTTTTCTGCACCTATTAATGTCAGTTTTATGATTTATCAGCATTTGCTAGATGTTCAGCTCAGTGTCGTAGCGAGCATAACTGGTGCCCGGGGCACGATTCCTTTTTGGCGCCCCCACGAAAAATATATAGTAATATAATATATAAAATTAATTAAAAAGATAGACCATTTAGCGCCCCTCTGCAAGAGGCGCCCGGGGTATAATAGACCTCCTTGGCCCTCCCTCGCTACGCCACTGGTTCAGCTTCCAAAATATACTAAATATATTTTTAAAAAATGTTATTGTAAAAAAACGTACTTACAAAACTCACTTTTGAAATTTTCCGCGCTGATCGCCATAGTATCTTAATGTAATTGAATCCCGTGTTCGTAATTTTTCGACTTATTATTTTACTCACTAATAATTCGAGCAAGTTCGTAAAATTTGTTTCTGATTAATGAGCAACTGATGAGGATTCTTCCTCCACCAATTTTAAATTCATCAGAGTTGTCTTTCTATTTTTTTAAGCACTTTTTCCCCCATGAAATTTAATATTTACATTCGGCCATGTTGCCAAAAGAAAAAAAATATTAGTTGAGAACGAGTATGAGAGCGAGTCATTTTATAATTGAAATCCAGAAATAACTTCAAAGTGCCAGAAATAATTTTAGTTTTAGGAAATGAGAAGTTAAAATCTTTACAATTTTTTCTAATTGAATGAACTTCTTTTTTTGTTTAAAAAGCAAAATTTGAAAACGGAAATTTGAAAGAATTATTTCAAAAGCCAAAAACCAAAATTTGAAAAAGAGAATTTTAAATAAATAGTTCGTTTATTAAAAATTCTAATATATTTTTAAAAGTCATTAAACAGTTTTTATTCTTTAAGAAATATAACCATTTCATTTTAAATCGAAAAAGCAACACATCGGGTTGCCACTCAGCTAGTATATAATAACAGCTGAAGGTAAACAAATGCTTGTTAGTGAGCAGACACGGAAACGGGCTAATCTCGCGAACCGAGCATAGCAGGATATCGCGACTGGTACCGATGTACGCAGACGGACGAGACGCGTGCACTGATGCTATCCTCAACTTTCAAATCTTTAACTTTTTTAATTAATAAATTAATACCGTTGAATTCAAAAGAGGCGAACAGCAGAAACATCTGACATTCCTGGTGGGCCAGCTCCTTTCCGTTTCGCAAATTTCCACTATTTTCATGCATGCAAAATTAAACTTTTCCGCCCACCAATCGACAAATTTTTTATATCCATGTGTTTTACAAATCTTCATCTTTAAGGATATACACATTTTTATAAAGTAAAAAATGTTTTTTAATTGCAAACGAAGCTTTTTCCCCAAAGCAGTTTTCAGAATTTCACGAAATCTACAATTTTAATGGACAAATATTTCGGTTTTCTAAACGTTTTAATGTCAGTTTTACGATTTATCGGCATTTGCTAGATGTGCAGCTTCCAAAATATACCAAATACATTTAATAAAAAAGAATGTTATCATTCTAAAAATGCGTACTTACAAAACTCACTTTTGAAATTTCCCGCACTGATCGCCATAGTATCTTAATGTAACTTAATGGGGAGTTCGTAATTTTTCGACTTATTATTTTACTCACTAATAATTCCAGCAAGTTCGTGAAATTTGTTTCTAATTAATGAGCAACTGATGAGGATTCTTCCGCCACCAATTTTGAATTCCTGAGAACTGTCTTTCTATTTTTTTAAGCACTTTTTCTCCTATGAGATTTAATATTTATATTAGGCCATGTTGCCAAAATGAAAAATTATTAGTTGAGAACGAGTCTGAGAAAGAGTCATTTAATAATTGAAATCCAGAAATAATTTTAAAGTACCAGAAATAATTTTAGTTTTAGGAAATGAGAAGTTAAAACCTTTAGGATTTTTTCTAATTGAATGAACTTTTTTGTGTAAAAAGCAAAATTTGAAAACGGAAATTTGAAAGAATTATTTCAAAAGCCAAAATCCAAAATTTGAAAAAGAGAATTTTAAATAATTATTTCGCTTTTTAAAAATTCTAATATATTTTTAAATATCATTAAACAGGTCTTAAGATTTAAGAAATAAAACATTTTAAATCGAAAAAGCAACACATCGGATTGCCACTCAGCTAGTATATGTATATATATATATATATATATATATATATATATATATATATATATATATATATATATATATACAGTGAAACTTCTCTAGCCGTCCATCCCGCTTAACGGCCATATTTTGTTCAGTACCGATTTAAGACTCCATAGAGTCTGTTATGGAAGAAACCCCTTTTCCACGGCCATCCCTCAAGACGGCCTCCTTTTTATCGGAACCATTATGGGCCGTCATAGAGACGTTTCCTTTTATATGTATAAACGAATCAGATTGATTATTATATGTTATTTTACGAGGAATTCTCCACAGTGCATATTAAAGTAATGCAACAATTTTATTCATTTCCGCCATGCAAACAATAAAATATTATAGATATTTGTAAAGGACAAACCATTTATCAGGTAAGAAATGTTTCGTACATTTATATTCTCTAGTCGAAGCTTAAGAAGTTCAAATAAGTAGTTTAAATAATTCACCGAGTGACATTTAGAGAAAATTATTTTCACGTTAACATATAATAAAACGAATTTTCACAATACATTATCAATCCCAAAGGATCTTAAAACTTTTGGTACCAAAAAAAGTTTCCTAACGAATATTTAATGGCGAAAGTTGAAACTTGTTAATTATAAAAAAAAGTATATTTTTAAATAAAACTCATATTTCTTACTTGATGGTGCGAAGAGTTTTATGGATGATAACATCGTAATGGATTTTAGTTAAAGATTTCCCTTTTATTTTTTGGATAAAATTAATGCACCGTTCATTTTAACGTTTTGTGTTACTTAAAACAATATTTCTAGGCTTTTAATAGCTCATTTTTTCAGTGTTTAATAAAAGAGAAGTATTATCAACTTTAAAACATATTTAAATTTTTTAATGAATCCCTGAACTGCAAATAAAGCAGAAAGGTATGAGTGCATAATGTTTTTTGTAGCCATTTGAAATAATTATTTGTTCGTTATGTATCATAAAAATAATCAAGTTTTTGTGTGTAAACTGCATGACTTTTTTATGATATTTATGGATTTTGATTGTTATTTTAGTGCTAATTCCAAGACTTGGCCAAGTGGTGCAGTAGTTTGGTCCACGGGCATTATCTGAATGTCACCAAAGCTAGGTTGCTGGTTCGATTCCTGCTTGTTGGAGGACAAGGCTGAGATTTGGGAGTTATTTTTACTCACCTGTATGGTACTCCCGTAATAAAGAAGCTAACAAATTCGTAGGGCTGATGGGCGAATGCCGTAATAGACAAAGTGCCTGCCCCCTTGGAAACAATAAAACAGCATTACAATACTACGGCTATTTTGGAATATATTCGATCAGGGACTGTCATTGATGTAATTGCATGCACTTATGTTTACATTTTAATTTCTCCGAGTTATTAAATGGATACTACTTTTTGAAAGTCCCTAACAGACTACTATGCTATCTTTAAAAGATTTTTAGATATAAAATACATGCCTCTGTTCGTGTCGTCCCTTCATAGGGGGCAATGCTGGTACGCCTATATGGCGCCCCCATAATCAAATGGCCAGCAAAACTGCGGGGAATTATAGGCAAATATCTTCGCGACAAGTGCCTCCGCGTTGAAAAAAAATAGATATAAAATATGTCCATTTTGTAATTGTTTTTCCTCTGTTATAAGAAAAGAAACATAAAAAATAATTTTAATTAATTTCAAAAATATTTTTGAGGAAAAAAAGGGAGATTAAAAAGATGATTATTCATTTTAATTTATTTACTGTTCATAAATAATAAATTTATATGAGATTTCAGGGGATTGTTAGTACAATAGTATAACTTGGTTCAGAGAAATGGTATAACACACATATCATAAAAGCGAGAAGTCTTGATTTTGAACGACTAAAGGTTCTTTTAAAGATGTTAGGTAGAAATGTAAGCGAGGGATGACAAATTCCTATGAAAACTCTAACTTTCAGAGATATTCAATGGGATCAATATGAATTAAAACTCACATAGTAAAAAATCTTACTATTTCGGAATATATTTTATTGATTAAACATGTAAAACGTAAGGATAAATCCTCGTTCTTTTACATTTACTTACTACTTCTACAACTATTAGAAAAAGGAATGTTTGAATTTTCAAATTCACAAGTATAGTTGGAATAAACCATTTAAGTCCTAGAAATTTAAATTTCTAGTTGAGAATAGCTTTTATGTGACAGTAAATCCCTTTCAAAGTTGTGCAGAGATGTCAAATTATTTCAACTTTTTTTAACTGAAAACCTCTTTTGATAGAAGAATACACTGGTGTTAGTCGACTGCACATCATCTTAATATTCCGTTTTTCATTTTGAAAAGATTGAAAATGAAAAGTAGCTGTTTATGACTAAATTTTAAATAAAATACTTAGGCAAATCACAAACTCTCGTACGGACGTTTTATTATGGGATAGGATGAAAAAGTAAATTAAAAATAATTAAAAGAAATTAAAAGAAATATTGAAAATATATGAATATAGAAATTATACGCAATTTTTCACTGCAAAAAAAAATAGTGAAATTAATATTCACAACTTTCATACATGATTGGAAACACACGAATTTTACAGTGTCTTTGCATATTTTATGTCTTACTATTTTCATTTATTTTAACAACAAACAAAAAACATGTTCCCTAACATTGCAAAATTTTGAAGTTAAGCTTAATTATACAGTAAAACAATCGATATAGCTGATTTTATTTAGAGAAATGATGCAAAATCTCCAAATCCTTGATAGTTGTTTTATTTATATCATATAATTAAATACTTGCAAATAGATTTTACTAGATTTTACTTTTTTAATAATGCCTTTGTCTGTGAGTAATGTTTAAAGTAAATACTTGTAAAAATATAAAAAATTCTTTTTATTACCTGTTTATTCAAGATTCCTACTATCAAAGAAGATACTCAAAATTTAGGAAACGAATTTAAATGCATTTCAAAATAAAAATAGTTCAAAACGGTTTCGGTCCTTTGAAATCAAGGTTCCTGTTTTCACAAAGGAAGTAGTTATCTGAAAATTAGGAAGGACGTAAATTTAAAGCTCAGTTTGCAAGTATTTTTTTTTTTCCTTTCAAGGTAAAAAGTATTACAGAGAAAAAAATAGAAAATTGTCTTATTTGCATCTTAGCTCTTCCCCTTTCCTTGTAAAGCTTGCACGCCACGTAGCTATTTATCTTGTATGGTGCCAAACAAAACCAAGCGAAATCGTAAGACGCCATTTTATTTCTTTTACTTCAAAGATACTTGAAAGTACAGATAAGGAAACACCGATTCAGGGTTTCAAAAGAGGACTGAACGAGTGCGATCAGTTTGCCACAACAAGGTGAGATAAATTACCCAATTAATGTGATAAAAAAAAATTGTTAAATTATGTCGACATGAACGTTTTTTTAAAAAGGCTATTTCTAATTCTTTTACAGTAGATATAAATTATATTCAATATTGTTATTCTTTGTTTCTTTCTTCAGAAATTCGAATTTATCTGACTGTAAAATGAAAGAAGCTTTTAATTACTGAATAAACATAGATCATATTTACCAAATAAAACATATTACTGTTTCGCTTAGATCTATATAATAGATTCAAAAGTGGAATTGCTGCTTATTCTTTATAAGACATGAATTAAACTGGGAATTAGCAACTTGCGCAGACTTTCTCTACATATGTTGAAGGGGTCAAAAGGCACGGTTGTTTGGTTGGAATCGGACGTGTAGTCAATATGCTTACTCCTAGTTGGCTATTAAAAATAATACCAAACAAAGCTAGCTTAATTATTTGATTCCTAACATTTCAGTTGAGGCCAACAAATTGAAATTTTTAAAAATGATCATCAAACAAATTATGAGTATTAATTCTCATCTTTGACAGGGCTCCTTGGTAAGATTGTGAGAGGAGGAAGAGTAATCTAAATATCTTCTTAAACGGTTCCATTCATGAACCAATCAGAATGAAATGAAGTTTTACCGACAGCAAGATCTAGCTACTTTCATTTTTGCCATGTCTTATGAGTGTCTTATGACTGTCTTTCACAGAAGCTATTGTATTTAGAGCAATTAATTCCTTTTCAACCAGATATATCAGTCAGATTTCATTTAGATTACAAGCTCAGGAGGCTATCTATGTATATAAAACAGTTCCGTAACTGACTGACTGACTGACAGATAACGCACAGACCAAACCGCTGGACCTAAAGGGCTGAAATTTTGCATGGCGATTCTTCTTATGGTGTAGGGGTGCACTAAGAAAGATTTTCGAAAAATTCTTCTTAGGTTTTTTCAAATTAAATTTTTAAGCTGTTTTTGTAACATTCGTTAAAGTTTGCATTTAAAATAATAATCTGAGAGTTATAAAATTTATATCGCGAGAAAGGTAATAAAAATTCCTTTCAAATCTTTATCTCCATTTTCTGATTTTTGGTGAAATTTTAAAGATTAATTTTTAGAACTTAATTTATTAAATGCTGATCAGGTGATTTCTTTTCTTTTTGTGATAGTACTTCAAATTTTGCGTCACGTGCATAACAACGAAATAAATTGTCAAAAAATATTAAAATATGGTAAAAAATAAAATTTAATCACTAGACTAATTGAGGTGGAAGTTTTTTAAGAATTTAATTCAAATTAGTATGTTTTATGGATATTAAACATACAAATTAATTGCATACGTTGACCGTTGTATTTAATTTGAATGTACTCCGTAGCGAATCACGGGTATTCAGCTAGTTATAAATAAAGAGTTAAAACTTTAAATCCAAACCGTAGAATAATTCATTGGAAAAATTATAAACAAACAAAATGAGCACATTTATGCTTGAAGAAACTTCTGCGAGGCACAATAGTGACGGGTGGCAAGAATCTTCTCTTGGGCAAAATAACTTTCTCTATTGTTTCTTTAAATAAAATGCTTTCAAAACGCATTAGAAAAATGATTTTTTTGTTAATCTTTTAGCTCGCAATATTAAACAAAACTGTTTTATAATTCAACAAGCAATTAATTAAAAAAATCATGCTCTCTCGAATATCACACATAAGATATTGAGAAAAGAAATGAGTACGAATGATGTTATCTTAAAACGCAATAATCATTGAGCAAACAGAATTATTGACGACTTTTCCCAACTGTAGATATAAGCCTACTGAATATTAGACATAGGAAGCTGATGTCATGGAATTGCAACATAATATAAAATCGGCTATATTCTGCCAGTCAGAAAAAGTTATTTTCTTTTTAATTGGTCAATGTATGGGGTCATTTAAGTTGCAACCCAGATACTTTACTTCCTTACGTGGATATCTTAAGTGGTATGATGATCTCCATGTATATTAAATATCTTTATTGCAATAAAAGTATTTAATTTGTTATTAGTTGCTCGATGATTTAAAATAATTTAGTTAAATGCCACGAAATGAAAATATAACAAGAAGAGCTATTTTTTGTTATCTGTTTTGATTTTTTCAAACACCCAGTTAGACAGTTAGTATTTTATACCAAAAGAGGATTCGTTTTGCCACTTACAACTACTCACTGACAACCTGCGCAGGTTGTTTGTGCACAATTCTACTCAAGCCTAATTTATCAGTCAGTTATACTAGAGCCTCGTAATATCCAAATCGTGACGTCAGCTGTTTATGCGATTAGACTTAAATCTGGGCAAAATATTTAGAGTGAACATGAATGAGGTTAGTTTTCTCTACTTTCAAAAGTGCTGTTAAAATATTATCATAACTTTTCGAATATTAAATTCTTTTGATTACAAAACTGCGTTGTTAAGGAAGAAATATTCTTTCTAGTTGCTCCAAACAACATAACTCAAATCTGTTTCCCGATGCTTCATAAAAACGATTTAATTTTAAGCGTTAATGTTTGAAATGCATTTTATTTTCATAAGATCAACTTAAGTCAACACTAAAAACTATTCAAAGAAAGGCAAATTTAACTATACTTAAGTTCTCCTCAAACGAGCTGTTTTAATGAGAAAGTAGACGAGTTTTATAAATTGATTAAAAAAAATCAAATACAAAAGTCTTTTATTGAAATATAATTAATTTAATCGGCCTATCACTTGTTTGGGTCATAAAATATTTTAAAGTGATTTTAAAGTAATGGGTTTATTGTAATGCCTCATAATCAACTTATTTCAACAGTTTTGAAACTATATCATGATCATATCTCGTTAACTTAAACTGATTAAAATATTTTGAGATAATAGATGCTTGACACAAACAATCTTGTAATGTATTTAACGTAACCTAATTTAGAGTTATTTCTAAATATATTTAAAATACCCTACATTGAAAGAACACTTTTCAAAAGCACCTTTTGACTTCTCTTGAAATTCCGAAATTAAGTTTTCACTAAGGGTTCACGACTTGAACAATTATTTAGTTTGTCAACTATTAAGTCTACAGGGATTTGAAAATATTTTGAAATAGACAACGTGCTATTCAGGCAGCATTTTATATTATTCAGAATTTTTGGGATGTTCACCTTAAAAAACGATTTGCTGGACTGAGTCATATATATATATATATATATATATATATATATATATATATATATATATATATATATATGAATAAACGACGTGGCCTCGAAAGAAACATTGGTGTCATTCGCATATAAATGACTTCATTTATACATGATGTGCAATGTGTTAAAGAGATAAAACATTCCTAACCATTAAATATAACGTATCGTAATGAATGGATTAGGGTAAACTCTTGAAATAAGATGGTGTAACATTGTTTTAATCCTTAAGGTTTTCTGAAAAATACAGAAAATAATATGTCAAATACACAATTTCTGTGTCAGTAGTTACTTTTCTAAATGAACTTTTAAGGGGACAGTGGACCTTCAAACCTATTTTTTTTTGTTTTGAATGAATTTTCTTGAAATTTGAATATGTGTGTGGGATCTGAATATTCTTTTATCCAATTGTTTACTTTAATTGAATATCAAATAAGGCTTCTTACCTTGTTCCCACGTGGTTCTTTTTTGCTGCTGGTTATTCTGTACATCAAGTTGCTATCTTATTCTTAATGAATATGAAAGCTGAAGTCACACTAAAACAACACTACGAATGAATATTATTATATTTTCCTTGGTTATATACTTTACATTACATTACGGACATTAAAAGATATACCATTTCTAGTCTAACTATTTACAAACATTGAATATTAATTATCGGAAGTTTCTCATCTCTGACTGAGACGTCTATCATGCTTCGCGATCAAAACAGTTCTAAAAGTCGTTACATAAAGTCCCGGATGAGCTGGGAAATTGTCTGGTGATGCTGCTGTTACGTCACCTGATCGCGTTCTTTCGAATTCGGCGACATATTCCCACCTTGAGTATGGAAGATGTCTGAAATACTCAATTTGGTAGCTGACTATGTCCCAGTCTATCAACGGGTTTCACCATCCGGCCGTACTTGGTCTTTTTAAGCTGCCGTAACTGAGCAATCGGAGCTTCTCCTGACAGATATTGTCGCAGGTTCAAGTCCTCAACTTGGTTTCTCTGGAGCTCTAAAGGACAAAGACGTTGGTAAGGACGCAAAAGTTCTGTTTTGGTTTTCACTCTTGCAAGTCGGGATTGACCATCCTTCCCTGGGTATAATTTTATCACCTTTGCTAATGGCCAATCAATACGTCTCAGCTGACCATCATCTATGAAGTCTAGATCGCCTTCTTTGATCTCGACACTTGTTTTACGAGTTTTTGTGCATTCTCTTAAATATCCCAGGTATTCACTGCGAAACCGGCGACGAAGATCATCTCTGATTTTCTGTCTGTATGCGTATATTCTGTGCATTATTGTCTCATCGATAATGTCGAAGTCTGGCACTCCTGTGTCACGCATATCTTTCATGAACATCTCTGGAGTCAAAGCTATTAAATCTGATGAATCTTCTGATATATATATTAAGGGTGTGGAGTTGATAATACTTACTGTATCACAGATAATTGTGTACAATTCCTCTAGTTGCAAGCAGGCTTTTCCTATCACCCTTTTCAGCATTGACTTGAGGATTCCTATTAACCTCTCCCAAAATCCTCCATACCAGGGCGCTGATGGTGGGATAAGTTTCCAATGAATTTTCCTTGTGGTTGCGTAATCTTGAATGTTTTCCCAGTTAACTGTGTTAAATTCTTTTCTGCTGCCTATCATATTTGTGCCATTGTCGGAGTATATGGTGTGCGGCCTGCCTCTACTGACGATGAATCGCCTTAAAGCTTGCAACAGTCCATCAGTTGAAAGGGTTGCGGTAATCTCCAGGTGAACCTCTTGAAAAACTGCACATGTAAATAGTACCACCCAGCATTTTCTACCATCCCTTAGAAAAAGTGGTCCACACAGATCAACCCCTGTAATGTTGAAAACGTTGGCATCACGAACTCTATCCTCAGGCAGGGGAGAGCTCATTACCTCAATGGGTTTTGCAGAAAATCTCTTACAGCGGGTACAGCTCCGTATAACTTTGCGAATCACCTTCCTGCACTTTAAAATCCAGAATCTTTCTCTCAAGATTGACATTAAAGTCTGCACCCCAGCATGGCTTGATTTCTCGTGTTATTTTCTGATCAGTTTGATGACAAGAGAATGATCAGATGGGAGGAGGATAGGATATCTGAATTCAGGCAAATCTTCTCTTCTTGAAATTTTTGATTCTATTCGGATAATGCCTAAAGAATCAACAACAATTTTAAGGGTTTTTAATTTCTTATCTTCTGTCCCTTCAAAAGATTCTTTTTGCACCGTCTTAAAAAGTATCATTTCAGCTTTGTTCATTTCTTCTAACGTTAAATTGACTAAGTTCTTGTTAACATTACTTGGCTTACAATTAAACGAAAATCTCAAAATCCAGGCTGTGACGCGCACTAATTTGCTATATGAAGATATCTGGTCATAAATTTGTTTAATCGGACTCTCAATATTGGTCGCACCGATCACTGTTTTTTTCTTTTCCGAATTTGTTGTATTAAAATCTGAAAATGCTTCGGATTTGGGCCATTCACCGGGAGGCTTCTTTAGCCAATCAGGACCTTCCCACTATTTAGATTTGGAGATAGTTTCAGGACTGCATCCTCGAGAAGGTAAGTCAGCAGGATTCAAGGGTCCAGCTATATGATTCCACATACCAGGATCGCTCAAAGATCTGATTTCTTTCACCCTGTTATAAATGAAAGTGGCCCAGTTCTCATTTCGTTTGATCCATTAAATCCCGTTTCCTGAGTCTGACCAATAAAACGTTTGGATTTCTTCTAAGGACAAATCATTCTTGACACTGTGCGCTAATCTTGCCCCGATCATACAAGCCAATAATTCAAGTCTTGCGATCGAGGTTGTTTTAATTGGAGCAACTCTAGATCGGGCTTGTATCAATTGACATTCTACTGATTGTTCGGTTTCACCTCTAAGGAATATACACGTCGCGTATGCAGAACAACTTGCATCACAGAAAACATGCAACGATGTGTTTTCATTTATTTCAGGAAACTTTAGTGGAATTTCTATACCGTCTAAAAGTTTTAATCGGTATGCCCAATCTGCGAATTTCTTGGAGATCGTTTTAGGAAGCTCGGCATCCCAACCAATTTTAAGTTTCCAGCATTCTTGTAACATTATTTTTGGCATCAATGTTACTGGAGTTAAAAAACCTTGAGGATGGTAGATCTGGTTATCTGTAGACAAAATTAGCCGTTTATTTATTTGGCCATCGAAAATAACGTTAATATTTTTCAGGTCACAGCTCAATGTATCATTTCTAACGTTCCATTTAAGACCTAACAGTGAAACAACTTCTTCCTTATGTAACTCGTTGCTCTGAGTTTCTGGCATTAGTGAGAAAGGAGTTTCTAAAATGTCTTCTTCCCAATCTTCAGATCTAAGTTTATTGTATACCCAGCCTCGGAGATCGAATTTTCCCGAGAACATAAGTTCCCTTGATTTGTGGACAAAGTCCTTTAATTCATCTAAAGAGTCTACGCTAGTAACACAATTGTCGACATACATCGACTTTCTTAATTTATTAGCCACTCTTTCCAAGTGTTTGGGTGAGTTTGTCATGATGTTCTAACGTGGCGGCCAATATAAAAGGACTTGAGCTGACCCCGAAAACTAGACGTCTATGTCTTAACACTTTCAATTTTTCAGGATTGCCCTCTTCCCACCAAAGGAATCGCAGATAGTCTCTATCTTGCGGGTTGATGTTAATTTAGAGAAAAGCCCTGCGTATATCAGCTGTGAGCCCATATTTTCCAAGCCGAAAGCGATTTAAAATACTCGGAATCAATTCTATTTGGTTGGGTCCCTTTTCCAAACAGTCGTTCAAGGAAAGGGAATTTTTGCCCTTCGCAGACGCGTCAAAAACAGGACGAATCTTTGTCGTCGAGGATTCTTTGACTGCAGCCCGGTGTGGTAAATAATAGCACTGAGAAAGTTCAATTTCAATGTCAATTACTTCTTCAATGATATTCTCATTCAACCATTCTCGAAACACGTTTTGGTAGGCTTCAAGATGTCCAGTTTCTTTCAGTTTTTTTTACTGTCGATTTTAATCTTACTTCAGCAGCTGATTTGTTATTTAAAATAAAAGTTCGCTCCCGCACCCATGGTAAAGAGATTGTGTAGCGGCCATCAGATTCCCTCTCAACTGTGTTATTAAAATGTGCTTTAGCTTCTGCTTCCAGCTCGGCTTTTTTTTTTCGGAGGGCTCTTTAATACCTATTACATCTAACTCCCATAAGTCAGAAAGATTTCTTTCTGTTGAAAGTAAAGATAATGCTGATATGGTTTCATTCCTAGTATGTTCACTTTCAACGGGTGTCTTACCGATCAAAGACCATCCCAGTCTTGTTTCGATTGCGATAACACCACATTCTAACTCTATGATATTCCCAGTTTAGAGTTTTCCACATACGTCAGCCCCTATCAACAAATTGATTTCTTCATTCTCTAAGTTATCGTTACAACTGAGGTCAGAAAAGTTTATTCCCCTTTTTTCAGCCTCGCTAATCCACGGACCATTTCTGATCTTAGGGACCTCTGTACAAATTTTATCTTGATCATAGACATCAAAATTGCAACAATAGTTTCCGGATAAGTTACTTAGATGAATTTTGTATTTACAATGTTTTCGAACTTCTTCTAGCCCACCAAATAGGCTATGATGCATCTTTTCGTGACCTGTCGCTACGTAACCCATCTTTTTAATTATATTTGTAGAGAGGTAACTGAATTGTGATCCCGAATCGTACAGAGCTCTAATGAATATCTGTTCATTATTGTTTTTATTAAGCAGACGAACCAATAAAGTCTGCAACACAACGTTTTGTCGACGAATTTTATTTGATAAAGCATGATCACTACTTGCAGAAATCCTTTTAAAAGAAACATCACCTTTTTCTGCTTGAGTTTCTTTTGTCGTCTCGGGGCACATGACAGCAAGATGTCTTCTAAAACATCTCTTACATTTAACATACGACTTGCAAGATTTTACCCGGTGACCTAGCTTCAAACACGAAAAACAAATGCCCCTTTTAAGCAGGAACTCTTTTTTTTCTTTCATATTTTTATTGCTGAACAATTTGCAATCGTATAAAGGATGTTCATTCTCACAAAACAGGCATCTGTCTTTATTTATTGCTGTTTCATTTAATAGCAACGCAGCGGTTTGCTTTCTCCCCGAAAAATTGTCTATCTGTGTGAACTATTGCTTCACTACTAATGGTCAATGACAACATGCGTTCTCTACTAATCACTTCCGTTTTCAAAATCTGAAGTATTTCATCTACTTTCCATTCATCTGATCCGCATTTTTTAGTGATCTCTAAAACTATATCAAAAGGCAACAATTTTATCAATATTGGAGCTAACAGGCTCCCATAATTTTCCGAGTTTATTCCAAGTGTATTTAAACTTCTGATTTGTGTCTAGCACGAATCGAATAATTTTCTTAGAGCTTGTACATCTGAGGATCGTTTTACGGAAAGCAGAGTTGTTTCTTTCCGAACCTTTCCGCAAGGGTATCAACAACCGACTGATAGTTATTGTTTGTAATAGCAAAACCTTCTATTGATCGAGCTGCATCGTCTGTAAGATACGATTTTAGATAACTGAGTCTTTCTACATTAGACAAATCTTGATTTTTATGAATGGCGGACTCGAACTGGTCCCAAAACCTTTGCCAATCACAAAATTCTCCACTGAACTTTTCAATAGTAAGCAGCGGTAATTTAATAAAGGGGGATTCGACCGCTCGTTTTTGAATAAATTTTGTCCCTTCAATATCATCATTTGCCGTAGGAATTGAAATTGAGGGTTTACATTTTGCAACTTCTCTTTTTATTTTTCGTTTCGCTTTTAATATGTTAGTAGTGTACTTGTCACATTTCAGAACTTCCTCGTTAATCTCCTCTAATTTTGAGATCGCAGTTTGAATTTCAGTATCTAACTGTATTAATTCCTCTTGTTTCAAAGTTAACTCATCGTCTTCTAAGTGTTCTATAGTAACGTTTTCATCTAAAATAGATGTTTCTGTTTTCGTTATTAACTTCGTAGCGAGCAATCTAAGTGTACTCCGTTTTTGTTTGGTTTTATCCATCTTTCACTTTTTAGTTAATGTTTCTTTAGATTCAAATCTTAAATAACTTCAACTATCATTTATTAAAGCCAATCTTGATAGCAATAAAAAAATATAACAGCAGTCCTGACGCAGACGCCAATTTTATGTGGGATCTGAATATTCTTTTATCCAATTGTTTACTTTAATTGAATATCAAATAAGGCTTCTTACCTTGATCCCACGTGGGTCTTTTTTGCTGCTGGTTATTCTGTACATCAAGTTGCTATCTTATTCTTAATGAATATGAAAACTGAAGTCACACTAAAACAACACTACGAATGAATATTATTATATTTTCCTTGGTTATATACTTTACATTACATTACGGACATTAAAAGATATACAATTTCTAGGCTAACTATTTACAAACATTGAATATTAATTATCGGAAGTTTCTCATCTCTGACTGAGACGTCTATCATGCTTCGCGATCAAAACAGTTCTAAAAGTCGTTACATAAAGTCCCGGATGAGCTGGGAAATTGTCTGGTGATGCTGCTGTTACGTCACCTGATCGCGTTCTTTCGAATTCGGCGACAATGTGACTAGTACCATAGATATGTAAAAGTGGTTAAAATTTAAAGATGAAATATTGATAATTTTTGAATTATGAATTATTAATTATACCAAAAATTGGCCGAATTAAAAATGTTCCAGGCGCATTTCTTTTGCATATAATACGGTAATTTTTATTTACAGGATACCTTATAGAACTAACAATGAAACTTATTGCTTATTTTAAGCATTCATTAAAAATATAAAGAGAAAAATAACAATAGTGAAAACACACTTTTTATTACGCAAAATACCTATAAATCATCTTTTCAAGTACAAAATTTAGAAATTCTGAGCTACGAAGCATAATTTTTTTCAATAAGATTTATTTGATATACAGTTAAGTATATAAAACTTAAATTTTAAAGTAATACGATAATTAGAAATGCGCCTGGAGCAGTTTGAATATTCGTATGACATGAAAATTTTTATTTTGAGAAAAGCACATTTAAAGTTACTGCTATTAGTAACCACATAATATCTAAATTAAATACAAATGCCTATAACTAGGAAAGTAATCACAGAAATTAAAAATTCTTTTTGCAACACATTCCTACTCAACCGTAGATTCACAATTCACTGAAATTAAAAATTCGAATTTTTGGACAAATTTCACAATTTTGAAAGTCCACTGTCCCCTTAAAAGCAATGTTATGTCGACAAATCATACTTTCATGAGGACTTAACCAATAATTTCAGTACTGTTTAATGAATTTATTTAACATAGTTTGTCGGACAATAGCCTAATGACAAGTCGCTGGCTTACGGCACCTAAGTCTGTGGGTTCGAATCCCACTCTCCGCAGGGATGTTTGTAGCCGTTCGGCATTGGCTTTAAGCAGCAGGTCCCGATCTAATTAACCCTCGTGTAGCAAAAAATTGACCGTAAGCTCCAATCCAAATCCAAAAAATTATCAGAGTTTTAGTGCCCCCATTCCAGCTAAAATGGCGAGTGAATGCATTAAAAATATTCCTTTCAGACGAGTAATTTACAAGGCGACTTTTATGTATATCTTGTAAATCACCGAGAAGCTCATCTCCGTGTTCCACGTGATTTGAACGAAAGATAGAAGGAATATTTCAGCTTATACAGTTTCCTCTAGAACTCAATATTCACATCTGTGTTAGAACCAAAGGATAATTTCTTCATTAAAAATCCTCTTTTAACCCTTTCAGGGGCAACAACCTCCACTGTTTGCACGGTGCAGATTTTTTTCTGATTTTTTTTAACCTAAAAAATCTTGAAAATTTTTCCAATTAAAGGTTACAAAATGTTTTTACTTCTTTAAACTGATAAAAGATGGCATCACTGGCCATTTTTATGCTCATTTAACTGGAATACATTGCATGCAAGTGAGAAGAAGACTAGATTTAGGCGTGAGCCCTGTGCGAACGGCGCCACTGAAAGGTTTTAAGAAGTCATACCCGCACAAATTTAAATGTCGGGCTTGATTTAGATCCTATAAATCATATCCTTCAAGGGCATTACTGTAACAGTAAATGGGTTTCTTAATACATTTCTCAGACTTATTTTAAAGAACATAGATATAAAGTTAAATTGATTTTATATGACTCATTTTAATTTTGGTATCCCAGTATCGATGCACTATACTTAGACAAACCTGGGGTATGGAGATGGGCGAATTTACTGTTTGACCATCAATTCGTGTGGTCTTTTTATTTACTCCACTTTTAATAATAAATAGTCTGAAGGCAGTTTTGTAGTCTTACTCCTGTCTTAGCCATAGGTAGGAAGTATCTCTCTTCAGGATACCTAAAATTATCAATACCTTTTGGAATTCACTGAAACTCTACTCTGTTACAAGGGTGTTACATATTGTTACGAGTTTGGGGCCAACTTGGCTTGTTATCGCCAGCATGCGATGTTTTGGAGTCCACGATAAATAAAACAATGGTTTAGCACGTTCACACGTCTACCATGGAGTAAGTAATAAATCCTGCTCTTGGGTCTATTGTTGGAAAATTGTTTGGTTGAGCGGTATGGCAACAAGGGTTTTGTTTCCTAGGTGAATAAGAGTCTGGAATAAAAAGATCAGTTCTAGAGTTGGTTTGGATGCGATCGGTTGAGGTTTTTCAACAGGTGATATTCTTCTTATAAAAAGTTCTTTTTAGTCTGGGCTATTATAAGACGAGGTCCTTAAAAGGAAGGAGATTGAGGTCGTATGCTACTTATTAATAACTGTTATATTGTATTAATTAATTGCTATCTCTAAATCCCTCCTTGTTAAGAAAAGTTCTTAGGAGCTGGAATTGTTCAGCTTCCAGCGAAGATTCTACGTTTTTATTTTGTCTACTCTTCTGCAAGTTGTGAAGAAGTGTATTTAAGATTTAATGTTTTACAAATTTCTATTTTTCAGTTTGCAGTAACTGGCATATTTATTTCTGTATTTGAAATTCACTTTTTAAAACATCTTCCCGTCGCTCGGATTTGGTACAATATCATATTATTTTGGATACGTGTTATTTAGTATTATCGTGACCCGAGAACTGAGCTTGTGATTTCATTGGCGTTTTAGTGAAGTTAAGTGCTTTGAAATTCAGCATCGGTGAATTCTTAACACTGATTTAGAGACGTAACGTAATATAATGTGTTTTCCTCTCTCCTCTGAATATTTTCGAATGTAACTGCACTAAACTTCTCCGCTTCTCAAATGGAATCCAAGTCATTACTTAAAATAGCGGCTACGAGTAAGAGAAGACTATTTAAAATAACTCTATAATGAGCTTGAAGCAAACAGACGCAATTTTATTTAATCCACGGAATAGACTAAATACGCATATGAGCATAAATGAACGTAATACTTGGAAATTTAAGCGTATAACTCTCTTGCTTCAATCTTACGTTTTCCGAGTCAAATTTCTATGCTTCCGGGAAAATGAGGATATGTTTTATTTTTAGCGTTATAGAAATCTTGGAGATATAAGTAACTAATCTCTGTGATCAAAGCGTAAATTTATAATTTTCAGATGCAATCACTTCTTGCTCGAAGTGAATTGAAACTGGAATAATTTAAAATAAAGTTAGATTTCATAAAACACTGAGTAATTTAATATCTTTTTACAAACTAATTTTCACAGTCTCTCCGTTTACATTAAAAATTGTAAGTTAATTAATTGAGACATGCATAAAATATTGCATATTTTTGTCAATATTTTTTAATAATGAAAATAGATTGTGGCCAGAAATGGAGTAAACTCCTTTAATATGATTTAGTCACGCATCATAAAAGACTCAACGTACAGTTTTTATTTATTCTCATTTGCATATAATGAGACTGAAGACAATTTTCTTTTTATATGATCTTTCTATTTTGAATAGTATGGAGACAGAACAACAGATGGTAGAAATCCTAAAACTTGTTGGGAAGTTTCATTAACAAATTTTCATGCTCATTCATGGATCTCTAAGATGTAGACAAAAAAAATTAAGAGTCGACAGAAACTAATAAAACTTAGAAATTTATTTCATAGAGATCTTTCATAAAGACATTCAGTACTTTAAATTATCTCCATTTTTTAGATTAAGGGTTGTTTATTACAATGGACTAACCCTATTAAATCAGAATACTTTTTAAGATGAACAGCACGTTTTAATACCTGAGTGCCATACCATTTGTTTCACCCAGGCCGCGAGGCCAGCGATTATCCACGTTACTGCATTCTTATTCATTATATGAGATGTGCTATATTCATGGAAGCAAAAATAATTGTTATGGAAGAAGGGTAATATATGGAACATATATTTTAATTATGTTTTAATTAAATAATATTTTGAAACATTTTATGATATGTTTCTTATATAAAGTTACAACATGGCTCACGAGGTAATATATAATGGCCCAATAGACATTTAGAAAGGTGTTCAAAGCTTTTCGCTCAAACCTATCCAGTAATAGATAAGCAATCTCCAAGTGCGAGCCATTAATTGCCATCTAGATATTATACAGTTTAATAATGTAATGTTTTAATTCAACCTAAATACGACTCATTGCATCTAACTGGAATTGGATCCAAAATATTTAACAGAAAAATTTCCTCGAGGCGGTGAAAGGCAAAGTGGTGTAAGTCACATTTTCAACTTTTTTTTATTTGAGGGCAAAAATGTAATCTCCATGTTCAATTTATAGTGGAATTACAAATAATTACTATTTGCAATATTATAATAATTATTATTAATTGTAATTTGTTCGATTTGGAATTTTTGTAGTTTTTGCAGTAAAACGCTTTTAACTTATACCACTTGACTTAGTGACTTACACCACTTTGCTTTTCACCGCCTCATATGTGAACTTGTGTGTGAAAATTTTTCAAAATTTCATGAGTTTTGTGCATTGAAATAATTGATGACTGACAGAAAAGGATGTTTCTTCCGCGTTTATAACGCATAAATTTGTAAAAATGTGATAGGTGCTTAATGGAAGAACACGAGATGTATATGTTGTAATTATTATATCACTTTCCCCATAATACTTAACGCATGTATGAAAATTTTCCTTTAATCTTGACAATGATGGGCTAGTGGTCAAAACATTTGTCTTTGCTAATCAGGAAAGAGCATTGATGAGGTTCCAGGTTCGATTACTTCGAGTGTGAGCTACTCAAAACCACCTTTTTTTAAATATGGAAAGTAATGAGTATTCAGAGGTTCTGAGAAACTTTTGTAAATTAGGGCATGAAGCACACATACTCCTCCCGGGGTCGGGATTGGTCTCCTAAAGACAATATGAAAGTTATTACTGTTTGTTATATTTCATGTTGTATTACTCATTCATTTTTTTAAAGATAACGTTGAAGAAATGCGAATTCATACGTTTCTTTTAAGTTAATATGAATAATGTAATTATTACCTACATTTCACAGTGGAAACAGATTTTTTGAATGTTTTTAAAAAATATTTTTTGCATGCAATTTTTGCAAGCATAGATAAGAGCTTGAAAATTTTTTTTGTGCTGTTTAGAATTTTTATTTCTTTTTATTTTCATTTAAAATGTTTTGAGTACCCCCTAGTAATATATGTCTTACTAGGAATTACACATTTTTCTATCTCCTCATTTGCTGATGTTCTCGCATCGTGTTAAAGAAAAATTTATCTTTATGGATAAACTATTTTGTCAAAAGTTACATAAAAAGGATTTAAAAACATGCAAAATTTGTCAAGGGGAAAAAAGATTGCCTAAAAAAGATTTAAAGCAAAAGTGGGGGAACTGAGTATTGAAATGTTTTTAAAATTTCTCTGTAACCTATTTACGCCTTCTATATGAAAGATTATATAAAAGAATTATAGAGTAAAAAAAAATTATTGGGTAAAATTTCTATGCTTTGTTTAGATGTTGTCAGTGAGCTATAACAATTCTACAACAACGTAAATATAAATTTTAATAACTTTTTTACGTTAAACTAACAAAATATAAAGCTGAAAAAGCCCATACAGTTTTTATGGTAACACTTGTTTCCAAGAAAAAAGCCATATGTTTATTTAAAGTAGCTCGTAAAAATTCTAAACAAATTCTCAAGCCTTATGTGTTAAAACAAATTTTCATAATAGAAGTAGTTGTTTGGAAAGTCTAACGGTAAATATTTATCGTAACTCTTATTATTTCAATCCGTCTTACAGTTCAGAAATTCTTGCAGTTTTTGTTTTACATTTCAGTGATTGGATATCCTGTAAAATATTTGAAAACGTAATATACTGATTGTGTTTGTTTTCCTCGTGACTTCTTTTTGACATTTTCTGAATGTGCATGCCAAGATACACTGGTGTGCCATTAAGAATAAGTTCTTAACTTTGATATTATAGAACAAAATTAGTATAATCGTAAATCCTTAAAATCTTAAAATTATTGCTCGGTATAAAAGTAGGTGGGAGGGAGTAGATTAAACCGCAATTAAGAGTCAATTAAGAATAAAGGTAAAATATGCACTACATATGTTCACACTTATTTTGTTACTTTAAATGATAAATGAATACTGCCAGTAATAAATAGGATGAAAATGTTTTTAATAAAATCATGTAAGTCGAAAGGGCATCCATTGCAGATGACAGAGGCAAACATGTTCCCTGAATTTTAAAACGACATGGACATAAAGTTTTCGTGAGGTTCCTAATAGGGCTAAGAAAGCCCTTTACCCTCGGTATGGGTATGGGAAGCCCTGAAGCTTTTCACGCATGGTCCAAGAAGAAATGAATTAAGTTAAAAAAAAGAAGGTAAAGTTAAGTTACAAAGTTAATTAAAGAAGTTACAAAAAATCTTAAATTGATATATTTATTGTCCATGATCTTAATTCCATTGCTGCCATAAAATAAATAAAACAGTCAACGTTGGGAAATTTCCGAGAAAATAAACTATTTATCAAGAGGAGATTTAGACACAGGGATGTGCATCTCCAGATTTTTAATGGAGTTTTACATCTAGTGGCTAAGTAGGTGTTTGCTTCGGAACATGTTTTGTGTGGAAGCTGATGAAACTTATCCAGTATGAAACATTACATTCTGGCAGATCGGATTCTTCCAAAGTATGGGAAGTGTGACAAAAGCAACAAATTCTCAGGGCGAACTTAACCACAATGACAACAAAATTTGAAAGAGATGTCAAAGAATATTTGAACCACATAAGAAACTGGGTATTAAGGAAGCAAAAATATAACTACACTGGACAACTTCATGAATTATTAAAAAAGAAAATAAACTCCAGTTTCGCAAAATAAGATAAATAGGTATTTTTTATTCCAATATTTGTACCACGAGAATCGAGGACGACTGAGCCAAGCAACATCATCATTTTGACTGAACTATGCAAATCCACAGCACGCATTTTTATTTTTATGTAAGTCATATTACAATATATAAGTGTTTGTTTTTATTATTAAATATGAATTCCAAGAAATCAATACAAAAATATAATTTTCTCCTTCGTAAATATGAATGAAAATTAAAATAGAGAAGTTCTTAAATTCATGCGATTAGTTCATATTAAGTACTAAAGGGCCAGTTGTAGTAGCAAAGAAGCTGAAAATATAACCTCTAACTTCTTTGTTCCTTTTCCATTTAACATTTTAGACTGATCGTAAAAGTAGAGACGAGTGACTTGGAATTATTTAATATTTTGAGTATTAGTGGCTTAGTTCAAAAATAACCTTTAGCGTGGGAGTATAGGGATCTCGTAACGTAGAATTTTGAAATGATCTACAGAATTTAAGTATAATTGATCACGATTTATCGTGTATGTAGAAACTTATTGAAAATTCTTATGGAATATTGTGGATTTTCGTATTTTCATATGAGGGAACTGAACAACATAGAAAATTTTAAGAAAATTTAAATAAATTTCCCCTGAATTAACTCTAGTAATGCTAATTTAACTTTTTCATACTTCCCATTTACTGTCCTGAGTGAGAAAATATAACCAGATAGAATAAATATAAATACAGGACATTTTTTGTGAACTTACAACTTTATTTTTTTTTTTGTGTGTGTGTGTGTGTGTGTGTGGCTTATTCCACCCGCTCTAGCCGTAGGCTAGACCAGGTCCATGAGGCCAAAAGTTACTATGAAATCGCTAACAAGCAAAGGGTCTCTATAAATATCCTCCTTGGAAAGCCCCAGGCAGTTTAGAATATGGCCAGGAGAGGCTTCAGCAGTATTGCACTTAGAGCAAAAAGGGAAAGATTTTTGCCCCTGATTGTAAACAAGACTCTTTAGGTGTTCACTAGCAAATCTGCTAATGGTGGTCTGCATCCTTCTGTTGCCCTTGACATTAAGGGCACCTCCAGGAGATTTTCGGTCGTACCAGTGGTGTGTCGGAGGGGTCTTCCATAAGTGCTGATTAATAAGTTTTCTTCTTGAGTAAATTTCAAGGTAAGTTAAAGTATCTCGCGAAGAAATAGGAAGTGAGGCTCCATCCTTAGCAAGAGTATCAGCAGTCTCGTTTCCAAAAAGTCCTATATGAGACGGAACCCATTGTAAATATACCTCTCGTTGTTTAGAAAGGTCTTTGAGGATCTCCAGAATCGACAGTGAGGACAACTTTATTTACTATGTATAAAAACGTACTGTACGAAAATATATATTTAAGTTTTTCTGTGATAGGTTTTAAAGTCAGAAAATTGTAAAAAACTAGCCGCTGCGCGACCAGCATGGTCGCTTTTAGTTTTATATTTTCTTTTGCAAAACAACTCAACTGAAAGTAACCTATGTAAGGAATGTTACTATTACCTGTCATCATAAATATACGTAGTTAAGGGGTAGTGGGAGCTCAGCCAAAAAAATTATAATCGCTAAATTCACTATAACGCTGATTCTAAAACATCGTGATTAAAGAATGGGAATGTCCATTACTTCAGAACAGAGTTAAAGATAAGACTGAGAAACCCAACACCAATTATTTTAAAAATTGCATCCCTCTCTGTATGTACAATTTTCAAAATTAAGATATCTACACTTTATCATTACATCAAATAAGAAATTGTTGAGGACATTTTTTTTTCACTTAAAAAATGGAGTAAATTCAGCAAGCACTAAAATATAGTGTGGATTACATCACTCTCTGTATGTAATATTGTTCACAATGTAGATATCTACACTTAATCATATCAAATAATAAATTGTTGGGAGAATATCTTCACTTTTAAAATTGATCAAAAATTCAGCAAGTACTAAAATATAATGTGGATTACAACTATGATATTCATAAAACTTCTTGATATAAATAGTTGAGTATTTCAAAAGTAGAAGATACTACAGTGACAGAATCAAAAGAACGGACTCTAGATAAACCTACATACAACTGTCCATGACTAAACACTGGATTTGATAGGTCTAAACATATTTTGTCAAAAGATCAGCGGTTGTAACATATGCCGGCACTAAACACACGCGATTTTAAATTGCGGAAGGCCACTAATGTTTACATCTGGTAGTTGCAGCCGTTGCCAGTCGGAGTGTAGAAATATCGTCGATTTTTGTGCCGCATACCTACGCGTTTTATATATATAGATAAGAATTATTGTTTGAATTCCTATTAATGTTTAGAAGAAAAGATTTAAATGTGGATTCAGTTTAAGCGTCGTTTTCGGAAATGATCAAATGTTATTGAAAAAGTGAGTCTAGTCTATTTTATCACTCAAAATATCCTACTTTATTTTCAAAGTTGGGGAATCATAAAATCTGAATTTGGGAAAATTTAAGTACAACTTATGTCTTAGATTGGAGTTCAGGAATAAAACTTTCATTCTCCACAAATGCTATATATTCGTAACTAAAATGTAGTTATACGATTGGATATGCATTGTATACAGTAGCATTTGCTCCAGTTTATAACATTAACAAATTTTTGGAATATCGAAATGATAGCATAGGTGAAATATTTTGTTTTCATCCAAAATCATAGATGGCACCAGAAAAACAAATTATAGTATATATAATACATTTTAGAAGTTTTGGTCACGTGTAGTCTGTAGAATGAATTAGGTTTGGAGCATTTTATACAACATAAACCATATGAGTTAAAGCGTTTAAGAAATTCTATTTCATGCACAAATCGGTGAAATAAAAAATTAAATGCCTTAGTGTTAAGTATGTATTAATGTATGTAAAATGTGTCCCCTGTGTACTATAAAACATAATATATTTATATAAAAGAAGTGGAATAGTATCTTTTATACTTTTGATGAAATTTTAAAACTATAGAAAATAAAAAAATGCATTTTATACACGCCAAGTGATGTTTCTGGTTTTTCTAATTTGTAGCAAGCTTTCTCTGACTTATTTCACTTTTTCTCTTGCATTTTCAGACGAACAGGAACTTAAGAGACAGCCATTAGCATTAGATAGAACTTGGAAATAAAAGGACAAACGAATGCTTTCTATTTATACGATCAAATATATACGTATAATGCAGAGGCCATATTTTTCAGTTTTATGATTGAACGTCGAATAACACGATCTTAAATCAGCGAAGAATTGGAAAATGACTTGCATGGAGGTTTCCTCCTGGATAGTAAATTCCTTATCAGTTGGTCTCAGCAGAAGAATGATGGTTGTCTGGCAGTTTCAATTTTCACCAACTGAATTTTCGCTTTTTAATGTCAGTAGTTACTTCGAATTATAAAGGTTGTATAGGTAACACTTGTTTATAGACTATAATAAAGATTTATTTGGGATTTTTATTTTTAATGTTAATTATTTATGTAAGAAATATAAACTCAAATGTAATGGGATTAAGAACAGCGAAATTGTCAGTGTAAGCAGTTAAAATGAATATATATGAAGTTATAGCTAGCTGCACGTGTACATTTTACATGAGATTTATATTCAAAAGAATATTACCTTTAGATTTTTTGTGTTGGGTATAGTTTATTTTTCTAACCATTGGTATTTTTTCAGTTTCTTCCCAAGATTTGACATCTGAATATTAATATTCTGGACGTTGAATTATTAAATTATTTAAAATTAATATATATATATATATATATATATATATATATATATATATATATATATATGTATGTATGTATATATACACAAAAGGTCGTTCGCACTTTATGGAAACGATTTCGATAGTTACGTTTTATGTATAAATGCCGTATTTTTTGTGGCGATTTGATTTTATCTGATAGCCATGGTTCTTGACAATAGCTCTAGCTCAAATTTTCCATGAAAGTAAACTTTTTCTTACTACTGTCATGTCAGTTTTACCTCATTCCTCTTGGACCGTTTTCCGAAGTCCGTTCAGTGTTCTTGGATGCCATTTTCCTAAGGCTCGTTTTAATAAACCGAAAGCGCAAAAGTCCATTGGAGAAGCTTCAGGTGATTTTACAGGTATTTCATTAAATGGGATACACTTTATTCCTGTTTATGATTCTTTCTTTGCTAAATAAGCGGTGGTTGATTTAGACATGGGACTAGAGGCTTTGTCCATATGAAGCTAAACTTTAGAAATGTTCTTTCCATATAAGGCTGGAATTTTTTCTTCAAAAATTGGTTCTAAAATATTCTGCTGATAGTAGAGTGAATTAATTCTGGCTTTACTTGACATTTTTTTGATTTTTAATTTGCCTTTGTAACAAAATCCTGCAATTATCATGAGTCCCTTTGGGAACTTTTCTGCACACTGACGAAGCCATTTCGTACGGTCATTCCCGTCAGTTGAGCAATAGAATATTGATCCTTTTTATTGCATTCACTTAAATACACCCCTGCCTCATCGAGTTTTACCGCAAATTTCCATTATTCAGAAGCTAGGTGTTTTTCATATAATTTTATACAATTTGTTTTTCTTTCAGCATTTTTCTTTCTGCACTTTGGCAAAAGCAGATGAACTTTATGTTTAAACACCTTTTTTAACTTCAAATCTTTATGAATGATTTTACTTACAGTGACAGAAGACGTTCCTAGTTTCGATGCAATGGATCTTTGAGTCGGCGGATTTTCTTTTAGAATCAGAGACTTCACTTTCTTCATGTTTACTTGCGTTCGAATAGTCTTAGGATGAGGTTTCGCGGTTAGGTTTTCATTTTTACTTTCAGTTATCCGTTTTTTTCCTTTCAAATTTAAGGTAGTATGAATACTTTTTTTAAAATGCCATAACCGCGATTTTTACACCGCTTTATATTTTGTTGATACGAATATTTCTCCTCGGAAAGCGCAGTTATGTAACGTTCGAGCCATTATCAAAATAAATCTTTTATTTTACATTCCAATCAAAACAAAACAGTAGCAGACGATTATTCTGCAGTTGCCAGACTTTTATCTCAAAATGCAAACGACAAAATAAATTACAAAATCGCTTCCATAAAGTGCGAACGACCTTCTGTATATATACATAAATATACATACATATATACATATATATATATATATATATATATATATATATATATATATATATATATATATATATATATATATATATATATATATATATATATATATACAGTGGCTCCCAAAAGTGTTCGTACACTTACGATTTTCAATGAAATAGGGGATCCATTGATTAAAATGAATATTTCAGAATGGGTTTTTAATAATAAGATCTATAATCTATTCTTAACAAAACTACATGAAATATTTTGAAAACATAGTAAAACTTTATTTTTAAGAAACCAATAATCCAAAAGTAACAAAAACTTTATCTCACAAAAGTCATCGTACACTTGTAAAAAATCTCTACATATTAGTAAATATTCTAATTTTTCGTTAAATTAATATTTAGTAGGATATCCTTTAGCATCCACAACAGCTTTTAAACGTCTGGGAATAGATTGCTTTAGTTCTTTTGTAATTTTTGCATCAATGTTCATCCATTCTTCCATCATAATTGTTTTTAGTTCGCTTTTCGTGTGAATGTCGTGTTTTCGTACTCGAACCTCCAGTTCTCTCCAAATATGTTCTATTGGGTTTAAATCTGGCGATTGAGGTGGTGTTTTCAAAACTTGTGGACAATTATAGAGACACCAGATGCGAACGTTGAGAGTCGTGTGCTTAGGATCGTTATCTTGATAAAAAACAAAGTTGTTTCCAATACCCAAAATTTTGAGCTGATAATTTTAAATTGTCTCTTAAAATATTTATAAAAACAGCATGATTCATTATGCCTTCAATAAATACCAAATTTCCTAGTCCTGATGCTGACATGCACCCCCACACAAGGATACCTCCACCGGCATGCTTAACTGTTCCTAAAAGTTCTTGGGATTAAGTTCCTCATTTTTTCTTCTCCATACAATTATACTCCCATCAGCACCAAAAATGTTCATCGGCAAATAAGACATTATTCCAATAGGTTTGGGGCTTATTTATCATTGATAGTACGAAGGAAAGCCTAAACTTTCTGTTTTTCTCACAAAAAATTTTCTATGTGCAGAACCGCCCATGTAATCCAGCTGTTCTGAGAACTCGTCAAAAAATTTCAGGTGAAATTGAAGTAGAAAATGTTTCATTGAATTCTGCAGAAACTTTTACAGCACTCAAACGTGAATTTTTCACAAATTTTCTAATTATAAATCTCCGATCACGTTTTGTTAACTTTGCCGGACGGCCTTTTCTTACCTTGTTTTCGATCCAATTTTCTTCTTTAAAGCGTTTTTTCACATACTGCACAGTAGAATGGGATAAATTAAGTAATTTAGCAATATTCCGAACTGATTTACCACTACTATGATGAAAAATAATCAATTTTCGAATGCTGTTTGTTGTTTCTTTACGACTACAAGCCATTTTTAAATAATAAATAGAATATTACGGAGTAGGCAAGCAAAAATTAAAGCCAAACGATATTTTAAATTCCACAACAATTCAAATATAAAAATAAAGCGCCAGACGATAATTTAAATTATGAATTTATCCGAAAATATTTCTGTGTACGATGACTTTTGTGAGATAAAGTGTTTGTTACTTTTTGATTACTGGTTTCTTAAAAATAAAGTTTTACTATGTTTTCAAAATATTTCATGTAGTTTTGTTAAGAATAGATTATAGATCTTATTATTAAATACCCATTCTAAAATATTCATTTTAATTAATGGATAGACCCCTATTTCATTGAAATTCTAAGTGTACAAACACTTTTGGGAGCCACTGTATATATATATATATATATATATATATATACATGCATATATATATACACACACACACACATATATATATATATATATATATATATATATATATATATATATATATATGTGTGTGTGTGTGTGTGTGTGTGTGTTCGTTCGTTCGAAAGTAAAATAAACGATATTAGAGGTGCTTCCTTATTTGAAAAGTAACTCCTAATTTTAAGGAATAAAGAATAGCGGAATGTGAAGCCCATGGCTCTTTTGGTACAGATCGAATATAAAACGCACTTCACCTTTAACCGTCCTCAACTAGGTCGCTTTTCATTAGACAAATGGTTCCAGTGATTGTATATCGTCTATCTATTTTAAGCAGTTATAAGACTAAAGAAAAACTTCTTTAAAATATTTTCCTCTTTTTGCTTATAATTGTAACATTTAAATACATAAGAGAGTGCTTGAATGCGTATCAGTAGTTAAAAACGTACCACTCATTGTAATAATTTACAGCGCGGAGGGCCTAGTAGTTTTATTTCTGTTGCACACGTAAGCATAGATTTAGTCCTAAATTTATTAAAGACTAATTCTTTTTAATGTTTGGTTTGGAGTGTTACGATAAACTTTTTGCTACATGAGGGCTAATTAGACCGGGAACTACAGTTTAAAACCGATTCCGAACTGCTACAAACATCCACGAATTCTCTTTAATGAGGCGGTGTGTTTGCATTACAGTAATATTATCGATTATTAAAAAAATATAAAATTTTAAGTTGAGATGCAAGTAGTACTACATTATTTTCCGCTTAATATTAATTCATATAGTAATAAATATTTTAGGTGAATAATTTATGAAAGGTGCGTATCTGTGCTCCCTATATTCGGTTTCTGAACTGGATATTTTGACACATTTCTTCATAACTCGTAAGTCTCATAATTTTGTTAATAACCGTAATTGTGCTCCTTATATTAATTCTGCTTGGAAGATTGTTGTGCAGTAATTTTTTTCCCCTTTAATATACTTCTTCAGGTATTTTCTTTCTTTTTCCTAGTTTCGTGTTTTACCGGCACTCATTTTCTCCTCTCTGTTCTGTTTCTGCGTGTTGTCAGTATTCCTACTTAGAAGTTTCTTTTTCTGGATTTGAAGCAGTCTCTGCTAAACATTTTGTCTACAATTGCTTGCACTGTGAGATTTTTCTTGCTCAGCTGCCGCTGATGAAAATTGTATAGGTCTTTTGAAATTTGCAGAAATTTTTTTGTTTAGATAATATTTTAAGATTTTAGTTCTTACTTAATATATTTAATTCCACCATTGAAATTCCCTAAAGGTTATTCACAGCCAGGTTATTCACAGCAAAGGTTATAAAAGCTATTCACAGACCAGGGTATTGTATACTGACTCATTTAATAGAAATTTGCCCTTTTCGAGTCTCCTTTAGACGTGAATAAAAACTGAATTGAATGGTTTAAACATAGGCTAGACTCGCTTTGGTTATTGCACATGAAATAGAAAAAAAAAAACGCCTCAGATGACAATCGTATAATAAAGACCGCACATCTGACTAAAATTTCTACATAAAAAAGGCTTTGAGACCTGGGATCAAAGAGATTCTTATTGTGCCATAAAGATTTCTTTTATGGCAAATATTTCGATTGACCCAATCAAGAAACAAAGGCAGACATTTCCTAAAACCTTTTTTCCCTTTTAGTTGTCGTAGCCTTATGGTGAGATCAATCAGACGCCGACAAGATTTGGCTCTTACACAAAAGGAACACAACCGGACAGATGAATAGGTCCGGAAGCCTCCGAAAGTGCGGGACAAGACACACCGGAAACGCAGGACATCCAAGCCAATAAATATTTCAGGTGTACATTAAAGAACACTTTATAAGAAAATGATTCTTTTAGCGTACTTCACTCCATTTGTTCGCTGCTTTTATTTCGAAGGGTAAGCAAAATGCTAGCAGGAATTGTTCAGATTGGTACAAATGTTTTGTTTTCGGAACTCTTCAAAAGGAATTCCCCCCCCCCCTCCCCTTTTTGTTTCAAAATGATGTTGCTTTGATAAAATGTTTACATTGTTGATCCTAAGTCCGAGATGGATAAAGGACGCTATTTTTACGTTAAACAAGACTAAACGGAACTTACTGGAAACCCCTTATTCATATGTTATTAAGAACTAAGATTTTGTTACAGTACTGGAAGGAAAGCTTATTTTGAGATAATTTAAATATTTCAATTTATTTGAGCTATTGATTCATCAAGAATTTTAATTATTCCTCATTATTTTTAGAAGTAAATTTTCTTCTAAAAATAATGAGGAATAAGAAAACTCAAAAAAGATGTCTGGATGATATTCTAAACTGATTTGCCATCGTTCCAAAATTTATGACAATTCCCTGTTTTCGTTGGCTTTCAGCCACATTGCCTCTCTAGCCCTACTTTTTTCTGAAATGTAAGCAGTTTTTCCGCAAATAAGATTTCTCTCTCAACCGATAGATGGTTAAAAAAAAAAGAAAAAAGGAAATTAAAAACTCACCCTTCTTTCTTCTAGTCTTAATGATTCTATGGGACATGATTTTGTCTTACTGTAGTGAGGCTGTAGTGCTGATTAGCTATCGATCCGTTTTATATAAATTTTTAAGGATAATACACTCCAAATATGACAAATAGACTTTTGTTTTTTACGTAAGTATGACCAACAATTGGCATATTTTCACTGGGTATTATGAAATTATGAAAAATGAAGAAAACTAGCCAAATAGAAGCCAATGGGAACTATAGTCTCAAAAATAACTATAATTCGGTTCCTCCTAGCCCAATTTTGACTAACTTGTTTTATTCCGTTTCCATTCTCATTACAAACAGAGTAATTTTAAAATTATATACCCATGGGGGAGACGAGAGCAAGTTCTCAAATCTATAGCATCCTGGGTTGTGGTTAATCTTCTGGTGTTCTGAATGCAGTTGTTAGTACGTGGGTGGAGAACAAGCCTCTTGATTTTTTTTTTAACTACGATTGAATAATTGTTAATGTTTTCACCGGATTTTACTGAAATCTCAAATTCTAGTTCTCTTTTCCTTAGACATTTACGTAAGATTCATTTCTCCTTGGAATATATCCGTCACTGAATTTGACGTTATGGGAAAAAATTATGAAAATAAACCACAAATTACTTTTATTTCACCACACAGGGTCTAGAAATTAAATACAGTAAGCTTTTTAATTCGGCGTCCGGGACCTCAGTCATGCCGAATTAGCGATTGTGCCGGATTATCGAACGTCAATAATTTTAACAGGAATACCAAAGATAAATCACTCTAGATAAAAATGCAGACGATTCAAACATGTATTTTACGTACATTCTGAATTTGTGCAGACATTATAAATATCCGACAAAGTACATACATACAGTATGTATTTCGTCATTCTAGCAATTGCGGGGTTTAAAGAAAAACATAGAGTACAAAAATACACATGAGCGTTATTTTTTAAAAAAGTTCTGATATCACGTTGCTACCACGATTCTGATCTTTTCTTCAAAAAGTCGTTAGGGATTATAAACAAATTTATGAGTTCTGTAGAATTGTAACTTTTGTTGGATTCGGCACTTTTTATAAATGTATGCAATGCACCAGAAACCTGTTTCCGTGAGACCTGAGCTTCATCTGCCATGGCTTCTTCTTCTTCCTCTGATTACACCTCCTGAACCTGAGCTTCTTGTGGATTAACAACATTTTGTATAATCTGTTCGACACTCAGTTTTTCGACCACTGGCACACTTTTGTCGATTTCAATCCAGTGTATAACTTCCTCACGGGGTACATCTCTTAAAGCAGGGGTGTCAAACTCGCGGCCCGAGACGAACATTTTTGCGGCCCGGCCAATATATTGGCACACAATAATGTATAATAAAATAACCGACGCAGAATTATAATTAGATAGGAAAAATTCGCTAAGTGTTTTTTTTAATTATACTCTTTTTTTGCTATTATTAAACAAAATGTGTATATTTATGTTGAATATACTGTAATTAGGTAATATACTGTAAAAAACCTACGTTTCTATTAAAATTGTTTTTTTTTTTGCGGCCCACCTATAGTTAAACCTTGTTTGTTTGGCCCAAGTTAGCCTTTGAGTTTGACACCCCTGTCTTAAAGGGTTGTTTATGGTTCTACCAAATCTAGTACCATATTTTGACCATCACCGGTAACATTTTGATTTTGATCAGCATCTTCATCATTAGGCCAAAGTTTGCGCCAATACCGCTGTGGAGTTACTTCTTTCACCAGATTCCAAGCTAAGGCAACTGTTGTAAATTGCATCTTTAAGGGGATGGTGGACATTACAAAGCAATTTTTGAAATTTTTACCTCATAGATATGAAAATTTGCATATATATTCATTAAAGTATAACTATGTCAATCACCTCATAAATTTTTAAAAATTTTTTAAAAATTTATATTTTAAAAATTGAAATTTTTATTATGTTTCTTTAAAATGCTCCTTGCGATCCAATTTTTAGCTTCTCCACTTAATTTTGCATTTATTTTGCCTATAAATACATTTTGAACACAGTTATGTATTATTTTGTGCTTTCGCTGAATAGTTAATTTTTAGGAAATAACTTTATGCTTGTACTCTGAATTTTCGTGAAATTTTTGTACTTTTCTACACTTAAGTTAAACTTTGATAATCTGAATGATATCGAAACCTGAAATGGATACCTAATTTTCTTTTAATATATATAAGAGGAGTCTTTGTTATAAATTTTATAAAATTTCGTCAAAAACTGTGACAAAAGGAGCATTTGAAAGACTTGCAAATATGGAAATGACTCATTTTGATAAAAAGATATTTAAAAGATATTTTTTTCACCTACCTTTAATATTTACTTTTCTAAAGCTACCAAGTTTTCATTTTACCGTTCATTACATATTTTAAATGTATTTTATTCCAATATTTACACGTTTTTAAAATATTAATACATTCCAAGAAAATTCCAATTTTTGTTCAATTTTTGGTAATTTGAAAGTTCACCATCCCCTTAACATGAAACTGTTTTTGGAAGTTTGTTGCGTCAAGTGCCGGATTACAGAATGTGCCGAATCGTAGAATGCCGGACTAAAGAGCTTCTACTGTAATGATAAAAAGGGGGAGAAAGAAATTTCTTAAGTCACTGTTTTAAGCTGCTCTTAATAATCACGACGAAAAATGAGGAAAAGACTTATTTAGCCCTTCTCTAGTCATAAAAGAAAATTTCATTAAAAATTTTTATTTAAAAAGTAAGTTTTCAGAAATACTTAAATATTTCAGTTTGATATGACTAATTATCATCAGATGAAAAGATAATTAATTTTGCTTTCCAAACCCTAATGTATTTCGTTAGGCTTCATAACATAAAATATTTCAATATAAAAAAAAGAAGCTTCATTAAACCAGAAAATGGATACTATACTTTGCAACTATTTTGCGACATATAAAGAAAAGAAATGGAAAGAGAAACATTTTTATACATAAACAAAATGCATCGGCGAAACGAGAAGGTATACATTTAGAGAATAACAATTTTATGTATTATCTACCTGTTGATTGCTATGCCAAACATTCCTTTCATCTTTCTAATTGAATTAATAACAGACTGAAAGTTATTGTGCCTGCTTAATTATTCAAAGCTTCCTCGTTTAATCTAAAGAAGCCGTTTATAGACGGTACTCTGTTAAAAGATTCAAAACAAAACCCACTTGGCAACAGCTCTATTTGCATATTAATTCATCTTTTCCCTTGCCTGCATGTTGCATGCCGCGTGAATATTTTCCATATTTAATATGCCTAAAGCAAAAAGATGCGCGTGTGAGGCGCCATTGTTGGTAACAAGATTTGGGAAAGAAGATTCTCCCAGAATCCTGATTTTTGAACTGAAGAATTAAAATTTTGGGATACATTTTTAGAGGATATATAACCAGATTTGTCTTAACAAGATGAAGTTGATATATGAAAGTAAATTTTTTGTGTGATAAACGAAACGATGGGAGCATAATTTAAAGGCTATTCTTGAGGTTTATGTTTTAAAATTCTGATTCAATATCGATCATTGAAATTAGCATAAGCAAAAATGTACGAAAGTGGATGCCTCCTTATTTCTAATTGAGAGAAACTTTAAAAATCCATGTTGGTTTCTAATATATTCTGTTAAACTGGTATGTTATGCTTTATAAGTTAATGTCAAATTTTTACCTTCCAGCCTTCAGTTTTTATCCTATCTTAAGTACAATATCATGTAAGTGCATAGAAATACTTTATTGTAAGAATTGATCGTAAAATTTTAAATATCGAACATTTAAAAGTATCATGAAAAGCAAATGAATGTTTGTATTTATTTAAAAAAATTATTCAAATTTCTATTATTCATTTTATTCAAATTTCTATTATTCATTTTATTCAAATTATTCATTTAATATTTCTAAAAACTTTGTTTCATAGTCAATAACTAAATAAATTATACTTTAGTTATAAAAATAATGGGTTAATTGGATTTAAAATAAGTGAGGATTCATATTACTAATGGATTTACGAAAGCATCTTAGAGGATTCAAATTTGCCGCTGAACTAACTGAGGAAATTTTTAAAGATAATTCATTTATTTGTGCCAGCTAGGATATTGGTGATGAGCTAAAAGGGCTCGCCTGTTTTACATTCTTTCAAAACTGAATGAAGAATAGTACGTCATCAGTAATTTCAAAGTACTCAAAATAATCATAGAAATGATCTACTGTGTAAACTCAACATATCCCATATAAATTCTTCAAAATTAAAATAGTGTATACAGCTATGCGTATTACTTGACACCGTGCCTACCGCAAAATCACTATCTCAAACGACTGCACTTTTAATTCACCTCACTACCTTGATTTTATCAATTTTGAGTTATAAGAGCAGATGTGGACTTTCATTGGCTTATACGAGTAATCTATATATATAAAACAGTTCAATGACTGACTGACTGACTGACAGATAACGCACAGACCAAACCGCTGGACCTAAAGGGCTGAAATTTTGCATGGTGATTCTTCTTATAGTGTAGGGGTGCACTAAGAAATATTTTTGAAAAGTTCTTTTTAGATTTTTAAAAATGAAATTTTTAAGCTGTTTTGTAATTTTTTTAAAGTTGCATTTACAATAATAATCTTAGGGTTATAAAATTTATATTTCTAGAAAGATCATAGAAATTTCTTTAAAATGAAATCTTTTTCGAATCTTTACCTCCATTTTCTGGTTTTTGGTGAATTTTTAAAGATTTATTTTTAAAATTTAATTTATTAAATGCTGATTACGTGATTCCTTTTTTTGTGATACTTTAAAGTAATTTTGTGTCACGTGCATAACAACGAAATAAATTGACAAAGAAAATATTAAAATACTGTAAAAGATAAAATTTAACCTCTAGACTAACTGAGATGGAAGTTTTTTTAAGAATTCAATCCAAATTAGTATGTTTTATGGATATTAAACATACAAATTAATTGCATACATTGACCGTTGTATTTAATTTGAATATTTACTTCTATATTATTTTCTCTACAAATATATCCGTTGCGATTCTTTTATATATATATATATATATATATATATATATATATATATATATATATTGGCATTAATTGCATACATTGACCGTTGTATTTAATTTAATGTACTCCGTATCGAAGCACGGGTATTCAGCTAGTCTTTTTCATATTCGTTCGGATTTGAGCTGCCACAAGTTTCTGTTGGCTATGCATAAATGCTTCCAAGGGACTGCACTATTAGAGTTCTATAGTAGCCAACTAAAAAAATATAATTCTGTTGGTGTTCCGGAGAGGTGTCTTCTACCCCAGTTGAAAATATGAAAGTTGTATCAGAGAGGAAGTTTTGACAGTGTAATTGAAATACGCATTTAATGAAATCAAAAAATCGTTCTCAAATTCAGTAGAAACTACAATTCATCTACATTTGCCATGAGCAGCATTTTTCGGTACCCATTTTTCTAAATTTTATTCTTTATCCTTGTAAATAAAGGCAGAACGGAATTTTCCCCTGAAACAAAGAGAAAACTTACAGGAGGTATTAAAAGTAAATCTTAAGGTTTACTTTTCTATAAATTTCTTTTAAAGCATCCATTGTAAAAAGCATTGAAAAAATTTATTTAGCTTTAACTTTCGATAAGAATCTGTTCTAAAACATATTTTCACATTCGGTAATTAAAACAAAACACGAGTAGCAAGATATTTGTGTTAAAGAGTATACCTTCTTTAAGTTCTTTAAAAAGAAAACCAGTAATATCGAATGATTTTGCTTTCATTAGGAGCTTGCTCAATCTAGCTGATCTTTAATAGAAATTTTTTCAGATAAAGCTAAAGCGGGTCTTCATTAATTCAGTGCTTACATGGGTAAAAAATCCGATTACAGATTCGTTTAAAGGAAATTTTACATTAATGTTTAAGCAATAAATTCTATCAAAAGACATTTGATTTATATACATAATGTAGATTAAACATTTACACTGGAATAAGGGGAATGATATTAATAATATATATAAAAATTCAATAACACGTTGAATAAGAGTTAGTCACGTATACCACTGTTCAAAAAGATAATTGTTTAGTTTTAATGATATTTTTTAGTTTTTTGATATATACAAGACAATTCAAAGAAACCGGTTAAGACAATTTATGAGATGGAATGGCTGAACAACGAAAGTGGGCGTGATCTCTTAACATGGAGGTGATTTTAATTTTCCTAATGAAAATATAAAGGAACCACCTGTTTAAAATTGATTGAAAATTGAATTACGTTGTGAGGTTGATTTCAAGACCAGCTTGCTTTATTATTAATTTCTGCTCTAGTTTCATTTTAAGGGAGATTTTGACCCTGGGGAAAAATCTTGAGTACCTAAATTTTTGAATATTTCTAAATTTTTTAGTCAGAAAGTCAAGTATTTCCTTTCCCATGTGTTCCAGTATATGCTGTTAACACATGGGAATATAAGTTCTTTAAAATTTAAATATGTTACGGGAGGAGTTCTTATAAATGGATTGGTAAAGCTCTTTTAACGGAAAGTTTACCAGCATAAATGGCAACAATTGTATTTGATATCAGAACCAGTCCTTTAGTTTCATAATTTCAAGTATATCCATTTGGAAGATGTTATTAGGACAAAATTTAACTTAAAACAAGATATAGTTTCTTTTAATTGCTCAGATAGCGAAATATATTCAGTGTATATAGTGGTTGTCCTCGTGATAATTTATAGATTATAATAATATTTTAAAAACAATAAACATCCGTACTGCAACTTCCTGTTCTCACTCGATTTATAAATTTGCACGGATGTTATTGCACATTCAGATGACTTTAAATCCATAACATATATTCATAATTTAGTAAAATGCAGTTAAAATGGGGATATCTTTTACTCACATATATTTATTCCGTAGCATAAACATGGCTGCAGCTTAACTTAAAAAACTTGATTAAAAGATACGTAAATATTAGTCTATACTTATGTTGATCCTCAAAATGCTTTCAAAAGCATTCCCTATTCCAGAAAGACCATGGAGATCAAATTACTTTGATGTTTAAATGCTAATTATTACTATTATCATATACCCAGAAAATGATTGATCTGATTGCTGTTAATATCTAATCTATATATAACAGTTCCGTAACTGACTGACTGACAGATAACGCACAGACCAAATCGCTGGACCTATAGGGCTGAAATTTTGCATGGTGATTCTCCTTATAGTGTAGGGGTGCACTAAGAGAGATTTTTGGAAAAATATAGTTAGATTTTTTAAAATTAAATTTTTAAGCTGTTTTTGTAACTTTTTTTAAGTTTGCATTTAAAATAATCTGAGGGTTATAAAATTTATATCACAAGAAAGATCATAAAAATTCCTTTAAAATGAAATCTTTTTCGAATCTTTATCTTCATTTTCTGACTTTTAGTTAATTTTTAAAGATTAATTTTTAGAATTTAATTTACTAAATGCTGATCACGGGATTTCTTTTTCTGGTACTTTAAATTAATTTATCGTCACGTACATAACAACGAAATAGACAAAAAATATTTTTTTTCTTTCTAATGCGGCAGACAATTGGACATTATCCAAAAAATATTAAAATATAGTAAAAGAAATATTCCTCAAAAACTGTACTATTTTCTTTAGTATGTTCTATTAGATTTAATTTGAATATTTTCTTCTACATTATTTTGTCTATAAAAATATCCGTTACAACTTTATATAAATATACTTTTTGTTGTTTTTTATGGCATTAATTGCATACATTGACCGTTGTATTTAATTTGAATGTACTACGTAGCGAAGCACGGGTATTCAGCTAGTTTTTCATATGCAGGAAAAATTTAAGGAAAGGAAGTCAAATAATATTCAACTCTTAAAAATATTCTTAAGATATTCTTAATGAATATAAATTTCAAGTTCATAGGAACAAGTAAACAGATCATAGGCAGTGATGTCGATGGAATGAAAAAATAATTTGCCTAGATACTAGGGCATGCTATTTTTAGTATTTTTAAAACTGTTTTAAAACATATCTGTACGGATGGATAGAAGTAGAGACTCTAACGGCCTGTTCACACTGAATACGCAGCGTTACGTAGCGTCAGCATTAAAAATTTTAACCAATCACAGAGCTCAGTTAGTTCATTGACCACGTGAAGTGTCAAACCAAGCACAAGCCATGTCAACAATCTCGGAGCCAACGTAATAACGCAACGCAACGCTGCAAATGCAATGTGAACAGGCCTTTGGGTGACAAAAATTCGTTAAGGTTTCTACTGGATTCCCCGTGTTGGCAGATGAGGCATATTATCCTCGTATTTCATTTCCTTTTTTTTCCATTGTTGGTGTTGATTTATGTCATATTTGATTTATATTTCCGCATTTAGGCTGAAAAATACGAAACAACATTACACTCTTTGAAGTACTTGGCATCCCTGTCGATGTCATTTCTTCAGATTGTTTTATAAATGAACCTTTTTAAAGAGAAATGTTTGAGGATATCCTTTTTTTATCAGAGAAGGACTTACTTTAGGTTAGATCAGGGGTTCCCAACCTTTTTCCTACATCGACCCCTTTTAAAAGAATGATTTTCTTCATCGACCCCCCTCACATTTTTCTCTACAATATACATCATACAACATAATTATAATTCAAATAATTGCACATAAATCACTTAAAGGTAACAGTTTGACTAAGAATATGAACAAAAAATTACAAAATGTGGTTCATTAGATTTATGTTTTATTATTTTTATACTATTTTCATTTTTAATTTCAGAAGTATAAACAAGATTTCATAAACACAGATTGTAACTGCACAAACATTGCCAAAAGAAAAAAACGAAACTGCTTCTCATGGTTGAATCGGGAGGATCCATGTGCTGTTTAAGGTCCAGTAGATTTCCCCTGTTCTGCCTAGTGCTGGTACACAAATAAAAGCCGACGGCGGCATTCGAGGCATATACAGAAGCGTCCTGACATTCGACTTTAGGTGCATGGATCACTCCGCCTTATGCAAATCTCTATTTATACATATTAAAAAGGATATTATTTTCTAATAATTACATTCCTAAAAAATTAATTAAATTTTAAAACAGAAAAATTTATCATAGACCCTCAATAGACTCCTGGAATACTATAGTAATCCAGGGGCACTATAGTATTCCAGGGGTAATACTATAGTAGACCCTTTTTAAACTTCCATCGACCCACAAAGGGTCTACCTGGACCCCATTGGGAATCCCTGGGTCAGATAAAAATATAGATTGTTCTAATGATTATTTTCTAGAATTTAAGTAAATGAAAGCAAACCATTCCAAACTAGGGTTGCCAAATGTCCCGGATTGTCCGGGATTGTCCCGGAATTGGAATCGCTGTCCCTGATCCCGGATGAATGCTAAATTGTCCCGGAATGTAGCGGAAACTATTCCAATTTTTTTAAAATTGAAATTGACATCGTATAAATGTGTTGAACGTTGTGACGTCGTAGTAATCCAACAGGTAGCATGAACGTCACAGACTAAAATTAAAGTTTCCGCGTTATTTATTTACAAGATCAATTTATGTACAGATCAGGAAGTACACGGTGATGACACAGATGGTGATTGCAATGACAAACTATGGGCAGAGTATTTCAAAAAGCATGAAAAATCGGTTGAACTGATGAAAATTGTGTTTTTCATTTTGTCCATCCCTGCGAGTAATGCTTACTCAGAGAGAGTATTTAGTCACATAAACAGTGTGTGGACGAAGGCCACGAATAACAGGAATATCGACTTAGTGAAGGCGTAATTGGATATACGACTTAATAGTGAATCGTGTGCAGAATTTGCGAACTTTTTAAATACGGACTCGCTTGCGAAAGAATTGGTGATTGCAGCAAAAAGTGAGAGAAAATATTATTCGAAAAACCCATAAAAATATAACGTTAAATTTGTTATTATAAGATTTAAAATTTTTATTATTATTGTGTAATATATATATATATATATATATATATATATATATATATATATATATATGCATGTGTGTGTGTGTGTGTGTGTTTGTTTTAAAAATAAATTAAAAAACTGTATTTTAATTTTTTCATACATAAAAAGTTTCCTCAGAAAACTAGGTTATGGATGACTGATAATGATGATGATGTTCAGTTTTGAGCTATTTGTCCCGGAATCGTCACAGAAAAAGTTGGCAACCCTATTCCAAAAATTTACTACCGTGTGTTGAAGCAAATAAAAATGATGTATTTGAAGCTACAAGTTTCATGCATTTAACATAAACCAGTGATAGTAATTTCAAGAAGTTTTTAAGACAGCATAACAAGATTAATTTTTTCTTCACTAGTAAAAATTTCATTGGATTAATATAAATGTGACCTTTTGCCCTTGAAGGAAGAAACGAGTAGAAATCTAAATTAATATGGCTGACCAGAAACTTAGTTTTTAATGCATTTATTTATTTGTATTTAATATTTTAAAATAAACTGTTCATGAAATCAAACTGCTAAGTGTTTTTAATTACTACAGTGTTAAGAAAGACTGGCCTGTTTTCTTTCTACAGTTATTTGTTAATAAAGTGCAAATTATATATTACTTGTATATTCAGGCGGCCCTTTAATTCGTTTGAATATTTTATTTCATTTAATTCAGAAACTAATGTAATAATTATATTGCAGAAGATCTCTTATAACAGTAAATCATTTTAACTATTATCTTCTAACAACCTTTATGTAATTAGATAGCCAGGTACAGAAAAAAAGCAAATTAACAAACAGGTATCGATTGGACAGAAAAGTAAATTAATGAAGAATATAGTATTACTATTCGTGTTTAAAGAAATGTTTCGACTGTATTTAAAGAAGAGAAATATGAGCCGCATCTCGTGTTTATTTTCATATTTTGCAGTCCCGCACAAAAATGGCCATTATGGAAACTGAAAAAGTTCCATTATTTTCTACTTTCAAAATGTGTCTTTCAACGGCTGTCAGATCCTAAGACTTTATAATTTGCAGTTTAACATAATTATATTTTAGATAAAATTATCCAAAGATCTGCTCTGTATAAACACGTTATTTAATATGTGAATTTCAAACACGGGAATCGAACACAGTCTCCCCCGATGCAACATCCTATCGATTTGCTAAATAATTTAGTTGTCTCAGCGTGAGATAAATTATCCCATCACTCAGTGTCAATTAATAGTGAAATTGATGAGAGACAGACCGATGAGAGGGTGTTCATGTGATGATATCTCATACCTTGCATAAGCTGAGGCGAGTCCAGCCATTGAGGGGTTTACGAGATAATACGTATGGTAAGTTCACTTTATTGAAATATCATCTTGAATATTTTTTTTCCGCCCGTTTCGTATATAATTGATAAGGTTTTTCCTGTATGTCAGAACAATGTCAAATTATTTTTTTTAAAGAAGAAATACCTTTTTTGTGCTGTAAAAATGGAGATTTTGCTATCGGACATCATTCTTCTACAGAACATAGTGATAATCAATCATCAAGTTATAACCAATAAAAATTTTGGAAAGATAATAGAGGAAAATAATGTTATGCAGGTCAGTTTTTTGGACTAAAATTTTGAAACTGACATTCTCCATACGAAGACAATTTAAAGATTCTCGTGGGAGAGCCTTCAGCCCCCTATGCCCTCTCCGTTTGTGCACCATAGACAGGAATGCCGAATTAAAAAGACAAAATTTTCTGGTGTAATTTTAGCATATAAGTAAACATGGGAAATTCTTCATTTGGAGAACATTCGTAGAAACGAGGCAATTCTTTGGTGTTATCCAAACTGTTCTTTGTTGTCATAAAATCTTCCTTCCCTCCTTGCTTTCAGGTAATAAACGATTAAAAAATACCATCATCAGGTCTTAGTGGAGCATTAAATACTGATTATTTAATAATTATTGAAAATAGTTAAAATCCGGCATGTCTGTCAAAAGTGTAAAACTGTTTACTTTTTTTTTGGCTTGGCTAACTCATTCTTAATATTTTATTTTAGACTTTAGCAGCTGAATATTCCTGAATTATTTAAGAATGTTCTAAATATGTCACATTTATCTTAGAAACTGTAAAATGAATATTTTTGTGCATCACCTTATAAAACACTTTTGTGTTCAAATATGGAGACCCTCCTGACTCGAGATTTCACTCAACTTTGAATCTGAACATTTCGTTTTTCTCCTCTCATCTACATATAATCAAGACACATGAAAATTTTCTTTCCTTTAGGAGTTTCTTTCGCTTGTTTTAAATAGTCCCCAAGGGAACCGAAACATATGGTTTCATTCAAACCTGTTTGAGCACTTCATTTAGAAAATTTCATACCATTTTATGAATAAAGTTACTCTACGCACGGAAAATTCTATCACGAATTTTGAAAAAAAAGGAAGCGGATTAAGAAATTCAACTATTTTAATAGTTATGATGTGATAAAAGGCTTCTCACAGCATTACCGTTAAATGTTTTTTCTGTATTATATATTATTTTGTATTCTGTGCTATTCTTTAACGCAATTTTAAGCTGTCTAGCGTGGAAAGAAAATACGTATTTTAAAAAGTTACGTTGCGAGTGGAAGCTAAAAAAAATTAAGCATTTTCCTACAGCCTGCTCTGCACTTTAAAGGCTATTTTTTCGGTGGATTATTGTTGGAACTGAATTATTAATTTTTTAATGAGAAACAGGCATATGGTAAAAATGTCTCTACCTACCTACCGTTTTCTCTACTCCCAAAATGAATTTGGTACATGTTTTCAAATCCCATCTAAATGTTTTAAAACATGATTCTAAAAACGTTTCATAAAATCATTGTAGATAGTGAATTTACTCCACGGAATGGTTTTCAGATATTTACATTCCAATTTAAAAATAAGTTTAGTTCATGTAGTCATGTTAGTGTTTACATTTCCTTTCCTTTAATGAAAGAGTAATAGGTATATATGAAATTGTAAAGCCTCCGTTTCTGCACCACAGGAAGGAATACCGAATTAAAAAAACAAAATTTACATTCTTATTTGCAATGTGAACCGCCCAACAGGCTATATAATTAAGTTTAATGTAGTTTCTGTCGTGTGGTTTTAGGGCGTAGAAAAATATGCAAAATTATACAGGGTGCTGAAAAATAGACTAACACATTTCTGAAGGTCACTAGTAACGGAGTGGTGGTGTTAAGGTGGCGGTGGCAACAGTTCGGGTGAATTTTCTAGTTGTCAGTAGACACCATAAGTGGGTCCGTTGAACATCAACGTTTCGTTATCGAGGCTTTCTTTAAAAAACGACAATTTTGCAACTGCGACACGGAGGGCATTTAGGACGCGCTTCGGACTCTATGCAACTGATGTCGTTCCTGATCGAATGATAATCCTGTGATGGGTCTCGAATGTGAGAGCAAGTGGTTCTACATTGCCAAGAAAACCAAGTGATCGTCCTCGGAACATTAGAACCCCTGAAAATGTGTAACGACGTCCGTAAGTTCTCTATTGGTGAGGAAGTTGCTGTCATTCCCCAAGAAATGACCAACAGAGTGTTGAAAAACTTTAGAGAATTGTTTCGGCAGTGCATCGCAAATAACGAGCGCCACCTGAGTGATGTTATTTTCAATACCTAGTGGAAAAAACTGGATTGTTAGTACTTTTCAGAAATATAAAGCTTTTTTTTTTCTGTGAAAAGTTTCGTTCGTTTTCTGTTTCCGTTTGAAATGTGGCCTCCTGTAGGATGACAGGCAGCAAGGAAAATTCAAGACATGTCCAAAATCGACTTCTGACTGAAGGTTTTTTTCTTCATTGCGATAAAGATTGACTGGATATTTTGATACATATAACAAATGCACTGAAATCCCCAAGAATGTACCAACTGGAGTTTCTTTCTTGTTTATATGAGTTTCTTTCTTGTTTATATATTTTTCTGTAGGGCCCCGGGTTATTCCAATTGGTTGGCAGATCTGTACTGTCCGTCCGGTCCCCGGGCCCATATGAAACATCACTGCACAGAGGGGAAATCAACCTTCATCTGAGTTTGCAAGCTCTTGCTACGTAGCGTTGGTCTTCAGTTTGACATTTGTTGTATGGACTGACCGTCCGGGGCGACATAATCTTTCGAATTATATATTTTTCTCTTTCGGTTGTCTTCGGCCATGACAGGAACTGACTTTTGGTGAACCAGAGACAATAACTCTTTGGATATTGTAACTTTCTATTTGGAGTTGCTAGACTGTCTTGGTTTAATGACTGTAAAGGTATCGTTTTCAGCTCATAGGATTTAGCATATTTTTCAGCCTTATATTGGCCACTGTAATGTCAGTTTACAATTTTAAAGTCATTTCTATAATTTCAAACTGTTAGATCATTTAAAACATTTATGGTTGAAAATTGCTTTATGTATACTGACATTTTCAAACTTTTATGCTGCAGAATTTCATCAAGCAAAAAGCCAACAATTTTTATATATGCATATTTATAAAAACATTTTATTAATTCATGCTCATTTAATACATCAACATCAGTTTTTTATAACTTTGAAAAAAATACATATATACTCCTCATTTCCTTTTAAACCTCTTTATTTTCTAATTTCTATAGACTCATAAAATGCTTTCTTTAATAGAAAGCTTAGGGGCCTTTGAATCTTTTAAACACATTTCTTTCTTTACTGTTTTCTCCTGCTATGCATCAAAATAGTTGTTATTGCTTTAGAAAATTCAGAGACGGGTTCGTTATACACAATATTTCCACCCCAAAAACTTCAAAAGGAAAAAAATGAATGAAAGTTTCATAATGACTTCCAAGTCTCATGTTAATTAGTTAATAGCGGAAATTTAAACCTGTAATTATGAAGATATTCACCATCAAAGTAATGGGAAATATTCATGGCCCGTCAAGAGAGAGAATTCTTTTCAAATAATGAAAAAGATGCTTAAACGGTCGTGTTTATTTAAGTAATGATTTCTTCAGATCCAAAATTAAAAATTTAATTACTTGCATTTAAGGTATTCAAATACGCAGATTTTTAGCTGACATTCAAAAAGTATAAGTTGGATACAAATTGATGTTTGCCTCAGATATAAAAGCGGGATCGTTTCAAAGATTATTAATGTTACTTTTGTAGAAATAGAGATGATTATATTGGGCAAAAATCCTTAAACTAAGTTTTATTTGATCTAAAAGCATTCTTTTAGATGCACACATTAACTTTGTTGATAGAAAATAGAAAATGGGTTTGAAAAATGGCATATTGAGATTTAAGACAACAAGAATCCTAAAATTTATACTTTGTTTGAAAGATTCGTTTAAATTATTGGCTTCTCGTAACCGAAGATAGGATGTGTATCTAAAATAGTAATACAACATTCGACTCAGCGTGATAAATATAAATATTTGCCATGCGATTTAAGCTAAAAGTATTAATCAGAACTTCTTGTTATTTTCTCCTTTTTCCCGATGAACAGGGATTATAAAGAAGATTAAGGTATTGGATGGTTTTGGGATAGTTTTAAAAATTTGTAAACTTCTATTCAAGATATGTATTCTTTTGATTCCCTCTTTGTATTCTCTCTTTCTTTTTAATTTCGATTCTCCTTATTTAAATCAATATGAATGATGAAATATTTTAAAAAGTATTTTGATGGTTAAATATCATTATTAAAGATGCTTTGTAGATTGGTATCAGGAAGTACAGAGTTTATTTCTCAGACCTAATTAACCCCATTAGTATTCTAAGAAAAAGAAACAAGAGAGCTTATGGTACTGCAGCAGAAAAGTCTCTTGAAACCAATATATCACAAATGTGGGTAACTAGTAGCTTTCAGATTTGTGAGACCTGGCATACCAGAATGAAAGATCTTACTACCTTATCATTTCAGTTATGCTGCAAAATCATAGCTAGGAATCGACTGTCTTGAAAAGGGGTGGTGAACTTTTTTGTGTCCCCACGTTAAAAGCTTATTGACAGGATGGATACTTCCTCAATACATAAATTCGAGTTTTGTGATTCTGACAAAAGAAAACTAACACAGATATAATCATGTATTTTGCATAAAATAAGCAAAAAAACATAGTGTGATATTTGCTATTGAATAATAGATATCAAATATTTTACAACAGGTTCCTATTTAAATTCATAGAGGAAGATGCATGATGAACAAGGGCCATTCGTTAGTCTCTTTCTGAAATTAATGACAGTGAGGTTCATTTAGGAAAATAGGAATTTATGGATATATGTGCGTATATATGTTAAAATGATGTGTTCACTATTGCTGGATAAAAATCCCTATTTATAGGGGCATTTGAAATTTTTCTATATGGTATTTCAAATATTCAACTCATTTCAATATCCTGTTTCTATTTTGCATTATGTATTATGTATGAGGATTTCCCGAGCCTAGTTCTCAGATTAGCAACCTTTTGCTTCCATGTAGAAAAAATGAAGAGAGAGCCTATTAATTAAAATTCAAGGTCTTCCAAAATCAACTAACCAACCAAACTAAAATTCCCTGACCAAATTAAGTTTATCTACTGCAGTTATGACTGGTTAATCAAAATAAAATCTAAAGTTTCTGAAAAACAAAACTTACCCGAATTAAAGGAAATCTCTTAGAAAAAACACAGGGTTGTGAAAAATCTTAGAATTGAGGAAAGTTGATTATCGAATTAACAACTTCTGAAAATATTTTATCTAGATTAATTTTTTCAAAAAGTGACAGATATGAGAATTTTTTCAATTTTAAAATTATTTAACACTGAAGATGTCATGGAGTTTTTTTCACCTTTCAATTTTATCTTTAATTTATTTGCCCTCACAAATCAACAGAAAATAAAATGATACAAAAAATTTTAAGCAAAAATTAAAAAAAAAACATTAATCATTTAAATAGACGTTTGTCAGCATGAAGTTTCCTGCCACCTGTAGTACACGTGGCATAGTTTTGCCGTTTATGGAGAGCACTATGTGCAAGCAGAATGTTATAGTATGATTGAGTAGATAAGTTTTCTTATTGTTGTATAAAAAATGTTAATTGTGTAGAAATGCTCCATAGCAGAATCAAAATTCGGTAAAGTACCCATCATTAAGGTCATGAAGACAAGAAAAATTTTAAATTAAAATTAAAAAGATAAAATGTATATATCGTGATGGCAATACCTATAAAACCCCATTGTTCCAATTTTGAAGAAATACGAACCTATTGGCATTAAATCATTGCAATCTGACATTCGCATCTTGAAATAAAAGGTTCTAAATAACAAGTGATTTTGATCAAATTGAATGTCAGTGTGTTATATATTTAATGGATTTTTTTTCTTGCATAACCGGTTATGGAATCTCCATACTTACTTTGCTGAGAAAAATAAGTCAAAATGTTTTTATCAATTATGAATTATAACATACATTTTAAAATACTTCTTAAATGCGGTGCTGAGAGAAAATTCATGTAATGCAACAATGTTAAATTTTGAAAACCACCAGGCAATAATAACTATCACTATTTAGCTTCTTAGATATTAAGAATCTATTTCGTTTAGTAAGTAATTGAATAAATATTTAAAAATAAAAAAATACCAAAGATTATAAAAAAAAATTCAGGTAATCTCTGCTAACGAAAACTACCGCGTGTTATTAACGTAGAATTACTTATCGTTGCTTACCTCTTTTGTATGTATATATGTATGTATGTGTTATGTATATATGTATCTCTCTCTCTCTCTCTCTATATATATATATATATATATATATATATATATATATATATATATATATATATATATATATATATATATATATATATATGTATGTATGTATGTATGTCAAAATTTTGACGCATTTGATACTTTTCTGTCTAACTGTTTACTGCCGCCCGGTCTGCCGCCCAAGCGGTACATACCGGGTTTGGCGCGCTGCCAAATTTACAACTCGCGACGCAGGACATCTGATATTTTGCTTTCCGGAGGACCGTTATTTAGGAACGTAATCTTACGTTTAAACATCTTTTCTAAGGGAGAGAAGGTAATGATAGCGTTCGAACAATAAATTGGGAAAATGGGTAAGAAGAACAAAACCTCCAAAATTGTGATTTGAAAAATGTTTTCTTTTGATCAGAAATTGTCAAATATAAACTAATAACAACTTGTCTCTGTTTATTAAAGAACGCAGTGCTTACTTTGGGAGATGAAGTAGATTAAATACATTTCCCTTTGAGAAAAATTTCGCATCTTTCCTCCGTTCTGAAACAAAAGATTACAATTTCAAAATTCATACCCAGTGTAAGCCTTGGGTACTGAGATTTCTAAAGAGAGGATAAGTAGCAGTTAGGCACACTTTCAACACCGTTTAAAATATTAATGAGGAACAAAAATAAAATTGGAAGTGAGAAGCGCATATTATCGCTTTATGAACTAAATTTTCTCGTACTTTCACTTTGAAGTTTCTATTCATTTTCCCGTAGCGTATTACGTTTTGTTATCTAAGCCAGAGGAATGTTTATATGGAAAAGAAAGATAAGGGAAAGATACATTTTACTACATGACATCTATTTATTTTAGAACTTTAATCTCTCAAATCTGTTATAACTTACTGTTTTTTTTCGGCGTTTCCAACTAAAGGCAATAATTTACGTCTTTCATTTATAATATACTAGTATATGAATAGAATATTATATTCTCATACATTTTAATTGAATTTTCAATTAAGAAGTAACGGGATTTAGAAGCTCTCTTTAAAAGACATTTTGTCCATTTAGTGTCATTTAAATCCATGCAATGTATGTATTTTATAATTTTTGAAAATCCTGTCTGTGTGTGCAAGTCCATTAACTATACAAAGTCTTATGATTTTTCCCCTTAATCCAAAAATCTTCAAAGTAGTTTAAACATTTATAAAATTCCTTACAAATTTCTATTATACGTATCATTATACTTTACATTTTTATTATTCGAAAAATCAATCAAAAGAAACAAAAACAAATAACCCTAGATCATAGCTTGTAATGAGATATAATCTTTCAATGATCTGAGACTTGATATATGCACTTTTACTAATTAAATTTGCATAAAAATTTACTTATTAATGTCCCTCGTCTGACTTAAACTACTCCCTAAAGAAAAACAGTTTTCGGCTTATTCTAATGCAAAATTTTTGCCCTTGAAGTTTTCTTTTCCCTTCACTATACAAACAGAAGGGCGACTCACTTCTTAAACACGTCCATTAATGAGATATTACTTTTAATAATATCATCTCGTCAGCAAAGAAGTAGGGGAGGGCACTGCGCAGCAAAGGATTCCTGATTAATTATCAGATTCGAGTTTTAGTGATTAAATAATGGGCACAAGGCCAAAACATCATTATCAAACTTTCGAAGCTTGTTAACCTGAGAAGTTTTTTAATGGAAATAGATTTTCAAGATTCTCCGAAATTTTATTGATATTAGAGACCTTTATTTACCCAGGAGACAGCATTCATAAAAAATATTTTATATCTTAGCGAGAGAAAAAATATTCTGAATATTTTGCATTAATTAAAATGCTATAAAGCGTCTAAGAGAGAGACGTTTCATTGATTAGTTTTTAATTCAGTATATTCTAAACACTAGTGTGTGCTTATCAGAAAAGAACTACTATTTTTAATCTTTACGTTAATTAAAAATTTCATTGCAAATCAGTATTTTAACGAGGGTTCATCTTGCTATTTTTTAATCTGAATATTTTTGACCATAAGCCCCGTGTGTGTGTGTGTGTTGGGGGGGGGGGGCAAATTATAAAGTTTATTTTACAGTGGCAGAAGTTTCAGGAAATGTTTGAATTGTTTAACAGAACTGTTCAGGACATAACTTTGTCATAAATAGATGACCAGTACCCGAGAGAAAATAATTTAAGGAGCTGCAGATGTTTGATTCATATGATTTTTTTTATATTTAACTTTGATTTCTGTAGCAATTGTGACATTATTTCTTGAGTTTTTGATAGGAAAATTGCGCGGTGCCTACTTAACGGGGCAATATTCACCTTGTTTACATTTATCGTGTCACTTCCTAACATGCTGTTGAGATGTCAGCCTTTTAAACACAGTATCATTGCGATGGTATTCACCGTATTGGCTGTTGTAAATATGCCGTAATAGTTTTTTTTATCTTACGTATATGTCAATTGAAACTACTTTTTTAGAGGACCATGTTTGGCCGTATGTAACTGTAGACCGTGTTTCTTATGCAAATGTTTTATTGTATATAAGAAGAACAGGTTTGTTAATATGTCAGTCAGTCTGTGGCATCTCTTAATCTCCCACTCTCGGTTAGGGCCAGGTGATGGCCAAATGGCTGGGGCGCTGGCTTTCGGTTCAGATCCTGTGGGTTCGAGTCCCACTGTTGGCATGGATGTTTGTAGCCGTTCGGAATCGGCTTTAAACTGTAGGTCCCGGTCTAATTAGCCCCCGTGCAGCAAAAAGTTGACCGTAGCGCTACAACCCACTCTCGGTTAGAGGTGTGGACATAGTATCTTTTCGTGAGCCATGTAGTACAATATTTCTTTATGAACAGCTGGCTCATTATTATATCTTATATTTAGTTTGTTACCATGTTTTTATTAACTCGCTTTATTGTTTGTGTGTGTGTTTGTCCAGTACAAATCTTGCAATCGATTTTTAACTAACTTCCCGACTAGCTAGACATTTGAACCTTTTAGAATAGCTCAGAACACGATGACAATGCATTATTTTAATACTTTTAGCCATATTTAAGCAGCATTGAATTCATTTTCAGTTAATTTTGTTTTGTAGACTGGTGCAGCCATCCATCGGCCGGGACGGGAACGAAAAGTTAAATGCAAGTTAACTTCCAATTACCTTCATTTTCTTTCAATTTGATGGGATAATTCATCCAAAACATTTTTAAAAAGTATTTATTAATACATAGAATTGCCAAGTTTATATGATTCAACAGAAAATTTAAAATCATGGTAAATAAAAAGTTCTTTTTATCTTGTAATTATTATTTATCTGTACATATGATCACGGCATCTATAATTGAATGATTTTTACTCATACGAATTGTGTCATCATTCAAAAGTACCTATTATATTGCGCGCCCTTGCACAGTAGTTTTTATAGAGAAGTTAGCATTTCAAAAAAGTACAGAACAAATCTTATTATGAACAATCCCATAATTAAGTAAGAAGAATCATACCAACTTGCTGGAATTATGTAGTAACATGCTATCAATGATCACGTGTTGATCTGGGCCACACATTTACACCCGTAACTTACTTCGAAATTTTTCTGAAGAAGTCCAATGTTTTTGTGGATATGTGATAATAAAAGTGCAATGAGACAAGCTTACAGTTGTCAGATTAAAAACTCACAATTTTTTGCATGTTTTTATTAACTCGCTTTCTTGTTTGTTTGTGTGTTTGTGTGTTTGTCCAGTTCAAATCTTGCAATCGATTTTTATCTAACTTCCCGACTAGCTAGACATTTGAAACTATTAGAATAGCTCAAAACACAATGACAATGCATTCTTTTGATACTTTTAGCCGTACTTAAACAGAATTGAATTCATTTTCAGTTAATTTTGTTTTGTAGACTGGTGCCGTCATCTATTGGCCTGGACGGGAAAGAAAAGTTAAACGCAAGTTAACTTCCAATTCATTTTCTTTCAAGTTGATGGGATAATTCGTCAAAAATTTTTTAAAAAGTATTTATTAATACATAGAATTGTCAAGTTTATATGATTCAGCAGAAAATTTAAAAACATGGTATATAAAAAGTTCTTTTTACCTTTTAATTATATCAATTACAACCTAATGGATTCTGAGAATGACGTTTTTTCCCTCTAGTAACCTTCATATGACATTCTGGTTTGTGTCTGTTCATTTACTTTACACTGGAATCTTTTAACTGGCAATAATCAGTTTACAGTAAACGTGAATTTCTATAAAAGCTATCGTTTCTTCTTGGGATGTTCTAGGTAATTTCCCTATGATTAAAATTGCGTTGGTAGAAAGAGGTAAGTCATTTGAGAATAAATTTACTTTGACTTTAGAATTCATTTCGAGGAAAACTGAAGATCTATTTCAATATAATAGTTGATGCATAATATATACTTTCCAGAGTTCGGTGACACATTTAATCTGTTTCTAGAAACCAACATTTTTGCGAGTAAATTTCAAATTTGAAATACCATGTATTACAGATACAAGCTAACTTTTCTGATAGAAAAACAAAAAGAAGACTCTTTAATATGTCTCACAGTATTTTCTTGGGAGGTTGTAATGAGTAGCAATCCAAGAGTAGTTAGAGCTTTAGATACAGTTCTTACTTCTCGATTTATGACATCGACCCTAGAAACAAGACCCTGATGAGTAAGGGCCTGTTCACATAAGTGTCCGTTGCGTAGCTTTAAGGGAAAGATGACGTTGGGACGAAAATAAACCAATCATAGGCGTTAAAAATTTCATTGCTAATCGTTTGGAGGTTTGTCATTGGTTTAATATATTTCAATTCTTTAACGCTCCGCAACGGACTCCTATGTGAAGAGAGTTTAGTTTTCCTTTTATACTTAGAATTTTTTTTTTGTTTTAAAATTTCTCAACCGAAGGTGTTATTCTTATTATGTTACCTGTTGGTACATTTCTACCATTAAATCAATAGAAACAATATACTGACTAACATAAGAGAGAAATAAAATGTAAGCATGAAATTTGCTGTACCTACAGCAGTGACGACAGCAGTGACGACAACAGAAATATCCGAACTCTGCAACGTTGAAAAATAATGCAAATAATTACTTCTCTTAGAACTTGTACCGTCCCGAAGACATGCTGTTACTTTCACTGATGACGTTTCTTTAATGGCATTGCCGTTACTCCCGGCTGTTTTCTCCCTAGTTCTTTTGATTCCATCATAACCACAAAGCGCTTTGCTTTTCTAACAAGTTCAGATCTTTGATTAGACCCTTCGGCCACCGTATAAACGTCAGATTTTGTTTGTTCCCGTTTTGACTTCATTGATAACCACAAAAGTCCCTCTATCTTTTTTGTCTCTCTTAAACAACAAGGAAAGTTCGAACTGTCACCAAAATCTTCTTGGTTATTTATTTTAGGGTGTATTTATGATTATAACGTATTCCCACCTGATCTTAATACTACTTATATGATACTTATAGCATTCAAGTACGATTAGAGTGAGAAAAGAATATATAAGGATATTGCCAGACATGGGGACAATAAGCAGAGTGTGGCTGGCAGTATATAACGACAGAAACATAGATAAAATAAAAAATTCTTTATTCGAAGTTATAAATAAACTATAACATTAATTTACATCCAAATGTTATAAAATAAGACTGTCTCCGGCACGCAGTCCCCGAGACATCTGACTTATAATGGGCTCTACCTCAGCCGGCAAAACAGAGAAAAGAAGGTGAGAGCAAAAGCAAAAAGGCATCAAAACTCGCTACACAGTCGATATATATACACAGAATATTTGCATAAATTATAGACGGCACACAGCGAGTTGATACCAACTCGTAAATCATGGGAAAAAACAAATGAAACCCCACTAACAGTTGATGAATGCAAATGACGTCATACTTACATAATCTGGTGTAATGACGTCATCTACAAACGAATTTACTAGGTTAACACGGTTGATTACCCGATTACTAGGATATTTAGAAAACGTATTTGGCAACTGCCAAAATCAAAACAATAGCTTGAGGGCAATACTTCGCTACGGGAAAACTATAGGTAAGTTACTTTTCGGTAAAATTCCCAACAAAGGAAAAAGGAAGTTTTTTTATTTGCTCAATATAAATTTTTATCCTACAACTGCGTATTTTAATAAGATTACAAGCTGCGTTTTGCTCTTTATTTTGAGCTGATTATATAGTATAATTTTGAAAGTCCCAGCCTTTTTAATGATCATTATTTATTTTTCAATAATAGTTAACACTGCAGCCATAGGAAACCTTTCAATATAATAATGACTTGCTGAAATCCTTTGAGCTCTTATAACAAAATTACTACAACTGATTTTACCCTGACTTAGAAAGCAAAAGGTAGATTCTTATCATGGCTCTGAATCAATAATTACTTTTTTCAAAGAAACGAATTTTTCTCGTGTGTACAACAGGCCCAAGCATTTGAAGCCTTTTCCTGTATACTTCATGAAAAACCTTACAATATTTTATTAGTTTCAGCTAATGTATCATTTGAATTCTGTAGAAGAAATCCATTCAAAACCGCAAGAATATAAAACAAATTGTTATCTGATTAAAGACTTTGCTATCTTTTAAAACCTTACGAAGTGTCTGGAGCCTTGGTGCAAGATTCTGCTTCTGAATACTAATGACTTGTTCCTTTATAATTTTTTTTCAGTGAACACGTGAACTGAAAACGATGGCTAGAATTAAAATTTCAGATATGATAGAAGCATCCCCTACTCGGCGTTAGTTTACCATGAGTATCTTTCATGATTACGAACTAATTTTGCGCTGATTCCCACACAATTATTTTGTATTCTGTAGTTACAGAAAAAATTGGCAGTATTAAGTACACAGCGTCAAAAACGCTTGCCTTTCTTTCTTCCATAAAGGGAATTTTTTATTAGGTTTAGTAAAGGGTAAATGTTAGCGGTATATTTTAAGAAAAGTGTTAACATCTATTAATATGAGTTATCTATTCATCTAACATCTATTAATATGAGTTAACATTTTCAGATTTGTGCTTTTGAATACGAATTTTGTGCTTATTACAATACTTCTAGTCTTGTAATAAGCTTAATTTTTTTTTGGATTATGTACCTGGGGCTGACGACATTACACCCCAGTCCTGTGTACATATGAATACGAGAAACACAAATCGCACAGCCACAGAAGAATTTTTATTAACAATCGATGACACCGGCGATGGACGATGGGTTGCAACTCCTCTTTCTAGACGGGGCTCCTTTTGCAGGTGGAAGACTGATCGGTTCCCTAGAATACAGCCATGTCTTATGCGGGAATCGAACCAGCGCCCCCGGCGTGGTAGGCTCGTGCCTTAACCACTTAGCCACTGGGCGACAATAAGCTTAAGTACATTGAGAATATAACTACATATGCATATATGGGTATCACATTGAGTAATACTTTATCTTTATTGAGAGTATCTATCCTATTGTGAAAACCTGAAGAATCTAATACTCTGTATATCAGTCCCTTAGAAAGATTCTAATAAAAGTTTTCAACTCTAATGAAGAGTTTTGCAATGTATAACTTAAAGTTAATATATATTTTACATTACAAATTTTTTATACATCTCCATGGGCACTCCATGACCGTTAGCTGTACAAATCTCAATTTCCTATCACTTTAGAAGTATGCCTCAGACAATTGAATTTGCATTGTTTAGTAGGTTTGAGCGCTCTCTTATGAAAGACTATTCATTTGGCAAGAAATTACAATTCCGTATTCTAAGTTCTTTTTCATTCGATATAGAGTCTGATGAAATTCCAAAATACGGAAAGTATTTTTGCTCATAAATAAATTGTCAGAATGGCGGTGAATGACGAAGAAACTCGCCATGTATTAGCTAACCTAAGCTTCTTTAAAACGATCTGTCAGCATTGTGTTCTCGTCGTTAATGTTGGAAGAAAAATTAGGTACAGTTGGATTTTCGTGAGCTATAAAAACTGTAAGTACAAAAATTGTAATTTATCAAGCAGAACGCAGTTTTGTGTTTTGGGCCGAGTGTTTTTGTGTGTTTTAGTGTTGAGTGTGCATTTACTCTATATAAAAACATACACTCGAAATGATTGTTTTTTATTACCTCATATAGTGAGTTTTTAAGATTGTTTCTCTTTCTTATCAATTTTCACTAAATTTGGTGTTCTTATTGTCTGAATTTCCTTGGTTGATGTTATTTTGACCTATGAAGAATGTCATCGAATTTTCGTCATTAGACGAAAGTACACTGCTGGCCACCCAAATTGCAACACCAAGAAAGACAAGAGGTATCACAACAAAATTTATTTTGTAGATAACATGTTGACCAAGTGTCAAATGATTAAATTTATAGACTTCTGTGAAGTGTGGTTCCTGCCAAAATCAGTAGCCAGAGTAGCCGCCATTGTTGGAGATCACCGCTGCCACACGCCTCGGCATTGATTCAAAGAGACTTTGGATGAGTTCTTGGGGTACAGCAGACCAAGCAGCTTCCACACGTTGCCAAAGTTGATCTGCTGTGGCAGCTGGAGATGGAATCTGGGTCAGTCGTAGAGCAACCATGGACCACATGTTTTCTATCAGCGAAAGATCCGGAGAGCGAGGCGGCCAGGGAAGCAATTCAATCTGGCGATTGACGAAGAACCGTTGGACAATGCGTGCCACGTGTGGTCGCGCATTATCCTGTTGAAATATGGCTGTGGGCAAGCCCTGAAGGTAAGGAAGGACAACTGGCTCCAACACCTCGGACATGTAGCGCTGGCTGTTTAAAGTACCGGCAATACGTAACAGATGTGTGCGAGAGTGATATCCAATACCATAATATCCGGTGCAGGACCAGTGTGGCGGTGCATAACGCAGCTGTTCAGCATCCTCTCTTCACGGTGTCTCCAGACTCGAATGCGACCATCGTGGTGTTGCAGACAGAAGCGTGACTCGTCAGTAAAGACAATTTCATTCCATTCTGCCGTCCATCTCCGCCGTCTCCGCCGTCATCGCACCATTGACGGCGGAGACGTCTGTGGTTCTGCGTCAAGGATAGACAAAGCAATGGACGTCTTGCGGACAGACCACTCTGCTGTAAACGGCGTCGAATGGTACGCGCAGACACTGGATGATGCGTTGCAGACTGCATGTGCTGTTCTATGGTTCGTGATGTGACTGAGCGATCCGTCACTGCCATGCGCACAATTTGCCTGTCATCACGTGAAGTGGTGCGCTGAGGTGGATGCGATGGAACACGCCGGTCCGTCGTACCCTCCTGCATCCAACGATCACATATCCGCATTACAGTTGTTTGGTTTCGTCCAACACGACTACCGATTTCCCTGAAAGATAATCCACAATCTCGGTAGGCCACTATCCTTCCTCTGTCGAACGCGGATACTTGATCAAAAGATGATCGCTGTTTTCGACGAGGCATAATTGATCGTTTTTTTGAAAATACCACAAGAAAAACACAATTGCCGAACTTGAAATCGTCGAAATCTCCAAGCCTTAAATAGCGCTTTGAAGTGGCGCCACAGGCGCGCGTGATGTGCGTCTGCGCTGAAATTCTAATCATTTGCATATCTCACCTCCGCTAATGCATGTTGTAAATTTGATGTTATTTGCATGTTTCCTTCAGGGTGTTGCATTTACAGTGGCCAGCAGTGTATATTGAAAATAGTAATCCACCTTTATTTCTACGGTGCCCGGTATAAAGAGCTTAAGTCAAAAACAGTGATTTAAATATGTACCAAGTTATTGGCTTTTATACTAATCGCAAAACAGCAATTTCGACGTGAGTCTTTTGTAGAAGAAATGTACTTTTGTATACAAAATTGATAAAATTAAGTCTTTTATACAAGTAAAAGAATTTTCGTTTTTTTTGTCAATACTAACAATATAAAAAAATCACTTTTTTGACTTAAACCCTTTATTTCGGGCACAACAGATTTCTTCTTTACATATGCATACGCGAAATCAAATAGATAAATTTTTGAATGTCGCAGAATCATGTGGTTTTTATATATGCTAACTAACATAATTTCAGAGAGTGCCCTAGTCTTCATATAACAACGGAATGAAAAAAAACTAGCTACAAAACAAGTTTGCGCAAGAGACATTACATTTCCCAGTAGTAGAAATTAGAGAATCAAATCGTCATTAATTAAATCAATTCCATGACATGATAGCCGTACTAAAACCATGCAGCCCTCAACCCCAATCACAGCTTCTAAGTGTCATTTCGTGAAACGTTGCTGTACATTTGAATTTTTGTTAAACTTTTTGAATGCTTTTCAAACACTTATAAAATGTCTAAAGCTTATCCACAAAATTCATAAATTTAAAAAAGAAAACAGAAATCCCTTGCGACGTCGCAGACCGCAGAATGTAAGGGCTACAGTTTTCATACAAAGATTGAAACAGAGAAACGTCAGTCATTGCTTGGCACCCTTTAAATTAAAGTTGCCCGTCTGCGTTTTCATATTTCCACTTATCGCACTTATACATGACATCTCTATTACGACTTGCTATAATTTTCCCATTTATTCGGTTGCTATTTCCCTCCCCCTGACAGTTTCTTTAACACACCCTTAGCACCAATTACTTACGGACATCCATTATTCTCCGCACGCTGAATGAATGTCACGCGAAATCAGATCTGTTGTCGTGATAGCAGAATTATCGCTATCAAATGTCACACTACTTTCTCTCTTATTTAGACTAACTGGACGATAAGGGAATAACACTTGCTCCCTTCTTAGCTTTCCTTACACTTTTTAAGTTGCATTCCCATCGTGTAGTTTTGAATTCCAAAAACCTTGCATGGCACGTCATCTGAGCTATATAATGCAGTAGTTAAAAGTGATTCGTTTTGCATAATTCAAAGGAGAGCAAAAAAAGAAATATAATTACTTTACATTGTCTTTTCAAAAACTGCATAAACTTAAACATGCATCATGTGATTCAGTAAATATGTCTTGCAGATTTACCACAAAAGATAGCAGAATTTTTTTTTCGTTACTTTGTCACTAAAATTTAAGGATCAAAATATCGAACTGCGCCAGTAACGTAGGGTATGCAGTTACTGATATTCACCGTCAGTTTAAATAAAATTCTAAATTTATAATTTTATCATAAGCATTTCTTCAATTTTAAAAAGTATCATTCATGTTAACCAACATTTTAAACCAACACCTGAAAATCCAAAACAGAGAAAATGAATTAGTTTTTGCTTGTACCCAGTAAATATCACTCAATTGAAATTTAATGTCTTTTATAAATAAAGTCAACTTGCATTAATATTGAAAATTAACATGAATCAAGGAGAAATATTATGTCGTTACGTAATCTTACAATACTCCATTTGGATAGTGGTGAAGGTGTTCTATGAATGAAAAAAAAGGAACGTAGGACGGCCCATATATAAAGAACTAAGAAAGGATTTACTACGAAAGTGTCCTCACGAACAAACCGGGATCATTCCACCTACCATATCGTTAAATTTGGTAGGTAGCAGTATTGTGTAGACGGATAAAAAAAATCGAAGGAACACCTGAATCTAGTTGATGAATGGTTTAAAGTAATTTACGGTGACAGTTCTAACATTGTTACCAGACGAATAACGAATCAGTGGAGTTGCTCTGTAGTTCCATATACCTCCTCTGATGATCATTTTAAAAGGATAGTTTTCGAACAAAATTCCATATTCTAGACCTAAAATACAATCTGTTGTGTAGTGTCTTGGCGTAATGGAGCTGGAATATTAAACCGAATACCTTTTTTAATGGGAATAAGAAATTAGTTGCAAATTCCACTCATCGCAACACGTGAACGACAACAGTCTTGTATTTATCGCTGGCTACACTTGGGTTGTTAATAGCTTGGATCCACGATGTCTTGTAAATTGTTTTTCAGGCATTTAATGATCGGCTTCCTGCATTATAAACTTTATTCTGAGTTTCTAAGTAGCAAATTAAGGAAAAATTGGTAATCAGTCGTAAGATGTACGCATTGAGGACTTTATTTTTTAAATAGTAATAGAATATGTGAGGAATTTTTGTTCCAAAATCTTAATTCCTGAAGGGAGTGCGAACTCGATCGGAAACAATTTATTTGAGTTGTAGTCAGTTAAAGAAAAAAAGTATTTTATTAACTGTCTGAACTACTATAATATTCACCTTTATCTTGCTTTTAGACATCTATGTTTTTGTCCGAAATTCATTCGGTAATAAACATAGAAAGAACTGATTTATGCAATATGAGGCTTCAGCCTGTTACTGTTGATTTCTAATATTTTTCGTTTTTTTATGGTTTGTAGTAATTTACCCTTTCAGCTATATCACTGGTGGCTCATAGTATTTGTCTGTTTCCTTGTAAGCATGAAACATAAAACATACAACATATCATAAAACATAACCTTGTTAACCTACAACATAAAATAAAATCAGTATTAAGTACTTAGGGATGAATGATTACATTGTTTAAAATAAAACTGGGATTGAGGTAGCCTTGTGGTAGCGCGCTGGCTTTCGGGGTGTGGGTGCTCGGATCGAATCCCGAGGCGCGCCATTAAATACCTCCTAGGCCTGATATGGGAACGTTAAATCCGTAGACTGGAAAGTGTCTCTATGAGATCAGATGAGGGGGGGAGGGTACGATCTCGTCAAAACTGAGGCAGCAACTAGCTAAGATGGACTCCAACCCTTGTGGTGCTATAAACCGGAGTCGCACACTTCAGCCCGAAGCCTATATGGACCTGATCTGGAAATTTCAGCCAGGGGGCATTAGAAACAACAACAACAACAAAATAAAACTGACAATTCCCACTCGAGAAGCAGTCACAAGAAAGATCAAGCAAGGATGCCAGTTCAGAAATATTGCTGCTTTCAATCAGTTACTTATGTAGGGGCCATGACCAAAGAGAAGTGGGTAAATATGTTTTCAGTTCACTGATCTCAGTTAGTAGAATTTTTGCCTGTTATTCAATTTATTCAATTTAGTATACTGACCGAATATAGAGCGATTTGAATAAATATGCGAATTTTAGGCGATGTAGATGATTTCACAGACAAAACTGGGGGATGGTATCAATATGAAATTTTTCTCAGAATGCTTTTGCAATGCTCTCTGACTCTATACTACTTAGAATAACATTTATATGACAGCTAGTGGGTAGCCGGCAACAGTTTTAGAGTATCTATTTCCGTCAGAAAAATATGTACAGTGTTTGAAAGCGTAGCAATTTTTTATTATACTACCATATTGCATACATCATTAACTGTTGGAAAATTGCTTTGATTTTGTTCGTAGGAATAGCTCTTGATTCAAATTAAAGAGCACCCCTTTAATTTATACATACAAATATAACATAATTGAACTGTTTGGGCTTAGGTCAATTTCTATTAATTAACGAATAAAAATCGTCATTATTTTCATAAAGTCAGTGATAGTTAATTTCAGATTACAAAGAGATTTGTTTCATAAGATTCTTATTTATAACATTCATTTACTAAAGTGTGAAAATCATATCGTTTTGTGTTATACAAAGTAGTGCTTGATTTAGGCATTGAGTGAACGTGTTCAGAGAAAGGGCCTGTTCACATAGGAGTCCGTTGCGTAGCGTTAAGGGAAAGATGACGTTGAGACGAAAATAAACCAATCATAGGCGTTAAAAATTTCATTGCCAATCGTTTGGAGGCCTATGATTGGTTTATTTTCGTCTCAACGTCATCTTTTCTTTAACGCAACGCAACGGACTCCTATGTGAACAGGCCCTAAGGCTCTGTTCACATTGCAGTCCGTTAGCTTAAGTGTAAAAGTATTGAAATATATTTAACCAATGACAATCCTCCAAACGATTAGCAACGAAATTGTTAAGGCCTATGATTGGTTATTTCCGTCCAGTGCCATTTTTCTTTTTACGCGCTAACGAACTGTAATGTGAACAGGTTTTTAGAGTCTTAAGAGATATACATAAACAATATCAAAATATATGTAAAAAAAGGGAAAAAATTTAATCTCAATTTATACTTAAAAAATATCGGGTAAAAAGGCTTTACCTGATACAATTTAGGGAATTTGTTTTGATTGGTTATCTGTATAACACTAATTGTATAAATACCATTTGAACATTTTTTCCTTTAAAATATCTGATGCAGAAATTAGCACATCTAAATACCTACGCCGACTAGATATTTTATAAAATATCAGGTTATACGCCAGGGAAACTTTTTTCATGCACCACAAATACTTAATTGAAAATATTTAAGCGCATTACTTAAATTTTAGACCATTAAAAAATTCTTGTGGATTTCAAATTTTAGCGCTGGAATTAATATTTTTATTTGCCATTTTACGTGGGTTTATCGAAAGTTTTTTTAGAATTCTTTCTCTTTACTGTTATTTCCCAATGCTGCGTACTGAAAGGCTTTAAATAAAGGAGATATTGTTAAAACTTCTCACTGTTTAAAAAAGGATTATTCATACCTTTCAATACATTAAAGTATACAGCATATCTCTAGGGATTACAATTCCTTTTCTGTTTGAACTAAAGTTGTGAGGATGAGAGGTATTACTACAGATAGTGATCGCCGAGTAAAAAAAAAACCCCTGTTTTATGAGGGTACGAAGAAGAATCTTTAAAATCCATAGAGATCTCAGCTCGTGGAAAATATTTTACAGTTTGTTGTTTAAAATCTTTTATATTTTTTCATTACTGCAACGTTTTTCGGTTTGAGAAATCAAGTGTTTCGTTCAATTTTGCTCTCTATTGTTTCGGATAAAATTTTGAATTATATTTAAACAAAAATTATTTTCAATGCATTGTTTTGTACTATTCTTAACTAAGTGGTTGAACAAATGCCTTTTTAAGTTTTACATGACCAACTTATTGGTAATTTTTGAAGAACATGCTCGTTCTAATAACTTTTTGTGCTTCTTCTAAACATTGGAAAGTGAGAGTTAATCTATTCAAAATTTAGACATAAAAAATGATCTGATAATTGAAAAATCTCATTAATTTATAATAAAAGTGTTTGGGTCAACTGGAACACTTGAAAACCTCGATAGGTGTTGAGAGTCAAATCAGTTCATTTCTCTAAAGAAAATACTGGCGTGAGATCTTGAAAAAAATCCATAACATCGAGTTTTTGACAGGAGGTATATTTTAAATCTCTTAGAACTCAAGTATGATTTGCTTTAAAAAAGTCTAAAATAGTACGTAAAAAGATTTGTAAAAACAAACAAAAGTTTTTAAAATTGTCTTAAAAGTTGGTTAGTATTAAAATTTTCTAGGTTATTCAGTATTTTTCTTATAAATTAAGAGTGAAAAAGAATGTTAAAAAGACCTAAGCAAGCTTTAGTTGTACTTTCCTTAAGATGTTCCCTCTTTGCCAGAAGAGAATATGGAGGACTTTTACTATTCAACCTAAGGTTACGAAGCGGTATCTTACAATTCAAATGTTTTAGAATGTTATATATATATATATATATATATATATATATATATTTGAAATCACAACAGGTATTCTTTGATTTGTGAAGTAGAAAAAAAAACAAAACAGATGAGAATATAACACATGTGACCTCATAAAAATTCTCAATTTGTTTTTTTCTTTCTTAAATATTTAACTTTTTATTTTCAGTAGATATTCTTGTTTTATAATTCCCTAAACTTTTGCTGATCTCTCTGTCAGAGTGCTTTTATGAGTATTTTTTATGACGTAATAATTCGAATTTATTACCGGCGCACAGGGCATAGTATTGTAGGTAAGTGCCCTTTATGGCATCATTAGTATCTCCACTGAGCTGTTCCTTTTCACCATTTTTACAGACCCCAAAATAAAACGTCTCTGCTTTCTCCGAAATGGGGCAGTTCGGAGAGAAACTATTCTACAGTTTTGAAATTGAAAACTGCTCTTTCGAAGTCAGAAAATCAGTACAATGGAGATGTATCAGAGTTCTCTCCTCCTACGCATGGAAAAGTTCGAGCGCGGAATCGAAAAAGTGGGAATTTTACGACTCCCTAGTTTTTCACTTATGACTCTCTGGCTGTAACTCAAGCTATCTCCTGGATTACATTGTAATAATTGTCTTCTGCGTTTCTGTCTGTTTAGGAAATCCTCTTTGTGTTATCGCTTGGGTTGTTTGTTAGCTTTTCAACTAATGCAGAGAACTTAATGGATTGGATGTTAATGTGAAAGTCTGTTTAGTAATATTTCTGATGCCTTTTAATTTTATGCAACTTTAAGCGAGATCACCCAATCCCTGTAATTTTCGCTTTAAACTTAAGATAGAAAAATTCTTTAAGCATTTTAACGTAGGATTACGTTACGTCATAACGGTCCTCCGGAAAGCAAAATTTCAGATGTCCTGCGTCGCGAGTTATAATTTTGGCAGCATGCCAAATCCAGTCTGTATCGCTTGGGCAAGAAGTAAACAGTTAAATAGAAAAGTACCAAAATGCTTCAAAATTGTGACATGTACGAGTGTATATATATATATATATATATACATATACATATACATATACATATACATATACATACATACATACATACATACATACAAAAGGGTTAAGCAACGATAAGTAATCCTACGTTAATCCCCCCCCGGTAGTTTCGTGAGAAGAGACTACTTGAATTTTTTTGCTTTTTGTTTTAAGATAGTTCTTAGAAGTAAACCATGGTCTATAAAATGTGAATTCATTTCCCAACTGTAAATGTATTAATCTAAGAAAACTAATATTGACGAAATTTTTTTTTTTTGGTGTGTGTTTTTATGAATATTATATAGCATGCATTGTGAATGTACTCAACTTAATAAGAATATAATCGAGTGTAAGAACTAATTCCTGGCATGAGTACATGTGCTAAAACCTAAAGATCAGTACACAAATTTAATTTAAAATAACATAAAACTAATTAGTAATATAACTACCATCTTTTGTAATATGATAATATGTATTGCTAAAATGATTCATTAAAAATGCTATTATACAGATTATGAGTATTATTTCAATAAAATGCAAGTATTTACAAGCATTTCTGATTACAGACGCTACACAATTTGGCATGTTTTTATTACTAAAAGATGTTTTAAATCAGGCGAGAGACAGTTTAAAAATGTTTTTATACTAAGTACGAGAATGGTTTATAGCTTCAATTATACGAGGGTTGTAAATAAAGTAGTGGCGACGTCGCCCAGAAAGTCGTAGAACATCGGGCATGCTCAGACAGGATATCGGAGGAGTGAGGTGGAGCTGCAATCGTTATGTAGAGTACATAAAACCATTGATCTAGTTTTTTTTTTTTGCTAATGTCCCTGGGGGAAGAAGACATTACACCCCATTCCGGTGTACATATGAATACAAGACATAGAAACAGACAAATGACACAATCACAGAAGAATTTTACTGACAAACGATGACACCGGCGATGGACGATGGGTTGTAGCTCCCCTTTCTAGACGGGGCTCCATTTGCAGGCGGAAGACTGACCGGTTCCCCAGAATACAGCCAAGTCTTATGCGGGAATCGAACCCGCACCCCCGCCGTGGCAGGCTGATGTCTTACCCACTTAGCCACTGGGCGACGACGATCTAGTAGAAGGGGTAGCTGCTGCGTGACGTTGAAGTGGACAGTGTCGTCTCTACCGCTCTAAATCATATTTACAAAAAGTGATCAGCGGTAGTGGATTAAAATCAAGGTTGCCCGTGGCTACAGCCCCATCTGCATCCGGGAGTTGTTGGAACACCTTCCGTACTCCCCTGACACGACCTCTCTCCTAATTTGAAAGAACTCGGTCGAGGCATAAGATTTTCCTGACGTGCCGTCTGTGATCCGAGCATTAAGGCGCTCCGTCGCTGACATCAACACACAACACCTTGCCAACGGTACCCTACGGCTTCCTGACATCTGGCAAAAGGTACATGACTTTGCTGATGATTATATTGAAGGAATGTATTGTAATTTTGCTTCTACGTACATCAAAATAGTTTTCTGGGTATGTTGCCATTACTTTATTTACAACCCTCGTATCATCTACAATTAAATCATTTTAACTTAGATATGTGCTCATGTACTATATAAAAGCTTAGGGTGTCACGCATTTTTCTAAATAAAGATTTTAAAATTGAGCTTCATTTTAAGAGGATATTATGTTTGATGGACTTTTTTAGCTTTAAGAAAATTTAAAAAGCTTCATTTTTCCAGGACTCACGTTTTAAGAACAGTGCATTATTTTGAAAATCTTTTGTTTGTTTGTCGAACTGTTTAGGGGTTACTTTATCTACATTTTGAGAAATACATTTCAGGTTATTAGAAGCAAAATATTGAATGATACTGATAATATTCTGTATAATGTTAGCAACAAGGATAATATTTCTATGATAATAGTTGTAATGAGACGATAGTCGTAGATGAAAGTCATAGTAAAAATTAGACATTGGGTTGAGTAAGAGTTACAGGATTTCCTTAAACCTCTACAAGAATCAAGTGTACCCACTGATCTAGGAAAGCTGAGTTCCTATAAAACATATGTATTCTCAAATGTTGAGGATCAATTTATACAGTAAGAAACCTTGAACTTTCCCAGATCCTTGCATAAACAACCCAAGCATACAAAACTTTATTGTATAACAAAAAAAGGAATACGATACATTATTTTCCTATTATCTACGTATATATATATAAAACAGTTCCGTAACTGACTGACTCACTGACTGACATACAACGCACAGACGAAACCATTGGACCTAAAGGGCTGAAATTTTGCATGGCGATTCTTCTGATAGTGCAGGGGTGCACTACGAAAGATTTTTAAAAAATTCTTCTTAGATTTTTCAAAATTAAATTTTTAAGCTGTTTTTTTAACTTTTTTTAAGTTTGCATTTAAAATACTAATCCGAGGGTTATAAAATTTATATCACGAGAACGATCATAAAAATTCCTTTAAAACGAGATCTTTTTCGAATCTTTACCTCCATTTTCTGATATTTGGTGAATTTTTAAAGATTAAATTTTAGAATTTAATTTATTAAATGCTGATCACGTGATTTCCTTTTCTGGTATTTTCAATAAATTTTTCGTCACGTGCATAACAACTAAATAGATAAAAAAGATTTTGATTTTCTTGCCAATGCGGCAGACGATTGGACATTATCCAAAAAAATATTAAAATACAGTAAAAGATATGATCCTCAAACTGTACTATATTAACTGTACTATATTCTTTAGTATGTCCTATTAGATTTAATTTGAATATTTTCTTCTACACTATTTTATCTATAAAAATATCCCGTACTATAAATATATATTTTGTTTTTTCTTACATTAATTGTATACATTGATCGTCATATCTATATATATAAAACAGTTCCGTAACTGACTCATTCATTCATTCATTCACTGACTGACTGACATACAACTCACAGACCAAACCGCTGGACCTAAAGGGCTGAAATTTTGCATGGCGATTCTTCTTATAGTGTAGGGGTGCACTAAGAGAGATTTTTGAAAAATTCTTCTTAGATTTTTTAAAATTAAATTTTTAAGCTGTTTTTTTACTTTTTTTAAGTTTGCATTTAAAATAATAATTTGAAGGTTATAAAATTTATATCACGAGAAAGATCATAAAAATTCCTTTAAAATGAAATCTTTTTCGAATCTTTTCCTTCATTTCCTGATTTTTGGTGAATTTTTAAAGATTAATTTTTAGAATTTAATTTATTAAATGCTGATCACGTGACTTCTTTTTCTGGTACTGTCCGACCACGGAAGCGAGGTCCCTGGAAGCTGTTACGCATGCGCGAGAAAAGCTAGTCTACTTAGAAAATAGGGGAAAACGTCATATTTTCGGATGTGTTTGTTTATGAAATACGGAATGTATTTCAGACTGCTTTTTGTCCTCAATTTTAAAGTTATTTTTTAAAACTTTATTTTTGATCGAATATTTGAATAATAATTTCAAAATAATAAAAAGAAAGAAGCAAATCTATTTAAAAATAGGAGTTTTATAGGAGTGGATACTTTCGGATTACATCACAATCAAAATTATCTAAAGCTACGTTTTCGGTGGTTCTTTTTTTCTGACGTTTCCTCGGAGATTCAAATTTTAGAGTTTCTTCACCCTTTGCTTCTCTGCGTATTTTTTTTACTCTGGACATTGATATCCCGGTCATTTCACTAGCTCTCTTTAGGGATTGCGAAAGTGGAACAATAACATTTCCTTCTAGTGCTTCTTTATCACACAATTCAATTACATTGTGTATTATACGTTCACAATCACTACGGAACGGCTTATTCCGAGCAGTTGTGTTGGGTAAAGGATCCATTAATTTTAATATAATAATCAAAATAACAGACGAGGAAAAAGCAAACAAGCGCAGTTAGTAACCGATTCTAAAGAATGTCGAGAGAATACGAGACTTTTCCCCCTCCTTCCTCAGCAGCCTTACCTACAGAGTGAATAGAATCGTCTTGGCACTATGCCAACCGTGGTTCTTCGTACTGTGGTCGGACTGTACTTTAAATAAATTTATCGTCACGTGCATAAAAACTAAATAGACAAAAAATAATTTTTTTTTCTTGCTAATGCGGCAGACGATTGGACATTATCCAAAAAAATATTAAAATACAGTAAAAGAAATGTTCTAGAAACTGTACTATATTAACTGTACTATATTCTTTAGTATTCTTTATATTAGATTTAATTTGAATATCTTCTTCTACATTATTTTGTCTATAAAAATATCCCTTACGATTTTTTTATAAATATATATATATATTTTACATCAATTATATACATTGATCGTCGTATTTATTATATATATATTGGCATTAATTGCATACATTCACCGATGTTTTTACTTTGAATGCACTCAGTAGCGAAGTGCGGGTTTTCAGCTAGTTTATTATATATGTATATATATTAGCATTAATTGCATGCATTCACCGTTGTATTTAATTTGAATGTACTCCGTAGCGAAGTGCGGATTTTCAGCTAGTTTAATATATTGTGTGTCTATGTACAGAGATTTTCTGATCTGAAAAGTTATAAGCACACTGAAAGGCTTAGATGAGTGGCAGTGATCGTGGTGCGTCATCAGAGTTTGAGGTGTTGTGAGGTAATGGATAGAGGATCAGAGTCCTGTATTAACAGTTTACCATTGTCTGAATGCATCCACCGTAATATCTATACCTTCCTCGTATCTAAAGGAACCCTGACCGATATTTTAGCTATTTTCAGATGCTAAAAGTAGCGACAAAAACTACTACTAAAATAGATCTTTCATAAAATCGTGAGCTGTGCAAAGAAAACTGTCGGAAAGAGGGATACCTCTTCGTATTTTCAGTTATTTGATAATGAAACCAAAGATGCCGGAAGGTTATTAATCATGAATTACCATAAATCATAGTTAAATTAAATCATGGAATTAATTAAACCAGGACTTAACCATGGTTTCAATAATCTAAAAATTTTCCACTTACATCTAACTATGAGGATTCAACGAGGGGTTAATTAATGAATATTAATTAAATGGAGCAGCTATTAAAAATATTTCAGGTAGTCTCTTCTAACGAAACTACCGCGGGTTATTAACGTAGGATTACTTATTGTTGCTTACCTCTTTTCTTTTCTTTTTTTTTTGACGCATTTTGGTACTTTTCTGTTTAACTGTTTACTGCTACTGGGTTTGGCGCACTGCCAAAAATTATAACTCGCGATGCCGGACAATTTTTTTTCTCCCCGAAGGACCGTTATTGAGGAACGTAATCCTACGTTAAAAGAAACAGTATTCTGCACTGTTTGTTTGTCCGCTCTTGAATACTTTAGTTATATCCATACCAATATGTGTCCATAACTGGGCAATAACGGACGGTACTCATCTTATCAGCATATTTTTGACATGTTTCATGTGTATGAATCTTTTGGGAAACATTTAAGAGATGGCATAAGAGACGCAGGCAGAGTGTATCACGGCTCATTTCCAATGAAAAGAAACGTGATGTATGTGATCGTAAAAGAGATCGAAAATGAGGATACAAATGCAACTGATTTGAAACGGGGCTTCGCATGAATACTCTGCAATATTATCTGATACAAAACTTGATACACGATATGACAACACAAGTGTCGAAGTAAGCTAATAAGTTTTATGTAAAATACTAGCTGAAAACTTGTGCTTCACCACGGAGTACATTCAGATTAAATACAACGGTCAGTAAATGCAATTAATAGCAAAAAAATATATTTATAAAAAAATCGTAACTGATATTTTTATAGACAAAATAATGTAGAAGAAAATATTCAAATTAAATTTAATAGGACATGCTAAAGAATATAGTACAGTTAATATAGTATAGTTTGAGGAACATATCTTTTACTGTATTTTAATATTTTTTTGGATAATGTCCAATCGTCTGTTGCATTACCAAGAGAATTTTTTTTTGTCTATTTCGTTGTTATGCACGTGACGATAAATTTATTTAAAGTATCAGAAAAGAAATCAAGTGATCAGCATTTAATAAATTAAATTCTAAAAATTAATCTTTAAAAATTCACCAAATATCAGAAAATGGAGGTAAAGATTCGATAGAGATTTCATTTTAAAGGAATTTTTATGATCTTTCTCATAATATAAATTTTATAATCTCAGATTATTATTTCAAATGCAAACTTAAAAAAGTTGCAAAAACAGTTTAAAAATTTAATTTAAAAAAATCGAAGAAGAATTTTTCAAAAATCTTTCTTAGTGCACCCCTACACTATAAGAATAATCTCCATGCAAAATTTCAGCCCTTTAGGTCCAGCGGTTTGGTCTGTGCGTTATCTGCCAGTCAGTCAGTCAGTCACGGAAGTGTTTTATACTTAGTATAGATTAAGAGTACTATAACTTCCTTCCTTCTATATCCTTTATTTCCCCAAAATTTCTCTTTACTATTGTATTTTAATATTTAATTTCTTAAATATAAAGTCATCCAAAATATCATTTCACATTTCTGGTATAAAATATGTTGGATGAATGGGTTAATTATTTTGTGTTTAGTTTTATGATTTTGGATTGTCCTCCATTTTCTTCTTTCTAATGTTGGACAAAGCTAGCAGCTTCGTTTTTTGCATGGGAAAAATTCTAAAAATCCAACAGTCCCTTGAAAAACAAGCGAGAAAAATGTCGCACACATTTTAGCTTTACGTTACGCTTTGGTATAAATGATCCTCTTAAAAAAAATACAGCTGCATGAAAAATCGTCACATTATTTATAGCTTAATGTCGAGTTACGACAGTAATTAGCGTGGAACTTCTGTAACTGAAAACTCCCCCTAAAAGACGCCGAAAGGGAAAGAAATTTCTTTTAAAAGTACACGGTACGAAGATATCCATGTCAGATGTTGAAGTAATATCCTCATGTGATGTGCGCTCAAGTGCTTCCTTACATTTGAGTGATGCAATCCTGGTTTTTGAGATGAAAATGTTTTATTTTTAAGATCCAGGTTAAGTTAACTGATGCTGTACTAGATATGCAACGTAAGAACTAAATGACTCGTGAGAAAATTCTAGAAAAGTAATAAAATTGAATTAAAGAGTGAAGCTTTATTATTGATTTATATAAAGAGAAATATACTTTAGCCTTAAGCTCGTTCGAAAAATATCAAACTGAAACAAAAAGTGATTTTGAGAAAAATTACTCTAAAATGACTACCGCTGTCATTTTGCCAAAGGAATTAGGATATTATACTGTTAAACAGAACTTAGAGGCAAATTTTTTAGAACATAATCTAGCGATTATACAGGTATAAAAAATTCTTGAGGCAGTGTGAACAGCATATTACTGAGAAATAATTTTAGCACCTATTTTAGTTTCATTGCTTCCATGCGACCATGCAAGTTTTCAATTATTTTGGATGTATTTTATCTTTTTAAAAATTTCTTTTTAGGTGTTTTGAAAATGTTGATGAATTTACGTTTATAAAGTATTTTGCTATGAAATATCTATGGTTGGAGCTCAAAGGTATTTCCAGTGTATAAATCTACATTCAGTATAACTATTTTCAAGGAAAACAAATATCAAGCATCAATTTGATAATATGACTGTATAAACTTAATACTCTAAATAAGCATAGAAAATTACTACCTAATTCTAAGATAGTCTATAACCAGTTAGTGCCCAAAATTTGATTACATCTGAGGGTTTTTTTTTGTATTTATTACCTATAGCTTTAGTTCCTCTTTATTTCTCTACATAAAAGTAACGGACAGAAAATCAATACTTAGGTATAGAGTGATATTATCGGTAGTTACAGTATAGTTCCTGCGATGCGTCAATCGCGGATGTGCTTTATAAGTCAAGGAACTCATGAAAATCCATCCCTCACGTGTCTCTGTAAATTTAAATGTTGCAAAGTGAATGTTTTATGCTTTTTTAAATGAAATCAAAAGGATAGTATTAATTTTGAAACGGATGTTTATGTTCACACTAGCTGGCAGATATGTCTTTCCCCGGAACAGTTGAACAGCACATGCTAATCGATGAATGGACAGTGTCTAAGGTCATGTCAACGACATAGTCTACAGCAGTGGTGGCCAAACTTTTGATCACTACGGGCGACCTGTAATTTAAATTATAGGCGGCGGTCTACCAACATCTTATGTGTTGAGTGATCATAAGAAAGTTAGTAATTTAAAGCCAAAAATTAGTTTAAATTTAAAATAATCATAGATATTACTAATTATATTCAATATCAAGTTATTTTAATAAAAGAAAGAATGTTTTCTTCTTACAAACTAATTAGTTTATAAATAAAACAATATATTCTTTTATTTTCTTATTATTATTGCGAACAATGTTACTGTAAATTAATTTTAACTATTATTTGAATGCATTAACATCGCTAACCACTTCAGTTAATGTTCCTTGAAGTTGCAAATTTAATTCATTTAGCTTTCCTGTAATGTCAGAGAGAAAAGCAAGTTCACGCACCCACTTATCATCTTCCAATTGAGGATATGATGTATTAACAGTTGCCATAAATTATTTTATGTCAGGCAAAAGATCGAAAAATCTTTTTAAGAACTTAGCACGGTTTAGCCACCTTACGTCAGTGTGTAATAGTAGTTCCCCGAAATCAGATTCACATTCCTCTAGCAATGCTCTGAATCTGCGTCTTTGCAAACTTCTTCCACGAATAGAATTAATTATTGTAAAAGCGAAATTCCTCACATCATCTGAATTCAATATTTTTGAGCACAATGTCTGCTGAGGGATAATGCAATGGTAGTTTGTAAAACTTGGAATATCAACCTCATTTTTACAAAGATAAATAAATCCATTATGATTCCCAACCAATTACATATCAGACAGGCGGGCGACTAGGAATAGTTACGTGGTCTACCAGTCGACCGCGGTCGCCGCTTTGGCCACCCCTGGTCTACAGAAAAATAGCGCTCTTTACACGTACGTTCTTTCGAGAGTGCTTGGAGCGTACGGGATTGCGCGCACGCTCCAAGCACTCGCGAAAGAGAAGCGCCCTTTACACGTACGCTCTTGGAGTGCTTGGAGCGTATGCAATTCCGCGCGGGAAAACTTGCAGTAAGCTCCAAAGCAGCTTTCCCTTCCTCTCCGACACCTTCACACGTGCACTCAACCACGCGGGATCGTGGTTTCACGCGTGAAAGAACGTACGTGTAAAGGGCGCTAATGAACATCAGCGAAATTCTTCAGAAGACTAATGCATTTCTAGAAGACAGAGACGTTCGAGATAAAACGTAGACCACTGCTGTGGAATCGAGGGGAAATTTTAGTCAAAGCTGTTCAACGAGAATTATACTGAATTGGGTATCTTGGTCAGGATTCTTTACTCAAGCCTTTGATATAGCAAAGACAAAGAACGAATAACATAAAAACATTTCAATAGTAACAGAAAACAATCATTAGATTGTAGATTACACGGAATTCATTGATCAGTTTCATTATGAGTTCCATTCAGGTAGAACAGTTATTTCGTTCTAAACACATATTGTTTTTAGATATGAAAAAAAAGAATACTCAACCATTAAGGAAGTGAGCAGTTAACAAAATCTTTGCATTGCTTCCATTTCCAGACACCAGAGGGTTAAGGTTAGTAAAGTTAAAATATACGTTAATTTTATTTTCATGTTGTGTAATGATTTTGTTGAAAATAATGAAAGCGACTTGTTAAAAAATTTTTTATTCACAAAAGCATCTATAAAACATTGAAAAATGTTACATTGAAATTTCACACAGAGCCGTAGAAAGAGAAATTACAGACAAAAATACATCTCCATTAAATAAATATGTGTTGTATCTCATCGAAATACAAAAGCAGCAAAATAAATTAATTACAAAATTTTTGAGTCTATCGGTGTGAAAGCTCGATTATGAATGAAAGAATATACATAAGTTTTAACCGAACTATTTGCTGAATGCTTAAGTTCTTGAGAAACTGTTTCTTAGATGTCTATTCCTTAATATCAAGTATAACGTTTACAGTTCTTTGTTTGTGATGATATAAGAGCTCCGTAGCGCTTGTTGCATTTCAGCCCTGATTGGTTAAATAACTGTTTCTCCACTAGGATGTATATCCATATGAGCTTGTGTGAGGTTTCACATATGTCTCGTCGCTTTTGCAATTAAAATGAATTTAAATCAGAATGTGCGCAAAAAATTATATCGCTGACTTGGAAGTCAAAATATCAATAGATCTTTATAGTTATGTTTTTTTTATTTTGAAAAATGCCTACTGTCTAAACTTCTTCATAGAAAATGAATTTTCTGATAATCTATTTCTTATTAAAATAAACAAAAAATCAGTAAGTGGCCTGTCAGAAGCAAGTTTCCTTTTATATATTTACGAATCCTTCACACATACATTAAATACAACATTCTTTTAATAAAAATTTATGAAGTATTTCAAAGAAAAAAAGTTAAATTTTGTTTTAATCTTTGTTATCTAAATATAATGATTCATTTAATTAACTCATATATACGACTTCCCTATAATATGTGGTAGAAATTTTAATTTTTCTTTGGAAATCCACATCTAGACCTTTGTAGATGTCTCAAATTGCAGAAAAAGAAAGCAAAACATTGTATATAACACTGATCATAAAACAGGCAAGATACATAAAACACAGGTCGCCACTTGGAAAGCAGCGTAAATCACGTTTATCAATCTATATGGACCAAAATCTGAACCCTAACTTCTTGATCCCACATGGGGAAATAGAACCAATTACCGTTAACAAGATATCCATATTACTTAATATTTGAATACAAATAATGGTTATTCAACTTGAGACTTTAATATTGGGATTATATCTTGGAATTTTTTGACAGTTTAAAACTGCTTGTAACAGTAACGTTATGCAGATAACTTCGTACTGCGAAGTTACATAAATGTAACGTTAAAACTTGTTTGTTAAAATTCTCTAATGGTAACTATAAAATGGAAGATCCATGATTGATAGCTCTCATTTAACATTCTATTCGGCAAAAGTTATATTTTAACTAGTGTCTTATATAAACGTGATAGTCCTTACTTAAGATTATGAAGTTTTTTATTCAAAAAATAATTTATAAAACCATTTATGGATAGTCATTACTTTTATTATAACTAGTATAGTATTTTGGTAGTAAGCTGATATCATGAAACTAATGTAAAGATTTTCAGATCTTGATTTATGCGTATAAGTGAATAAACTTGTTATCAAAATGCAACCTTAATTAAGAAATTCATGCATAAAAAAACATTAATGTTAGTTATTTGTGCATAATTACAAACTAACACAAAGAGAGGGTTTATAAGTGAAAAGTTAATTATACGCCAGCGTTTTTCTCAAGAACTTCTTCTATGTTACAGAGAAAATTTTTCAGCTTTTTGTTCCAAAAAACGTTTTGATAATTTTTGGTACAGTTTACCAATGAAGGTGTGCTTCGGTTATCGAAAATGCAACAATTATACTTGCTTGTTAAAACTTTATAAATTATCTTGTCCTCTTATAGCATAAAAGAAATTGAATAGTTTCAGTGTTGTTCATTAAAGAAGTCAGTATCCTCAACTATTTAAATACACACATTTAAATGGTTGAATATTTAAAATACACACCATTATCATAAAGTGTAAAAAGTGCTGGGAAGCTGTATAATTAAAGGTCACTGGTATTTTATGTTATTTCAAATATTTCTTTCCTAAATAATTGTTGTCATTTTTCAGATTTCCTCATAAAGAGACATATTTCTAATGGTAGTCAAAGTCCTTTTTGTAATTCCTTGAACATACGTTCATTAATTTACAACACTTAATCTTGAAGTATGTTTGATTGGCAAAGGATTTGTTCAATATTTTAAAATAATAATAATTGGTACACATATATCATAAGTAAATTAAAAGGACTTTAAAATGAGGAATAAGATTAGAGGCCCAGTAGAGAGCTATCTAGAAATCGTAACACGTGAGACCAAAATCGTATGATATAGATATGTACATTACTCCATGACAATCAAAAGAACCACAAAACAGCATCACTTGTACCATGAACACAGAATATTTGAATTTACATAGGATTACATAGAGCAGAAATTTTTGTAAAATTCATGGATAGATAATCAAAGACGTAAAGCTGACATTTTTTTTCATCCAGTATAAAAAATAGCTTTGTTATATTCATAATAGTTTTTGCACATACAGAGATACAATGAGATTAACCTTATGACAGGTGTCCTTGTGACAATGTTTATCACACCTCATTGTGTTTTAGCAAAATTTCATATATATATATATATATATATATATATATATATATATATATATATATATATATATATATATATGAAATCATTCGGATTTTACATTAGAATACAATTTATTTCCATTGCACAATAAACTTGGATAATCACAGATTAGATAATCATTTTTTTAAATTTTTATAATAACACGATTTTAAAATACATTTAATTTTCATAACTTTCAAAAATTAAAAAGTCATTCAAATTTTTCCAGGGAATTTAAATGATGACATAAGATGGCAGGAGGAATTTCGTTACTGAACATAAAGTTCTAATGCGTAATTTTTAATTAAGTAAAATTTTTAATTTTAATTTCATTAAATATTTTGAAATTATTATTACATTAATTAAGAGTCATACTAATGAGATACCTTACATTATCTCAGGTACAAATTATGTCCTTATTTCCTTCTTACAAAAGAAAGTATTCATGGTTCACAAATTGTAATTCAAAATCGAGGATTATAGTTGAATTACTGAGAATTTAATGATTTAGATCTAATTGTTAGAAGGAATCTGTTACATATCATTTTAAGCTTTATATTATACCGAAATTTTATAAGAAGTAAAAAAAACACAGATAACTCTAGCATAAATAGTCAAGAGGATTTAGTTTTCTATTCTTAACAAGTTTATAAAGGGTTTTTATGATAAATATCTGAAGGGAATTAGACGCTCAGATCAAATTTTGCACCAGTAACTTTTGGCTTTGAATATTCATAATAGACATGTAAAAGAATATATGAAAAGACTGTAGCATCCAACCGCTTATATAAAGATGATATTTAAACTTAATGTTATATAACAGGGGTGGTTTTTTTGTGGGGGGGGGGGAGAGGCAGGGGAAATATGGGTAAATCACTTTCTTACGAAACCAGTGAATAGCATTTTCATACAAATCAAGTATTCGCAATTTTAAATAAAGCTGATTTCGTGAGACAATTTTTTTAAACAGAAAAAATCTTAGATTTGCCCTTACGAAATTAAAACATTTGTACAGCTGTTTTCCTACAGGCTCAATTTTGTTGACAACAGTTTTTTTTGTTTCGAATTGCGTAGGCCGTTGAAACTCGTCAAATTTCAAAGTAAGGTATGAAGAGAATTAGTTACCGTTGTAAGTCAGAAGAATATTATACTAATTAAAGGGATAGAAATTTAGACATTAAAGTTATAATTTATTTTAAATATTTCATAAAAGTACTAATTTACTAAGTTCTAGTTATTATTTATTTTAGCCCTAAAGTACCATGGATTTACCATAATATCTCTCAAATAATACCACATGGCCATTAAACTATACTCTTAAAAGTTTATGGTTCTTATTTGGCTCACAAAAATGTCCCTATAGACCCCTGCACTAAATTGCTGTGATTAATCAAAAAAGAGACAATTTTAATTGCTAGAAGTTTTGAAAATAACGGAGTTCAATTTCGGCTTGAATTCTTCTTAATGGTGTAAAACCTGTTTTTTAAAATTATGATCTCCTGTATTTGGATAAATGTATGCAACTCTGCAATGTGTAATGACGTGAGGTTTTAAATGCGTGCACCTATTAGTTCATATAATTCTGTATTTAAGTCCTTAATGCAGCATTGTTTGTGACAGACTAAAAACTCAGTAATTATGTTCAAAGTATATAAAAGTAGGCATTGAAACTAAACTTAATTAAACCCCTAAGATATATTTAACTATGCGTCATTAGGAAAGTTGAAAATATACAAAATATTTGCCCTTGAATTATTTGTTTGTTCAATCTTAAGATGTTACCTGCATACTAACCAAAATTCATTTGCACTTGAAAGAAATGTACAACTCAATTCAGGCATTTAAACATTGTTTCTATTAAGAAAGTTTAAGTCATTTAACTGTAAAGCCATGAAGAAATGGCTTTTACATTCTACAAAACTGACATCTACAGAAAGTGCAAACGTCATTGCATATCTGTACAATTAAATTATTTTATTTACATCTTTCAAAATCCTCATCTTTTGCACATAAATTGTAAAAAAAAAAAGAAAAAAAGGGTGAAAGTAATTTTATGATATTCGGAACATTCTTGTTCGAATGTCTTGGAGACTGACTAGAAACACACTAAAAATAAAAATATGAAGTGTTTATGAAGTAGTTCATGCACACAATAAGTTTTCAAGTTAAAACATCTCAATCTGCTGTAAACTTCTGCAGCTTTAATATTGGTGTTCGCTTATAACCTGAAAGAATAAAATACAAGATTAAATTGGATTTATAGCATATTACAGCAAAATAAACATTACATTTATACACAAATACTCAGACAGAATCGGAACACAAACAAAAAACTTTTAGTACTTCCTCAAATTTTCTTCTATCATGGATCTATCTCCCTAAACATTAACATGCATAAAATTTAGAAGGATTTTCTTATAGCTTTACCCATAAAGAAATAGTATATGTGTGTGCGCAAGCGCTAAGTATTTTCTAGTTATATCAAATTTGTTGGCAAGTTTAATGTATTGTGTAAATTTTCTTTCTTTCATGCAAATTCGTCGAGTTAAGAAGACTATCAAGTGTGACGTCATTGTAAAAACTATTTAAAGAGTGAAGAGTGTTTTCCACGGTATTTTGTTTTTCTTCCGATACTGTAATAAAACTGCAGTTGTTTTTAAAGACTTTGTTTTCCTGTCTTCATACAAAAGTACAATATTTCACCTCCTTTTAGTTACCGGCGAACATTTGTGTTATGGGCCATCACGTCTGATGTAAGTTGTGTCAAGGTCATTCTTAACGAAGTGTTGACCTTGAAGTGACTGGAAGTGAAATTCCACTGCATGGCCATGAATTGTATACATTCTAGCTAAGGTTTTTAACTTTTCCTAAGATCTTCGACTTGGGCCGCAACGAAAAATTATAAATGGATGAAACTTTTAAATTTTCACCTCTCACCGACGGAAACTACGCAACGTGGTGCAAGGACGTAGAATACGCGTTGCCGGTTAAAGGCTGTTGGAGTCTTGTTTCCAACACTGAACCGAAGCTGCCAGACGATGCCACAGGAAAGGAAAAAGTTGAATTCCAACAGCGAAAGGACAAAGCGTTATCTATTCTATATTACTCTGTGTCTGCAAAATATAGAACTCTAATTTCGAGTGAAAAGGAGCCTTCTGCTGTGTCGAATATTTTGAAAGATAATTTCAGGTCCGTGTCAAGAGCTAGTATTGTGAGACTATTGGTCGAGTTTTTTAGTATTAATTTCGATCCTAAATCTGAAAACATCGGACTTTTCTGTGACAGAAACAATAATGCAGTGCAGTTACTAAAGGACGCCGGACATCCAGTGGAAGAGTTGTATCAGTCGTTTCAAGCAATTAGGTATTTGCCTCCTGATTACCAAAATGTAGTTAAATTAATTTATCCTTGGGGTGATATCGAATTTAAATTATGTGAAAGGGAATTAATTACTGAAGAAGCTAGATTAAAGCAATTAAAATTATCTTTAGATAAAAATGCAAGTAGTAGCACAGCTTATAATTTGTGTGCTGAGGAACATTTAACATGTGATTTTAAAATTCCTAAATTTTCAAAAGTAAACCCTTGTGCAACAAGAAGCTGTAAAAACAGGAAAATAAATAAAATTAAATGAATAGGTCCTTGTTTCAACTGCAAACAGTTTGGACATATAAAATACCAGTGCAAAAATTTAGATGTAAATTTATAATTCCAGGGGGGGGGGGGAATCCAATGTTACTGGCAGTACAAAGCAAAGTTAGTTTATATCTGAAGCGTATTTTAATGCAAATGAGTGAACTTTTGATAAATTTATTTGGATTATAGACACTGCAGGTACGAAACATTTCTGCAATAATTTGAATTTATTTACTGGCATTAGGAAGGTTCAGGGAACTTCAATGTCGCTAGCTGTAAGAGATGTCGAAAGTCCAGTTGAAGGTATAGAAATTGTTGAAATGTATGTTATTGGTGGTGAAAAGTATATTAGGTTAGATGATGTTATGCATTCACCAAAATTATGACAATCTTTTATCTGTCCCGAAATTCAAGGAACGAGGTTGTTAATTTGTTGGGTCTAAGGGACTAATATGGTTCTATTACGATAATGGAAGCAAGTTTTTTTATGCAAAGCGTAAAGGGGATTTATATATATTAAAACCCGAATATCCTAAGCTGAACGAATGTTCAAAAAATATACGCGAAAATGTAGGTAGACCTAGTAATGTTTTAACGTATATAGCGAAGTTTATAACCCTGTAATAAATTTTACTTTGAATAGAATGATTTACTATTTTCACTTGTATGTTAAAGTGGATAAATTGTGACTTGGATATTAAATGCGCTTATCTGTACTCAACAACTGATCCAAATATATACATGAAACAACCTCCAGGTTTTATTGACTAAGATAGAAAGGACTAAATTTGCAAGTTGTTGAAAGCTATATATGGCCTAAAACAAAGTGGCCGCAAATGGTATTTAGAATTTGATTCAATTTTAAATGGTTTAAATTTTTCTAAGTTTAAATGGTGCTTATGTTTACAACTTAAATACTTTACTACTAGTTTACGTAGATGACATAATCTTATTTAGTAGTAAAACTGAAGAGGACTTAAGCGAAGTTATTACATTGTTGAAAGAAAAATTTGATGTTAAGGTATTAGGTAAAATTAAGAAACTTTTAGGTATAGAATTTGAGGAGAGGGAAGGTAAACATTTTTTTCATCAGAAATTATACATACGAAAAATCTGTAAAGTATTTTAAAAATTTAAATATCCAAATCATCATTGCCAATCACTAAGGGCATTATTTTGTCTAGATTAGACTGTCCTACCGCAGAATCTGACATCGAGGAAATGTCAAAAATACCTTGTAGAAGTATTCTCGGTTGTTTTTCGTTCATTGTCAGTAGAACAAGACCAGATTTGAGCTATGCTATAAATATTCTAGTCCAATTTCAGGAGAATCCTGGTATGAGACACTGGAATATTTTACTTAAACTTTTAGGCTATGTTTGCCATACTCAAAATTATGCTTTATGCTTGTCGAATTGTAACTTAATTTTAACTTGTTGTTCGGATTCTGATTTTGTAAGTAATCGCGATGATCATAATTCCAAACGTGGTTTATTACTTTTCATTGATAGAGTACCAATTGCATGGCGTACGTTTAAACACAAATGTGTGAATCTGTACTCTATGAGGCAGAATATATATCCTTAACAGAAGCAGCTAAAGAAGTAATTTGGATACAGAATGCTATCGTGGAATACGGATAACTTAGTAATAAATTAAACAGCAGTACTATATTATGTGATAATCAGGCTGCATTAAATTTTGCTAAATCTCCAATAGAAAATAATAGAAGTAAACACATCGATATCAAATTTATTTTTATTAGAAATCACGTAATGAATAGACTTTTTTTGCAAAATACATAAACAGTAAATGTAATGTATCTGATGATTAACTAAGCCTTTCCAAGAGGAATTCCTGAAGAAATTTTAACTCTCTCAGGATGAGACATCTGTAAAATAGTTGTTTATGATGTGTATATTATTTGGTAAAACTTTGTCTAACTTGTTTAAAATTTATTGGTAAAGACGAAATTTGCATGAGAGGGGCCGATTGTTGGGAAGTTAAATGCATCATGTAAATTTTCTTCCATGCAAATTCGTCGAGTTAAGAAGACTATCAAAGTGTGACGTCATTATAAAAACTATTTAAAGAGTGATGAATGTTTTCCGCGACGGCGTTTGCTGTATTTTGTTTTTCCTCCGATACTGTAATAAAATTGCAGTTGTTGTTAAAGACTTTGTTTTCCTGTCTTCATGCAAAAGCACAATATTTTACCTCCTTTTAGTTACCGGCGAACAAAATTGCCATGAAATTAACAAAAAAGATACATCATCACTAATAAATTTTAAACGTGGTTATGAGGGCAAATATGTTGTTTCTATCCCTCCTGGTCTAGTGGGCTACCAGGTCAGAGTCCATTTTGCCTCAATAGGTTCATTAATAGATGAGGATTGGTAATAAAGTCCATCCTAGATAAATTTAAGCAAGTTAGGACGTGACGAGGAATGACCTGCATATTATTACACTTTTTACAGTGGGAAAGGTTTTGTTTTGTCGATCAAAAGGGCAAATACGAGGGACGGAACTTTAATAGTGGCCACATTGTTGAAGAGCCTCCACGCAGCAGAACCCATGAAAGCAGTTTACACCACACGTATGTCACTTACCTGCCTTACCTCAATACGAATGCGCTCTCCCCACAAACATCACAGTGACAGGATAAACACAGCCATGTTTTAGTAACCAGTCTATCGTACGAAATAATTTGTTGCATCATACTGATGGAAGGAACATGATTGTGCGCACACTGTGGCTGATGTGTTTGCTCGCTGGGGCTGGGAAGTGCTCTACCATCCCCCATATTCCCCGGACTTCAGTCCCTGTGACTTTGATATCATCCCCAAGATGAAGGAACCTCTCCGTGTATTCCACCAGAGACTCTTTAGGCTGTAGACCGCTCCATTAGAAGGATCAACATATCGGGTGCTACCAAGGGCATCCTGCAGCTTCCAGAACGTTAGCAACTGGTGCTAAGCAATGCTGGTTGCTTTAAAGGGCTAAAAAAGTTTCACCCCAGTATCTCATCTGTATACTTTGTACATACGTAGTTGCTACTGTTAAAAGTTCATCCTATGTATATACACTTCCTCTATATAAGTGCAAATATGTACACCTCCATCGTACCCAGCAGCCTTGGATCTAGGTTTCGCCCTTATTATAGATTCCTCCAAGGATATGTCTTTTACCAAAACAAGAGGGAAAAAGAAAAAAAAAATCCTTTATTAAATTAAGTAAAAATATACTATTTTTTTTGGCTGCTGTTTGACTATAACCGTTACTCACTGAATGACCGTTACTCACTGAAAGCGCCTTTTTGCTTTTCTATCTTTTTGTATTTCTGTCTTTTCATTTGTGTTCTTTAGGATTGTATGTGTACTTGCATTTATGGTGCGTTGAGTCCTAAGCGCAAGATGTCCGTGTATTTTCATTTGATTTGATTATCTGTTTCAATGGGGATCTCGGGGCCTTGGGATGTCTTTTGGTTAGACCTGCATCCTATTCAGAAAGTTCCCCCTTAAGGTAACTGATTTGGTTAGGCCTCCTGATAACGAGACCAGTCGGTTACCTCGATATATGGTTTAGTTCCGTTACTGCTACAGAATCTTGCCTTATGGTGCGTTGAGTCCTAAGTGCATGATTTCTGTTTATTTTTGTCTGCATTCTTCCTGCTAATAATTATCTTGCTCTGTTGAATTATTTAATTTTAGTTATATTTTTATATCATCATTATTATAAAAGACGCTTGCTATGAAAACGGGAGTAACATGTTTTTTTCATTTGTGGAAAGATATTTTCCTTTACTAAGGATTTTAAACTTATTTTTGTTGTTAATTTACACTTAAGTTTAATCCTTTCCATGAAATTTTAAAGAGAAATTTACAATTAGAAAAAAATTTAATAATACCCACTTATACTAATTACCTTCATTTAAACTCTTATAACCCGTGATCAACTTTATATTCCAAGAATTTAAGAATTCTTGTAATATAAAGATGTTTTTTCTTAGATGTCTTCTTTAATCATACTTAATATTTAAAAAGGATTTCCATACCAAAAAATTCATACAGAATTAATAAATGTTTTGAAGTTTATTTATAGGTACATAAATTTCAATCTTAAAGTTTTTTTTATATTTTATTTAAGATTCAAAATAAAATCAAATTGAGAGTACTTAAATGATTCAGTAAATAGTTTGACTAACCTCAAACAAAGCAAAAATTCCTCAATTTAGTAGTTTATCTTTCCTAGGAATTTCAATCGGAACAGTACGTATAAATGCGATTGAGTGTGTATTTAATGAAGCATATCATTAAATGCCTCTGTTTGTCTCTAAATTTTTATTTATATTTAAGAATACATTAATCTCTAAAGTGCTGAAATTATATTTTTAATGAAAACTGTAGAATGATTTTTAAAGTCTAATAAATTTCTTAAATAATCAACAGTTTGTAGAATTTATGTGCATATGTCTGGGAGGAAGCAGATGTTTATACTTAAATTTTAAAGCTGAAAAAATTAAAGGAAATTTTCCATGAAGAGATCCATGATAATTCCCTTTAATCAAACTGAGTCTGATTAAGATCGTAACAGATGATATGTGATGCAAAGAATGTAAATCGAGACAGGCAGACGAAAAAAATATTCTTTGTTCCTTAAAACATAGTAAATGCAAATTTGAATCCCTTAAAAATAAAGTAATACATAACATAAAGTAACTTTAATGTAATAATAGCTTTAAGCACAATAAATTCAAACTTAATACAGAGACCAATGATCACGAGTTTTCTAGTTCACATTTAACGATAAGTTACAATTTAATTTTTTTGCTTTCTTATGCCCCCATTTAATTAGTTATTCCAAAGCTGTCTTCGCAGATATAGTACATACTTTTTAACAGAATTTTATAAACTTTCAAGCGTTCAGCCTATTTAGAATTTGTCTGAAAATTTATACTGGAATTTGTCTTTTATTCAGTAAGTTGAAAAAATTTTAATGAAAACAGCCTTTTGAATCTTTAAAATGCAGATTTAGTAATTCCCTTGTCAATTTGTTCAAAACTCAGTTTTGAATCGAACATAACGGCACTTAGTATCAAATGTTTTTAGGTCGGTTTGCTGAATTTTATTAAATTAGTTTATAAAGATTAGATATTTATTGAAAGAACACTAATCAAGACCAAATAAAATCTAAGGATTATCCAACAGAAACAAAAGCATAAAAATATTATATCTATATCAAAATCTTTCTCTCTCTCTCTCTCTCTATATATATATATATATATATATATATATATAAATTTTATATATATTATATACACTGAAGTGCCACTGAATTAGGGATACCTACCTAGTAACGATTTGGGCCTCCTCTGGCCTTGATAACGGCTGCCACACGACGAGGCATAGATTCAACAAGTTTCTGGAAACGTTCCACGGGAATGGCTTGCCAAATATTGGCTAAAGCTGTCCATAATTCAGTAAGGTTCTTTGGTGCTGTGTGATGGCCTTTCACGCCTTCTCCAAAACATACCAAAGATGCTCAATAGGATTTAAGTCTGGGCTTCTAGGTGGCCAATTCATGACAGAGAAGTCAGAGGAATGCTCATCCAACCAGTCAGTAGCCAACCGGGACTTGTGAGAGGTACAGTTGTCTTGCTGGAAAACTCCATTACCGTGCGGATAACAGAACAACATAAACGGATGGAGGTGATCACCCAGCAACTCTACGTACCGAATTGCATTGAGGGAGGTTGGTGCACGCACCAAAGATCCCAAACTATGCCACGAAAAAACACCCCAGACCATGATTGAGCCACCATGCCCTTGTACAGTTCCAGCCAGGCATGCAGGATCTATGACTTCATGAGCCTGACGCCATATTCTCAGCCTCCCATCGGCGTTAAGTAGTCGGAATCGAGACTTATCACTCCATGCTACTCGTTTCCAGTCCTCTACACTCCAGTCTCTGTGCTCTCTTGTCCAGGCAAGACGTGCAGCCCGATGGCGAGTATAGAGCAATGGTACTCTCGTAGGTCGACGGCTCCCGAAACCCATACGGTGAAGCGAGCGTTGCACAGTCCGTTTACTGACTGTACGACTGGCACCGTCATTAAACTGGGTGGTAATTTGAGCTAATGTTTGGCTCCGCTGGCTACGTACAATACGTCTGACCCGTCTCTCACCACGCACTGTCAAGGCTAATTGTCCTTTGCAGTTTGCCCGATCGCTAGTTTTTTTCCACCATCCATGTATTCTTGGTATACTCTTGACACTGTCGACCTTGAAAATCCTAGCTGTGTGACGATTTCAGAAATTGAATGGCCCATGCGTCGCGCACCTACGATTTGTACGCGATCGAAGGCGTCTAAATCAGGCAGTTTACCCATACTGGCAATTCCAACAACTAATTCAGAACAACCACAGTACGCGCTATATATGCAGTTACCACAGCGCCCTCACTTGCGCATACATGATGAGCAGCTCTACACAATTTCCATAGGCTTTGCTATCCCTAATTCAGTGGCACTTCATTGTATATATATATTTAATATATATGTATATATATATATTATATATAATATATTATATATATATATATATATTTAATATATATATATAACAAGAATTATTTCTCAAAATACCTAAGTGCAGTTGAAAAACTAAAACTTTTATGAACAAAATCAAGAATCTTATTCTAATTCAATAACAGAACCGTCCCGAATAACAGAATTTGCAATACAGTTACCCTCCTAGACATAATTGCATACAGCTTTCAGTTATGTCAAAAAAATTAATCTTTTACTTTCTGCAAGTTTCTCCTTTTAATCTATAATTTTTTTGCCTCTGATCCAGTACATTATTCCACACGGGGAAATATGAACTGTCGTAAACCGTAGGGCCTGACGATGGTAGAAGGGCTAATGCACTGGCATTCAGTACCTGAGTCTGTGGTTTGAGTACTGGTGTTGACATGGATGTTAGTGGCCATTTGGAATTGTTATTAGGCAGCAGATCTTGGCGTGATTAGTCCTCGTATAGTGAAATAGGACCTAGCGTTGTAAACCAGCTAACCACTCAACCAACCAACTAACCAACCATAAACTACAGGAGATCGTCGAAATATGTCTAGAATTCCTCCGTAGTCCGAACTCAGTGATCAGTAAAGATTTTTGAAGTCTGTAATCAGTGTCTCTCAGCATATGAAATGATGAGTTGCTTTCTAAAAGATTATCTGCTTAGTTTCTAACTTTTTATCGTATAAAATCTTGTAAAAACAAATAAGCTACAAACCGCTTTTTCTTTTCACATCTCAGATCTCTGTCCAGAGACAAGGCCTGAATCTGTTGTGGTGGGAAAAGTAGGCTAATAGAGGGCAGTATCCTGCTAGAACTGTGGATGCTATAGCCGCGACGTATGCCCAGCCAAGTCTGCAACTGGCCCAAGAGTATGAGGCTGCTCGAGGTCCACAGTGGGCTCGGGCTAATGGAGATCCAAGAACCAGAGGATAAAGCAGCAAAGATGCCGACTGGAGAAGCACTGCAAAAAGAAATAACAGAAAATGAGTCGCACAGGTATGCTAATTGTTCTTTACATTTCGATGTATTAATTGAAATTTACTATTGCTAAAAGGCTAACAGACAAACATTTACCAAGGTATCTATGGGGATGTTAACTGCTGCTTGATGAAATTACGACTACAATAATTTCGAATTTTCCTCCAGATGGTCGTATTTAGCCCCAGCTGGTCGTATTTTGAAATTAAATATTTCTTTTATAAAGACTAAAATATATTTTTAAATCCATAAAAAGGATATTGCTTTATGATAATGTAATTTTTGTTAAAATATATATCGTATGCTTTGAATGAAGAGAAAAATTTTGATCTGTCTCTGTTCAGATGATGCATTTTTTCCTCATTTAATATGTTGAATATGTCTAGCAAAGCCTCTCGATAGGAGAGAGTCTTAGGGAGAAAACAAAATATATCATTACTCATAGGGAATATAATAAGAAAGTGGTTTGAAATACAGGTTAATGTCTCTATATTCTGAAGCAATATTTTGTGTTTGTTGTGTATATCTGAAAGTAGATAGATTTTAATAGGAAAGGGAAAACACACGAGAAAGTAAAAGAATCGACCTTTATAGAATATACAAGTATTTATGGTAAAAAACTCTCTCTGTATCTTGCTTTTATTGTACTTTAAAATGAATCAAAATTAATCAAATAATACTTGATGAAAAAAAGGTTATAAACGTAAAGTCGAACTAATTTTCCTTTTTTGTATTTAAATACTGATAGATTTTGAATGTAACAAACATTAGATATTTAGCATATTTAGGCTATAAACAAAGTCGTTAAGTAATGAACGACATCTAGAAGTAGAAAAAATTAATTTAACTATTAAAAATATCTTTCCACTTTCTGTCCGGAAGTAGTTTTCTAACTTCTCAATAAAATCATATATTCGCTTCTGAATATATGTATTTTAAATAATTTATTGTTAAAATCTTCAGATTTACAGAACTAATATATATATATATATATATATATATATATATTATTTATCGTTGGCCTGTTAGAAGAAAATATTTTTTTAATAAGAAAGGCTTAGGATATTGCGAACAAAAGGCTTTATCATATTTCTGGTTAAATTAATTTGATGTTAAATGAAAATATTTTGCCAATATATAATTATTAAATGCCTAAAATACTGTTCTTTTGAAAAAGAGAACATTCAAAATAAAATTATTGCAAACATATAAATAGCAGAATAATAGTAGATAGCGTATTTATTAGACTGATTCATCCAGTATACAAATGAAAGTAATTTACGATGCAGTTGTTATTGTAAATTATAATTCTGTCAGCTTCGAATCAGTTTCTAATGTTTTGTCAATTTATTATACTTTAGATAAAAAAGAAATACATGTTTCACTACCTATAACACAATATCTAAATTCTGTATTAAATATTAAAAAAAGAGGGTAAAAATTAAGTTATCTAAATTTTAGTCTCCTCCAGCTTTAACTTCGAGACGGTATTTAATTTAAAACTTGGATTCTTTAAACATAATAAATTGGAATTCTAAGTCAAGGAATTGTTGCTTGAAAATTTTAAAAATTGCTTGAAATTTCAAGCAATAGTGGAAAAGGGTAAAGGGGCAAAAAAAAAAAAATTTGTATCGAACAAATATGATTCCATAATGTCATTTTTGCTTTATATAAATCTTGCTTATACGTTTATCTTTAAAATATGAACTTAAACATTCTTGCTTTTTGTATACATTTTTACTTTATGCAGAAAAGGACAGAAATATAGATTACAAACTAATAATTCACATTAAAATTCTCTATTATTCAAAGGATAAAATTACAACTTTAGAAAAAAAGTTGATATTTCTACATACATCACTCTCTATGATAATTAGTTCACAGAATTTGTATTAATATTCACGAAAATCATCGCATTCTTTACGCCATTTTTTTCCAAATCATTTCTTATTCTTCAGCGTTCCTCTAAAGTATAACCCATTCATAAAAAGACTGTTGGTAAAAAAGTGATTTTTGAAACGCTGGAGGACTAAGCAAAGTAAAAAGTGTTTTTACTTCCATAATTGTGAGTAATGAGGGCGCTTGTTGAAAATCACGATACATCTATAATACTTATTACATAGTTCAGTGATTTAGAAAACCCAATCGAATAAGCTTTTTTAAGTAAGTTTCATCTTCCTTTCTCACACACAATGCTACGGGCAAGATAATATTTATTTCTTTATAAGCAATGACGTAAAAAAGTGTTCTTTTACGACATAATTTAAAAAAAGACTGTTGAATTAAATATGTTTCTTAGAAATATACATTTAAAGTTGAAAATCGATATTAGTGTTGTATAGCTGCAGTTTATAAGCTTCTGATTTCCCCTAGAAACTTCTCAGAATATCTCCATATGTAACACATTTTTATTCTTCCCTTTGAATGAATGAATTTTAAGGTTACATAATTGTTTTCTCTGCTTCTTAAAATATTTAAGAAAGGCTGCGCATATGTACTAAAAGCTTGAATACTAGTAAAATCAGTTGGCATATGTGGAACACAAACTGTTCTGATGGTTAAACTTTTAAAACAACTTATATTGAAATACATAGCCCCTAGGAAGGTTTTTACGGAAAAACACCCAGTTTAAATGATAATCTTGATATTTAATGGGTCTTTCAGAAGAAAACGAGAACTACAGAATTCAAAGCAAAAATATCATGTTACAAACAACCCTAATAAATCAACTTCAAAGATCTTTAAAAAAAATTGTCTTTTCTGGCTCTTGGAAACAATTTCATACATTTTAAAGTTTTTTTTCAGGACTGCGTGTGTAGGTGTACGAATGCTTGTGACTGACATTTGATATCACCTTCACTTTAGTGCTTTTGATAGTTTATTGAAAAAAAATAAATCCAACAACGACAAAAACTGAACTCTTAATTGATTGGCTGAATAGAATCCATAGGTTTTGTTTTCCGAATTTCTTAAACGCTGAAGCGAATGATTATTTCAAACTTTTTGGAGTGGTACGACGATTCTTTTGCATATTGCAGCATACTATACTTATATAAATTATGTAATATAGTTAATTATGTAGTAGTATATTATTGTGCAAAATAATTATTATTAGTTGACATGAAGGAGACATGAATAGAAATTCAATGCATCAAAAGGGCTGGAGGAAGTAAAATATTGTACTAGATTTCATCATAAATAAGTAGCGAATTAAATTTATTTTTGCAGAATTATTACTATTTTAATAAAGTAGTCTATATAAAGATATGTCCGTGTTTTTACGCATCGTATGAATGTTCTAAAAACTGCATATCTGAATGTAGCTTTTCTTAATAAAGCTCAAAATGAAAAAAAAACTCTCTTCCAGCCTGTTTGTATTTGTGATTAGGTGGTGATTTTAATTAATTTGGTGGACAGAAAGACTAAAGAAAAAAAACCTTTCATTGCAATTAATTTTCTCCGAGTGTCGCAGCTAAACAGTCATACTGTCAAAAACTAATGTAATTTCCTTTGCTTCCTCTTATTCTATCTGATATTTTGGTGATACTCCAGGGAACAGCCCATCTCTTTTTCTCGTTGTGCTATTTAATCTTATTCGTATTAGAAGAATAATTCATTTATGTCGACCATTTTGGGACTTTTCGTTGCTGACAAATCAACCATTTTAATTATCTAGGGAGGCACAAAGCTAAAAATTAATTTTTCTATTTGTTTTTCCGAAAAGAAAAAAAAGCGTAAAAATGTGTCATCTGCTTTAATATAAATGAATAAAATATTAACAAACTGCTCTCAAAACTTAAGGCTGCACATCTGCCAAAAGCTCTGGAATTCCATTAGCATTAAAAATAATTGCAGGAGACAAGCTTCGGTTTTAGTTTTCTGTATTGCAAAGCTGTTTAATCCATGATTCTTAATGGAACTAATTAATTCTAGTAAGGTTTCCGAACTTTTTAAGTTTGATTTTCGCCGTCACTTGAAAGGTGTTAGGGAAACAAATAGTTTCGGAGCCAATTTTTCTATATTGTAGAATTCATCGCAAAGCATTATGTTCTCGAACATAAGGTGAAATTATTCCTCTAATTGAAATATTCCATTACGAGTCACATAGGGGAAAAATCAGGATTATATATAGATCCTTATTTTTGCTAAAATTCATTTAAAATTAATGTATCATTTTGCTTGTTGGAAATCTCTAATAGCGCCTGTTGAACTGTTTGTAATTAATTTTTCTAAAAGCTTAAGATCGGTTCGAATATTATCCTTATGAGAATTGCTTAACAATCTTTCTTTTAGGTGTGTATCTGTAGAATGTCCTCAATAAATATCCCTGATGCAACACAAATCAGGCAAAAACGTAAATTAATATTTTGAACCATCACCCAGTCCCCCAAAAACTGTTAAAAATAACTACTTATATTGTAAATTTCTGGCTTGTCACAGGGCATTTCAAAACACGGTTTTTGGGTAAAATAACAAAAAAAAAATTAATCAAGAACACTAGACCTCCGATCTCGATAACTTCAAATCTAGTATGTAAAGGAAATTATGAGCAATGAATACGTTAATTTCATTACGGAGAAAGTCCACACTAACTTTGACGCATAGAATTAGATTTTTTTAAGCGATGTTGACATACTGTTGCAAATATTTTTAAGATACTAACCGAAGTAGACCTCGTAACACTTCTGGTAGTTTAAAATTTTTTTCCAATATGTTTTAATAACTATAAAAATTGCAAAAATAAGTTTCTAGAAAGAGTTATGGATATTTCTTCAAGAGTGCCAAACTTTAATGTATTTCGTCTTGAAATGTCACTTATGTGGCTTGTATTCCTGAATGATAATCGTTAGATAAAAAAAATGGAGGTCATCTGCTAAAAATTTACTAAATAAATCAAATATATAATTTTTGACTTTAATGTACAGTCTAGATAAGTTTATTGTATTTTCGCCAAGATATTTTGCATTTTAATGGTTAAAGCTTCTGAAAAATTACGGCATCTTTATGATCATTGACACTTGGCGCCTGAAATCAAGACAGAGCTACACTCCTTCCTCTATTTAAGTACGATCTCTATATGATTTATTAAAAATAAGATATATATTTTTAAAGGCTTTAGTAGTTTTAAGTTAGTATTAGAAATCGAAAAAAATTCTTGGTATTATAAACTTCAAACAGAACTCTGAGAAATGTTACTATTTTTTCTAAACTAAAAAAAAAAAGTCTTAAAAATCATAACATTTAAAATGACGAGAATATATAAATGCGATTAAAAATTATTTTAACACATTTTAAACATAGCTTTGAAGTAAAGTTTCTTTCACTTCTATATCCAAGTATTTATTTACATCTGCTCTCCAGGTACACTCTAAATTTTTACGATACGGAACTGTAATGAGCATGATAAATTTTTAAAAACTACATTTCTCCTAGTTACAAAGAGCAATACTGCTAAGAAAAAACCTTTTGAAACATTAAAATAAAACTGAAAGATCAATGATTGACTTCCGGTTTTTAAACAAAGACTAGAAACTGAATGAAATATGTAAAAAAACTTAGTTTTGAATCAAGAAAAGTTTCAACATCATTAATAAATGAAAAAAAGGGGGAGAAAAAAACTCCATGGAATCAAAATGTAACTTCCTTTCTCGTCTTTTATTCTTTTTTTCCGGGAAAGAAATGAAACACTTTATAATTCAAAGGTTTAATTTTAATCTTTCAGATTTCGTTTTCTTCGCACGGTTCCAATCAATAGAATATCCCAGAAAAAATATTTTCAGTAAATTAATTTTGTGGTATACATATGCTAAGAGGCAAATTCAATTACACTCGAACTTTGTTCCATTTCGAATAAATACTGAGCTACATTTTGGAAAATTGAAAGTTAAATAAAGAAATTCCTTATTGTTTTAAAGAGTGTGGAAGGGAGAATATATGTGTAGAAATACATGTATATCGTGTTACGCGTTGGTGAAAAATTTGACTGCTTAGGTAAACGTTCTTTTTAGTATTTGATTAAATTGTTCTGAAGAAATTTAATAGCAAAAATAGTTCTGATATGTATATATTGATATTAGTTTTTTCTGTAAACAGATGCTTTATCAAGAATTTTAACGTTTAAATGTTACTTGCATAATAGCCCAGGTGTCGTTTTCCATGTTAATTTTATGTATCCTATAAATATATTTAACTGTGGTTTTGTGTGGACATCATAATCTCCTATATTTTAGACTTTGGACAGTTATAAATAAATAAACGTCCATACGGGTGATTGATTTTGAGACAAAAATAATGTTTTGTCGATCAAAACACTGAAGTAAACATACATGAAAAATAAATTTTGTTAAGTAAATATTAAATTTTTCTCTTACAAAAATGGAACAAGTTAGTGCACATATAATTTATGAACAAACAGCCATAAAATCCTTTCCTAATTTAGAGTCTTGGATTTCTGGAACTTGCTAAGGTTAAGTATGTACTGAATTATAAACTATAAAAAGTAAGATCTTGACCGAACACACAAACAAGCATAAAACGGTTTTTAGGCGTGAAAAGTTGACTTAGGCAAATTCCATTTTTATCAAATGTAGTGAAATAAAAACTATTTGTTCATTTTATGTAGTATAAATAACGTGATACATTAACATATTTTTAAGCGGTTAACATGTTTTTATTTCAGCCCAATTTTTTGCCTCATCTTAAGCAATTCACGAGTGCATCACGTTCCATCCCTATAGCTTTCCACCCCCATAAAAAAGAAAAAAATAGGGAGAAATGTAAATGCTAAGGCAATCTTTGACTAAGAGGGAAATAGAAAGTTCTAATATAATTAATCTTTAGATAGCACTGGGCATGAAGTTTAGCTCACAACACTTTTGAAAAGTTTAGATTGAAAGATTTAACTTAATATATAGATTTTGAGATTTGCATTTTTCCATTGTCTTCACGATTTAATGTGAAGTAACAGTCACAGGGTGAGGAATATATGCTCCATTTGGTTTTCGAGTAGTCTTTTTCACAACTGTTTGTCAATTTGGTAATAAAAAATGGCTTGTTGAAAGGGGGGAGATCAGCACCTTTGCACGCGCAAAAATACACTGATTTTACTACCAAGCTGAATGTGTTGTCAAACAGTTAATTTGAAATTAATTTAAACCAATTTTTTAGGGTGAATTGTTCAAAGCTTTATCTATTAGAAAACAAAAGCAGAATTGTTGGTAGATTAGTGTAAATTATTTTATGTAAGAAAATGTTTTATGAAAAGTGAATCTTAGGTCAATGCATTGTGCGCAGATGTTTTTAAAAACTATCAGGGATATATATTAAGTAATATCGCCGCCGTCCACACCCGAAGGTTTGTATACATTCTATCCATAGGTTATATTTAATCTACACCTAAAATAATTACCATATTAAACATAAAAATATTTTTTCAGGCAAATGTATTGTAATGTACAAAAAATATAAATGAAAAATAATTTCTGTAAAACAATTAGTAATATGTACTCACTTAAATTTAGTTAGAAATTGTATAAAGATACAAGATATACACGTGTACAAAATTTTAGCAATTTATGAAATTAGTTTTGAAGAAATAGTGCACACAAGTTTGAAAATAAGTTTTTTGAAAAAGTCGTTTAAAGTTTCTATAAATTACTTTACTATTAGCTTTATACATTTGGCCATAAATCGGTTCTAACTGTAGTATCGACTTCATTTTTTTCAAAAGATTCCTTGTATTCTATTCTTCAAAATTAAATCATAATAAAATATTGAGTTTTTTTGAAGGTTTTAAGGTTATCTCCCCCTTACATTTTATATCTTTCTTAAAGTTCATTTACTGTGCCATACATTTCTCACGTCAAAAAGACCAAAACGAGGAATTGAAGTTCTTTACAAGCATATTTTTTGGAGGTGGGAAGAGAGTCTTTCAAAGCAAGACTTTTTTTTATTATTACTTGTATAACTAAATCAGCTACAGCATACATCGGTAGATCGAAATGTATAGAGGTCCGAATCCCGTCCTTATCCAAAAAATGCCAGTGATTATTGGAAATGACTGATAATTGGTCCTTATTCAGCTGTAATAAAATGTCTGTTGCAAAATAGAAAATGGTTCAGTGCTAAAACAAATAAATCAGAAACACGGATAAACGTAACAAACAATTTCAATAGCACAAAAAACAAATGGGGAATATAAGGTTTAAAAACCCAACCAAGATCCCGAGCAAATTAGTTTTAGATTTGATACGGAACGGTAAGTTCCGTATCAAATATATTCGAGGTAGAGAGGGGGCTAGATTATCTCAGTAAAACAGCGCCACCAAACGTCGTCTTATAATCATTTAAGCGCATTAGCACTACCTAACTGAAACTTTCTCAATATGCCTTCTCAGTTTGGTCTGCATGAAAACTGTGGAGCTCAAAAAAATATAGCATGTACGTTCAGCATTTTGAGTCTTTGGATTAAATCGAGGGAATGTGTGAGAAGGGAAACCAATTAAATAAGATTAGCATCGCTAAGTCAGCTACAATGGTTACAGCTTTCACGTGCTGAGTTGAAGGTTTGCTGTTACAGTCCTTGCTGAACACCGGAAGGGAAATGCCATACGATTAGAGAAAATATACCAGTCTGGAAAACAATATAAAAATATTTAAATATATTTTCAAGAATATATACATCTAGTTTCCTTAAGGCTGCTGTGTACTAACCCTATTGGATTCACTCAACTCATTGTCAACCTATGGGGAAAATTTGTCTAATATTTACAGCTACATAAATGCTTATAATCCAATAAAAATGCTATTTTCGGATAGCCTGATCTCTTCTGTCCCTTGCAACAGGATTCATTTTATAAATTTTGTCCACTAAAGGAATTAATAAGCGTTTAAAACACATTGTATCAGATTTTTTCTCAGAATAATTTTAATTTTTAAACATTTTTTCCATTTTTTTTAAAACGAAAAATGCCTCAAGGTGTAAAATTTCTTCCTTATTACAGAGTGCAATTAAAAAATAAAAATCTTTAAATCCAAGTCGGGAATTCTTGGACAAATTTTCTCCATAGGTTAACATTGAGGTGGGCGTATCCAAATAGGGTTAGTACAAAGCAGCCTTAACATATTGATGTCGTTTTTACATAAGGAGAATTTTTGCATTACTTACTAGAGACTACTACTAGAATAGACTAATTCTAGAATCTACTACTAGAATTTTTGCGAGCTCAGTTTAATGTGTCAAGTTGAAGAATACATATATGCACACAAGTATGTTATGTTTGTATGGGTATACCTTACATAAACAATCAAGCTGCATTTTCCATTTTACACCGCATTCAGATAAAGTGCTGAAATGTTGTCAAGCAAGGGTTTTATCGAAACCCTACTGTTATCAGAAATTGATGACAAGATATGAAATTTCTCTGCTCGAGTTGCATCCCTAATCGCGGATACCCCGAAAACGCCTTCAATTACCCGTAGATCTTTACAATAATTTTCCCTTCAGCTGCGGAGATCCGCGAATTTAAGGAGTCTTTCTGTAGTTAAGGAGACTTTTGTAACTGAATATTCATTCCAAGAGGGTCTCTAAAAGCCTGGATACACGGAGCGGGAGAGGAGCAAAGTCTAAGATTTCAAATTTATGATCCACCGCAAATAGTTATTAATAACCCATCAAATTTCCCCTGTCAGGCTTAGATTTAATGTTTAACTTAGAGCCTATATATATGTTATATATTCATTTATTTATATTGATAAAATTGTACTATCTGTACAATTTTATCAATATACAATATCTGTTAAATATACGGCCACCATTTAGCTGCACTTGTGTGTCGTTAAATGGTGGCCGTATATTTAACAGATATTGAGAATCACAAATTTTATTCCTAGATATTTTAACAGGAAAAGTAAAATTCGCTGTACCTTATTGACATTTACCTTTTAAAGTAATTTTGCTAAGGGCATCATTAAAAAATTTCTTCGGGAACAATGACATGACACTGATTACACAAATTGAAATTGTTATAGATTGAAAATCAAAAGTGTAGAGGTTAAAATATATTCCACTCGTAAGAGTCTGCAGTGAAATATTTTAAAATGGTTTTTAAACGAAAAATTACGGAGTTAAAACATACAATGCCCTCTTATCGCAAGTATTTTAATTATTGGTTCAATTTTTCTCAATTGGCGTCTTTGTCTATGAGGGAGATTCATCTGCATTTTTCGTCAGCCTGTATTAACGTTTATAATCTAGGCATTACGCGGAAAAGTTATTTCTCATGAAAAATTGATAAACAACAGAATCAAATGTGTCACCTTTAAAATTCAATTATTATAAACATGGAAACACAGTTGGCTATTTATTTCTGGGAAGCCCATAAAACCAAGGACAATGAAGATGAGTGAGGGTATGTTCGTTATTTTTTTATTTAGTTTGCCTCTCACACGGCGACTTTTTTATGCATTTTTTGAAATCTAAACATATAATTTTAGCTAACACCTTTTTTTCTTGACTATCATATTTAATTGAAATTGTTTTATGCAATTATTGTTTCAATTGCCTTTTTAATTATGCTATATAACTTTTATTTTTCAAAATAAAATTATTCCTTTTTTGTAGTTATTTTGGTATTCTATAAATTATATTTATAAAATTTTTTCATTTTAAAATAGATAAAATTATATCTAAATTTGAAGTATGTAAAATTTGGAAGTTTAGTCTCAGCTAACAGTAAAAATGCAACCTTTAATTGCTTAAAAATTACTGTAAAGTAAGTCTAACCTTAATATTTAATCTAATTTTCTATATACGATACCTAAAATAGTATTAGATTTCATAAAGAGAGAAATGCTTTGAAAATTTTTTATTGTTTGAAAATATGAAATATATGTCGTCACTCCATACATCTCCAAGGCAGTGCATACTAAAAATTCTTTATAAATTTAATTTGGAAGATAAAAACGTGATGAAAAGAAAGTTTTATCAATTATTAATCAGATTATCATGCGTCTGAAATATTGTTCAACAAGGAAAAATTTGAATAATTACTATCCCTCTTGAGAAATTTTAATGCGATTCAACATTGTACTAGAAACGTTTTCGTTTTACACAAAGCTTTCAGATAATGCTAGCTATAAATATAAAAATACGGCTGGGAATAACGCAACTGGTACATGAATATGTTTCAAAACTTTTGTCTTGTTTACACAATATGATGAGTATGAAGGGATGAAATAATATTATAGTCAAGCATTCAAAAGTTAAAGCTTTACGGGCATAAAGCCCATTGAAAAAAAATTACTTCCTTTACTATTCAATTATCAAGTGTATAAGAAATCAGTGCACATTGTTATGATTTTTTATCATTGCATGGCTCGATAAATGTAAAATATGCTACAGAAACTAAAATAAAATATTCTAAAACAATATAAATTCCAAGTGAATCTTTAAGTATGAACAAAGTACTGAAGTTATCAAAGCAGGCAACCTGTTAAAAACAAATTTTTAATTCCGAGAAAACTCTGGAAATAAAAAATTGCTTTTTATGGAAAAAAGGTCTCCTGTAAAAATATTGTTTTTGAAATGGTTATCACAATGAAATTTCATTTTCATATTTATTGTGCAAAAAATGGTCCACAGATAATTTTGTTTATAGCGAGAGTATCAAACTGATTTTTTTTACTTAACTTTGTGGGGTAAAGTGGCCATAAAATAAGGTAATTGTAAGAACTCATAATTTGTAAATTTAAACAAAACTCAACTTCAAAGCTCAATTTTTTTTACCTTGCAGTATGAAAAGAAATGACACAATATTAACGGAAAATGAAAACTAAGTGATTTTCTAATCAAACAAAATAGCTTAGCGGTTATATAACAGGTTTAATGAAAACTAAACAAATATTTCATTAGAAAGTTTTCATACATTCTGTTTAGTATACAGCCCATATGTACCCTTGTCGTAATTAAATAATCTTACTACATAAGTCGCATTTTAAATAAGGATTAAATAAAATACATTTTTACCCCTTACCAGAAAGTACAACATTTCCATGAAACCACTCGTATGCGGAAATGGCTTAGAAGCAATTACTATTAAATTAAACAGAAAAAAATTTAAGAATTCTTTGATCTAAGAGAAAATCTACCAAATTACTGCCAAATTTAAGAATTCTTTACAGGTAATTCTTTGAAGGGTACATATAGTTAAAAAATATATAGTGCGATAAATGTGTTATCTTCAGTAGGGTTACAGTACATACAGGGTAGAATCAATATTAAAGACGGCAGCTTTCAAAATTTTTTTCTATTTGTAAAGAGTACAAATGGTGGATGTTCATAAGTTTAACATACTCACAGTCTTTCTTTAATTCAACTCCACCGAAAGCTAAATAATGTCCAATTCTACAAAGAGCGGAAAACCCTTTCTCGGATTTTTTTGTATCCTTCAGACAAACCTTGTGCAAAATACATCTAAATATAACCTAGATTCTTCCTTCAAGAGTCAAAATTTTTGGCAAGTCGGCAGTCTCGCGTGCTCAAAGCATGCGTTGCCTCGATAACGGTGCGCTGCATAACAAATGCTGAATGCTGTTATTTCTTTTCGCCGTTCGTATTGTAAAAGAGAAATCCCTCTTCTGATTTTTTTCGATTAGAGAAATCAGGTAATAATCTACGTTTTTTTTTTCTGAAAGTGAAGTGGCGATAAGCAAAGTTTCAAAAAGCGGAGGCCTGTATAGAAAAATACTTATCTTAAGAATAGAAGCTTAAGATGTTTCATTTTTATTCAATATATTAACAACATAACTCTGTATTTTAATACTTTTTGATTTCTAATTTCATTTCCTATTGCAAAATTCGCAATTTTGTTACGTTTTATGAGTTTGTATAGAATAAGTATAAATTTCCTTAATGCTCGTATCTCGATTTCTTACGTGACTGTTGCGATATATTTATATTTATATCTATGTAAGTTTAAAAACCCATTTGAATATCACATTAATGGATACTCAATTTAGAAAAATCTCATTCCTTTAGATATTTAACTTGCTCAAACAATTTCGAGTTGAGTACTAAGTGCAAGATATAAATATCACTTTCCTATTTACACGAAAAATAAAAATTCCATGCTTGAAATATATTTAATTCCCAGAATTCCTTTTAAATGTATTTCTCAACAATTGTCCAACACATTTTGATACAGCTTCTATAAAGATTACAAAAAGCCTATTTAATATACTTCTGGTTCGTGTGAATAATTAATATAAAGATTTACATATTTCCTCTTTTGAGAAATTCGAAGGTTGTACTTTTGTTGTCAAGTTATACCCCCTTTAATCCCCTTCCTGTATACTTCTATTAATCTATGTATATAAAACAGTTCCGTAACTGACTGACTGACATATAACGCACAGACCAAACCGCTGAACCTAAAGGACTGAAATTCGGCATGGCGATTCTTCTTATAGTTTAGGGGGGGGGGGGGGCACTAAGAGAGATTTTTGAAAAATTGTTCTTAGATTTTTGAAAATTAAATTTTTAAGATGTTTTTGTAATATTCTTTAAAGTTTGCATTTAAAATAATAATCTGAGAGTTATAAAATTTATATCACGAGAAAGAAGATAAAAATTCCTTTAAAATGAAATCTTTTTCAAATCTTTACCTCCATTTTCTGATTTTGGTGAATTTTTAAAGATTAATTTTTAGAATTCAATTTATTAAATGCTGATTACGTGGTTTCTTTTCTTTTTGTGATACTTTAAAGCAATTTTGCGTCACGTGCATAAAAACGAAATAAATTGACAAAAACATTCTTTTTTCTTTCTAATGCGGCAGACGATTGGACATTATCCCAAAAAATATTAAAATACAGTAAAAGAAAGATTCTTCAAACTGTACTATACTAACTGTACTAAATTCTTTAGTATGTTCTATAAGATTTAATGTGAATATTTTCTTTTACATTATTTTGTCTATAAAAATATACCCGTCACGATTTTTTTATAAATATAACTTTTTTTTGTGTCATTAATTGCATACATTGACCGTTGTACTTAATTTGAATGTACTCCGTAGCGATGCACGGATATTCAACTAGTATCTCTTATATTTTAGATTTCCTCTCAGAGGTCATATTAAGTTCATTAAGTTTTTATAAAATCCAGACAAATTTTAAACCAGTTATGATGCTACATGCTAAATATACGAAAATTATACAGCTAGATTAGTATGAATTCTCTAATAATCAATTTAAATGTAAGGTTTTTTTGGCCTTTTTCTCATGTATGTTATTTAATAGTTTTTCGAAATTTAGAAGGGATAAACTATTTACAGGAATTTTTTAGCGCCAAGAATTAACTTTTGGCTTGAACAACCAGCTTTACGTTTCAATCTTCAGTGGAAGCATGGAACTTAAATATAACTGGGCTTCTAAGATTCTAAGGAACTACAATTTAGTGCATTTAGAAGTTCCCTCGTAACAATTAAACAGAGAATTCGATATTTTAAATCTTGAAATAACGTGCTTTACAATTATTGCATTTTAATAATAATCGTAACAGTAAGACAGTTTGAATTATCCTGTAAAATTATTTTTTCCTTCTGAGTGTTGTTCATGCTGTCAAGCACAGAATGAGATGAAAAGACTTAAAAATAAAGAAAAAGCACTAGATATCAAACTCAAACTACGCAACACAATCCAAACACCGAAGTAAACAAATTCGCTATGGTGCATTGTGACGTCACATGTATCTGCGTAGGAAAAGTAGCGTTTTTGAGAAAGTAAATAGTGCGCGTTTAAAAATAAATTATGTTAACTTTTAGAGTTCTAAAACTAAAAAAAAAAACATGCTTTCGATCATATTTTTCTATTTTTTATATCATAAATGTAAAATAAAAAACGTGTAAATTCTTCATTAGTGAACCATATTAACCTAAATAGAAAACTAGCTAGTTTTTTCAATGATATCATTTTATATGCCTCCCAAATCATACATTTATGGAAAATTTCTAATTATTATTATTGATCATAATGTGATCCCCTTTTTCAGTTTATTATAAACTCTTCATACATTTCAATTGCACAAAATTTTTCTGCGTCTACACAAACATTAATTCTATGCTTAAATGTTTACATTGAAACATAGTATTATGGTAGCACGACATTTTTTTCTACTTTTAAGAGAAATGATAAATACAGAATTCCAAATTTATTGACTGGATCTAATGTTCTGCATAGCCACCAATATAAATGCTGTAAAATGTGTCACGGGAAGTTGAATCACGTGATTTTTAACGACTTAGATGAAGCTACGGTCTTAAACTCTTTGGTCCTGAGATGAGCTTATTGTTGAAAGAATCTAGGTAAAAAATCATTATATAGGTACATTCATTAAAAAGATAAAAAAGTTGTTCTAAAGCGTGTGTGTTTCAGAAACTGGCAATTTTTTTTCTAAACGTAATACATCAAATTATAAATTTTTAAATTCAGTTTTAAACTTAAAAGAAAATTAAATATTTTCTCTTGCCAAATTTCCATTTCATACACAAAAGGAAATATTTATCTTTATGAAATAAAATCAAAGCATTTAATATATATATATATATATATATATATATATATATATATATATATTAATTAATTAATTAATTAAATGTTTTGATTTTATTAAACGCACACATATATATATGTGCGTGTGTGTGTAAGTAATTATTATATTTTAAACTAAATATCCTTTTAACTCAAGTGAAAAATTTAGTTTCTTCTACACTCTTTTAAGGAAGAATTATTTCTCACTGAGAATGTTTTGAAGTATCGATTTTGAGAAAGTATTATATTTCGCAATTTGAGTGAAAATGGGTTGTATATTACTTTAACTAGTAAAATCTTCTTTATTATTTTTTTTAACGAATGCATGGTATAAAAAGAGGCAAGTAGATTCTTTGTTAGTATTGATTTTCAATTTTCATCTGCGGTATAACAATTTGATGCTACTGGCTAAACATTGGGATAAACTACAGTAATTTTAACTGGGATTTGGTATGCCTCTATTTACAGTATATAATGCAAAAGAGGGGGAATCTTTATTTCCGTTTTCAGAATATGATTATTTGTAAACTTTTTAATATATAACGTTTAACAGTAAGGGGTAGAGAAAGTTTCGGATAGATTACCGTTCATTTGAGCTTAATTGAGTACACCCCTACTTACATACCAGCTCCAATTTTCAGCTGAACATGATCTCATGTTATTTTCTTTCAGTTCTGTCTCCCTTTCTTGGGAAAATTATTTCCTCCCTAACTACACGCTCTCAGAAAGCTGTCAATAAGTGGGGTTCGTTCATAATTGCCACAGCAGGGGACGCCACCAACGCAAGAAGTCGGTGTTGAGTTAAATAAAGGAGAAGTGATGTAAGTCTGTCACAATTCCTAAAAACACCCAAAGGGAAGATCGTAGTAAACAGTTTCCTTCAGACTCGTTCTGAAGCTCTGAAATGTAGAGACAAGTTTACAAAATATTTAATTGTTTTTGTTGAATGGTACAGGCATTTTCTCAAACCATCAAGATGCTTTCCCACATAATGGCAATTCCTTTCAGAAATACACTATGCAAATTTCAGCAGCAATGAGTTATCAAAAGGACTTACTTTGTTCCCTAATGTAAAAACTGTTACAAAGTTACTAATTTTTAGGCCTAGTGTTTGGATCAACCTTGGATAATCAGACAATATTTTATTTGAAAACTTTTATTATAATTCCAAACCAGACCTTGCCTATTTACAATCTAAGCAGCAGCGTACATTTTTTATAAACACATTTTATTGCCAAAGATGTACTCGGACGCTAAATATTCATGAATGATGTCTTTCTTGAACTTCAGAATTCAAGATAAAAAGCCAGTAATTTTCTGAGAAGTTGCAATGCATATTTTGGCCATATAGCATAGGGAAATGAATTTAGATTTTCAATCTATGATTGTCGTTTGATACCATATGAATAATATTTCAGTACATGACAAGCCTTATAAAAGGTAGATAATATCATCAAAAGCATTCATCCAAGAACCAAATCCTGAAGATGAACATCTTGATCAACCCTTATAAGCTTTTACTGCATAGAAGATTTTCCGAATAAATGAATAAGGAGAGGAATGATGATGCCATAGGTACACAAAGCCGGTATTTTCAAAGAAGTGCATACTTCCGAAATTTTTGCAATCGATGTATAAAATTGGATATTGAATTGTAAATAGTTGATAGCTGAAATTTTTATCACGGGAATTCTTATAACGGTTCAGATATATAATTCTATTTAACTAAACTATAAAGAGAATCATTTTGTAGTAAGATGTTGGTTGGTTTGAAACATTACTGCCATCTTTTGCAACATGAGTGTTAAACTGATTGGGACTTAAATCTTAAGTTAAATTACGAACTGTTTCAAGCTGTTCAAACGGCTCTTGCCTATTGCAGGATTCAAAAGATTAACTCTCTAGGTACCGTATTTACTCGTGTATAAGCCGCGTACGTGTATAAGCCGCACCTGAAAATTTGAGACAGTATTTGGGGAATTTTATTTTCTGCATTCCGTTGTAGACTTAAAGTAGCATCGTTCTGCAAAATGTAGCAATGTCGTACATTCCTCAGAGTTCAGTGCTTGCCTAACAATATCAGGTACAGCCTTAGCTGATGGTCGGGAAACTACAGTGTAAAAAAGATGGTTATATATATATATATATATATATATATATATATATATATATATACTAGTACACTTAGGAATTATTTCGCACGAAGACAAACTCTTGGGAACCCAAGAGTTTTATTAATTGTCCTAAGGTATAACATATACAAACAATATTTACTATACATTGAATTTCCATGAGAATGATACGATGCAATAGGTTGTAAGGTGGATACTAATGTTTTATGGTAGTAAAGTGTTCTAAACTAAAGGGTGTTTACTGCATTTAATTTTAAAATTCCGTGTATAAGCCTCACCCCAGTTTTACCGACCTATCTTATGGAATAAAAGTGCGGCCTATAAACGCGTAAATACGGTATCCCGCCAGTGTCCAGACTATTTTTCCATAAGAATTAAAAATTAAATTTACTTTTGCTGTACTAAAATTTCGTAGCAAACGATACAAACGAAAGATAAAATTTTGATAGCAAAATATACACTAGATTTAAGATTGCATGACACTGGAAATATAAACTTAGAGTAAATTAGTCTCTGAAATATAATAACATATTTTGTATACTTAGAGGCCCTTAATTATATATGCATAATCTTACTATTACTTACTTAACTTTTAAATTCTAAAGAGTTAACTACATTCCCAGTTATTAAATGTTTAAAAAACATAAAAGCTTTTTATTATAAGGTGAAAACAAATTTAAAATAATTGAGAGAAACAAAATAAAATGTATTTAGAAATGTACAAGTAAAATATTACTTCCCCAATGTCGTCATGTATGAGGTAATTTACATTTTTATTCTTCTACAAAGATAGAGATATTCAGTTATATTTGTGAAATTTGGAATTCCAAAAATGAAAGTTACCTCATATTACCGAGATAATGCAGTCAGTATAATTACAAGTTCGAGGCTAGAAGATCACGGTGGAAATCCTAGTCACTTAAAGATCAGTTCTCGTTAAAAAATCAAATAAAGAATTATTACTGTTATCGTTGGTAGCAAGATCAGTTCAACTATAAAATAACAATAATTGCCGTATTTATATTTCAATGTAAATACAACTTCATAATTATCAGGATTTATTTGTGTCTAAGCATATCACTGCTTTATATGATCCCGAGGGAAATAAATGCTTTGATTTTTTTTTGGCGTAAAGTGTTGTTTACAGGGAATGTCATTATTGTTTATGCTTATGAGAAACATGTATGTTGGCATAAAACGTTATTTGCAGCTTTATAAGGGAATGTAAATTTGAGCACTTAGCGGAGTAGACAGATTCACCAACAGTTTGGAGAAATATTGTGATTGTATAAATTATTCGAATTAGTGTATATAAAAATATAAAATTTATGCTATTAAAGCCTTGATAAAGTTTTGCTAAATGAGAATTATTTGTTGCACTTTCTTAGAAACTGTTGGTCAATACGATATGTACAAGATTAGAAGTTAAGAAAAGTCAGTTGTTTTTTTAAATACGGATAGGAATTTTTTAAAAATTTTTTGACATGAAAAATTTAATAAATTCATAGGTTGAATCAGTTTCATAGGGATAATTTTAAATCTCACTGTAACCACAATTTAAATAATGCATATATCTACACAATCTCTAAAGGGAGAATAAGATAAGCGAGGTTTGTTAGAATAGAATTAAACCAGGGATTATACCAATAATATAAACAAAAAAAATTCAGGTTGTCTCTTCTAACGAAACTACAACGGGTTATTAACGTAGGATTACTTATTGTTGCTTACCTCTTTTGTATGTATATATGTGTTATGTATATATATATATCTAAATATATATACGTAGGTATATATATATATATATATATATATATATATATATATATATATATATATATAGGTATGTCAAAATTTTGATGCATTTTGGTGCTTTTCTGTTTAACTGTTTGCTATTTGTCCAAGCGATACAGACTGGGTTTGGCGCGCTGCCAAAATTATAACTCGCGAGCTACGGACGGTTTTAGCGTCTGAAATTTTTCTTTCCAGCGGACCGTTATGGAGGAACGTAATCCTACGTTAAAATTCAAAACTTAATAGAAAATCATGGTTAGTTTGAGATTACTAAGACCATTTTTAAAAAATTTGAACTTGAGTTTTTACAGCTTTTAAATTACAATTTTTTGTAAAACGTAGTTCATATTATGCTTCCAGTTTAATATTGCATTGAAAATTCTTCAAATCTCAAACTTATGAAGTAACCAGTTCTGTTTACTGATATTGCATATTCAGATTTGAATATAAAATATGCGACTCTCTTGTATAGTCTATTCGCAGCTTCTGAACTGCTTTCTCATTTTAAACATTCGTGTCGGGTATCACAACTACGTGAAGTACCTAATAACATCATGTGAAACTGCAGTGAGATAGCTAGCTATATATTTCAGAGGATTTTATTCCTTGCATAAATCAGTCATGCATTTCTCAGCATTCTGAAACACAGATGGAACATAAACTTTACAGACTTTTGCATATTGAACGGTGACATAGGTCACTATTCCTTTTACTGAAGGAAATTGCAAAGTGTCTGCTTAGAAATCCTTTGTCTCAGTTTTAATTCCTATCGTGGTTGGGGGGATAGTTCCCTATCCTTGAACACCGGAAGAGAAAAAATTGTATTTTAATTATAATATCAACACCCCAATTTATTTCCCTATTATATATTGAATTATTTACTTAGCGTTTAGAAATTCCGCCGTAGTGGCTGCAACTTAAGAAATGAGGGCGGATTTTTTTTCGAGAATTTTCGTGACTTTTTAATGAGTTTTTTTAAGACACTGTGGGGTTCACAAAATGAAGCTTTTATTCATATTATTTTGGAGTAATTACTGGGAGATGAAAGAATGAGAGTGGAACTTCTGGTATTAATACCGTTTTCTTTAATACCACTGAAGATTGCTAATTGTTGGATAGAAAATGTTTGTTTTTTAAGTATCTATTTATTAGGTTTTTTTTTTCAAGGTGATGGAGCACCATGAACTCTGTAATTATCTTTCAAACTGAAATAAAAGGTGGAAATTTTTTTTTCAGGCTCACCCATTTTAAAGAAATTTTATATACCATTTACTATTGAACAGACTTTTATTTGCACGAAACATATGAAAAAGTTTTGCTTCATTAGTAGATTCTTTGATCATCCCAGAAGCACGATATGCTTTTCCTGCCTAATTTAGTGTATTTTAGAAAAACAACGCAAGGGGAGGGGAAGGAATATTCTCTATAACTTTGATGCTTCTGTGGAAGTGGTAGATGTTTCGGAGTTTTGTACCCCTCGTAATACCGTGAAACCCACGTAAAGAACATCACGTAGATAATAACAAGCCTCTTCCACGACACATAAAAAAGTTCTTCCTGCGGAATCATGTTTGCACATATATATATATATATATATATATATATATATATATATATATATATATATATATATATATATATATATATATATATATATATATATATATATACATACATATATATATATACATATATATATAAATACATATATATATATACATATATATACATATATATATACATATATATACATATATATATATACATATATATATATATATATATATATATATATATATATATACATACATATATATATATACATATATATACATATATATATATACATATATATATATATATATACATATATATATACATATATATATATATATATATATATATATATATATATATATATATATATATATATATATATATACATACATATATATATATATATACATATATATACATATATATATACATATATATATATATATATATATATATACATATATATATATATATATATATATATATATATATATATATATATATATATATATATATATATATATATATATATATATATATATATATATATATATATATATATATATATATATATATCGTAAAATCTTGAGCATAATACGCCCTTTTTCTCCCATTTTTAACCGCAAACATGAGGGTGCGTATTTTACTCGTGTACAAAAAATGTAGTTTTAAACATTGAATAAACGACAAACGATAGATGAGCTGTATTCTGGTGAAAGTGATTAAGACTGATAATATGACAGTATTGTTTGTCTTGAATTAAAAATTTAAGTTTTTTTTTGCTACCGAACTTGACGTTTTCGTTTGTGTTTATTAGAAATTTTATTTATGTTATTAATTATTTGTGCAATTTTTAAATAAAATAATGAAAAGTTAAGGGTGCGCATTATAGTCGAATTTTAATTTTTTCCAAAAATTTCGATCAAAATTAAGCTTGCGTATTATACACGCATGCGTATTATAGGCAAGATTTTACAGTATTTCGAATCCCTGTTTGCGAACACCCTCCAATATTGATTCAGACACTATTTTTTTAGTTCATAACAAAATAAAACTTCATAAGGGCAAATTTTTAGCATTCAGCTTTTTAAACGAATTTCGCCCATACAAAAAGACAAAAAATGTAATCGCAACTTCGCCAACGAAAAATAGGCAGTGTATTTATGATAAAACCATTGACAAAAAGCTTATCAGCACCACTGTTACAGTCGCGTTTGGTCTCGTACAGTGGCGGGAGTTAAAGAGAATAGTAATTGTAAAATACGTTTTTGAAAGTAAAACAGCTGATAAGATTATGCACATTATGTCATTGGGAACGAAATCACCGAAAGATTTCTGACCGAGTGATAATCTATTTAAAACAGTTCCGTAACTGACTGACTGATTGACATACAACGCACAGACCAAACCGCTGGACCTAAAGGGCTGAAATTCAGCATGGCGATTCTTCTTATAGTGTAGGGGTGCACTAAGAGAGATTTTTGAAAAATTCTTCTTAGATTTTTTTAAATTAAATTTTTAAGCGATTTTTGTAACGTTCATTAAAGTTTGCATTTAAAACAATAATTTGAGGGTTATAAAATTTACATCAAGAGAAAAATCACAAAAATTCCTTTAAAATGAAATCTTTTTCGAATCTTTACTTCCATTTTCTGATTTTTGGTGAATTTTCAAATATTAATTTTTAGAATTTAATTTATTCAATCCTGATCACGTGGTTTCTTTTCTTTTTGTGATACTTTAAATTCATTTTGCGTCACGCGCATAACAATGAAATAAATTGACAAAGAAATATTAAAATACGGTAAAAGATAAAATTTAACCCCTAGACTAATTGAGATGGAAGTTTTTTAAGAATTTAATTCAAATTAGTATGTTTTATGGATATTAAATATACAAATTAATTCCATACATTGACCGTTGTATTTAATTTGAATATTTTCTTCTACATTATTTTGTCTATAAAAATATCCGTTATGATTTTTTATAAATAATTATTTTCGGCATTAATTTAATACATTGACCGTTGTATTTAATTTGAATGTATTTCGTAGCGTAGCACGGGTATTCAGCTAGTCTAGGATATTTTTTGAGAGATTTATAGCTTATTTAATACTGTGTATCCAATAACCATGTACCTCGATTACTGCGTACATCTTTGTTCTATATAAATATTACATAAATATATGTAGCTTAAAGATCAATAATTGAAAAAAATCATGTATATCATTAGACGTGTTATTCTAAGACCCCCTTTCACGTCGAATTATTTTCGCCCCACGGCTGTATATAAATGGAAACATTTACAGAATCACGAAGAGCTTTTCGTGCCCGCAGATGTAATGAGGCCTCATTCCTGGTAATCGGGGTGATTACTAAGGAGTTCGCACAAATTCGAGAATAGGATTTGGGACCAAGGCTCCGATTTCCCCAGTCAAATTCTGTTACCACTTTACAGTAACTGGACTCTTTTCCATCTTTGTCCAGAAATCAACTGCAGTACCGTGGAATATTGATCAGTTTTATTCACATGCCAGAAGTTCACCAGAGGTTCTCTTATTTTAAAAATACATTGATGCATTAAGAGCCGCTAAAGTGCTTTTTAAAAATTATTTAACGCTTTTTTTTTGTTTTATAATTATTCGCGAATTCAGCAAAAAAAGACACTCAATTATTGCTGACCGTATTTGATCAGACCTAGTATGTATATGTTTTGTTTACGTTCAATGCGAGGAGGATGAGTTATTGTACGGTATGCACTTGTCAACGAATTATCGGAAATGGATAAACGTCTTAATGAGAATGATTGAAAGATCATTTCTTAAAGTCAAGAGTATTTATTTCTATGCAACAAAATTATTTTTTTAAAAAACTCCTTTCTCTATACTATTTTTATTTCAGAATGTATGTAATTTCAGGATTTGGAAGAGGGGGGGAGGTAAGGTAGTACGCTTTTGATTCCCCTAAATAAGATAATTCAAAGTTGTAAATTTAATAATAAACACTATGCGAGATTTCAGCATTTTCCGTTTCATTATCAGCCTAACATTATTTGCTGTATATTCGGAAAAGTGCTACTCAGCATTGTATACCTTAGCATTAGGTTTTATTGACAAAAATTAGTCTCACCATTTGGATCCTAGACGTTAACGTGGATTGAGAAACAGCTTTTCCAGTATGTATTCATAATACAGTCGAATCCGGCTAATTTGACCACCGGTTAATCGGACCAGATGCTTATTCGGACCGAATCCTAAAGAACCGAAACAAATCCTATTGCATAAGCCTAATATTATGCATGTTCGTGTAGTCGGACCAGCCAGGACCAAAATGATCGCGTCCCGATGTGGTCCGATTATCCGGAATCGACTGTATCAGATGATATATATAAAATGAAATTTTTTTTTTAGTTTAACCTTAAAATCACTTTTTCGTCTACCTGTTTATTTGTATAATGGCCCATTCATTTATTTCCCATGACCATTCTCCGCATGTGCTGGCAAATCTATATGATTTAGAGCATGGCCTATCCAGGATTTTGTCGACAAAGTATTCCTCTCCCCACAAAAATCCTCTTCTTCAGTTTTTATATACTAACCTCACGTATAGAAAAAACATTACGCCATTTATTGAAAGATATCGCCAAATTGTCCTTGAGCCTCCTATTCACAGACGAAATACAGCCTTAAAAAGAATTTAATCTTCCTCCCTGACCACCTTTTGTTAGACACTTGGTTGGACTAGAAGAATTTGCCCAGCAACTTGAAGTTAGAAAATTTTTTTTCCTTATACAAAATTCATATTCAGTTGAAATCTTGAAGAGCTATAAAACATGTTAAGGGATCACGGGAAGTTTTTCAGTTTTGTTACTGTTTAGTTCAAGTCAGTAATAAAATGATTTTTAATTAAATTAAGCTTTTATCTCTCTTTGATTTTATATAATTTATTGCAACATTTATATTTGACGTTATAGCAGGGTTACATAGGAATTCCGGGTTACTTTATATGCTTTTATATTTTAACTTTTATGTAAGTAGTTGATTTTGTATTGTCGAATATAAGGGAAAATATATTTTAATAATGTTTTATTAAAAACAAAGCCAAAGAAAAATCCCTTGGTACTAAAAGAGTATCGGGTTTGAAATGATTTTCAGGAGAATATAACATACTAAAAAACGTCCGGGTTACTTTATATGCTTTATATTTTAACTCTTATGTAAGTAGGTGATTTTGTATTGTCGAATATAAGGGAAAATATTTTTTAATAATGTTTTATTAAAAACAAAGCCAAAGAAAAATCCCTTGGTACTAAAAGAGTATCGGGTTTGAAATAATTTTCAGGAGAATATAACATACTAAAAAACACGTCTGGGTTACTTTATATGCTTTATATTTTAACTCTTATGTAAGTAGGGGATTTTGTATTGTCGAATATAAGGGAAAATATATTTTAATAATGTTTTATTAAAAACAAAGCCAAAGAGAAATTCCTTGGTACTAAAAGTGTATCGGGTTTAAACTAATTTTTGGGAGAATATAACATACTAAAAACGTTTAGAAGCAAAAGGAATACTATAGTCAATAGATGCAACCCTAATTAAAGCAAGGGCTTATAAACAGATTGAAATGATTATGATATTTATTTTCATGTTACCTAAAGGACATATCTTCGTTTATAACGCACAAAATTAAGAAATATTTTTTTCAATAATTATACTACTTCCGCAGAATTACATTCGAAATTATATCTCTTTTCTTGGAGCAACAAAATTTCAATAATTTATAGATCTGATTTTGAAGACAACCCATTTCGTGCGGAAATATCGAACGCTTCTTATTGCTTTCAAAGGACTGAAAAAAAAATCGCGTTTTAAACGTTTAGAGGGAACTCATTTAAGCAAACTGAAACGAAATTTATTTCCAAAATCTGATTTTCAAAATGCGTTTTGAATATCTGTAACTTTACAGATCAAACACTATGTATTCCTTTTAGAAAGGGAAAAGTAATTGAAACAATAAAAGATGAACGGAGAAAATAGAATGAAGTAATGAAATCGCTGTAGAACTTGAAAATCACGAAATTGCTTTCTGAAATAGAATACTTTTTTTAAACTTATTTTTAGATTAAGAAAGAAGAAATAAATTTACACTGTATTTATTCATTCATATATTTTTTTACTACAATGTACTCTACTATTTTATTTCTCTATATTGTGAACGTTAAGTTTCATAACCTATACATTGATGTCATCTTTATAGGCAGGAACATTATTGCAGCATTAAAGAAAACAGAATAGGGCTTTAATAATATTTTACATTTTAGCGCATTGTCTAGCCAAAATGGTAGAAAAAAACTCGCATGTAAAATATATAATTATTAAAATAAACTCGCATGTAAAATATATAATTATAAAAAAACTCGCATGTAAAATATATAATTCTGTAAAGACGTTTTCGTTTATATGTGACTACAATTGTAACTTTGGCAAGTTAATGGTAACCGTGAGGAAGAGTTTGATTTGGTGTAGCGCAGTTGTTGATGTTAGTCGAGTCAGGGACTCATGTGGTCGATGTGTTCTTTTATTTAGATTGATGTACTGGGTACCTGAAATTCCTGAACTATTTTGCTACAATTTAATATTTAAAACAGACAAATGGTGTTGTGATTTTGTGAAGACAACAATTCCAACAGTACAACCATGCCATATGCGGGATTTGAACCACGGCCCCAGCGTGGCAGACTGGTGCCTTAACCTTTTTGCAACTGGATGGCTATTAGAGAAATTTATATTAATATTCTGATCGCATTACTTTTTCATTTGCTAGAAAATGATGGAATATAACACTTTTCAAAAAATACCTGTAGATTTCCCAAGAAATGGAGTTTTATCTTGAGCAATAAAAATAGTCTAAAATGAAATAGAATTCTGGATAAGTATTACATTAATATTTTTAGTTTCTAACCAGTTTAACCAATTTCTTTGAATTCTTAATTTATTTAATTTATTTTTAAGTTGGCTTTGCTGAGTGTACCTGCAACTTTAGATAAAAACAGCAGATTTTCTGGTACCAATATGCACGAGACAAGCTTTTTCAAAGATGTTACCATGAAGCTGGGATTTGGAGACTGGAGGTTAACTAGTTTACTAAGTTAGTACAGATTTAGAAATCAGAACTTTATGAAGTCTGGAGAAATGATCTTCTTATAGGCACAAGGTCTAGCTACGAATTTTAAGTGTATTATAATTCATTCGTTGTAAATTAGTTTCAAATTCCTCTAGAGAATATAAAATTGTCTTTATTTTTTAATTAAGCCTAAAGATTTTGTCTTACCAGTTTTTGATAATTTGATAGGCAACCAGATTTTGATAGGCATAGATTTTGATCCAAATTTGATAGGCAACCAGAACTATTTTGATAGAAATCAGGTCAAGAAATTTTATATGCTACACTTATCTACATCAGTGTTTATGTTTAGGCCGTCCATACAGACCTTTATTGAAAAATTAAGAATAAATAAAATGAAATGATTTTAATAATAAACTTGAAAAATTGTGACATAAAATATGCTCGTGGCACATATTTTTATTTAAAGATACTACTGAATTTTTGAAGAGTCAAAAGCAAAATGTTTTGTTATAAATGCAGTGTTGCTCTGACTTCGTGGCAATTTTTTTGGTCATTTTAAGCATTTTCAGGCATGAGGAAACTGCTGACCAATTTTACGCCGAACGTTGGTAACCAAATCAGGAATGGCTATGTTTGTTGCTGGGCTCTTTTAATTTTAAAATGATGTTAACAATAGATCAGAATGTGTAAGTAAACTGTTGAATGCTGGTGTGAGGTAATGCTTTTTTACTAAAGGAAATTCGATTATTAATTTCTGTTGAAGAATTTGAAATCTTTTTATATTATATAAACTGCTGATTCCTAGAGAAAAGTAAAGATATAATTATAATTTGGTTGTTAATATCCATCTAAATTGAAAAAATAAAAATAAAATAAAAATAGATAATTATTCATCATCAAGCTAATACTTCCTAGTCATAATCCGTGTATCTGCATAATGCATCGACATAATTAAGTTCCCATAGAAGACCTCCAACTGTTATGTGGAGAATGTAGGTATAACTGTAATACATCAAATCTCAGAAAAAATAGATACCGCAAGGTTTAAATTAAATTTTCATTCCCTTCCTCCAGTCTTGTCTCATGCGTTTATAGGGTTAAATTAGAGCAGGTATTCAAGTATTTGCTATCAGAGATATTCATTGATATTTGGACTCTGAAAGAGGGCTCTAATCCTTTACGAATTTTCTCTTAGGCCCCTTCTAAAACGGTGCACCGCACGAGGTTTGAGTTACCTGATTAGAGGTTTTTTCATTTCGCAGCTAGATGGAGCAAGTTATTGGGTGCATGCATTCGCACTTATCTACATACATATATGCGAATAAATTCGTTCCATTCATTAATACCCACTTTGTGAATAGTATTTGAATGCTGGCCTCTAAAGATAACTCGATTGTAAAGCTTAAACAGTTTTGTATAACCTTAAAAAAACTTGCATTAATAAAATGCAGGTTCTTAAAATTCCGATATCTCATTCTTACTTTCTAACAACGATTTCATCAATCAGTTTAAATGTCCTATCCCGACACTTGACGTTCCCGCATAGTTATAAATTGGTGGCAACTGCAGAACACCGTCTTCAGTTACACCCAGTGAAAAAAAAGCCCGGCAGCCCTAAAACACAGCAATTTTGCTGAGGGTAAACTCACCATCCTAGTTCTCCGATGGGTGACGGTTATTTGGCCTCCATTTTTGTGCTTTTTAGAGGGAACTTCCGGCTAGGAAACTCTAGAAATCCGAAATTCGAGATCTTGGTGAGAAATTCCCCCCAGTGGTTTCATCCCCCTTTCATTTCCTACGAAGGCAAGAAATGAAGTCGAATAAAGTACGGGGGTGGAATTCCGTTTAACCTTCGGAACACCCCCTCAGTTAAAAGGGATGGGGTTTCGGGAAACGGAGCGGAACAGACCGGAAAGCCGTTCCACGAGAGAGATAACAGCAGAATGTGCAACGACGTGTTTTGTTCTCAAAGGGTTCGGCAGAGAATCGAATGTGTTTCCCCGAGAATCTTTCCCATTGCGGTCGATGGCATTTGTGTTAAATAACTAATGGTATCGTTAACGAGAATTCCCCAGATCTTTTGAGCCGTATGAGAGCTCTAATGGGCAGAGGGATTTCGCCAAAATGTTTAGAGAGGTGTTAAGATGTAAAACCATGATCAGGTAAACCTCATCCAGCAGTTGAGAAAACTAGGAGATTAAAACTGGCCTTGACAGATGGTCAATACTAACTCGTCAAATCTGAAATTTTATCATTTTTTTAGCTCTTCTAATTCTCAATTTGAACGATTTGCGCAAAGATGTTTCTTGCGTACATGCGATACTTTTAAATAGGAAATATAACACAATACACCCATACCTCGCTTTACGGCCTACATACGTTCCGGAAAAGTTGGTCGTAAAGTGAAAAGCCGTATAACGAATCAATTATTTTGATACAAGGCCATATAAATTTAATTAGATCTGTTCCAATTTTTTATAAATAATATAGCTTTTAGTTCATAAAGCATTTTATTATTTTTATATCCTATAAAAATGCTTATAGAAAAATAAAAGTACAAAACAATGTAATAATAAACAGAAATTAAAAAAATAAACAAAAGACAAAAGAAATCATATGCACATGTATACATATAATATGAAACATAAAATAAAATGCTTAAAAACTGTTTTAATGTGATGATGAATATTAACACGAAGCATCACTAAGCTATAATATGCTGACATCATCACATTCCGCTGTTGTGGACGTATAACGAAACATGTGGGCCGTAAATCGAAAAAGTGCCGTAATTAAAAAAGGCCGTTATAGCGAAATGCCGTATAAAGAGCGGCCATATAGCGAGGTATAGGTGTGTAGCATTTTCTATGTTAATAATAATTAATCAAAATTCATTAAAGTCTTTATTACAGCTCAATTTTGGGTTTGAACGTAGTATTTTAATTGTGCTTTTTATTGTATATCATTGCTACGGATGTGCATCCATTACGCTCACTGTATTGCAAAAAAAAGAAAAATCTTTATAATCAAGTAATTTCAAGTGATATCTCTGAATTTATCGCTTTTTGTATAAGAAAAAATTTGGCTTTCTTTCACATTTTTAAGATATATATTTCTTGTCATTAACATTTGCACGCAAACGAAAGATGTCAAAAATAGTCTTGTCTTCTTTTAGTGCGGAAACAGGTGATAAAAAAATTTCTTTTTACTGTATCATAAACTCTTTGTCCCGAATCTTGACGAAGAATGACTTAAAATCTGATTCCTTTTATTAAAGAAACGGATTACGAGAATAATGAACGTTGCACTATGCAATATATCATGTGTTGTTTGATAGAGGAACTTATTCAGGACACGCTCACATCTTGACAGTTAACAGCCGCGGTTCTTGGGAAGAATGCAGATACGCTGTTGAAAACGAAATGATACTTCGGTTATATTTGCTATTTGACGGGCATATTGACCACTGAATAATGCATTTGAATACAGCCAAAAGTGAAATGGATCCCTGCATATCGTAGCATTAATCTCGTAACTTTCAGGAATGGATTTTTAGTGTCTTTTAAAAATATAACTTTTCGTGAAATCAACAAAATACAGATTAGCTAAGAGTTTTAAGGGGACAGTGGACCTTCCAACCTAACTTTTTTTGTTTTGAATGGATTTGCTTGAAATTTTAATGTGTGGTTAGTACCATAGATATGTAAAAGTGGTTAAAATTTAAAGATGAAATATTAATAATTTAGGAATTAAGAATTATTAATTATATAAAAAAATGGCCTAATTAAAAATGTTCCATGCGCATTTCTTTTGCATATGATATGGTAATTTTTATTTACAGGATACCTTATAGAACTAACAATGAAACTTATTGCTTATTTTAAGCATTCATTAAAAATATAAAGAGAAAAAAATAATAGTGAAAATACCCTTTTTATGACGCAAAATACCTATAAATCATTTTTTTAAGTACAAAATTTAGAAGTTCTGAGCTACGAAGCATAATTATTTTCAGTAAGATTTATTTGATATACAGTTAAGTATATAAAACTTAAATTTCAAAGCAATACGATAATTAGAAATGCGCCTGGAGCAGTTTGAATATTCGTATGACATGAAAATTTTTATTTTGAGAAAAGCACATTTAAAGTTACTGCTATTAGTAACCACATAATATCTAAATTAAATACAAATGCCTATAATGAGGAAAGTAATCACAGAAATTAAAAATTCTTTTTGCAACACATTCCTACTAGTCCGAAGTTTCACAATTCAATAAAATAAAAAAATTGAATTTTGGGACAAATTTCACAATTTTGAAAGTCCACTGCCCCCTTGAGTATTAAATTTCAGTCTAAGGATGTGAAATTTAAATTTCTTGAAATCAAATAGATATTTTTCCCTTGTTCTTTTATAGTTGAAAGCTTTAAACGTATAGCAACAAATCACTGTTTCTTTTTAAATCATGTTCTTAACCAGTGTCATGGAAATGACCATCTGATACGTCCGATAAACTATTACTCAGGAAGAGAGAAATCACACCTAAGCTGAATCATGGCTACTGTGGTTAGATACGGTTAGTCATTAGAAAATGATTAAAGGGTTTAAAAATTTCACCCTGGAATTTTATTTTGTATCAAAGTTTACGTATATACATGTGCAAATAAAAAACCAGTTTGAATTAATCTGTGTTTCAGATTCTATATTAATTGAACACGAAAAAAAATTTGTATTCCACTTGACAGTCAGAATCAATGAGAATTTTCAGGAGAAACTTCCTTTAAATATAGAAAATAAAAATGTGAAATAACTGACTGTCCTTTCAGAGTAATATAAAGTTCCCCATAAAAAGGTTATTTAACAAATTATTTGAACTGCAAATTTTTGCTATGAGATTTTGTTATGAGATACTGTGCGAATTAAATTGCAGAGATGTATATTTGTTTTAATAAAAATCTCAGAAAGATCTTCACTGTAAATAGGGTATGTTAAAAAGATTAATCGAATTGCAATTTTTTAAACCAGTAGAATATCCAGCCTAGGAATAAAAAATTATCATAACTAATCTTGCAATAAATTTTATAAATCAGATCTTTTTTGGATGAGTGCATGTACTATATAGATGCATTTTCTACGTTAGAGATTTTGATTATTTCAGATATTTTTAAGTTTATATTTCTTTAGGTAAGAAAAACAGTCTACTTCATCTTGATAACTCTTGCTTTAAGAAGGTTTTGATAACTGAGTCTCTCAGCCATATAGTTGTTTATGTCTGAGTTTTCAAAGTGAGGTAATAAAATTTAGATTTAGATCTATTTTAAACACTTTCACATATATGCACTAAAATTTGCAGAGATAGATCCATTCTGGAAATTTAGTATAAAACATACATTTTCTCCACTAAAAACAAAATTTCTCTATGCGCATGAAACCACACATAATTTTTACCGTGAGCAATCAAGATTTTTTTTATACGAATTTCAAACCACTTGCGAATAAATATATATATCCAGTAACATCGCTGAAATATATTTCAGAGAAACAAATTTCTTTACTCGCATGCTATCTTGGCCAATAAAATCTGCATAAAAGAAAGAAAGCTTTTCCCTGCGTTCTCTTGTTAAAGAGAAGATATACATATTGTGGGTTAGAGATTTTTTTCCCTCTCCTTTCGAAACCATTTTATCACATTTTATCTAAAGGAATGGATTTTGTTTACGTGTTCTCGAAACGATTTTGAACAAATATTGTTTGTTTTTCAGCTGTAAAGATATCGGTTTAAAAGATGTTTTGAAACCATATGTAAATTCCATCTCGAGTCGATGTTTGCTTTTCCCGGAATAAATATCCTATGCAAAAGTATTTTATATTTAGGATATTTAGCAGTAGTCCGAGCCACGAAATATCATATGCGCTATTTTTGAATGAATGCTTTTAAAATTTTCGAACTGTTTGGTGGAAACATTTGCAAATTTGATTCAGAATAAAGAAATATCTAAAAGCGGTTTACAGCAGAGGTTGTATGTGAATTTAAACTCAGCTACTTATATATCCAAATGGTTATTTGCCAATGTGTACAAAGGATGAAGTTTGAATTTTTAAAAATTTTTAAAAAGGGAAAATGAACAGGAACTTCTCGTTATGAATTTAAATATATAACACCCCTTAGTTTTGAATTTTTCGAAAGCATCATGGTTGTAACTAGAAAATAATTTGATATACAGTGAAATCTCGATCGATCGATCGTTCTCCGAATCATCATTTTCCCGCATGTGTCGTTTATTTCACCCAGTCCATACGATCATATTGCTTTGTTATGTTCCCGCAGCTATCGTTTTCCCGCAAGTATAGTTCAGTTCAGTCGGTCCCTTGAAAAACGATAGTTCGAGATTCCACTGTATATCATTTTATATGAAAAGCCAACCTTATTGGGCTACTAAGATTTTAGGAAGACTATCGCCTTGTTTGTTGGTATAATGGTATGTTTACATGTTAGAAAAGCTGAAATTGATGGTCCAATTCCAGAGAGAGTGAATTCGTGTCAGGTAAGAGGAACGAAAGAGGAGCTGCTAAATCATTCATGTGTATAGTGGCATGTCGAGAATGAGGAATTCCATTATCTATAAATAACCATAGAAATAAATTGCCAGTTCTCAGCATATGATTTTGTTGCCAAATATTGTGACTGCTCAGGTTAGGTATTAAAACTTGACTGCTGCAGTAGTCATAAAATATTAACGTTAGGCATAATATTTTCATATGCAATATTAAAATTCACCTTCGAAAACCTTCAATAATGCCTTTCACTTCGAGTAACAGATCGTTATTATGTTGTAAGGCTATTTCTTTGTTTAAAATTCTGATTTCCTAAATTAAAATTATGATATTTAAAAAAATCAAAAACCAAAAGCTATTTTCTTCCTTTCGTGAGATTGATGTTTAATAAAATGAGAGCAACAATTTAAAATTATTAGTGGCAACCAATACATCCAAACAAAACCATAGAGAAACTCAGTAATGGAAACAGTAACGGGAGGGTAGTGAGACGCGAACTGGGAACTCCCACCCTTCTCACTGATATCTGGAATATGAACATGTCAAAACTTTCCCCCCTTTCCTTAAGTCGCTGAGCGTGAATTTCTCTTAAACCACCCCTTTCCTTCGTCGCCGCATCCTTCCTCCTCCACTTCTCCGATAACAATGCACACGAGGGGAAGATTGAGTGAGCAACAATGAGAACCGACTCTCATACGGACTGCATAAAAACAGGACACGCTCCCTAACGGGATTGGACGCTAGCTGCGTCTCGATCTTGCCCGAGCCGTCACCATCACTGAGACGTCACTTCTGCCCGAACGGGTCGCCGAAACTTGAAAGGGACTTTTGACGGGATGTTGAATCTGAGAACGAGATTTGCACTCTCTGTCTGCAATAGCAGGAAGAATATCAAGTATTTTGGTGCGAACAAATGCAAGAGAGACTTTGCCGCGGTGACTGAAAGAAACGACGTATTCTTTTTCGTTTCTGAGTTGAATAAAAATTTGCGTAGCTGTCGAGAAAGGGTATCCAGGCAGAAAATTCCAGAAGATTTTGAAAAAAAAAAAGTTTTTGTTAAAATTGTAGGATGTACCTTTGTTTGTTAATACCATATGAGGTATTTCACTAGCTTTTCACTAAAGAAACAGAAAACTACTGTAACTTAACATGTACTTTTCTTGAGCACAAGTTTTAACAGAAACTTGTTGAAAAAAGTTTTTTTTATGAAAAATTTTGTTCAAGTTTTCACGTGAACGCTAGAATTTGTGAACAATTATTAATGTCATTTACATGCAGCGAATTCAAAGTATCTATTTCGTGTATTAAAATAATACTTATTAATGAGGATTTTAGACAAGAACTCTTGTTACTGAAGGCTGAAGATATTTCTAACCCAACCACTTATACTGGTATATTAGTGTATTACGCCAATACATTCCACTAGAACACTCATAAAAGTGTCTCATTCTGAATAATCTTATTGAAAATTCTTATAGAAAAACCTGAAACTGTCTCGAGTGCAAGAGAATAAAACTACATTCCTGAACCATTCATGTAAATCATATTTATTTGTCATGCTCTAAATAGTGCTGAAACTTACATTTAAATCAATCAGCTTCCCCCTATTTTATTTGACTGTGTTTTAGAATAGATAGGTTTTAATAATGCAACTCATATTTATAACGTACTAAGTCTGTATGAGAGCGCATGTAATCTGGTGTAACTTCAGAGAAATTTGTAGTTGTCAAGTAAAATAGTTCTGTTAAACAACATAAACTTTGGAGTTTGAACAGAGCAAATCAGTTTTAACTAAATAACACAGACTGTTAACTAAGTCTGTATGAGAGCGCGCATAATATGGTGTAACTTCAGAGAAATTTGTAGTTGTCAAGTAACATAGTTCTGTTAAACAACATAAACTTTGGAGTTTGAACAGAGCAAATCAGTTTTAACTAAATAACACAGACTGTTTGTTCCAACAATGAACATTTCAAATTATTGATTTTAGGGCAGAATGAATTGCCAATAAATTTATTCGTTTCCATTAAAGTTCTCATTTAGTTTAAGAATTTAAGTATGCTATGTTCTTAATTGATGATGTTATCTCTCTCTCAATATTTGTGTATATAATAATTAGTAATTAATGATAACAATAAGCCTAAATTTCATTTAAACTCAACTGAGACATACAAGTGCACTCTAAGCAAAACTATGATTTTTTTTATACTATTAATAGATTAATGATAAAAAATATATTTTTTAACTTTATTAAAGAAGACTCTGTAATTAAAAAGTAAACAGTATCACTTTTAACGTAGGATTCTGTTCCTCCATAATGCTCCTCTGGAAAGCAAAATTTCAGATGTCCTGCATCGCGAGTTATAATTTTGTCAGCTCGCCAAACCCAGTCTGGCAAGCAGTGAACAGTTAAACAGAAAAGTACCAAAATGCGCCAAAATTTTGACTGACACACACACACACACACATATATATATAACACATACATACATATATACATACAAAAGAGGTAAGCAACGATAAGTAATCCTACGTTAATTACCCGCGGTAGTTTTGTTAGAAGAGACTACCCGAATTTTTTTTTTAATTATACACATGAGTAATTGCACTTATTGACCAGTTTCAGCATCTTTTAGAATCAAAGGTTGAGAAATTTTACAAAAAAGATGTATAATCCTGCAGAAAAATAGCTAAATATGTTCGCAAGCTTTTCCTTTATACTTGGGTAAAAAACTAATTGAACGAGTTTTGTGTGTGTTCAGTTAATAAAATCCATACCCTAGCTATAAAAAATATACTTTCTTTCATTTTTCAAATCTAGTTTTAAAATGTGTTTTGTTCTAAATGTTAATTGAATTTATCCACGATATTCCCTCCTAGAAAAAGGGGGATCCAAGCTAATTCATATCATACGCTCTGAATGTTTAAAGCATGTCACGTAAATGTAGGTTGTACGCGAGAAATCCCAGAGCTAAAACCTAAAACCTTTTGAAACCGAATCTTTGACTCTTGTTTCGCGTAATTAATATCAGATTTTCTTTTTCATTAAGCTAATGAATACTTTAATAGCCTTTTCAACTGATTTTGTTAAAACAGGCATTTCCGTTCGAAACGCTGTACGTTGAATTTCACCGTACGCGTCTAGTTTTTATCTGAGAAGAGCTATCTTGTATGCGGCGAATGGCGAATGTTAATTAATGAATAAATTTAAAGCTACTTGTGATCAGTTTTTATTCAAGACTTGAAGATCTTAAGTAGGAACTTCTACTATCGTAGTCTAAGCTTATGCAATTTTTCTTGTAATTTTCGGTATATATTATGTTAAGTTTTGGTACAGTTCCTTAAAGAAAGTATTATAAATAATTGTTTTTTCCAATCAAGTAAGTAATCTTTGAGTACTAGTTAAAAGGAAAGTAATCAATGTACAAACAGAAATAACATTTTTAGGTCCATATTTGAAGGGATTTATAAAACTTTGGGTGACTAAATAAAGTGTTTGTATGTATTCTTTTTTACACGCAAAACTCGCCTGTATCGAATAAAACATCAAAGCAATTATTTAGTTGTCATCTTTTAAAGTTTTAAAATACAAGTAAGTAATCTTTGAGTACTAGTTAAAAGGAAAGTAATCAATGTACAAACAGAAATAACATTTTTTGGTCCATATTTAAAGGGATTTATAAAACTTTGGGTGACTAAATAAAGTGTTTGTATGTATTCTTTTTTGCACGCAAAACTCGCCTGTATCGAATAAAACCTCAAAGCAATTATTTAGCTGTCATCTTTTAAAGTTTTAAAATACACTTAATAACTAAACAGTTTATATAAAGAGAGATTTTCTCAGAATTGATATTTAATCCCAAAAGTAAAAATAAAATAATTAAGGTTTTCTGAAATAAGAAAAGGAAAACAAAGGACAAGATCTATAAATATAACAGAAACAATCTTAGAGCTCAAAAATTATAATATAAGTGAGAGCCTATTATCAAGGTTTTATCTTACACTTCAAACCTTCATTATAAGGAAATTAGTTAATTAAGAAATTACTCTCTTGGTAAAGTTATACATAATCGAGTAAAATTATAAAGATGAAAGAACTAATTAACGCTATTCTTTGCAGTATAATGAGGTACAAATTATCTAAGGGAATTCATTTTGCATAAGAAAAATTTGTTTATAATTAACATAGAAGAATAGATGAAACAAAAAAATACTCTCAAATCCTTCTTTTGTAAAATGAATATATATGTATATAGATATATCGTATTTACTTATATATTATTATTTATTAATTAAAAATTAACGGTAATTAATTTCGATTCCGGAAGTTCTTAGTTGCCTCCGCTGTGTTTTACGACGCTGTATGTAAAATTTCACGATCGTCGCTTCGAAACTGTGGATTTCCCTACAATTACAGACAGACATACAAAAATTCATTTTTACATATTAGATTTTAATCAAAAATGCATATCATAAGAAAAGCAACAGTTAAAACTTTTAGAAAAAGGAAGAACATTCATAAAGGGAACCCAAGCGTGGAATGAGGAAATTTCAAATATGGGAAATTTAAGAAAATGTTTGCATTTCATATATATTCATAACAATAATTAATCATAAAAAATGTTTTAAATTCAGTTCTGTAGTTTCCTAGTAAAAAAAATTAGTTCATAAAAACGTGAATTATTTTTGCGAAAATATTCTGAAATTTTCTTTTTCCACTCTCATTTACACAAGATCTATCTGTGCTAACTAAAATGTATTACGAAACTTTTAAAACTCAAAAATGGTTATAAAAAATTTCCCTATTCTTAGTTAAAAAATTTTTTTTTATGAAAGATATTGATTTCTGGTCTAAAGGAATCAGCTTGCATGCAAATTTTTGTTCAAAGTCGTAGTTCTACAAAAAGTTATCCATTATATAGAAAGATATTTGTAATTTTCTATTCCTGTACAATTCAGTAAGATATAATATTAAAATTCTTATCACGTTTCTTCACTCCAAACTTTTCCTTTTAACAGAGAGAAATTAGATGCATTCATCATTGTATCAAAGAAAAAATTTCGAATTTAGACCTATATTTAAAATTTTTTATTTTAGTAATGTTTTATTTCTCACAGCCATAACATATTTTCAAAAAGACATTTATAAACTCTCCTGTTTTTCTGATAATGTTAAAATTGCTAAAAATCTTGACGGGATTGGTTTCGAAACGCCGGAATTTATAATCTGGGATTTAATGTATATTTTGCAGACAATGTGCGTCAGAATCCGAGTGGGAGTTCCAGTTGCTTGCTCAATAAGACAAAATAAATGATTCAAATCTATTAAAACTCTAGTTTTTATATTTCCATATTAGAGTAACTTTTATCTCAATTCAAATTTTTTAGATGTTCAAATGCACCTACAAATCAGTATCTGCGAAATATGCATAACTAGTATTAATGCATTCCTTTTTCTGATACAGATGACAGCGTCTGATGGTTTTTGGATTTATAAAAATAGCTCCAATAGTTAAATATTAAGGTTAAGATGGGTCTTCAAGGTATGTACACGGTACCTTAACCAACCTTTTTGGACAGTCCATCATAAAATGAATTATTCTATCAGGGCAAAGACCGGCGATGGTAAAGATGTCTACGAAGATGTTCATCAAGAGGAGTCTTCTGAAGGAAGTGTAGTATTTTTGTGCCACTCAAAAATCATAGAGTACGAAATACTAGTTCGCGAAAATATATGGATCCGATAAACCTCTCAAGTGGCTATGGCGATTGTGAGCAGGGCCCGATTCAGAAAATTCTTGACTATAGGCACAACTTAGGATGGGGTCCCCCTAACACTGATATAGGCATAACATTTCCAAAATTGACACACACAAAAAAATAATCACGAATCATTATGAATGTACCATTTTGCCAAGAATTGGCTATTTGAAGCGTAGAAGCCTAGAACATTATCAAATAACAAAAAGCAATACAACATATTTACTTCACCATTTAAACACCAATACAATGCAACCAGAAAAACTTATTAATCCCTTATATACACTTTAACATACATATGATTAATTATACATATAACTATACATATGATGAACCTATCAATCAAATTTTAAAGGATATATAAAAAAAAATTACTATTAAAAAGGGTAAAATAAAAATTGAATTGGGAATTTTTCCCTTTAAAATAAAAATTTTGGGGGGGCCCCTTGGCCCGGGCCTATTGGGCCTAGTGGAAAATCAGGGCCTGATTGTGGGAATCGGGAATGTGAGGAATGAAATGCTATTAATAGTGAGAGTAATACAGAAGGTAGCATAAGAGTCCTCCCGATGTTAAGCGACCCAGGGGACAATATCAGGTCCTGGTAGACGGTCGTCAAAGACATCCGATCGTTTACCAAAAACAATCTGCTCAAATATATGACTAAAAATTAATGAGGAGGGAGGGTGGGGAGAGACGAGAACTCATGATTAGTTGGCAAAAATAAATGAAAAAAAATGTTCTTGCCAACTTCCTGTTAATGCTCCCGGAAAGAAATGGGATTCGCGAAGAATGAATTTCACGTAATTCAAATTTCTCGTATCGCCCCATTGGTTCAGGCGGCAGAATACTAGCTTCGAGGTTTGGAGACTATGGTTCGATCTTTTCCCCTGGCAACTGGTCGTTACAAAAATCGTTCTCATCATTCCTTCCCTCAACCTTCGAGGACGGGTTTGAAGACCGACGGTGCTGACCTCTTGCGATAAAAAACATGTTATGTAGATAAATTCCTGCTTTTCTGCATTACCTAATTTAGAACAAATTATTCTCCTTTTGAAATGATTCTTGTTTGCCATGCTTGATTTTTACCTCATTCTTAAATTTATTTTGATTTTAGCACCGATTTACGAAAATCAGTCAAACTACAGTCGATTTCGGCTAATCCGACCACATCGGGACGCGATCATTTTGGTCCTAATAACCGGCTGGTCCGGCTACACGAACATACCCTACTATGCTTATTCAATAGGATTTGTTTCGGTTCTTTATGATTCGGTCTGAATAAGCAGCTGGTCCAATTAACCGGATTCCACTGTACCTCAATTTTGTATAAATTCTGACAAAATACAGCGCCACCATATCTTGTGTTTATTTTCACTATGATCTAATACTTTCACCTTCGAGAATATTTTACATGAAAATAATATAAACACAACAGAGAACCTAAGGTTTAACTGTAAAATTAAAAGACACTGTGCCGCGATATCTCACTAAAAAACAAGTAGCATGTGCAGGCATTTCCTCAACAAACACTAGAAGTGGGGAAAGCGCGATGAACGGACCGATGCGGCAACCCACATTTCTTACTTTTTCATTTTCGAAAATTGCGAAGACAAGACAGACCCGGGATGACTGACTGGGGTGTGTAAGGGGAGACGATCGCGTCTGCGTTTACCGAGCGTAGGTGGGGTGGGAGTCATAGCAGTGGATCAAAAATCAAGACCACCCTCGCAAGAATCGGGGGTGGGTGGGGGGAGGATGAGAAGAAGCAAGTCCACCACCATTTCCCTCGGAAGCCCGCTGTTTTCCCTCGACCCTTGTTTGTGCTGAGTAAAAGGACTGAGAGAGAGGAAGCCTTCCGTGTGAGAGCCGACATGTGTTGCCTTGCAAGGAGTAGATCTCGGATTTTTTTAGGAAAATTAAATTTTTGTCCGGATTTATGATGAGGAAACACCAGTTAACGTTGTATTTTATTGGAGGGATTCGTGGCTTCATTTTCATTGTAATTAAACCGCTGGCGGGAAGGATTTCGTGTAATCATTTGTCACTTATGAAGAATTTTCTTCTTTTTAAGCTGAGGCATTAAAACTTAATTATTAAAATATAACGTGCATTTTGTTTTGTGTCAGTTTCTTTGTATTCATTGTATTATATATATTATATATATATATATATAAGAGCTCGTCTGTTTGTTTGTCCGCTATAGAATCATAGACTGTTTCACCCACCGGGACCAAATTCGGCACAGTTAATGTTTAGGACCCGAGAAACTTAACGCAGCAAAAACGAAATTTGGGGCTCAATTGGTTTTTTAAAAATTAATTTTTTAATGATTTTTGTGCCCCTGAGCGCACCTCTTAAATGTGGATACAGCCCCTTCACCACAATCAGTCAAATTCGATACGCGGGGGAAAAAGAGGGTTGTTCTGAGGGGTGATCTGGGGTTAGAGTTGGTCTGGGGGTGACGTGGGGGGGCGAAGTATTTATTTTATTTTTCTTACGTTTAGTGGAGTCGTCAGCCCAGTATTTTTTGATGGAATGCATGGAAAATTTTATATCTATATATCTACCCTGGCAACGCTGGGCAATAATGCTAGAATATATATATATATACAGTTGGCTCTCTACTTATCGACGATCTCTATTTAAAGATGATATTTTCCAGTCCTGGCCCCTCCGACGTTATGGGAAATGTTACATTTTCACGAATTCTGCTTAAGGACGATCTCTACTTTAGGATGATTTTTCACGGTCCCTTGAAAGTCGTTAAACAGAGAGCCAACTGTATATATAATAAATACGATGATCAATGTATACTATTGATGTAAGAAAAAACAAAAAAATATATTTATAAAAAAATCGTAATGGATAATTTTATAGACAAAATAATGTAGAAGAAAATATTCAAATTAAATGTAATAGGACATACTAAAGAATATAGTACAGTTAATATAGTACAGTTTGAGAACATAATATCTTTTGTTGTATTTTAATATTATTTTGGATAATGTCCAGTCGTCTGCCGCATTAGCAAGACAAAAAATATTTTCCTGTCTATTTAGTTGTTATGCACGTGACGATAAATTTATTTAAAGTACCAGAAAAAGAAATCGCGTGATCAGCATTTAATAAATTAAATTCTATAAATTCTAAATATAATATCTTTAAAAATTCTCCAAAACTCAGAAAATGAAGGTTAAGATTCGAAAAGGATCTCATTTTAAAGGAATTTTTATGATCTTTCCTGAGATGTAAATTTTATAACCCTCAAATTATTATTTTAAATGCAAACTTAAAAAAAGTTACTAAAACAACTTAAAAATTTAATTTTGAAAAATCTAAGAAGAATTTTTCAAAAATCTTTCGTAGTGCATCCCTACACTATAAGAATAATCGCCATGCAAAATTTCAGCCCTTCAGGTCGAGCGGTTTGGTCTGTGCGTTGTATGTTAGTGAGTCAGTCAGTTGCGGAACTGTTTATATATATATATATATATATATATATATAAGGGCAATACTGCTATATTTATTTCAGAAAAACGAACTTACTAATCACACAAATGGAAAAGGAATAGGAATGGAATATAATGGTTATCGTAAAATCTCGAGTATAATACGCACTTTTTTTCCACATTTTAGTCCGCAAAAATGAGGGTGCGTATTATACTCACGTACAAAAAAAAAAACGTAATTTTAACATTGGATAAACGGACGTACAGCAGCTGTAAGTCTATGTCACAACACGGGGGTGTGCAATTCTGCACTCCATTATTCATCCACCCGTTTACTAAGCAGGTATTCCTTTTAAACAAATGGAACTCACAGTTCGTATCGTCAAGAGAGGATGATGATGGCGATATATATTACGACGGCAACAATAAATTTGACATGGAAGCAACAACAATAGATGGGCTGTATTCGAGTGAAAGTGATTAAGACTGGTAATTTGACAGTACTGTTTGTTTTGAATTAACAATTTAAGTTTTTTTTTCTACCGAATTTGACATTTTCGTTTCTTTTTATTACAAATTTTATTTATGTTAACAAATATTTGTGCAATTTTTAAATAAAATATTGAAAAGCTATGGGTGCGTATTATAGTAGAATTTTAATTTTTTCCGAAAATTTAGCGCAAAATCAAGCATGCGTATTATACTCGGGTGCGTATTATAGTAGAGATTTTACGGTAAACAAAATAAGCATATTTCATATATTTAAAAAAATAGTATGACATTTTTGTTTCATCACATGCCATTCATTATGATTTCCTATACGTGGTTATATTTCGGCATAGCCTTCCTGGGAGACAAACGAAAAAACCTCTATTAAAGTCTGTATGCAAGTGAATATATGAATGAAATGCGAGAAATAAATAGATAAAAATTTTATCGATAAAATGAAAATGGCCTCTTAGGTAGTTTTTTTTCAGTTTCCCTATTCCAGTTATAATGGCGATGAGGGTTATAGGATTCCCGCTAAACAAACGGAAAAGAAATGATAAAATATTGTATAATTACACAGCAAAATTTCTTTCTTTCTTTCTGTTTTTTAAAAATACATAAGTAATTTTAAAAGTGGTCTGTATTTTATCACGCATTATCGCTTTAATCCCAGATAGGAGTTACCTTCATCATACAAAGCACTGTTAGATTTTAGAATCCAAAGTCCCAGGTTCTTAATAACCTCACAAAGACATTTGTTAATATATTTTTTATCTTCATGGAAGAGATGAGTTACTTATTGTATTATCTCACTATGAATAAACTATATGATAATGTAAAGTTATTTTTTTCACGTGAGACCTGTGAGTAAAAAAAAAAAAAATAAATTCAAAAGTAAGAATTTCTTTCAAAATCTTAATAGTTTGGATAGAAGACCGTCAATTTCATGTTTCTTGGAGCTAGGCTTAATCTCCGGACCCGGAAGATGGTCGTTGCAGTGACGACCAACCATCGTAATGGACGACAATGAAACCAAAAGGTAGATATGCAATGTTGCACAAACATACAATGCAACACAAGGGAAAATATATATACATGATGGAAAATATTGCCTCGTCAAAAAGGATAAATAAAACAGTTAAGTCCACTTTCGGTCTTAATAAGTAAAGGGCCTGGGGGAATACGATGGAAATGCTTTCAAATGATGCCCCCCTCCTACCCGAAAAGAAAAGAAAAATAAATTAATTAAACCGCCGAATAATTGGGTAAAATACGGCCAAGTTTAGAACACAAGAGGTAATTCCCCTATTCAGCCAGATGGTCATTACAAACCTAACGAAAAATTCGACTACAGCTTCAGGTGCAAGGCAAAATAATTTGTTCATATAAAAAATTCTGGTGTATACATAAAAATTAATTTTCATTACTGAAGGTGCTTGTTTCCACTATGATGTTTATATTTTATTAATAAAAAGCCCATGTGATATCCTTACACGCATAAATTAACAAAAACATTAAAGATAGAAAATTCATGTCTTGGAAAAGGTGTACATAGACATTCGACTTTCTTGATACACAATGCTTTGTTGTTTTTTCCCAATATAAATTCTCTTCAGAAAAAGTATCCTTTGGAAGACGAATTTAAATTTTTTTCAAATAGTTTTCCGCCTCGTAGTGATCTTCTTTATAATCCAAGATTTCCGTCCTTTATCAGTTTTAGATTATATGATAAAAGAAAACCTGATGATTGCAATGTTATCTGACAATCACGATCTGAAAATTGAGACCTGTTGTTTTAGATATAACTCTAAAATTTTTGTAGTCTTTATTTTCCAACTTCTTTGGAAAATTTTCCCTTTTCCTCTTATTCTTATTGAAAACCCCCAGTGCTTATTCGTTTTGAAGTACTAACTTGTGAAACATATTTATTCTTATTGGGAATAGTGAAGGTGAAATGTATCATTGAAATAACAATAAAAAATACTGTTAGTGTGAAGTAAAGGAACATTGTAAGTTCATAACAATTTTTGAAATGATGAAAACTTAAACAAGATGAAAAAATATTAAAGAAAAAGAACCAGTGTTGGTATTCGAAAAAAGGAGTTCCTCACGTTGCCGGGTAAAAGGGAATATCAGCCTTGAGATGTAGAGACACAGGTTTGAATACTGGTAAGCTGTCATTATAATGGCATCCGATCGTGAAAATGAACGATGAAAGATCGTTAAAGAAGCATTTAACAAATATTCATAGTTAATAAAAATTATTCAGCATTATAGAAGAAAGCAGAAAAAGACAAATTCAGTTTCGTTGATCTGAAAATATAGATGAGAATTTGAGGAATGGTATTATCGTAAGTTTATCGGTGGGAGGATTTATTTGGTTGACAACAGCTCTCGAGGTATCGGGCGTTTTCTGAAGGGCTAGGGATCTGGCGACGAACCAGAGCCTATGGATTCGAGTTCAACAATTGTCATAGATGTTTATAACCGTTTGGAATCGGACTGCAGGTCCTTTAAACTGTAGGTCCCGGTCCAATTATCCCTTCTGTAGCGAAAATTGATCGAAGTGTTCCCAACCAACCAACTACAACCCTCGAGATTAGAAGACATGGTTAGAATGCTATACAGAATGAATGAGGAAATGCATGCAACCAATTGTGAATATGAATTTCCAAGTGAAACGAAATTATTTGGTTCACTACCGTATATATTTCATAGTTATTTATGATGAAATTGAAGAAAATAGTTATTGACTGTTAATATATACACTTGAAAACCTAAATATAGGATTTTATTGTTTTATTTATTTAGTTTATAGTTGGTATTTATCTCAGTGGGATACAATACAGTAAAAATGGACGCAGTGTTAAATCTTATCCTACAGTCTTACAGTTTATTTGAAACTAAAACTTTACCACCCGCATTATGTAGTAAACCCTTTTCGTTTTATCAGGAATTCCCTAAGAAAGTGAGAAATATTAATCTGATTGTTAAAGATGATATTAAAAAAGTAAAAGAGTATCTGTTTAAAAGAATGAATAAACACACGAAGAAGATTACTCTTTTGTAACGCAATTTAAACATCCCATCATGCAAAAAATAGACATATTTATAAAAAAAAACACAAGTCAAAAGGGAAATAGTTCTGCATCATAATTCAATAAATCCTTGAAACTACTCCACTTCATCAAATAATAAAGCACATGGAATTCCAACTAACGTAATCGTTTAAAGTCAATTTTTCATAAACGAAAACCAAGCGAAATAGAGAAATAAAAAAACCAGCAAATTTGCCAAAGCGTAGACTTCTAAATTCTTATAACAAATGATTTTTACTTTTTTCCCTTCGCTTTTGTTTTTTTTTCTTCTTAAGGCTTTTCTTCATCTCATTGAATTTGAAGCAGTTAAGATACTGAGGAGAATGAGATGAGAAAATTGGCAAAAACACAAAAATGGGGAAAAAAAGAAAAAGAAAACTTTAGGACCAGCAGATTGAAAATCTGATTTTGCTTTTCCTTTATCGTCATGAAGATTTTATGAGATGACGTATAACCGGGCTTTTTTTTTTCGTAACTACGTTACTGAGAAATTATGATGGCAAAGAACATATTTTAAGCTATTTTTATTAGAGAATTCTTTAAAACGCTTAAAAAAGGTGATAAAAAATACATTTCCAATTCAAATTTCTCGGTTTCATTTATTTGCTTTTTAAAATAAACCATCTTTCTCATTCCCGTCTATAGCTGGTAGACATATCTCCGGTATCGGAAATAGATTCCACTACACAATAATTAAACATAATGTACTTATCTATTAAGGAATTGGATACTTTTTTCTAAAGTTACGAACTGACTGATGACTAATTGGGTTGCATCATACAATATATTTATTTGCTCACGCCAAAAATTTTTCACTTTTCTCATTTTTCGGAGCAGTTTTTTTAATAGGATAGCCTTATTCCATTAGGGGAATAACCTCCTCTCCATCATTTTTGAAGCAGTTGCAGTGAGTTATGCGGTAAGTTGATATCATTCATACTCAATGAGTTTTGAATTTATTTCAAAACGAATAACATAAATTGTATAGCAGACAATTTTAAACATATTTACATTTCACAATGGCATTGTATATATATATATTTTATACAGTGGAATCTCGATCGATCGTTTTCGGATCCACCATTTTTCCGTATGTGTCGTTCATTTTATCCAGTCCCAACGATCATATTGCTTTGTTATGTTTCCGCATCTATCGTTTTCCCGAATTTATCGTTAATTTCAATCGGTCCCTTGAGAAACGATAGATCGAGATTCCACTATATATATATATATATATATATATATATATATATATATATATATATATATATATATATATATATATATATATATACAGGGTGATTTTTATGAAACTGAGAGTACTCAGAGCCATGTGTAGCGCTATCTATCAGCCGGAATTCCACCAAAATTGATAGAGGGACTAAGAACGACATGGCAAAGAGTTTCCGTGAAAAAAAAAGTTCCAAAAGTCACCGATAGGGGGAGATATGGCTCTGTTATTTGTCGGCGCACCCGAAAATTTGCACGAAATGCAAGTAAATCATCAAAATGCAAATTCATGTCTACGTAGTCGACAGCAGCGCCAGTATTTTAGGCTATAAAGATCGGTGCGGAATCTGTTGCGCTATCGCTTTACAGAAGGAAGGGTCATCTAGTAGCTTTTTCCGACTTGCATGGGCCACCTCACTCCACGCTTCTTTCTGTGGGGTTATTTTCTGTGGGGTTTCTTTCTGTGGGGTTAGGTGTATCTTGGTGGAGTCTCGAACTTGGCGGCCCTAAAGGATGACATATACCGGACTGTGATCAACATTTCTGGTGACATGTTACGCTCGGCCGTTGAGAAGGTAGTGTTCAGGATGCAATGTGTCGTCCACCAGGACGGTGGTCACATTGAAGGTGGGAGAAGTGAATTTGCTACATAAAGCGGTGTTGCAGTGAAATTTCTTTGTTATTCATTTGTCTTCTTATTTCGGCATTCTCCCCTTATCTTTACATCCCGAAATACTGGCGCTGCTGTCGACTACGGAGTCGTGAATTTGCATTTTGATGTATTACTTGCATTTTTTGCAAATTCTCGGGTGTGCCGACAAGTAACAGCACCATATCTTACCCTAGCGGCAATTTTTTTTTCCACGGAAACTCTTTCCCATGTCACCCTTAGTCTCTCTATCAATTTTGGTGGAATTCCGGCTGATAGATCGTGCTACAGATGGCTCTAAGTAGTGCCAGTTTAATAAAAATCCCCCTATATATATATATATATATATATATATATATATATATATATATATATATATATATATATATATATATATATATATATACCTTATTTGTAAATACTTAAAATGTTATAAATTGAAATATTTTATTCTCCGCTAATGTCAAATTTGAAAAATGCAAAATTACAGGCCTATTCTGTTGATAATACTTTTAGGCAAGAATTGTATGTAAAATGTAAAAAATGTAAAAAAATTCCAAATCATTATTATGTGTAGATTTATTTTATTTTATTGATTATAAAGTCATCATACTGATTTTCCAACAAAACTTGCTAGACGATTTGAGTTCCTTTCAGGAGTCTAGCTTAAGGGGTTGCACAAATTGTATTAAAGGAACAGTATTTTGAATTAAAGAACACACCGTTTTGAATATTTTTACCAGATCCTGATGCCTCAAACTGTATCTAATCTTCATTTTTGCAAAGATAATTTTAATATTTTATGCATAAAAAATGCTATGTTTTGAAATGAATTTAAACAGTAATAAATATTAGTGAAAGAGTTTAAAAATAAATATTTAATAATTCAATTCCGTGAAAAATTTCTTTCCCACGCATCATCTTCGTATATTTAAAATACTAACATTTTTTTAGAGAAACAGCTCGAAAGGAAATTAGATTCTATTTATAAACGAAAGGGAGTAGCAAAGATCAGTTTTATCTCATGCATAACGAAGTTATGGATATTAACGAAATAGATTATTCCTGGTACACGAGATCAATCATTTAAATTGAGTTAAAATTACTTTACGTAGATTTATGTTATTTTCAAGAATGCTGAATGAGGAATTTTTTCCCTCTAATATTACAAAATATGAGGAATCTTTGAAAAAGTGACTGTATATAAAAAAACAGAACATTTTTTAAAGCAAATTTTTCAGAATCCGATTTTTAAATCATAACTGGCTGCCTGTTTATATTATATAATGATGCTTAAAGTTCTAACAATTTTAAATGTTTCACAGTTTTTTCTAAAATAAACCTGTAAGGAAAACGCTATTGAGTTAGACAAAATTTCTTTCTCTTTTATGATATGTAGGACGAGAAAATATTTATATTTTAATAAATATCCCTGATAATTATGTGGTCTTATGGTAAACACATAAGATATTGTGACTGCTCAGACAATGCCTTAAATTTTTGTAGCTGGGACGAAGTATAAGGTTTCGCTGATATATATCAAATAAATAACACGTTTTCTGAAAGGGAAGACACATCTGAGCCGACATTTCTCCAACGGTGACGTGCCAGGGGCATAAGAAACAAAAACATGTTTCATCTAATTTCTAATAAGCTTACAAAGTGTCTAAGTGTCGTTTGGTACAGCGGGGAATGCCTGTACCTTAAAATTCATCACTACGAGTACCGCGCAGTCCTTAGACATCTTGGAAACTTATGGCAGTACATCGTAGTTAGTTTTATTCACTCTTATATTGTCATCATTACGGCCTCTTCATGAATAAATGAAACGAAAGCTCAATTTTTCTGAAAAGATATTACAAAAGCAATATCCCTGTCGCTATGCGATGTGCTGGAGAAAATTAGATAGATAAGATTTGAATACATGCAATCCACACCACTAGAAGCTCTATGAGCCAGAGAGAGACGGTACACTGTTGTTGGCACTTCAAGATGATATTAAACTACTGAAAGAGGACACGATGTATTGTGAAACGCACAATGCGGAAACAGGTACTACCATATTTAGAGATTTAAAACATGGTACTTATTTTACTAACAGTATAAAATACAGTAACGAATAGTACCAGTAAAGTAAAGTAGTACAAAATTGTATAGAATAAGATGAAGGTATAAATATAAATAGATACACATTACATTTTTGAGGAAGTAATATGTTTCTTAAGACGGAGACTCAAAACATACAGCATCTTAAAAGTGACGAAAATTACCACCATTTAGCCTTGAAAATCCTTTCTTTTAATATTTATTTGGTTACTGATGTGAAAATAGGTTAATATGCTAATATTGGGCTCATAAACTACTTTTTCCGGACGATGGCCGAAGGGCTAGGGCACTGGCATTCGGTATCTGAGTCCGTGGGTTCGAGTCCCGACAAGGACATTTGTAGCCGTTCGGACATTTGTAGCCGATTTGTAGCCGTTCGGAATCGGCTTTAAGAAGTAGGTTCCAGTCTAATTAGCCAACGTGTAGCGAAAAATGACTGTAGCGCTCCAAAGTAAACCAAACCATAAACTACTTTGTAATTGGGAATATTTGTAAGCCGTTCAACTGAAGAGAGAACGTATTCAATGTTTTATAGTGAAGTAGTCAATAATAAATTTTTTATCCTTAACAAGCCTAAAAATAGGTTGAATAAGCACATATATTACATCTAAAATTCAAGATCATATTAGAATGGATATTTAAAACTTATCGAAAATGTTTTAGTTTATTTGAATAGAGTGCGGGATAACATTGTTCTACCTCGAGAACTGTTTCTTCCATTTGATTACTTGCACTCACGCAATCTCAAATTATGAAATCCCATTCTGACAAAAAACTCATACACAATGGTTTGAGAACTGCTCTGTAACAAAAGGAGTTTTGTAAGAAAGAGCATAATTTTTCGAGTCTTAGTATATTTTTTTTTTGTATAGCAACGTTGTAGGCGTGTCGCGTTCATTCAGAGACTCCATTTTATGGTCTTGGAAATATTTGAGCATCGAAATGGCACAATTCGACCGCTAACGGACGACAAGATTTGAAATAAGCAAACACCGTTGGTTCGTAAATGTCAAAGCTTTGATTTATGGCCCCCTTTTCAGGAAAAAAGATATATGTACACACGTGAAATAAAGCGATTATGTCTCTTGAAAGGGCAAAAATTCTTTTTCTTTACATTCGCGTTTTATTATGTCTTTTCGCAGTTTTTTTCCTTCCCGTTCGTTGTTCTAGGGGTATGTAACATTGACTGCACAGAACTCAGGAAATGATGGATTAGTCGACGATTAAGTGGGATTTCGATCGAATAAGAGGTAGTTTTGTAAAATTTTGATTCACGTAGGGGTGAGAGGGAAGCATAAAAAAATTATCTCAAAAAAATTATAAAGTGATGAAACAAAATGTCTTGAATATCGAATGAAATGTCTGCGACTAATTTTGAAACTTGAGGAGAAAACTTATTGGAAAACTTCTCTATTTTGTAAAAAAGAAAAACTTAGGTCTTAATATTTTTTGAATTTAAAGCAGAGAGAAATATTGATTTATAATCTGTGTTACAATTTCTGTTTCACAGTTCGCATTGAATCCTTATTTAAAAATAAATAGAAACGTGCTCAAACAATAATTGAAGGCAGAAAATAATGTAACATTTTATCAACCAAACTATTATTAAATTTTATTGGTTTTACACTTTTTTTTATTATTCTTCAAAATTTTATATGTTAAACACGAATATCGAAAGGTATATTTGAAAAAGAAGCTCCATAAATAAAATAGAAAAATGAAAGGAGAAATTCCTATATCGGATAAAATCTGTTTTGAAACATTCACGTTAATACTTGAATATCAACTGGGAAAATTTTTTTGACATAGCTGGGAATGAACTTACATTTCAGTTTAAAAACTTATCCTTGAATATAGGCAATCAAAATTGATTTGGTAAAATTGCATAAACAGTGGTGTATTTTGGGTCCAAGTACTAGATCGTCTCACCTCTGATCTCCAATGTCGTTTTTAAAAATAATTTAAATTTTCCAGAATCTCTTTAAAAAATGATAAGTTTGTTTTTCAGTTGTAAAGGGATAGAATTAATGTTTTATACATAAATTTATATAAATTTTAGTTACCTGATCTTGAGCATTATACTGGGTAATTGTGAGAACTTGGATTCTAATACTTCTTTGTATATTCTATCTGTACAAAAAACCCTTATTTTTTCCCTTTATCAGCAGTTGAATGTTAAAATTTCTCAGAAGCTTTCTCCCTAATTTTTCATATTGAAAAAAGGCATAATGAGCCCCTGTGTCGAAAAACTGGCCTAATATTTCGAACCAACCACTTTGAAGATTTTTCTTCTCACTTTTAAAAGCATTCACGTCAACGGCGGCTCCAAGGGGGGGGGAAATAGGGGCATTTGCCCCCCCCCAAAAAAAAAAGTCTGGCGCATTTTTTTTTTATAGCCTAAAATTATATAACCATAGACCTAATACTAAATGTGTTTAAATTTAAAATGAGAGGATGTTTATTTCTATATAGGGTGTTTATATATATATATATATATATATATATATATATATATATATATATATATATATATATATATATACATACATACATACATATATATATATATATATATATATACATACATATATACATACATATATATATATATATATATATATACATACATATATATATATATATATATATATATACATACACATATATATATATATATATATATATATATATATATATATATATATATATATATATATATATATATATATATATATATATATTAAACCCCAAGATCCGACGTTGCCCCCCCCCCCCCCCCCCAAATCTCTGGACTGGAGCCGCCCGTAATTCACGTTGCTTTTAAGAGAGCTTGCCCTTGTATATCCCTTTGAAATCGTAATATCTGTAAGCAGAGAATCTTTCCTTTATATATATATGTATTATTTTCTATTATTTATTCGTTAGCTTTCGCATCAGGCATTTAAGAACAGTTTTATAATTCCACCGAGGAATAATTATTTTTTTCTGCGCCACACTCATAAAAGAATAAGCTTGATTCGTGATGTGTTTGCTATACTGCTAAAAACACCAGGATTATGCTTTCGGCACTGTGGTTTCCGAACCAAATATTTCGCCCCTTGTTTCTTTCCTTCCTTGATTTTGAACAGAAAATTCTAAGCCTTTGTGTTCTTTCAAGAAGCTCTGATGAACACGCAGTTGAAAGCCTTCCTTAGTAATTACATTAAACTTGGCAGAAACAGTGACTTTTTTTTTCTTCAATTATTCATTGCCGAGTTATTATTTATGTTTTCGGGTAGAGCATAACTGCATGTACGTGAATAATGGCTGATAGATTTTATCTACAACGTTTTATTTTTCTATCTATTGTATTATACAGCTAACATATATTTTTGCAGAAATTGTCATTTATAGCTATAATAGCTGTATAGTAGCGAAAAAGGGAAGATAAACACTATATCTATTCTATCCTATAATCCGAATTCGGATATTTCCATAATCTCATCCATTATCTGACAGTTTTGATCTGTTTGCACAAGCTATGGGATATTACATCTAGATTTATAGAGTTTATATGTTAATACTATGAATTTTCTTTTAAAGCGATGATGAAATAATCATTTCGCAGAATTATTAGATCGTTTACGTCAGAATTGATTTCTTAACAATGATGAGAGACATTGTTCTGAAACTTCTTTAATTCTCAATGACAATTTTCTGCTGTCTCCCTGCACAGTGGTATATATTTACATGGCGTCTATTGTTCCTCTTACTTTCTATTCTTAAATAAAATTCTAACTCTTGAGAATTTGTGTAGTAATGTAAGCTAAATAATTAAATCAATTTATAATATCGTATGTTCACATATACATTGTCTAAACTGTGCGTATGTTCTGGACGAATGCACTTACAATACTCTTTATTAATGCGCTGAACTCCTATGTATGCATTTAAAATAATTATGTACATCTCCTAACTTTCTATCTATCTATCTATCTATATCTATACTGTATCTATAAAACAGTTCCGTAACTGACTACTGGCTGACTGACATATACTAACGCACAGACCAAACCGCTGGACTTAAAGGGCTGAAATTTTGTATGGCGATTCTTCTTATGGTGTAGGGGTGGATTAAGAAAGATTTTTGAAAAATTCTTCTTAGATTTTTTAAAATTAAATTTTTAAGTTGTTTTTGTAACTTTTTTAAAGTTTGCATTTAATATAATAATATAGGATTATAAAATTTATATCACGTGCAAGATCATAAAAATTCCTTTAAAGTGAAATCTTTTTCGAATCTTTGCCCTCCATTTTTTGATTTTTGGGGAATTTTTAAAATTAATTTTTAGAATTAATTTTAAAATGCTAATCACATGTTTCTTTTTTTGTGATACTTCAAATTAATTTTGAATCATGTGCATAACAACGAAATAAATTGACAAAAAATATTAAAATACAGTAAAGGACAAAATTTAACCACTAGATTAATTGTGATGGAAGTTTTTAAAGAATTCAATTCAAAATAGTATGTTTTATGGATATTAAATGTAACACACAATAAACCGCTATGACTGACTGACAGTCAGACTGATACAAATTAATTGCCATTGTAATACATTGACCATTGTATTTAATTTGAATATTTTCTTTTACATTATTTTGTTTATAAAAATATCCGTTACAATTTATATATATATATATATATATATATATATATATATATATATATATATATATTTTTTTTTTTTTTTTTTTTCATTAATTGCATACATTGACCGTTGAATTTAATTTGAATGTACTCCGTAGCGAAGTACGGGTATTCAGCTAGTACTTGTGTAATTATGTATCGATATTAGGATATAATACAGCTCTGAAATAAGCGGTTTATTGTGTGTTACGTTTATTAAGCTCGAAACGATCCGCATAAGATCGTAATTACAGAAACTTATTTCTCGTTTTCCTCTCTCCTACCGACTTACATCTGTCATGTTCATCCAGAAAATAGCCCCTTCTCCCATCAACGTTAATTACCGTGGGAGCAGGGGGTCACCTGATCCCTGAGCCTCCCGACTAATCCATCTGTCAGATATATCAAGGAGTGCGCGGGTGAAAGATCGGGCCGATAGCTGGACAAGAGAGATCGCAAAGCCTCGATTTCCTGGTTTCTCAGGTGCGGTGCAGCCATTTCCTATCGAAGGAAATTGTAGGAAATGGGATGGCCCTCGGCCTTCCGCGTCACCTGCAGACTTGTTGATTGAATGGTGGTGACGCGTGGCATCAGAGGATGACTCTCCAGATAGAGATAGCGTCAGATTAACTGGAGGAGAGACTATTGAAACAATTTTAGATACAGAGAGAGTAAATTGTGTTTGCTTGGAGGACAGTTTCAAGAGAAGCGAATTTAAACAGTGTTTATGTAAGGTGTCTATTGATAAAGCTAGTAAAACGGTATGTGTCTGTAATAACGAATTTTTAGGTGTAAATATTTCTTCCATATAATATCTTCATATCATAGGTACGCATGTTTTGTCATCAAAGATACAAATAATGCTAATTTCGACCGCATGAAAAAACATACATATTAATTTTTTTTCTTATTTTCTATTTATTTATTACATATTTATTTATAATTTAATATTACTTATAACTTATTTATTTAAAGGGGCAAGGGGCTTTCAACCTTGATTTTTTAAATTTTCAATTTTTAACTCTATATACAGAAAGAGAATAGATAATATTCTTTTTCACTACATTGTAGATACTTTTAATTCAAAATTATAATTTTCTTGGCAGAAAATGCCTGTTTTTCAAATTTTTTTTTCAAAAATGCTAACATATTTCGAAATGCTCCATGCGCATTCCATATCAATTAAAAACTTTAATTTTTTAATATAATAGCTTTCCACATGTAAAAAAACATAAACTGTGCATTGAATTTTTTTTGAATGAATCTAAAGTTTTAAATAATTTTTTTTCCTAATCTGCCTGTTTTTTTGCTTTTTATTTTTTTTTACTTTATATCATTGTCTATAAATTTGAAAAATATTTATGGTTTCAAAGAATTATGCACGTGTTTTTGCACGTGTTTTTGAGAAACACGTGCATAATTCTCAATCCTGAGAATCTCAATCCTGAGAAATTTTGAAGAAATCGGAAAAAAAATGAATCCGCATGGAAAATTTTGAAAAATGATAGAATTTTTGAAGAATTTTTTGAAAAACAAGTCATTTTTGCACAAACTACTTATTAATGAATTCGAAGTGACGTCAATGTAGTAAAAAATAATATTAATTATACTCATGTGGTACACAGAGTAAAATATTGAAAATTTAAAATAAACTACTCTGAGGGTCCTTTGTCCCCTTAACCCTTCAGCGGGCGCGCCCGTGTACAAAGTGCAACATTTTCAGAATTTTGAATGGTTTGTTTTTACATGTAAGGTTTGAATTTTCTAAGCAGTTTCTATTTATAGCTAAACCCTTTCTAATGCAGTTCTGATTTTCTGACCCTTGTATTCCATTCCATTCATGGGATAGTCGTGATTTAACCGTGGTAAACTAGCGATTATACTGGATTACAATACGACAAAAGTAGGAGTTGATATAGTCGATCAAATGTGCAGTTATTACACGGTATCTCGCATATCACGAAGATGGACAATCTCATTGTTTTTTGGTTTTTGGACGTAAAAGGAATCCATTCACAAGTTGTCCTTAGATCCAATAAGCGGACAGTTTTGAAATAAGGCGATTGTATCTGCATTCTTTGGCCTTTAATTATAAATATATCTCACTATTATTAGCATTTTATATCTTGTCATAAAACGCAGAATTATTAGTTTCAATTTGAAAAAAAAATATATTACAAAAAGAATAATCAAGGTTGAAAGAGACGTTGCACTTTGTGTCACGCGCGCCTGCTGGTGTTCCAAAAATTGGCGCGCCATTAGAAGGGTTAAACATGAATATTTTTCATTTTGGACTGCATGTAATTACTCACAAATTTGTCAAAGCACGTAGTTCGTTCTCATGAAACGTCTAAACACACACATTTTAAATGATTCTGAATTTTGAAGACAGAATTATTAACCTGTTTTAAAAACTTTTCTGTTCAATCGCATATATCTAGTGTTTATGCAGTTACATTTCGTGAGGCTGGAATGTAACTGCGTGATTTTTATTCAAGACTGTACTCTTAATCATAGATATGGTATGATTTTTATCCAAGAAATACTAATATGTACTATTATTATATATATTAACACTATTATGTACTATTATTATACCAAGAAATACTATTATTATTAATTATAGAAATCACAGAAAAATTGTTTCTCCTCAACATGCTTCGATTTTTTTTAAAAAATGAAACCTATTTAATTACACACCGAGCCTTTACATGGATCTTAAGAGCATTATTGAATAAAGTGAGGATAAACGCAGCTTTATATGGTTGGTTAGTTAGATATTTACAGCCAAACTCTGCTGCGGATATACTGCGCAAAACACATTGATTTGCAACACAGAGGTGAGTGCTTTAACTGGTTAGTTGATTGAAAAATATACACTCTCAGTCGAAATTTCATTTTTTTTTTTGTTCACAGCGTTTGAAAGGTATGTTCATATTAGAATAATTGTAAACAGTAGTTAGGTATTTTCCGTTGAGGATGATTAAAATTTTTATACTATTATAATTTATGTAAAATTACTTCTATCTCTGCGATGGTGTTTAAACAAGTTAACGATAAGGGTTTTAATTATCTCCAGGTTTCAATGGAAACATTTTGAACATATCACATAATTTTAAGAGCCCATTTTTTCTCCCCTCCCCCTCCAAAAAAAAAACAACTTATAGGAATACGGGTAGAATACCTTAAAATGACGTCTACTCTTCATAACTGTCGAAATTATGAGACGTTTCTTTAGTGAAAATATCATCCAAAGATTACCTTACGATCAATCGCAAATTTTTCGAACTTTATTTTCGCGCTTAGTCTCAGCACATGAAAATTTCACTATAAAAAACTAATACATTTTGAGAGATTTTTGTGATATCCGTTGGCGAATTTTATTGTTGACTACAAATATATATCATGAGACCTTTTAAGTTAGGCAAAACTTTTCTTATAGACTAGGTCCTTATGTTTTCAATAATTCTAGTCCAAACCACGTCACATGTGCCTCTCCAAACTTTTTTCCCCTTCAAGTTATTTTCAAACATTAAAAGCAATTTCTTACTTTACTGAATTAGATAATATGCGAAAGAAGGCATTATAACCCATTTTAAATTTCTTTGAACATTATTTATGCAAGAGCCTGAAAAAACCTGGCCGTCGAGTTAAGTATGTAAATGAATCTTTAATAACTAATCCCACACCATAGCATTATTTTAGCGGGCTTATTTCCTAATATTCCTATCTTAAGATCTATGACTCTTAAAACAATTAACAATTTGCTTATTGATAACATGGAATAACCCATTGCCAGCATGCATGTACGCAACTCACTGCGCCCGAAAAATGGCCTTCCCGAGAATTACATCTCTTGCTGTTGATAAGGCTTTAATCCCCGTAGCCTTTGGGAACATCACGAATCAGGGATTTAGTCCTCATTTAAATAATTAATCCCACTGCAAACCCCTTCGTTCTAATTACGTTCGGAAGGGGTTCTTTAGCCCTCTCTTTGGACTTAATTGCGACCAGATTGGAGGGTTGGAAAATCCCCCTTTTCTTCAGTGTTGAGCCCTTCCCCACACTTGATATTGTTGTTCAGGAAAATAGAAGACAAGTGGGTCATAATAGAAAGGGACAGCTGAATAGGAGATGCGATGCTCTGATAGTACGCTGCAGTTGATTGTGACTGTATAATTAAGTTTGTTGCGTCTCCCAGAATGACAGGACTTGGAGATATTTTGTGCTTCAACGAATTGCGAAATTGTTTTGAAAATTTTTTAAAAAAATTAACTGCATAAAATAGTTACTGAAGAATGTACTTAGCCTAACGTCTCATGCAATTTTTGTATTTTGTCAAAAAATAACTAGAACTGAGAAGTTAAATAATCTTTCTACGTGTATGTTTTGTTTGAAAGTTTCGTTTTCAGAAATTCAGTAAAATACTATATAATCGAATTTATAATTTATTACCACGTTTTTATTAACTCGCTTTCTTGTTTGTGTGTTTATCCAGTACAAATCTTGCAATCGAATTTTAACTAACTTCCCGACTAGCTTGACATTTGAAACTTTTAGAATAGCTCAGAACACGATGACAACGCCTTCTTTTAATACTTTTAGCCATCTTTAAGCAGATTTGAATTCATTTTCAGTTAATTTTGTTTTGTATGTAAAGTTAGTTCGGAAAAAGTCCGCAAGGTGGCGCTTCGATCGAATTCAATACTTGCACTTTTGCGTAACGGCGTTTGACGATTTTGAAAACAGAATACAAGTGAATTTAGTTTGTTTACAAAAATATTGTGTGAAAATTTTTTTAAATTTATAAAAGTTTACAGTTTATAAATTCTGTGGATAGCGGAAACGACTAAAAAGTGATTAAAATTAAATAAAAGACAGTGAAAAAGAATAAGTGAAGGTTTGTACAATTAGTTTATATGATTCAACAGAAAAAATAAAAACGTCGTATATAAAAAGTTCTTTTTATCTTCTAATTATCAAAATGTAAATAAGCTGCTGAATGGTTAAAGTAATTCAGATAAATGAGCTTGTAATTTGATCTATTTTTAATGCCATTTTATGTCGTCGGACACTGGTCAAACGATAAGATACTGACCCTCTGTATTAGTCTGAAGGATCAAGTTCTTCGATCAGCTTGGGTGTTAGAGGTCGCTCGGAATTAAACTGTTGGTTTAGCTAGCGAATTGCAGATGATGACCGTATTACCCACAAAACCATCCAACCTAATGATTAAAATGTGAGCAGTAGCAATTTAAGGGAATGCGATGACACTTTGAATTAAAATATACTGAAGCATTTTGTTTATAAATATTACATCATGGACATAGAAAGAGAAGGAAATCAGTGAGAATCCTTTTGTAATTGAATCGGTTATTTTGAAAAGGAGTCATCTCCATTTTTTAAAATTTTTCACGAGAAGCAAAAAACTATACCTCTCCGTCATCCATTATTAGTTAGACTAAATTTAGTATTTATTGTGTTTATACGGCATCAATCCTGATACAAAAATATAATTTGTTGATATTTTTTTAAACATGGGAGTGGGGTGGCCCAGAAAAGTTGGAGAAAAGTGGAAATGAGTTTTTGAAAAGTGGAGATGACTCCTTTTCAAAATGACCGATTCAATTGTAGGTCGAAACCTGTCGACGATTCAGTATCTAGATATCAGTAGTTTCACTATTATTACATTAACGCTGTATTATAGAAAAAAAATTATTTGCCATTTAAAACGCGATGAAGCTCCCTACAATGAAAATGAGTAGATTGTTACTATTGAAGTTACTAATCTTAATAGGGTTACTATCGAATAATGGGTCGTATCATATTAGTAGTTGGCATTAGTAATTGGGTTAGTATCGAATCAGAATTTCAGCCGATTAATCCTCTTAAATGACCAGGAGTGATGACAACCACCTCGACAACTATGAGCCTCTTGTACGATAGCTCTATCTAAGATTTCTACGGTGGTCAAAACCCATTGAGATGGGAAGAAAGTATGTGTAAAGGAATTACTGCTGTTATTAAATGATCATCATACTAATTTCTCAAACACTATTTTCTAAATGTAATCATTAGTACCACTTTTGGTATTACAATCTACATCAAAAATATAAAAATGAGGTATTCTATATATTTGTATGTAAATCCAAATTTAATTTAATTGATGTTATAATAAACAGTTAAAATTTTTTTGTTTATAACAAAACTTATTTAGGTCAAACTTTATTTATGTTTTACCAAATTTTCTAGGCGTTTACTCTTTGAAACTTTCACAAATTTCTTACCTAATTTAGTATGCTAATTTTACGCAAAATCATGCAATATAGATTTGTCCTTATTTTTGATTCCATGACTTTGTACTGCCTTTATGCCTTTTTCTCTGATATGTTTATTGTCCAAAAAGAGTGAAAAACATATTTCTAAGAATAACAGGCATTTTTTTTTCATTTTTAAGCAATTCAAGTTTTTAACCTTTAACTTACGAGGCCCATTTTTCCTATTCCCTCTTTAGATAAGGAAATTTCATACCCCCGTTGTAAGAACGGTCATTAAGGGGGTTATATATACAGTGGTACCTCGACTTACGAGTTTATCGAGATACGAGCATTCTCTCGGTAGATTTTTTGCTTCGAGTTACGAGCTAAAATTCGGGTTACGAGCAAGCTTGAGATATTCCACCGCTAGTTTGAGCAGCGAATGCCATGTTACGTGCTCATCAAATGAGAACACAAGAAGCATATAATATTTACAACCATTATGTACAATTATTATACAATTGTATACATATTATTCTGAGACAACTATCCAGTCTTAAACCGAGAGATTAACACTGAACAATTACCACCCGTGGCAGCTTGCTCTGCCCAAATTTGAGTCGCCCTCTGAAACCGAACAGCGCCCAACCTCTCTCGCAGAGAGATAGCTTCAATTCCCTCCCCCACACTGGAACTCCTCTTGGGGTCTAAGGGATGGGATGACCTTGGTCCTAGGATCGCAAGCTCTCCCTCTTCTACGGATTCGGAGAAAATGTTCTTCGGATTCTCAGAAAGAAGAATCTGGACATTACAGACACAGTGAACGATGCAACAATCGCCCAGCTTCCGTGTCTCACTCGTTCACTTTACCTTGGAGGTAAATGTTGCACATTACATTTAATAAAACAAATTTATTGCAGTACATTCTATTGTATTGCGTTTTTATACAATGTTCGCCGTTTATGAGCACATTTTTCTTATTTAAAAACATGTAACAAAAAATTGCGGTGTTTCGGGGGAGCCCGGAACGAATTAATGGCATTTCCATTCATTTCAATGGGGAAAATTGATTCGAGATACGAGTATTTCGAGTTACGAGCTCCGTCATGGAACGAATTAAACTCGTAAGTCAAGGTACCACTGTATATATATATATATATATATATATATATACATACACATTCATTCATTCTTGGGCCCGTATTATTGGAATACATGCTATCCCACCCCGTAAGGAAAAGGTTAAGACTATAGTATTTAAATTATAGTCTTTTCTGAAATTTTAATTGCATATACAATAAGTAATTCTATCCATTTCACCATTCTCAAGACTGTGAAAGACATTCTGAAACTTTCTTAGAGTGCTGATATGAAATTTATTTTGTAGCTTAAGATGTTATCAAGAAAATTTCGATATCGCTTTATATTTAAATAAAAGATACGATTTTTTAAAACATTTTCAGCCAAATGATGAGAAACGCATTGAAATTAAATTTTCAAATCTACATATTTATTCTCTGTAAATTTAAACGTAAACGCTAGCAAAAGTTTAGGAAAAATAAACTTGTTGTGGTAATTTCTTATCCAAACAAAATCGTGATTATATTTCAAAATTATGTAATGGACGGTGAAGAATATAAGAAAAACATTTTGCTTTGTTAGAATGTGAATTGGCAAATATTTGTGTTTCATTTGTTGACACTTCAAATCTTATTTAATTAGTTTATCACACCATATACTAAGGATATTTACCTTTCTATTTCAGAGAAATTATCTTAAAATAGTATCAATATTTATATAGACTACATGTACTCATTTTTGAAAATCTTGTGAGTTCATGTACGACCGACAAAATTTGTTTTACACAGGCGAACTAACATGATTTGAACATTTTATTTTCTAATTATAATGTAATGTTTTCTCACATATTCAACTAAATAAAATATTTGCAATATTTTGTATCAGCATTAAAGGAATATGAAAAATTCAATTAAAGATGTTTGCTATTTTAAAATGTAAATTTAAAAAAGTTTAATAAGTAATGATTTAAGTGATAGCTCGGGAGCTGTATGAAAAAGATTTTTTCTTTACATCCGATAATTGTGGCTGAAATTTTACTGTTTAAAATTTCTTGGGCAGAAATAAAGCTCTCTAAACTGTTTTTAAGCGGGACATAGAGCATTAATACTGTTTCTTTATATTTTGCCTTTTTTCACCTCGGAATAATTTTTTTGAAATTATTTGATCGTATATAAATGATAACCAGTCATTAATTCCATTTCTTTCCACCAAAAGTTTGGACAAAATTATTAATAAAGTAAACTAATTGCATATCTTTTTCTCCTAAACAGCAAATCTCACGACCTTATTGGCAAATTTATATATGAAATAATCAACTTAAATGAGGGTTTGTATTTGAGAAAATACTAAAACTACAAGAAAATCCACCAAATAGTTAAATTTCAAGTAAAAAATGCACAGATTCAGAAAAGGAAAGAGTATTTTCAGGAATCTGTTATTTACGGCAATTATCAATATTATTTTATGAACAAGACAACGAAGATTTTTAAAGGAAAAAAAAAACCCAGTAAAATGGTTTTTCCGATCTACAGCAAATTTTATTCTGTAATTTTACACACTTTTTGAAAAAAATTCTCCCGTACTTTAAGTTTCTCTCAGAAGGGATTTAAAACGAATCAAAATGTATTCCAGTTTTGATGTATTACTCCCTCCAGACAGTCAACTGGAATTAGAAGTACACCTGCATCAGTGAAGGTTAATATGCCCGGTCTCTTTTTTTTTTCTTTTTTTTAAATAAAACATGTTTCATTTATTCCAGACAGAATCTAGCTTGTGTCTGAAACATCGATAGTTCACATACAGTTGTTCTAAGCTGTGTTTGATAAGTTTTTACAATCGGTACTTCTAAATGCAAAATTATTCGGAGAGAGGGGGAAGTTTCCTCTTTCATTACCCGGGGTGAACACTTCCCGCTTGCAGTTAACGCCCATTTTAACTGTTTTTCCAGTTCCCTCATTTGTTCTTCGGAGTTAAAACTTTTGCGATAATTCTATGGCTTTAAATCCTTTAGAATTCAGGCATGCACTGTGCAGTTTTCTTATCTACAGCCTCCCTTTGTTTTGTAGGCTTTCCCGCTGAAATCGATCTCTTTTGCCAATTTGCTTTATCGATACTGTACACTGATGAGTATGAAGCCTACAATTTGTAGTGAATAATTTGAAAATGATGGAGGTATGGAGTCGGGAAACTACAAATGAAATGTTGTAAAAGGATGTATCTAAAATTCTAATGGTTGGGCTTATGGTGTTACATAAGAACAATGAGAACGTAGCGGAAGAAGTCAAACGAGTCATTATGAAGTTTTATGAGCCTACGACAGACAGACTATGCGTTTCTGAGGATTATATATAAAGATTTTATATAATTCGCCCACATTAAGCTTTTACTCATCACACAGATAAGAAAGAAACTGATCTGTGTTTGCCATAGAATTCGAACAAAAATTTTGTTAAAATTATGGTATTTGAAAAATAAAATATTTTTCACATACGTGTTTTCCGCAATACAATCAAACCTCGAATTCTGAGGCTTCCTTATTCGTTAAATTGACATAATTCATTAAATAGGACTTTAAATTATTTTCCCAGCAAACTACTATACTAAAAATATAAAAGTTTACGAAACATAGCGTTGTTGAACTGCATATTTTATAACTGTGTTTCAAAACTTAAAAAAAACAAAAACAATTCTTTACTATATCGCACCCCGGCAAGAAAAGGGACACAACTGAAAATTGCAGCATTTGAGAAAAATCAACTTAAAGAATACTATACAGCTTGAACTAACATTACAATAAAACTGATACAACTGCCCTCAGGTGGACAAATTGCGAGACAGAGATATGTCGCTTTTCGTGAACGATGGGGCACTTCATACATATTTTTTAATGACGCAAGCTCAAAATTGCCATTTTTCGACGTATCACTTTTCTTGCCGGATTGCGATAGGTAACTCTGTTTTAGAAAATTAATTTTATCGCTTTCTAAATATTGTATGTTTTTTGCATCATATTGACTGTGTGTAAGGTCTACCTAATGATCGATTAACAATAATCGATCATTGTATTTGCATAAATCCAAAGAAGCTAAAAAAAAATGCTAAATTCAGCATAAACCATTACTATAAATACCGCGTAGCCAGATTGCGGGAGAGACTGGTTTATTTGGAGCTGTTTATGCGAGTTGTCTTCAGTGGCTCATAGCTAGATCGCTTCTAAGCCTAAGCGAGTTTTTGCCACTCTGGCATAAAAAGTTCGTTGTGTTAGTAATAGTGGATTACCGTGCCGTATCACTGGTTTGACTTTATATATATTGTGAGTACTTGAACTTCATTTCCTTGTATAGTTTTTATAACATTTGGTACCAGTCTTTACTCAATATGGTTTTTACACAGCACGTTATATGTGTCAAGGGGATAATAAACTTTGTTATTTATCTAGTGCAAAAAGTCTCATTTCTACTTTATTAGAGAGTGACTTCGATATACATATATCCTAGAAAGGGTAGAAGTCGGATATCTCTATATGTGTTTTTACTATTGTATTGACTGGGCCACTCTCTCTTTGAATTTGTATTTGTCTGTATTATACACCTTAATTTAAACCATTACTTAAATTTGATACCATAATTTAAAATTTGTGAAACATACAGCGTTGCAGTACTGTATAGGTCAACTTTTTTGGACATTTAAATATAAAAGTGCTGAATTTTAAGGATGGAAACCATAGATATTTTTTGATTTTTTGCCTTTTGTGATTGGTATAAAGACCGTAGCCCCACACCAAGCCTCACGAAATATATATAGTACTCACTGTATATATTTGGGGTAACTGTACCACACAACAGTCATTAAACTATAGCCACACAGAAACATCATTTCTAGTTCCTGACTGTATTTATTTCAAAAATCGTAATTTAATCCAACCGATACTTTCCAGAGAAATTACAGTAATATAAATACTACATTTTCGCGAAGTCTAGAAGTTCTAAAAACAATGTTGATTTAAATGTTTCTCTTTTTGAATTTTTATAAATATTTGAAACTGAAATAGAAATCCTAAGGAGAGAATAGAATTTCTGCAAAGCCCATAATAAGGACGAAATTTATGTCTGGGACCGGCTGAGTATGTTGGAGATGCGCATTTCTTTGGTTAGAATAAAAATGATGGCTAATTATTTGTTAGCACTTTTTTTGCAATTAATAATTTAAAACTAAGGATGAAATTACCCTACTTGAATCCTCTAAAGATGGGTATAATCCCATCTTAGGTCTTCGAAAATAAAATTTCAGATTGTACTATAACGTCTGAGAGATTACTTTGAGTAATATATATATATATATATATATATATATATATATATATATATATATATATATATGTGTGTGTGTGTGTGTGCATATAGGGTAACTCTAGGATAGATAGCCAATCTAAATATTTCCAAAACTTATCATAGATGGCAGTTTAAACTTTTTCGTAAGATATGTTCTACGAGTTCATTTATTGCGAGGTACAGCTGTGTTTTTTGATCATAAAAAGTAAGGGAAATTTCAATGTTTATTTAATTTAGTGGTTGAATATTTTTGTTGAGTTAGGTATCTGAGTGTTTTGAAATACGTACGTTACATTTTTTTTTTTTTTTTTTACTTTACGGAATTTTAAGGCACGTATATAATCCAATCTTTGCTTCTAAGCCTAAAACAAAGACATACCACGGCAGAGTGACGCTTTAAATTGGGTGGCCATCTGTCCTTCAATTTTAGAATAGATGGCCACATAAAATCGAGGAGAGATGACCACCTTTAATCAATATTTCAAAATTATACGGAGTGAGGATTTTAAATAAATATAATTATATTTAAAATAATTATATAACTTTTATGTTTATAATTATATTAATGGATATAATTGTTTCAATTTCAACTAATATAAATATTTTAATGATAATAATAATAATATAATATGCCGAACGATGTCTTTTTACCAGTTTTTCAAGATGCCGAATAAATACATACGAAAGCCTCATTCAAACCGAGGGACCTGGAGTCAAAATGATTTGTCTAAGGCAATGGAGGCTGTGCAAACGGGATCATAGTCAGTAAAAAGAGCGTCTGTAGCATTTCACATTCCACGTAAGACTTTGGAGGGCCGATTAAAGACCAATAATTCCAGTTAAGGCAGCATGGGTCCTGGTCCGATGTTTGGAAAAGAATTTGGAAAAGAAAGATTAGTAAAACACATTAAACGAAAGCAGAAACAAGGATTACTATTTACTCGAGATAATGTGAGAATTCTCGCTTTTGAATTTGCCAAAAAATTGGATATAAAGCACCGCTTTAATGATACAAGTGATAAAATACAAAGACACGACACTTCCAGTAACGAAGAAGATGAAATACATTTGAAACTATCAGATTCTACAGATTCCTAGGGAATAGAATTTGATGAGGATCACTGTGTTGGTTGTAGAGAAGAATACAATACCACAACCAAAAAGGATGACTGGACAAAATACCTAAGGTGCCTGAACCTGAAGTGGCTCCATGAAACGTGTACAAACTATCAAGACCTTTGCCAAAAGTGGGGTAAAATGTTACGAAAAGTGAAGGGTGGAAATTATACTTCAAATGTTGTTTATTCGAATTTTATTCACTCATTTTCCGTGATATAATTGCATTTTTACAAATTGCTATATGTTTTTCATGATTAAGTATATGAAATGTGTTGTTTTTTGCTATTTTAACTTCACTTTTTCTTTCTTGTATTGGAGGGCCATCTCTCCTCGGCTTGAAGGAGAGATGGCCATCTGCCGTTTTAATTTCACACTATGTTTCCCACTTTTTTTTCTCAATGTTTAATTATTTTTTACCCAAAATATGATGAGTATATGTCTAAGAATTTTAAATATGCATAAATATTTCTTGTGTTTGCATTCTAAGAATTTTTATTTCAATCTTTAAAAACTATGGGCATCTATCCTAGAGTTACCCTATATATTACGTGTATATATATATGCATATATATAAATATATATATATGCATATATATATATATATATATAAATGCATATATATATATATATATATATATATATATGCATATATATATATATATATATATATATGCATATATATAAATATATATATATATATATATGCATATATATATATATATATATATATATATGCATATATATATATATGCATATATATAAATAAATATATATATATATATATATATATATATATATATATATATATAAATAAATATAGATATATGCATATATATAAATATATATATATATATGCATATATATAAATATATATATGCATATATATATATATATATATGCATATATATAAATATATATATGCATATATATATATATATATATATATATATATATATATATATATATATATATATATATATAAATAAATATAGATATATGCATATATATAAATATATATATATATATATATGCATATATATAAATATATATATGCATATATATATATATATATATATATATATATATATATATATATATATATATATATATATATATATAGAGAGAGAGAGAGAGAGAGAGAGAGAGAGAGAGAGAAAAAGAGATAGATAAATTTTGTATCTATTTTATTAATAATGCTTAAATTATGCTGTGTCCTTTTTAGGATTTTAGTCATAATATTTAAAATTCTATCAAAAAAGATAAATTTGTTATTTTTGAGTTATGCGTCTGGTTATCGTTACTTTCATGCAGCTTTCCCATTTCTCTTTCTATTTTTCTATAATATTTTCATTGCATCGTTAATAATATACTTCCAACACTTCTTATACGCTCAAAAATTAATCTCTTAATCTGATTAAACTAAATTATTTCTGCTATCGAGGATAAAAAATGAAGCCTCCAATAAGACTATGATTCGAAAAATCGCAGAATTCCATTCCTCACAGCAAATGAAATGTTTCATATGCTCTGCCCATTTCTAAATATATACTCCAGCAGCTTTTCAAGCATAATGTGCTCATTTTGCATCCTATAATGCACTTCTCCCTTCTTGTCGGTAGCTAATATAACTCTTTCATTTGTTTGGCTTCGTCTGCAGAGCACTAATGAAGAATCCAAGAACTAATTTTAAGACTCAGCAAAATTGTTTTTGCTCTGCTATCCTTTCTCGGTAATGAACATTCTGATAATGAAAGAAACATGTCGATGAATAGAAATCTTTTATTAGAGTGTAGAACTAGATTTGTAGACAAGGATAGTCTAATGCAGTCACAATAAGATGGATTTATTGAGTATTATTTTGTAGCATTATGTGGTCAGAATATATTGAACATACAGTCTTTTAGCATTGATTTGTAATTAGTTTTTAACTTAACATCCACTACAGAAAATACGATTTTTGCTTTTATATAGTTGGAATAAAATTGAAAAAGTAAAAAGCAGAAAAGTAAAACTGAAGAGCTAAATAGTCTATAGCTTTTCAATGTTCAAATACAGGAGAATAAAAAGTAAGATATGAAATATTAAAATACTTAAAGAGCAGACCTCATGAAATATTTGTGATAAAACATAACGGTCGTATAATATTAGTGGAATAATTCATCCAGTGCTGATAAAAAATTAAAATAAATCTTTTCAACCATTCTAGACTGCAACGAATACTATGAAGTCTCAATTTTCAAAAAGCAGGGGACGTTAACCAACCGTTCATTTCAGGAATGAATTTTGTCTCAGATTTCACCAACGATTGCTATCCTGTGTCCTATGATATTTTTCAACAATGGTTGCATAATAATTTTTGCACATGTAATTTATGAATGAATAAATGAATATAACAATGGACGTTATAAAAATACTCTTTTATATATGAAAAATATTCTGTCTATTGTCTAGAATTACCTAAAAAATGCAATCTAAATTAATTGCTTAATATTACATTTTTTTAAAAGGATGAAATCATTAGTTACCTCGATTATAAAATGTAAGTAAAGATGAAATTATTACTTACATTTAAATAACTGTAAAGTATGTAAATTTTACAACAGATTGCATCAGTTTAAGAAAATGTTTACTCTAATGTAAAAAAAAAAATGAGACTAAAATATTCTCATTAGCGTGCTTTGACCGGATTTAAATTCCATTTGAAGCAATATTTATGAAATTTTTCTTTGCTTCAGTTTGCAAGATACCATTTCTCTTTAGCAAAAATGACACTGTCATTAGGTATTCTTTGCCCTTTACCTCTGTCTAATCTAGCACGTTCCATAAATCCAGGTATTAAAGCTTCAGTCAGCAGGAAATGTTCACGTTTCCGGCAGAAGTAATAATATTTCATTCTACGTAAAATATGGTAGTGTAATAACTACAATCTATAACTTACATGCGTATGTGTGCCAGAAAGGCTATTATTGAAGGTGATGTACTTTTTATTTGAAAGGTCTGAAATATTTAAGATAATATTTAAAGTAAATATTTAAATAACACTTTTCTTTTCTTTTGATCTGTATCAAGACAGTTTTACATTTCGTATGCTCTGTCTAAAAATATGAATAACTGCCATGTAATAAATGAAAAAGACCTAAGTACCAGGGATCAAGAAACTTGAATGTCACGTACATAACTTAGCAGCTGTCGATCGGCTTTATTTTACTTTGGTTTCCAGTATTATTTAAATTAAGAATGATCAAGGATTTTATAAGTTTCTGGATTTGTGTAAAAATATACCCTTCTTTTTAAAAGCACTACAAACGACATTTACGGTGAAGAACATTCCAATTGAGTACATTATAAGTAGAAATGCACAAAATTCATTTTTGATAAAACTAAAATCCATAACATACTGTAATTGTAATAACTATTGCGCTCTGACCACCAGGCCGTTTTGGCAACGTGAGGAATATTGTAATAAAATCTGCCTACTAGATGAATTTATATCTTAACCAAATATTTATGATCTCATCTCACAAGCTTTTAAAAATTTCACTGATATAACTTGATTTCTCCGGTCTTCAATTGGGGTTGTTTATAAACAGTTGTGAGATTTGCTCTCCGTATATTAGTGTTTATTTGCAATGCAATAGTATTTAAAAATATGTTTTTTAACACTCATTGAATATCGCAATTAATAGTATATGACCCAATGCATAATTTATCTCATCAGCTATATAAACTAAGCTATACCACCAACTTTATATACCATAAGATAAACTAAGTTTACCAGAGAGGATGGTGCTCTCTTTACTGTACTGTTTTTACAATTCGGTGTACAGTTTTTCCTCATTCCACATGATTTAAAATCCCTGAAATCTAATCAATGGATATTGGGAAAGATTTACAAAAATTACATATTGTAAAGATAAGTAATGTAAATTAATGGGCAAGGAATAAAGTATAAGTGAATTGTGTGAAAATGTCTGAAATTTTCTTTCGATTACTAAAATAGCGTACAAAATTTTTTGGTAGGATGTCATTTTTAAGTATAAGCACTTGTATCCATGTAAAAATTACAGATCATAAATATATGAAAATTTTACTGATGATGCTTAATTTACCTAAGTTTGTTGGATTTTATTTACATTTTATCCTATAGAAATCATTGCCTCACATATATTTATCAAAGAATATATTTATTTCACGATCTTTTAGAGCTTCATGTTTTACTTGAGGAGCGAAATGTATTTTGTTGTTGGCGACACTTTCGTAATTGCAGTTACTGAACACTATCTTATTTGGCTTCAGTTAGATATTGATGATAGGAAACCATGAATGTATTTAAATAGAAAGTATAAAAGTTTGAGTAAACATGTTTACGGAGCTGGGTATTTTGCTACTAAATGATCGGAAAGAAAATATGTCATAACGAATTCTGGAAAATGGGGAATTTATTTTGAGAAAAAGTTCAAATAATGAAAATATAGGGAGACAATTCCTTTGTTTGTCTGGAGACATAACATTTGTTTTAGAATATATTTCGGGTTTACATTCCTTTAATCTAAGATATGTGTGATAAATAATCTTTATAAATATATGTAGATAGTTACAGATCAAGGTCTGGTTTCAAGTAATCAGACTGTTGAAAAAAAGAAAATGGAAGCTGAAATTTCAAATAAAAAATAAAACGGCAGCTGTTTTATTTTTGGTTTTGACATCTTCGGTTTGATTTATTGAGAGGACAGTAAGTAACACACGAATTGATGTTCAAGAGTGTGCATACAAACACACTGCTTCATATCTAACAATGTTTTTATGCATTACATTGCGTTGCTTACTCTGATCAATAAAATAGCAATAGAGCAAATAGAGTTAATAAATACTTCCTTTATCTCGAAATTTGTGTTAGAAAGACTTACTGTGCATGAAAATATCTTATATAACATCCTACATAGGAAATACAATTCTTTCTATTGATTAACGACTTAAATTTTTGTGCAAATATATAAACTTAAGCGATGTAAATAATTGTAAAGTGATTGTCAATGCTTCATGGATATCATTACTTTTCTCTAAAGAGTCCATAGGTACATGAGGGATTTAACAAGTGACAAGCATGGATGATAGATGATCATGAGACTCGCAGGTTTAATGTTGCGTCATATACACAAATTCTCTAATGATGTTTCCATTCTTCATATATTAATAAAAAATATTTTGTAATTATTTCGTCTAAGAATAAATTTGTATTTTATGAACACGAAAAAGGATATGAATGCTTTATACACGAATAATTTCCCATAATTTAGAACATATTTATATAATAGAAGTAGATGAATTTATTTACAAGATGAATAGGTAAACAGTATAAATCTTCGTATTATTCACAATAATACTTAATTATTTTTCTTTACTAATCTCAAGCTCGCCTATTTGTAATTGGGCACATACTCATATATTAAGGCACTTGTACATATTTCCTGATATTTACATTCTCTTTTAAACCTATTAATCACTTCATACCAGATAATCAGGTAAATAAATACACAAAATAAAGAAGTCAGTATTTGGAAGAGTTCTAAGCATATTTATTGTAAAATATTTCTAAATAGACTGGTGTACAAATGTTAAGGTTTATCTGTTCCTTAGTATATTTCATGACACAAAAACCGAAGTAGGATGGAACTTTATGTGCATTTATAATAAGTAATGAGAGTACAATGGCAGAGAAAAACAAGATAAAAGCTTACACCATAGGAATTGTGCATTTTGAAAAAAAGTTTTTCGTTTACCGTAAAAAAATAATAACTTCAAAAATGCAGGCACGGGGACACTAATAGGGCTAGTGTATACTTATCTCTTGCAGTCTTTAAAACCTCACATTGATTTTTTCAAGTGTTATACAACGTTGTTCATGCGTTGTGCAGCCAACAAATCCCTATTTTGCAGAAGAGCGGTTTCCTTCTCCCGAATGGTCCTTTAAAGGGGCATGATCCAGTTCCTCTCCGAAGGGCATTGCTCTCTTGCTTAATGAAATTTACTGAATATACTTGCACATTAATGAGGCTTTCAAGGCCATTACTGTCGCTGTCTATATACAGTTTGAAGAAAATCCTCGACCACCTGACGTATGAGCGCGTTATCATCTATGAAAAGGAATTATATGTATGGCCACTTTAAAGAGGTGACCATAAGGTTTCAGTGTGTCATCTCTGTACTTTTGACCTGTTACAATAAAACCTTTCCAAGATTTGTGACTCTATGCTCCCGTTCAAAGTTATGCCAATTAATGCTAACAAAAAAACCTATCTCCTAACTGATCCCTTTCCCTGAGTGTAAGAGTGACTCTATGCTCCCGTTCAAAGTTATGCCAATTAATGCTAACAAAAAAACCTATCTCCTAACTGATCCCTTTCCCTGAGTGTAAGAGGATGTTAATGTGTTCCTCCTTTGTTCCAAATAGCGGTGTGGTGAGAAACAGTCTACAAACTAAATCTAGAATCATCAGAGAAGATCACAATGCCCCACTGATTCAAAGCCCAGTTTTGACTCTACTACCTACGTTTTTGACTCCACTGTAAACATACTCGGATAACGAGTTTGACACAAACAGGCCAGAAGTTGTCTAGATACGGTTCTCCCTGAGGCGTGAAGTACCTTTCTAGAAAGATTCAAACCGATGTAGTCCAGCACCGTTGTACAATTACTACCATATATTAGTCTATCCGAGGGTTTGCAACTTTTAGATTCGAAACCTTAATGTTGTCTGAAGTCTTCAGTGATTTCCAGTGAGTCTATTATTAGTCTGATCACATAATTCCTGTGACTATCCTTCAAAGAAAGGTGATTTGATATCGTTCAGTCATAACCAACTCCTGCATTAACATTGACAATACCACGCCTCGCAGTGATTTCAAGAACCTCGAATAAGACGTGCATTCTGTAATCAGTTGTACAGGGTGTCCGGGCTAAAAGTATCCAAAAGCTATGGCTTACTTTTACGGAAATACCCATTAGAATTAAAAAATTATATATTTAAATAGAAAGGAAATCTCATCCCGTTTTAATATCAGTCATAGATTTCGATCATAGTTTCATAGATTTCGATGTGTGACAAACGTCTAAATGGTAATCCAGTTCTCTCCAAGTGTTTCGTAGCATATCAGGAGTTATTATACGAATTGCTTGAATGATACGGTTCTTCAACTCATCCACAGTTTCAATTTTTTGTTTATACACAACGGATTTATTGAATCCCCAAACAAAATAGTCTAATAATTCATGATATGCCACGAAACACTTGGAGAGAACTGGATTACTATTTAGACGTTAGTCGTGCTACAAAAGGTGCACATATCGAAATCTATGATACTATGATCGAAATCTATGATTGATATTAAAACTTGGTGAGATGTTCTTTCTATTTAAATAGTTTTTTAAAATTCTAATGGGTAGTTCCGTATAAATAAGTCATAACTTTTGGATACTTTTAGCCTGGACACCCTGTATTATGAAGTAGCGATATGTGCCTCTAGTTTGCGCTCGCACTATCAACTGATACATTATGCGGTGGTGTAGAAATGAGATTTGATGAATAATAAAATACACCCAGTTCTGCTATTCTGCCTGTGTGAAACCCTGTCTTCGTAAGTTTTACGAATTGTGTTTAGCTTTGGAATCCTGTGTGTTTTTCCAATTGGGATTTATGAGGCGTTGATTAACTTTGACTATTATGTTGTCGACTGATATTCTTAATAGTTCATTTGAGAATCAATGAGAATATGTCATATTAAATATATTCCTTGAGACACTGTTAAAAATTCTCCTAATTTAATTGACATAAAAATTTAAAATAACTTGAATGACTTAGCTTTTCCAATGGCAACAATACTACAGAAGGTAGTATATTTTCTATATACTTAATCTTTACATAACTACACAAGGACGGTACTGTTTTATTTTGCTAGTCACTTAAAGAGGGAAGGTTTTGAAATCCCCCGAAACTAAATGCTGATTATTCAACTAATGAAACAAGTTTTGAATTTCTCAGAAATTTAACTCACTCTGTATACTACCATTTTTGTTTCAGTGTGTGCGTAAAAAAGGAAAACTACAAATGAAATTATACTGAAAACTCAAAATTTGGAACCCAGAACTTCCTCCAGAACTTCAGTTCATGAGATGTAAACACTGTTGATTTTGGTAATCTCTCTTATTTTATCTGCCCCTGGAATTAATTAATTTAATTTTAGTGTAGACAAAAAATAAAAATTAAATGTATTGCAAAACCTACATATCTGATACAATCACAAATTGGTGGAATGTGTATTTAATCGTGTCGTTTTATTGTTCATGCAGCAGCTATCTTACTTCATGTATGTGCAGTACTACACACTTTGTGAAAGCTAACTGTAACTAAATGTTTTAGTAGTTGCAGTGTTATTACTGTTCATTAATACTTAAAGAAATTCAAATTTTTCGTACCTCAAACATAATTTTTTACTTTATTTTTGGTTGAGTTATAATTACATAAAATTTTTCATAAATATTAATTCAGTAGTTTCAATATGCACTTTAATTTTTTATACTATGTCGTTGGGACAATCCAACACTTGGAAAAATGAATCGTTGTTTTACGGAAAAAGTAATCAGAAGTTATTTAATGATTAATAGAAGAAGTAAAGAGAAATAATTTTTAAACAATGTTTGAAAATGTTGAAAGTATTGTATGAAGTAATTTTTCTTGTCATCATACTGACATGCTATGCTCTTCAAACTGTACTTTTGACTTGAGGCTAATCTTTCGTACCAGACAACAAATTACAAAATATCAATATTGAAAATTGATTTAAATTCTTCTGCAGTTAATACTTTTAAAAAAAAAATTAATCACCATGCACTGAAACAAAAGGGGTATTCCCGGGAAAAAAATATTGAAAAATTAGAGCTTACAGCTCAAAGATATTGTTTTGAAACAATATTTATAAACTAACGACAGCTGCAAAATATGTTAACTGACAATTGAACAACATCTGAAATGAGTTTTCTGCGATTTATAGATTTTGTTGGTGGCATGCTGTTGGTTTCATGAATCATTTCCAGTTACAATAACATCTGCTGCAACTGGGCCAGCAGAAATTACTTTCCACTGTTTAATCGATTTTAAAAGAGATTTGCGGGAAATCATGTGCTGAAATTGTGGTGTATTTTCATGAAGAGCAGTCTGTGCACGGACTTAATCTGTTAAATTCCATAATTTTGGGAGAAAGGTAATTTTGCGTGTTTTCCAAATGGTAATTTTTGAGTAGAATTTAAACAAAATTTTGACTGCTACATAACCGGGATATTGTAATTGGGTGCAAAAGATAACACGACGAAACTAACTGTTCTTGAATAAAATAAATTTGTATCCCTTTAAATTGAATTAAAGTTTGAAAATATTTCATTTATCAGGTTCAAATAGAGGCAAAATAAATTTCTAAAATCCGAAAACACTTTGAATGTGAAAAAGCCTCACCTGATCTGCTTTCTTTTTATAATTAGGGTTTGAAATATAAAATTTTAAATAATCATTATGCATTCGTTCTCATGGAAGAATGTCTGTATTTATAAAGCTTTAAAATGCCCTTACAACTGTTGTGCAATATTAAAAGTTTTGAGAGTAATCAATTAAGTCATTAAAGTATATGAATTATTTTAATTTCGAGTATTTTACCTTGCATTTATCAGCGTTCTATAATTTTCTAGGAAAATAATACCACTTAAAGCATTAACTTAGAAGGACGATTTTTTAATTGTCTATGGCAAAAATCTATTTTTACTTTTCCTCAACAATATAATTACGTTTGTTGAAATACTTTCGAAAATGTTCCTTTACGTATAAAGTTAAATATATTTTTCCCTCGAAGAAAAAATTTCACATATAAGGAAGTACACACATGTATCTCAAAGGAAAAATTACACAAAATAAGCATATTAGTTTCATATTGCTTTAGGCTAATATCTTTTGTGGTGGTGAACAGAGACTCAAATTTTCGTCACGTTGTACAACACTTGATGATACTTGCTGAAAACTAAAATACAGAGGCTGTTCACACATTTTTTAGACGATGTATATTGTATTCACAAAACAAAATTACATAAAATTCTTGTGTTTTAAATGTTCTATTTGATATCCCTTATTCTGAACTATCTTTCGACACCGCAATTTCCAGGATAATAATGCCTTTTGAAGTGTCAGAAGAGGTATTCTATCCCATTCCTCCTGAACAGCTTTCCAGAGTCCTGTAAGGGTTTCGGGACGACGTTTGGATAATGCAGATTTTAAAAGACCGAAAGCACAAAAATCCATAGGTGATACATCGGGAGATTTAGTAGGGATATCAGTGAAGGGTATGACCTTGATACCAGTTTTTGTTCCATTTCTTTTAGGAAATTTACAGTGGATTTTGATGTGTGACTGCTAGCTTTGTCCTGATGGAGTCTCACAGATTGATGGCACTGTGGGTAAAGCGATGGTATTTTATTCAGAAAAATTGTCGATAAAATATGTTCCTGATAGTATTTGGAGTTAATCTTGACATTTTTTTCCACTCTCTTTATTTTTAACTTGCCATTATAAGAAAAACCAGCAACAATCATGAATCCCTTAGAAAAACTTTCTTTCGATTCTTTGAACCATGTACTTAAATTTTTTTCTCCCCTTTTATGATAATAAATGGCTCTTTTTTGTTGCAATCATTTAAATACACCCATGATTCATCTATTGTGACAATTGTTTTCCATTTTTCTTTGGATAAGTGTTTCTTATATAGAATTCTGCAGCGTGTCCTGCGTTCAGCGATATGATTTGGAAGAAGACGATGCACATTGCGTTTTTTCGCTTTCTTAAGATTTAAATCAACGTTTATCATTTTGTTTACAGTGGACACCGAGCATTTTAATGATTTTGCAACTGTTCTTTAACTAGGGGGATTTTCTTTTAACATTAAACAACGTACTTTTGCAATAGTCGAAGATGTCCGTTTTTTCCTTGGATACTTGTTTGGAATTTTTGTCCCACTTGAGGCTCCAATATGACGTTTTTTCCCTTTCTTGTTGACGATATTACCTATCGACGCTTTAGATATCACAAAACCATGACTCTCACATCGTTTTTTGATAACGGAGTATGCATATTTCTCTTCGGAAAGTGCATAAATGTAGCCTTCGAACCACTGCTTTGTTAAAAACGCCATTTTGAATTTAAACAAAACTTTCAAGCCGCAGATGATAATTTTGACTTTTAAAAACATAGTACAATTGCAATTATTTCTTTTGCAGCAAACGCTTTTTTATTACCGCTTACCAAAATCATCTAAAAAATGTGCGAACAGCCTCTGTAGAGCTGAAATATTTTTCATGTGAATAAATTTATGATATTTTATGATTTTGAAGGAAAGTGAATATATTTAATTTGCAGTTTAATTAATTACGCGAAAAGTAGTTAGAGATGTTTCCCTGATAAAATATCCTTATTCATTGGTTTTAATTTTGTGGATTTTATGGGCTTGTATCCAGACTCACTATTAAAAAAATCATTGAAATACTTCAATAAAAATCAATTAAATATTTAAGCTTTGAAGAAAAAAGTTATTGAAGAGCAAAATTTTGAAAAAAAATTGTGGTTTAAATATATAGTCGGAAATCAAATTATATGGTTTCAGCACTGAATATTTTAAACATCTTGTATGATTGTTCCTCACTTGGTTTAAACGGAAAGGTGACAAGTAGGTACATTTTACACTTTATAATTTATTCCTTTCGAATGCCAGACTGCCGTATTGACGAATGAAATCAGAAATGACCCAACGGCAAAAGTATTTGATTTTACCACGAAGTTATGTAATAATCATTAAACAGGATTCAGTCCTACAGAGAATTTCTCTTTGTACATGTATTTTGTGCTTATGCGTAACCTTAAAAATCATTGTCTAAGTGTCCTTCAAGAGTCAGAATAAATGGGGAAAGGTATGCTTTTTGAGTGAGAATAATTGATCATAGTATAATCAAACTGAGAGTAATAAGATCACACATACACATCTACATGCTTGTAAATGTCTGTATAAGTTTATCAGGTAGACTAAAAAAAATCTAAATAACAGCGAATTAAAAGAACTTTATTATCTCTTGTCTCAGTACGTTAATAGAAATAATTTATTAAAATATGTCTGTTTAAAAAATATTACTGTTTTAATGATTCTAAGCGATGAAAAATAAATGTGGGCAATGGAAACAGATGTTTTCGACAGGGTTATTATAAATCCCTAAATATTTTTACCTTGGTAAAACATAATTTTTTTATTATTGATTCATTAATTTATCTTTAGAACATATAATTAAAAAGTTACGGTTGAAGCAATAATATTTGAAGTTACCAAGGGTCATATCATGGAGCGATGATAGAGGCCGTATACCGAGTTACTATGCCCGATCCCTTTTGATCTCGGCACTCATATTAATAATCTGAAAACCCTACGAGATTACTCCCTCTGTGTTGAAGTCTTGGAGAACGTCGTGGAAGTAGAATTTTGTAAAGGTATATTTATGTAAAGTACGTAGGTAGGCTGAAAAGTAATGCACATATGCTTGTAGAGCGCGAACGAAATGACCTTCAAAACAACGCCAAGTGGCATTTGGAAGTTCCATCCCTCCTCAATACGCATGCGCAGGTTTGAAATCGTTGTGTTCATTCTGTGTATTTTGAAAAGCGGTAGTATGGAGACGTGTTCTAGTGCTATGTCAACGGCGAGTTATACAGCGCACTGTTATCGAATTTTTAACAGCTGAAAAAGTGAGTCCTACTGAGATTCATCGTCGTTTAAAGGCTGTTTAAGGTGACGATGCTGTTGATAGGGGTACTGTAAATTGATGGGTAATAAAATTTCGTGGTTTCGAGCCTGGAAAAGCCATAATTGTTGATGAAACACGCAACGGGCGTCCGATCACTGCCACAGACGATGAACATCGCAAACTCGTCGACGATTTGATTCAAAATGACCAGCGGATCACTCAAAAGCGTATCGCAAACCATAATGGAGTATCCAAGGAATGTGTCTGCTTCATTATAGAACGATTGGGATACCGTAAAATCTGTGCTCGATGGGTACCACACCGTCTCAAAGGCGAGAACAGTGTCGGACTGGAGAGGCTCTGCGAAACCTGAAGTTTGAACCGATTCCACACCCTCCTTATTCCCCCGATCTTGCGCCTTGCAATTTTTATTTTTTTTCCTCTACTCAAGAGAGACCTAAAGGGAATCATTACACCTCGGACGATGTGGTGAAAGCAGCTGTCAAGTCGTGGATTCGAGAAAAGTCGGAAGAATTTTTCAGTGACGGAATGAGAAAACTTGTTACACGTTGGGAGAAATGTGTTAGCCTTAACGGTGACTATGTTGAAAAATAAATATATGATTTTGAAGCTAAGAATTGTACTTTAATGTTCTTTTTGCCCGATCTCGCTATTTCTTTTTGTTCGCGCTCTACAAGCATGTGTGCATTACTTTTCAGCCTACCCTCGTATGTTAAGTATATTTATGTAAAGGGGACGCTTCAACTTCCAATCTACATTGTAGATATTTGGGATGATTTTCCTTAACACATTAATAATATTTTTATTCAAATAGCTTTCAGGTGGATAGCATGAAGAAATAACTTTCATTCACGTAGAAATGCCAAGCAGTGATAAGAACTAAGCTGTAGGTCAATTATCAACCAGTTATTTTCTTTGGAAGCTTTTTAAGAAATTAATTAAACCAAATATCATAAAAATTAAAATTGCTTTTAACAGACTCTCTTATTGTGAAAAAGATATAAATTTTTATATTTCTGTCAATACATTGATACTACACGCAGTGAATTCAGCTTAGCATTAAACATTCCATTTCAGTCTAGTGTTTACGGCCATTCATTTCCCTTCTTCTATCTCCATTATGAGGCTGAAACTATCACCTGTTTATAGAAAACATAACATAGCAGCATGAAATAATTATTATTCAGGATAACAGACTCGTTTATGAGTTAAATGGAGGCGTACAAGTTTTTGTCACACAAAGGGGGAACTTTCTTTTTATGACTTTGGATGCCAATTTAGATAACATTTCTTCGTTCCGTTATGACTTCGGTTTGTGGCTTTCGGCGTGTGCTGCCACAGGGCATAAAATTTTGATCTCGTTATTTCCAGGAAGCGAGGTTACAGTGACAGTTAACTATGATTTTAAAAGGAGCGGGCGTTTAATGGAATTTTATTTGCTGGAAGCTCTTTGTAAAGTTTATATTTTAAAAGCTTATGATGAGGCATTTTATAACTTTGCTGAAAACACTCGTGTGAGTAAACCTATCTTTATAGTTAATCTTAAAATAAGTTAACATGCGAGAACTGTAGAATCAGAGATATTTTTGAAATTTTGATAAAAAGGTTATTTTATGTATTTAGCTATAAAGTGCCTGCTACCTTTCAAAATTTTCTGTTTTCAGATAATATTTAGATTTAAGTACCATTATTAAGACCAGTTGTTTAGAGATAGTTGATATCATAAAATTTTATCTCTATACATAAAGGGATAAATTAAATAATAACGGTAGTTCTGTCAGCTGTTTGTTTTATTTGACGATAAACATACAGGTGAATTATTAATAAAATAACAAATATATTTTTTACAAAGCATTAATGGTATTATGTATGTCTCGAATACAATTTACAACAACTATAAAGCTCCAAGCTCCTTATTCTGTGACAACACATATCTCATAGTTTTAAAAAAGGATTGTAAGATATCATAGGTAAGGGTAAACAGTTTTATTTTAAAACGAGAAATTTTGTATTTTTTCTCAGAAGTAAGGTTTGCACGCAAGTTTCATAGATATAAAAAAAAAATGCAAGCTACGTCTATAATTTTTTTCTTCAATTTTAAAGCTCTGTTGCAGATATTTACGTAGGCATGTAAATATGGAATATATGATTTTGTCAACGGGGGTTTTAATAAATGATATATGTTTTATGCCACAAATCTATGGCTATATTTTATCAGTGCTATATTCTTAGGTTTCAAACAAGAAATAATTTATTTAAAATTTCTCAATTTAACAGCATTAGTAAATCTTTTTCATGTACATTACATTTTTAGAAAGTATATTCAGAAAGTGTAAAAATAAATAAAAAGATCTCCGATTGAAAATTTTGTTCCCACCAGTAAAATGTAATTGATATACGACTGATTTTAGCATAAAAATTTACTTAATTCCCAAAGATTTTTTTGCCTATTCGTAAACATACTGGTGCTTTCAAGCATAGGATAGAAAGATTAGTATTTCGGCTGCTGACAAGCTTAAAGGATTTGTTCAAAAATATCAAAAAATAACATGCTGGATTAACGATGCAATGGGAAGTGTTATTTTGATCTAAAGTAACACTTCTATAGTGATGTACAAATACTTTGGGAGGAAAATATAACAAATCAAGCCTTTATCATATTTGCGGGATAGCTTAGTTTGGAGGACTTGAGATGAAGAGATCCAGGTTTGATTTTCGGTCCTGACAGACAGTCCTTATTGTGTTGTGTAACCCTTTAAAATGGGATATGTGATATGTTAACAGGGAAAAAACTACAGGGGAAAATCATCGAAAAATAATAGAAAATGTTAATACGAAATACTATCACCCACATTCTATGCCATTTGATCCGACCATAGTTAGAGTTGGAAGTTGCCATAGATTGGAATGGCGGCGCAACCTATTCTACAAGAAAAAATTTCGGTTTCGGGCGTGTGTGTGATCCCTCCCCCCCCCTTTTATCATTTTATTGGGAATTTACGAAACTCAGCAAAAACCAGATTCAACTCCGGGTCTTAGTAGTCGCTTTAATAACTTCAGGGAGTAGTTAGCATATTCAACAAAGAGCATATTTTGTTCTTCAACGTGAAAATTCGATATTCTTCAGCTTCAAAAAATTAATCTTTTTACATCAACTGTGTTCTTACTGCATCTCCGTTGGTCTGTAGTTATGTGAATTAATTACATATAGTGGGATCGAATATTATTAAACGAAGATTAAATTTAACACATTTTATATAAAAATGGGGTACTATTAATATTGCCAGGACAAACTAAAACTATATTTTTGAATGTATAATTAAAAAAGCATTGACTTGAAGTTCTTTTAACTACTCTTCTTTTCTACTTAAATTATATCATGGCCGTAGTGTAAACTGACTTCATAAATCCGCCTCCCATAACCAAAAATACTTGGTTATCAATACTTAATTTTTATGTAAATTATATGCTATTTCTTCTTCTCAGAAATTAATAGATTTATAATAAACCTTACTTTTACAGAAAAAAGAACGATTTTAATTTTACCAAATTATATGCGAGTGATTAATGGGCTTGAACTTTAAGTTAAAGTTTCTGTCATACATGCTCTTACTTTTAATGAATAGCCTGGATCATGGTTTCCAACTTTTTGCTTAACGCTAACTACTTTCCAAAAGTGCAAGTTGTTAACACACCGTGCTCTGGAACTCTTTAACGAGAGATGAACTTGGAATTTCTTGAAAGAGCTTTTATTCAATTTACTGCATACCGAAAATTCGAGGCTCTGATACGTAAACACTTCCATAAAAACGCTGCTGGATTTTCCCTTACAAAGCCCTTCATGTCTTATTAGCTTCGTTTGTTGCAGAGAGGTAAAACTCCTCGACTCTCCTCTGTTAGAAGTCAATTTCAGAATAAAAATGACATAAGTGGTCTATGATTCTAAAGGGCGGTACATCACATTGAAAAGTTTCAAAAGTATTATAATGGTTTACGCAAAAAGAGAATTGTTTTTTAATTAGGGACGATATTCATCCATTTTCTGCCTTGTTAATTTTGCTTGTTAGTGAAAATGAAGAAAGGGAAAATAAGATAAAAATATTTAAAAGCCTCAAAACTTTAAAAATGTTCTATTTGCACGAAGAATATATTTTAAAAGTTTGGAAGTTGTGAAGTTTTAACGTATATAATACTTGCTAATTTTACACACGGGTTTTAATTGTGGCAATTTATAATGAAATACTATGAGGTACATTTAGGAATAGTCATCTTGTTAAATAGATATTTTTTTGGAATTAAAGCTTGTGATGTGTTTGTTACTTAAATGAGCAGATTTTATTAGTCTAATTGAGCTTCATTTGGACAATAACTACAAAAATTTAGAATGAGGTAACGCTTTAAAAAATATTTCTAAAAATTTATATTGAGATGTAATATTAAAAAACTTCTTAAGGTAAATAACGTACGGTAAATAATCATTCTATTAGAAATTCTTAAACTTTCTTTAAAAACTTTCCTTTGTACGTAAAACTTTCTTTTGAAAAGCTTTAAAATTTTTAAATTCATAGCCAGATTAATGTTGTTATGAACATAATTAGGATGAAACATTTACAAAAAAAATATTGATGACTCTCATGAAATTTCATGATGGTGACTTGCCTAAAACATTTATATAGAATTACAACTTTAACTATTTATTTTACATATTTGTATTTTTTCTGCTAAACTTTTCAAAGAATATTTACAAAGAAGTTGAAATTTCATAGAAATACGAATACAATTATAATAAAAATACATGGTTAGAAAGAAAATTAAAAAAAAATAAATGGGGTTAAAATTAAATGTAAATATTCATTTATAAGGACAGCAAAATGCATCCTTTTCATATTTACTATCAATCCGGATTAAATAACTATATCATTCCTTTTCAAATCCATCTCTAAGTACACTTCCCAAATTAAAGTCAGACTTTTAAACACGAACTTCCGTCTTACAGTAAAACTTAAAATTTTAACACTTTCCCGTGAAAATTTACAACTGAGACGTAATGAGGAACGAATAAAAATTCAGATTCCCTTTCGTTTTCGAGGCGGCGCTCGCATTAAAAATGATGTTAGTGATTGAAGCATGTTAAAAAGCAGCCCCATTAAAAACGCGAAGTCATGCGTAAAATCTGAAATATTTCCAAAAAACTTTCCGCCCTGTGTTGCGAACATTTTAAAGGAGTTCTGAATGGGTAGTTTTGGGAAGATCAGTGGCATAAGAGCCAACAGAAGATTCATGCAAGCTCGGATATCTGAACTTAGCAGCGAGTGAAACTTGTAAGGAGAAGAGTAAAGTGCGGTGGTCAGAAGGAATCCTCTTTCCCAATAAATGGATATTTTATAAAACTATTATAAAATATGAAGTTTCTTTAGGATTAATGTTAACGCTTGAATGTAATCTTCCAAACAATATGTTAGCTACGATTGACGTGATAGGCTGAATGGTATCATTTTAGTCGAAAATTTAGTCAGTCTTAACTTATACACCTTCATAGAATGAAATCGGACGATGGCCTAATGCCTATGCCGCTGGCATTTGCACCAAAGCCGTGGGTTCGAATCCGACTGCTGGCAGGGATGTTTGAAGCCGATCAGAATCTGTAGTTCCCGATCTAGTTAGCTCTTATGTAGCAAAAAATGATGGTACACGGATCTCAATGAAATGTCATGTAATCATAGTAGAAAAAAATTCCATTTTCTTTCAAAAATAATGTGTTGAATTGAGAATTATGAACGTAACTACATTGTGTTGTTTTATATCGCTGGACACTTATAAGTTATTAAAGACGTTATAAATAAAATGTGAATATATTACTTTAAACACAAGATTACAAAAGTGTAAAATGAATTAGTTGGACTCCTACTGCAGTAGATTTATTTCTATACATAGGTAAAAAAAAATTATATTTTGAGGATATCTACTGCTTAAATTAACGATTAAAAAAGCATTTTTCACTATAAAATACAGGGTGATTCAAAATGAATATAGCGATTACAAACGGCTATAACTATTTAATCGAAAAGAATTTATCGATAAGAATTACGCAGAATGTAAAAGGAAGTTCAAAATTTTGTTTACATGCTTTATAAATGTTCTATGCGACTCCCCTTGGTCACGCGGACAACATCTAAGCGGTATTCTATTTCACGCCATACATTCTGAAGAATATGTGGAGTCACCAACACAAGTGCATTAGAAATGCGCATTTTGAGTTTTCGGCAAAGGAAGCACATACACTAGGTCTTTCACATAACCCCATAGAAAGAAATCGCAGGGTGTCAAGTCAGGAGATCTAGGTGGCCAAGAGCAGAACACATCGTCGGCATCTCCAGTTCGACCGAGCCAACGCTTTGGTAGATGTTGGTTTAAAAATGTGCGAACCTCTACACCCCTATGTGGGGGTGTTCCATCTTGCTGAAAGATGTAATCCGTTTGACACAGCTAGATACGGATTTCACGGATTACATCTTTCAGTAAGATGGAACCCCCCAAAACTGGCATGGAGGTTCGCACATTTTTAAACCAACAACTTCCAAAGCGTTGGCTCGGTCGAACTGGAGATGCCGACGATGTGTTCTGTTCTTGGCCACCTAGATCTCCTGACTAGACACCCTGCGCTTTCTTTCCCTGGGGTTATGTGAAAGACCTTGGGTATGTGCTTCCTTTGCCAAAAACAATTCCAGAACTCAAAATGGTCATTTCTAATGGGCTTGCGTTGGTGACTCCACATATTCTTCAGAATGTATGGCGTGAAATGGACTACCGCTAAGATGTTGTACATGTGACAAGGGGAGTCGCATAGAACATTTATAAAGTATGAAAACAAAATTTTGAATTTCCTTTTACATTCTGTGTAATTCTTATCGATAAATTCTTTTCGATTAAATAGTTATAGCCGTTTGTAATCGCTATATTCATTTTGAATCACCCTGTATTATAGTGTTAGGCTTTCTCTTACTTCCTTTGTGCCGGCCAGCCATCTAAAGCAGTGACAGAATATATTTTACAGAATAAATGCTCCACTTCTGTATTACGCAAATTAATTGGTCTATTTTTTAACCAGAGGTATTTTTTTATCTATCCCCAATAACAGTATCTATTCCGCGATTTATAAACCAGATATTTTGCTCTTCTATTCACCAATGGAAAAAGACATTCCTCTTTTACAATCGATCTTTGGACTTAACCTCACAGTTCTGGATTTAATATTTTAGATTTTTTCCTATTTATAGTATAATACAATGATAAAGAGTCGGTAGATGAAGTTTTAAATATAAATTAGCGTTTCTGTTCTAATGTGTTCATCGCTACCTGCACAGTTGTAATATCTGCTATATTTAGATGTGTTTTCTTAGTAAGTGATAAAAAAAGTCTTTTAAAACGACTATTTTAGAATGAAAATGCAATTAAATTGTGTGTAATACAGTGAAATACTGGATATTCTTGAGTTTATGACATCTAGTAGAAGCTCAGACAATAGTTCAAATGGTTGTTCGGTGGTTTTTCTTTTTTTCAGATTAAATTTTTTTCTTCCACCTTACAACTCTGGTTAAAACTTGAACTTTCAAAGCTAGAAAATATGAGAGATAAAGGAATAAAAATATATTCCTGTAAATCAATGTGAGATTCTTCTACAGATAATTATTGTGCTGTAGTGGAATTAGAGTTTAAACCCCGATGTGTATATTTTTTTAGATTATTATACCAATAGTTCTATTGAATTTCTAGTACGTCACGATAATATTGCTAATCGAGAATTAATATTCCATAAATAGAGTCCTTTAAAGTCTCTCATTAGGTTTGATCTCTTTGTCCTAAATTTCAGTAATTATGCTCGTAAAGAGAAACGTCTTTAAACTATTTCCTGAGCTTTTAAAGTATTAATTATAGTTTAATAAGCCTAAAAAGAAAAATGCTGGTGTAATAACGTTCCTATGCTAAAGAAGATTTATAAATACTTCTTGTTGGTACTTTTACTAAATTGATTTGTACTTATGCCAGCAAGTTGTTAAAATTAATGATTATCATTTATAATAATTCTTTTGAAATTAGAACTGATATACTAGTCTAATTTATATGCTAATTGATAAACTAATATTTTACATCCTGATGAGTTCATGAATTCTAATTCTCTTCAAATGTAGTTCTGTATAAACTCATTATTTTAACATTTACTGAAAAGATGACGAAAAAAATTAAAATATATTTTCAACGTGTATAAACAAAAAGTTTTTACTGATAAATTGTTGTAAAACATTAAACTAAACTAAATAACTAAATCAAAAGAAAATACATTAAAAAAATACGGGGAAAAAAACTGCATACCACAAAACCTGCATACCAAAAACTGCATTTCAAAACCGATATCGACTGTCTTATCGCACTGAATTAAGTTTTTTTTTTTAAAACCCAAAACACTTTTTTTAGCATTCTTTAAACACTACTCTATTTTTTTCTACCCAAATGACATATCATAAGTCATCTAAAGACATTAACAATCCATCTTTTTTACACTTTTTTTCCCCCCAAAGTGTATATAGTTCCCTTAATATATGCGTATCGGCTCGAAAATTCTGTTCCATCGCTTAATTAGGCCTAACGACAATAAGATGGCGACACGGCGGCTAGAACATTAGTGCACACCTGGATACCACTTTATTAAGCACTGGGTTGCCACATTTGGCGCCATTTAGCTTTCGGAAAATTAGCAAATTACTGTGGTCAATCTTTTTGCGAATTTTTTTTTTCTCCTTCTTTTAACTACTGGAGTGAAAGTTAGCTTGATGACTTGTTTCGCGTACTTTTAAGCTCGTTAGCCACGCTATTTGCTAATGATCGGTTTTTATTTTTGAAAACGTTAAGTATATGGTAATTTGTAAATTAAATCTCGTTTTTGATATTAAAAAGAAAATCTAAAACTTTTGTGGAGGTTTTAATTTCAAGTTCTGAAAAAACTTGCGCTCAGTTTCGGAACTTTTTTTTTGACTGTGGTAATTAGAGAAATGTGCCTTAACTGTGAAGTGAGGGAAAAAACAGAAAACAATTTAAAAAAAAATAATGGCACCAGAAATGAAATTTTATTGTCTAATTTCTATGACTGAATTATCAGTATCTTTTTTCGCTCATTGAGGAAGGATCGTAAAACTATTAATGCGCAGGTTAGTTAATTAAATTTTTAATTATTATTATTTTATTTTGTATACTTTTAAGATATTTGGCTTTTCAAACGCTTTTACGTAATATTAAATATTCTCGAAGTCTCAATACATTTTTATTCTGTTAAATTAATGTATTACACTTGTTAAAAAACAAGCGAAAATCTCCAAAGAATTAAATATAAGCTATGTAAGATATTAATTTCTTTGAAGCCTTTTACTATGTAACAACAATGCAACTAGAATACGATATATATTTCTTTCCTCAATTAATATTAAAAAGAAAAAAAAAATCTTAATAATTTCTTCCGATGTAATAAGTTTTACATCGCAGATCTGAAAATTCTAACTATTTGTGTAATAACCAATAACTCTAACCAATTAATATTAACCAATAACTCTAAAAAAATTAAATATATACTGTCATTTTTTTAGAGTTATTGGTGTTTCCATTGCTTTTTGTTTGAATGAAATTAATATAAATTTAAAGGAAAAAGGAAGCAATAATATTGTAAAAACAGTTTTCCTTAAACAGTTTTAAAGGAAAAATAAACATAAAAACATTAATATTTTTTTCTGAGTTCAGTTAGGTTTTTGGATGTTCGGTTTTAGAATAATTATTTAAATCTACAGTGACTAGTGATGTTTTTATGAATAATTTATAAATGTACCTATATTACCGTTTTCAGAAAATGTCTTCTTTGGTTCATTTATGCATCAAACACTAACATTAGTTGACTTAGAAAATACTCAGAAAACAAGATATTTGCGTCTTTTATAGCTTGAAAAAATGCATCGTTCGAAAATTAAAAAATATTACACAGTGTAATGCCTCCTGATGCAAGTGTAATGCAGCTTTGTGCAATGTAATGCAATAGACAGTCTTCGAGGATTGAACTCAAGACCTCTTGATTTCCGGATATATGGGCTACGCTAAAAACTAGTTTTAACAAGATTTACAGTAACGAACTTTATACGAAAAACGAAATGTGCACGCAAAACGTACCTCAAAACAATTTATTATAGGGTTAGACATAGATATTTTCAGTTTTTAACTTTTGTAAATCTGAAATCACATACTACAAAATAAAATACGCAGCCTCATACAATGATATACACGAGTTTTAATTGCTGATGTTCTAGATTGCAATTTAAGGCAGTGCATTACATGATCTTCATACTCTCAAAGAAGCCAGATGAAATTAAAACATTAAACTTCTTGTTTGAATAATGTAAAAATTTTAGCTTTCACTGCATGCTTTATATGGATATGTTTATTCATCAGCTCAAAGACAAATCTTTATCTCCCAATCAAGTAATTATCATAAAATAATATTTATGTTAATTATATAATTCCTTGTTTATACTTTAAGTAAAATTTTAATTTTTGTTAAGAATTATCAAATATTTTTCTTATGCACGATAAAAAAAATAGAGGAAATCTTATACCACTTAATAATAATAGCATTTTTAATAGAAGATGAAATATGAATGACTTGAATTACCAAACTCGCAAAAGATTTAATTTTCATAGAGTGCCTAGTTTTGGGCATAAAAATTACCTTTCTAATTAAATGCAACTTATTTGAAGGCCTTTTAAATGTAAATATTTCCAAAATCTCCATGTATTTTTAAAATTTGTAAACAAGAAACAACATTGTTTATGAAAAGTGTTATTGACCCAGCTTTACAGTGAATGCATTTAACGATACAGAATACCATTGAATTTAACATCTTTCTAAAAATAAAACATTGAAGAAAAAAGTATTTGCTCCCTTTCAAACAAAAATAGTCAATTCATTAGAACAAAACTAAATCCCCAATTTCCTTCAAGGGGATTACCTTAAAACTATTTTTATGAGGACAGTAATTGAGTATTTAAACCTAAATTTAAAACTGCGATTTCTGTAAAGTATCTTTGTACCTGTGGTAGGTTTATCCAGATTTAATGAAATGTTGGCAAATCATTTTTCGTTATTAACTGCGAAGCCAGCATTTTTTGTAAGTGAAAAATTATTTTCTGTATGCTACTGAATACATAGGTAAAGGAATGGAAATATTTCAGAACATTTGTAAGTAGAGGAAATCTCAATAAATAATTATTTATGATGAAAAGTTAAAATATTTCTTTTAATTTTTCAGCTAATTTTGCATATATTTGTTTGAAAATTAAAATGTTACACGTAATAAATTAAAAAAAGATTTCACGTCAAAATTTTAAATTACAGAAAAAAACTATTACGACCATTCGGTTTGTAGATAGAATGACTTCAAGTTTTACTTTTTAACAGAAAGGGATTGATTTAGTGATGTCAGTATAAACGTATCCTTTGGGAAATTACGCTATGCAAATTTCAGACTTTCTTCTAGCGAACATAAAATGACTTTGCTTGAGAATCAAAATATTAAAACTTTCTCCACATAACGATTTTAAAGATAATTCCCAATGGTTAATATCTGATAAATATACAGTGGCTGGGATAATAAGTTGAAGTCAAGATCACTCTTTTACAATTTCTCTCGTTGCCTAGAATAAAAATTAAAATCATACTTTTAGACTCAAAGAGGGAATTAGTATGGTAAGAGAGTATCATGGCTCATCTGGGTTACTACTTGCACAGACTTTTAGTTAAGCGTTGTAAAAACAAATACTATGAGACTATGTGCTCAATTAGACTAGATTTTCTCAATACAGTTTCCCTCACAACCTTCATACCTCTTATATATTCGGGAACAATTGGCTAATTTTACAAACTCTGTAAATCCCCTTTGCTATAAATGATAAGTTACGGAACGAAAACCCTAAAATGCAAATTGTAGATTACTGCAGCAAAAGATCCGTATTACAATATGAACCTATAATAATCTGTAATATAAACCAATTGATAAGTGTGTACAGTGGACAGCCTTGAAAGTCGTCTCAAGATGAATATATTTGATTGGAGACAGACCTAAATTTAGTAGTTGGTTGCGAATGATAGTTTCGATAGCTGATAATTAATAGTCTTTCGCTTGTCATAACTCACGGACGTCATACAGTTTTCTTAATTTAAAAATTGAATCTCTACGTATATATGGGGTAGACACCTAGTTCCATCTTTTTCCTTTGAAAAGAGACTTTCGGATGATGTCTTATTTTGTATTTCATGAAGCAATTTTCAGTTTTGTCAAAAAATTTGATTGCTTTAATTTTTTTGAGTTTTTTGTATTGCATTTATTCAGTTTTATCTAAATACATTACCTTTCCAATGATAGTTGGTATTTATGTTTATCATTATTCTACTGCATATTCCTCATAAATAGTCTTCAAAATTTTTTTAACCATTTGCCTTGCATTTAACCCGAAAGTAAATGTTCTATTTTGTAGAAATTTATTTTTAACCTATACTTCTTACACATGGTGTAAATTGGTTGGTTCAACTGAACAGTTGATTTTAGGTTTTCATTCCATGCATGATTGGTCTTTATAAATATTAATAACATCGATTCAAAGTACATTATTTTTTAAGAGTTCTTTTATTTTGTATTTGTCGCTTTATAATTCATTTCAAACACAGCAAGATGTATCCAGATATTCTAAATACGCCTTTTCGCATCTATTCTCCATTAGGCGAATTAGAGCTTGCTTTCCCGTAACCACATTCGGATGTTAACTTAATTGGTCCTTAATTGAAGAAGCGGTGGAACGCTTTTACCGTGGTTACGTGTCTGTTTCTCTTAAGTAGATCTAAAAATAACCTATTGAGAGAGCATGTAATTGTTCGTAATCAGTTTCGAGCAATCTCTCTTATTTGCTTCTATAAAACACATTTCGTTCAGAGGGTGCGTATTACTTGTTATTAGGAAACTCAAAGAAAGTTTCGAAAGTCCTTTTTTAGGCATTAAAAATTGGCACTAATAAAACGGCGATAATTATAAGGCGGCGTAGAAGTGCGATATATTATGCGATAAAGGTAAAAATGTTGTTTATTCTATTTACTTCTTATAACTGACAAAATCTTTTAAAATTAAACAAACGTTTTCGTTTTCTGATATGAATATCTTTAATCTTTTATGTATCAATTACTCCCTTTCTTTTATGCTTTATTAGCAAAAGACTGTTTTAGAGATTATAATCTGGGAATTTTTAGAATAAAGGTATTTTATTTTGGAGGAAAATACACTAGTTTACCGTGAATTTGGTAGCTAAAATAAAACTGTGTTAAATGGACGTCTACATTTAATACTATGAATTTTTAAAATTAAAATTTGCGTGTATGAATCGAGTATTTAAATTTAAAGAGAAATTTCCCCCTCCGTTTTTTATTTCCTTACCCTTTTATTATTGAAGAAAAGCTTCTCGTCTATATATATAAAACAGTTCCGTAACTGACTGACTGACTGACTGACAGATAACGCACTTACCAAATCGCTGGACCTAAAGGGCTGAAATTTTGCATGGCGATTCTTCTTATAGTGTAGGGGTGCACTAAGAAATATTTCTGAAATATTCTTCTTAGATTTTTTTAAATTAAATTTTTAAGCTGTTTTTGTAACTTTCTGAAGTTTGCATTTAAAATAATAATTTGAGGGTTATAAAATTTATATCACGAGAAAGATCATAAAATTTCATTTAAAATGAAATTTTTTTCGAATCTTTACCTCAATTTTCTGATTTTTGGTGAATTTTTAAAGATTAATTTTTAGAATTAAATTTATTAAATGCTGATCGCATGGTTTCTTTTCTTTTTGAGATACTTTAAATTAATTTTGCGTTACGTGCATAACAACGAAACACATTGACAAAAAATATTTTTTTTCTTTCTAATGGGGCAGACGATTGGACATTATCCAAAAAATATTAAAATACAATAAAAGAAATGTTCCTCAAACTGTACTATTTTAACCGTAATATATTCTATAGTATGTTCTATTAGATTTAATTTGAATATTTACTTCTACATTATTTTGTTTATAAATATATATTTTTGTTTTCTTTTGGCATTAACTGCATGCATTGACCGTTGTATTTAATTTGAATGTACTCCGTAGCGAAACACGGGTATTCAGCTAGTCCTTATATATAATGAATGAAACGTTTTGCAAGATTCATTGTAGATAAAGAAAATTGAAGCTATCAACCTGCTTTTCATTCCAATTATTTTATTACAAATTAAGAATTTTTCCCGTTTTTTATTAAAGTTAGTTATGGTAAGCTAAAGAAAATTTCTCCATTTAATATGTGCAAACTTACCATCTAATTCACTGATAGTTAGCACACATACTTTTCATAATATTCATTCCTCTCTTTGATTTTTACTATTAATACTGAGAACATTGTTTAATAAACAACTTTTATTTTTTAAAGCTGTATATAATTTATAAAATACTCTAAAATTTTCCCATTTAAGTTTTAAAAAAACCTAAGCACAATTTCATTCAAACTGAATATCAAAAACACATTTCCTGGTTTAATTTCTTCCTTCATTTTCGTAAATTCTAGCCAGCATACAATCTAAAGGACTTCAAATAAGTTTTAAATCAGTTTCTGCAATATTTACCACCTTATCGTAAATATCTTAATTTCGGAATCATTATGGTATAATAGACTTATTATCATAGGAGGACAATTTCATTCTATTATTTCCATCAATAAAATATTTAAAAACTAGATAGCCATATATAATTTCTAAAATACTCTAAATTTTTCGCAAAATTTTCCCGTAAATTAAAAAAAACCAAAGTACAATTTAATTCAAACTGAATATAAAAAACACATTTATTCGTTTTATTTTTTTCCTACATTTTTGTAAATTCAAGCCCGCATACAATCTAAAGGACTTCAAATAAGTTTTAAATCAGTTTCTGCAATATTTACCACCTTATCTTAAATATCTTAATTTCGGAATCATTATGGTATAATAGACTTATTATCATAGGAGGACAATTTCATTCTATTATTTCCATCAATAAAATATTTAAAAACTAGATAGCCATATATAATTTCTAAAATACTCTAGATTTTTCGCAAAATTTTCCCGTAAATTAAAAAAAAACCAAAGTACAATTTAATTCAAACTGAATATAAAAAGCACATTTATTCGTTTTATTTTTTCCTACATTTTTGTAAATTCAAGCCCGCATACAATCTAAAGGACTTCAAATAAGTTTTAAATCAATTTATGCAATTTTTACCCCTTATCTTAAATATATTAATTTCGGAATTACTATCGTATAATAGACTTATTATCACAGCAGGACAATTTCATTCTATTATTTCCAGCAATAAAATGTTTATAAACTGGGTTCACAGACTAAAGATTTTCTAAATGGAAAAATGATTTCACCTGAATTAGATTACACTGAATCCAGAAAAATTCAATCATAGTTCAAACTAATGAATTAATTGAATGAAATCTAGATATAAGTACATTTATGTTTTGGCAAGAATAGAACCGATTGAAATATTCTGCAAATGTCAAGAAGAGCCTCGGCAATTTTCGAGATCATTTAGCGTGCGGTGAACCAAAATTCTCTCGGAATAAGCTAGGCAACCGGGGTTTAAAGGAAAATGGATTTGGATGTAATTAAGTGAAAATCTTTACGGGTTTAAGAGTGATTGGGTGCAATTTGTTTATTCTAAAGTGTAGGTGAAGAATTTGAGAATTGGTGATTGGGAACACCTGAATAAATTGAACAACCACTAGGAGTTGAAAATTTGGCGGAAAATCGTAAGAGTGGGTTTTTATTTAGTACAACTGGAAAAAAAAATCGTTTTTTTGTTATTTGACAGATTTTTTTCAGGGAATCAAAGAAAAGCAATTAAAAACTTGTGGTTTTAAACATCTACTTTTCTTTAGAAGTATTTGTTGTGCTCAAATTTTCCTCCGTTTTATTGTACTTCCCAGTTTACTTCTGTAGTATGTTGGAAATATACACAAATTTACCCACTATTTATTTACTGTTCAGATACAATAAAGTTTTTATAAAGTATTCTTTAGTTTTTATAAAGAATGTTTTGAACTTAAGGATAGCTTAAATTATCTTATATGAGATAGTTTATAGCATTATAAAAGATTATTGAAGAAACTGAAGATTTAGTCATATATACCCATAAAATGTTTGTCATCATTTGGGACGATAAACCTTGATTACATCTTAAAAAATCTCACTTTTAGTGTATCATAACCCGAATATGTTTGTATATTTTAATGTATGTAAAAATTTATCCCTTTATTTTTTTGTAAAATTCAGAGGCCTATAGTATAATTTTAAGGGAATAAACTGTGAAAATTAATAACAATGTTTTTAATATTTTGAATTTAAATTTCTCTGATCAAAATTATATGATTTTAATTCCCGTTTTGAGAGTAAGTCTTCTACCAATACTTATTCATTCTACTAAATGTTTTTGTTATAATATATTTTAACTTAATTTGTGGCTCAAAATAATTTCAAATCACTAAAAATTACTGCGTCTGTTGATTTTAAAATATGGCTTTTTTAATCATCATCTATCATAATAATTAATAGAGGCTTTAGAAATAAATCCATTCTAGAATATAATGTTTCTTCATTTTGTCAAAGTGAAATTTTGAAATAAGGCTCAATTGATGAGCTTTCTGTCCTTCAAACCGAGTCACTCCTATTCACTGTCATTAAGCTTCAACTTTCACACCCCTTCTCTTAAGCTCTGTTAATGTCGAGAAAAGATGTTAATAATATCATCGCTGGAGTGAAGAAAACTTTCAGTGTAGGGGAATTTTGTCCTTGGCCAGTTAACATGTGGGGATGAAAAGAGGAAGCTATGTGATAAAGTCTCCTCAGGACAACCCCCGAGTGTGTTAAAATTTTGTACAGAAATCTATCCTTAATAATTTAATGGCGACTATATCAAAGCATTTAGAAAAATAAAGGTCACTGTTACATTATCTATGACTATAAATTTGAAATATACATCTAGTGTGGTAAGTGATGTAACAATTTAAAAAATAATTTATTAAAGCTACCCAAGCAAATAATCATCATTAAAAGAAATAAACGATAAATATGTTTAAGCTCACAACAAGGCATTTCTAACTTTGTTCTTATTACGACCTATGGCTATTTCATTAGATACGTCCCTCGCAATGAAGAGAATACCTGGGGGTTGAGAAATGCGCGACCGGCAATCATTAGACTGCAGTACAAGGTATCTGGTCGATCAGCCTCTGACAAAAAGCATATGTTAATCACTTCAGGTGAGAAAATAAATGATCTGAGTTACAAGCGAGTACTTGCCGGACGTACTGAATTCTACATCTCTGTTATTATTGATACGTTTTGCTTTTCTCACACAATTCATTTTACTGGGAATAGAGAGTTATGCATCGCCGAGAGTTAAGCGACGAGCCAAAAACAGTCGAATAGTAGGCGATATCCCGACAGAGGGAGAAGTCAACTGCGCCCAGGCTGGATTATACGCACCAGTCAGCTAATAAGAAGTCTTGAAACGATTGACCAATACAACAGGATTTCACAGAAGATAATTATCTGAAATGTACCGGACGATGGCCGAATGGCTGGGGCGCTGGCTTTCGGTACCAGAGTCTGTGGGTTCGAATCCCACTCTTGGCATGGACGTTTGTAGCCGTTCGAAATCGGATTTAAGAAGTAGGTCCCGGTCTAATTAGCCCTCGTATAGCAGAAAATGACTGTAGCGCTCCAAACCAAACCTGAAATGTACCACTTGCCCGGAATTTATCCGCAGGGATTATAAGAAAAATGTACTGGAGTCATTCATTATTGCGACTGCAATCAGTCTGTAAACAATTGCGCTGGGTAACCGTGAATGGAAAAAAATAAAGCATTGGGCGAAGAATGCCACCTCCTTGTTGACATATTGATGGCAGAATGCGTATGTGGTTCTAGCAGTGTGAGGCAATGACCTGGTCTCGTGTAATATCGACGGTATAGGTTGGGAGCAGTTTAATCATTGCCTAAGAAAAGTTTTCAACCGTTTAATTTCTTATGTGTTCAAAGGGATTTAAATTATTATTTTCCCCCCGATTCTCACAAATAATTCCCCAAAAGCTACATAGCAAATAGGATTATTGCGAACCATGTCCCTTCGATCATGATTATCCCAGACTACGAGGGCTAGTTCCATTGGCCTATTAGAAATGTTCTTAGGAGTATTACAAAGAAATCATCGTGCTTTCATGGTTATTGCACTTCGTAGAAGGCTAATACTATTGAGAATTAAGGGAATGAAATTAAGCCACTTCGGGAGGCAACAACTACCAAATACAAATTTATTGCAAACACGGGTGCTATCCTTTAGGGATGGATATCTAGTCCAGCTTTTCCGAATTATTTGGAATCTATGCCCATGCGTATACGCGCTATTAGAAGAGAAGTTCAACCTATTACTAGGAAGGTGTGCAAATTAATGTGTATACACCGTGTATATATTGTTATAAACTGTAATCAAACCTAATTTTGTTAGAAAAATCTACTTAATAATCGTTAATATGCATCCGAAAAGCAAAAGTATATTTGGTCGAGAATATTTTAGTGATTGCTCTTGAAAGGTAAGAAGAATATATACTTAAAATGGGAGTGCTAGAATTACGAATTCGAAAGCCATATTATTCTTCCTTTTTATTTTCAAAGTACTCGTGATTTTTTAAAAAATATTTCCTTTATCGCAGTAGAGAAGCTATTTTAAATTTTTGATTATAATATGCTATGTAAAATTCATGTCGTACTATTTTGATGAGTTATTTATACAAGTTTCCGATATCAAGAATTCTTTTTGCTTTTTAGAATAAACTGTTTAGTATTCACAGTTAATATTTCTACTGAAAACAAAAGGTTTTTTTCTGATTCAGAATGAACTTTCACTGATACCGAGAGGAGTTATTAAGAATGTTTAGGAGTTAATGTGATCTATAGTATCAAGAATAGTAATTCATGTAAAAAAAATATTCATCTAATTAATAAATTTAATCGAGTCTCAGTTGCAGGGATATTATTTTCATTAATAAATATTGCTTGTAAAATGATAAAGGAACAAAAATAGGTCAATCTAAAGAAAAATGTTAATTTAAGACTAATATTAATATTTTCTGTTTTATTATTGATTTCTTAATAACTTTATCACCGTTCATAACTTTGTATTTAAATGGGAAATACATTTTTTGCACAGTTTGTGTTTCATTTTCATCATTATTCTAAATTTAATTTCCCAGCCCCTACCTTATAATTATCCTCACCCCTTTTGATAATAACACACCCATTGTATCCTGATTTTCTTACTGAGAGCAGAGGCACTTCTTCGCTAATGCGATATTGATGATCGCCAAGTCATGTAGACAAGGTTCTTTCTCTTTTCGGTAATTAAGTTCCCCCACATCGCATCTTTTTCTGTCACCACATACGGGGGACACGATTGAAAACTAGTGGTTCTAATAACAACATTAAAAAAGTCATCGCCAATCTTTATGGCCAAAAGAAAAAAAAAGAAAAGAAAGAAGCGATTTTTGTTGCTAGCTAACACTTACGGTTGCGAGTTAATTACAAAGACTGTTTTAGAATTTTTTCTGTCCTTAAAAATTCATGCTTATGACATATTGATAGTATTTAAAATATTTATGTTTTTCGTTGAAATTAATTCCCAGAGTTGGTTGATATTCGTATATATATTATATGTATAAGTAGTTAAATTTCAATAAACGATTTGGCTAAAAATACGGAATAAGCATGTTATTTATCTCCTTTTATTTAATACTGAATTCTCCTAGTTAAAAAAATGAAACGTTGTACACGATTCTCAATTTTCCACCTTATAGAAGTGGCATATAATGTTGAGAGAATAAAGATAGTCTATTGCACGAACTTTATAAATTGTTCTTAATGAAATTAAAACACAAAAGCCCTACTACAAAAGCACTGTTTGCTCTCTTCATTTTTCTACTTCATTGTGTTACTTACCCTATCTATATTCTAACGCAGCTATTACTTTTTCTATTTCAGTAATAAATTTAAAAAAAATGTTAATTTAAAAAAAAATGGCCATCAGTATCACGTCGAATGAATTTTGAATGCTTGAGTAATATTGAAAATTCCGTAATTATAAAACCTCTGCACGATTGTATCTAATCTATAGGGTTACTGAACATACCTGAAGTCTAAAAGAAATAAGCAATCTTCATATTAATAGATTAGATAAATGTGTTCACATATATAATATTTCGTATTCTGATTTTGAATTTTACGTACTTTTAGTTCTTACAATTGCACAGATGCTGAGAGTCTAGAAACGCAAACCAGTAGCAAATGTACCTCTCCTGATGAGTTACGCGATTTAGAATTTGTAATCTTGGCTTAAATATCATAGTTATGAATTCGAATGTCTCCATAAGGTCTTACTTTTCTTATTTCTATTATATTCACTTAACGGTTTCTTAATGCGTTTTTCTCTTTGCGGGGAAATTTAATCGCTTTATTATTGTGCCTCTTCTTTGGGAAAATTGCGCAGAGCGTTTTTGTTGGCTAGTTGAGTTGCTATCAGTTTTAATATAGAGGATAGATTTTAGTCATAGAGCAAAAGAATCTGTATTTCAACTAATAACAGTTTTAATTAAAACTTTGAAGCGTAAACTTTGGGCGTACGTTTCCCAAGAAAATGATGTAAGAGTGTGTTGAAATGTTCAAGCTGGGAACTGATAGACCAATGAATACGAATTTTTTTAGCATAATTTAGTTACATGAAATGTAACGAATTGGGAATAATCGAAAATAATGCAGTTTTAAAAGTAATGTATTCATAGCTAAGAGAGGAGACATTAGGGATAGTTCCCTTAAAAAATGTTGCATATTGTTTAGCGTTCTTTTTCTTCTCTTATCAAACTGATAGGTGAATGAAAAGTTGAATCACGCACATACAAACGCACACATTAAATTTACATTGAGACATATGTTATTGATTTACTTTGCAACGTTTTACTTTGTAACGACCCCTATTTCAGCTCTAGATTCATTCTTTATTTCCTTTAAATACAAACTCTGGCCTTAGAAGGACCCAACCCATTCTCTTCATACACGAAACTGCACTGCCAATAATACACACGTACACGAAACTGCACTGCCAATAATTGACACGATATTTAAGAGCTTCTTAAAATCTACAATAGAAAAATGAAAGAATATCTAACCATCAAACTAATATGTATGGTTTGCTAACTAATAGGTAAGTCACAAATTATTTGGTGGTATTGTATCTGTGGGCATTCACAAAAGTCATAAGTGGTAAAGGGTGATAATGTCACAAATAACCGCTTTTGGGATTTGTCCTTAGAGAAAAACGCATGTAATGTTGTACGGACTGAAAAATAACTTTCATTCATAACACTTATTTTTCTTTCTTTAAATACAAACTCTGGCTTTTGAAAGACCCAACCCATTCTCTGCATACACGAAACTGCACTGCCAATAGTGCACACGATATTTAAAAGCTTCTTAAAATCCACAATAGAACAACGAAAAAATATCTAGCCTTGAAACTAATAGGTATGGTTCGCAAACTAATAGGTAAGTCACAAATGATTTGGTAGGATTGTATCTGGGGGCATTCACAAAAGTCATAAGTGGTAAATGGTGATAATGTCACAAATAACCGGTTTTGGGATTTGTCCTTAGAGAAAAACTCATGTAATGTTATAGGGACTGAAAAATAACTTTCATTCATAACATTCATTTTTATTTCTTTAAATACAAACTCTGGCCTTTGAAAGACCCAACCCATTCTCCTCTGCATACAGGAAAGTGCAGTGCCAATAATACACACGATATTTAAGAGCTTCTTAAAATCCACAATAGAAGAATGACAGAATATCTAGCCTTCAAACTAATAGGTATGGTTCGCAAACTAATAGGTAAGTCACAAATTATTTGGTGGGATTGTATCTGCGGACAATCACAAAAGCCACAAGTGGTGATAATGTCACAAATAATTGCTTTGGGGATTTGTCCTTAGAAAGAAACGCATCTAATGTTATACGGACTGAAAAATAACTATATGTGTTATTCCGAAATCAGTTGCCTTTTTTAGGTTCTACTGAGGATTTTAAGGAGATATTATTTACGAATTTATTATATCATTTGTTTATCAGCCTCTTAACTACAAAGGTTGTAAATTGTGATAAAAATGTACTACACGGATATTTTGAGAGACTCTGAAAACTTACTTCTAAAAAAATGAATTTTGAATTTCGATATAGGATCATAGGAGTAGAGAAAATAGCCCATTTGTTTTAATACATTTCGATTTGTCTATTTTCCCGAAAACACTTTCTCTAAGAAGCTTCATTATTTTAGTTTACACATCGTAATAATATGATAAGGGCTGAAACTTTGGAGTTAGGCCTTCTGCCCATGTCCATGTTTCATGCAATAAAACAAGGTGATTTCCAAAAGTATGAATGCTTCCTGAAAATATAACATGCATTTCCAGAAATGAAGAAAGCTGACTCTGCTTAACCACACACTTATCTTCTTAATTCTTTATTTATATCGATCTCCAAAGATTTATATAATTTACAGAAGCCAAAGAACATGCTAATTGTTCTGCATATGAACGAATCGATATCGTCAAAAACACTCACCTATTTCAGTTATTTTCCTCTGGATTATTTTAAAGAAAATCGATCTTTGGGTGTTATCTTTATGATTTAAGACATGTTATGGTTTGTTAAAGAATTAAATTATTATTTAATCCTTTCAAGGAACAACAACAAAAATTTCTTCCTCAAGTATGTTACTCTTTTAAAAGATACTCCTATACAGAACAGAGTAAGCATTTTTTTCATTTCCGTTTTATATTTTGCTAGTTTATGTCTGGTTCCTTGTACGATAGAATTCCTCTTTAGCTTAACAAGGCACTTTATTTGCTGAGACTTAAGTTAATCACATGATGCTTTTACCATAACACGGGAAACACATTCTCCCAAATGCAGTTATCCCACAATTTAGTGACCTCCCCAATTAGGAAATTCCTTTTTCAACCGCTAAGAGGAGAACAATTGCTTAAATGTAGCAAATGAGCTTTCAAGTCGACCAATAAACCTCTAATTTCAGAATCTTTCTGATTTAATCAGTTGCCGTGGTACTTAACTAACTTCCCGCAGTTTTGATTTGAAAATATATCAAACTTTTAAATGTTTAAAACTTTCGATAAATTAAGCGTACTTCAGAACATGAAAAGTCTTTATGTGTAGAGGATAGATAAGGAATATCGTTTACTGGAGAATTATCGTTTCCTGAGAAATAAATCATGAAAAATATTTGGGATAGTTCTACCCCCAAAAAAACTATTTTTTTAATTACAATTTATGATCAATTTTACTTGTGAAAGTATTGATTTAAAATCGCAGTAGGATATAATTCATGGCAAGTTCCACATTAAGTATGATTAAACTTAGATCTAATTATGATTGAAATGACTTTAAAGAAATAGAAGTGAGAAATGAACCTCATGTTTTGCTGAACTACGAAGTAAGCTCTCTGACTACCAAACTATCACGGTGAAGTAAGGAAAATCTTACACTGAGAATGCAACTCCTTATATTCTCATAGTCTTCTTTTACGACCAACGCACAAGATGTAAACGTTTTGCAAAAATGCTACAAGGTGTTGATATTTCATATTTATTGTTTTATTTATTTCGATGATGAATATTCATATAATTTCTCGCTGCCCAAGAGTGTCTTTCCTATGGTTGAGAGCTACTGTAATCAACATCTGCGGAGAGTATGAATTGAATCTTTGTACTTCTAAGCCTGTGTCCTATCAATTTGATCACTCCATCCACTTGAAGAAATTTCCTATTTTGAATTCTATTCCTCACTAAAAAACAACAGATAACAATAAACAATAAGATGACATGAAATGAATTCGTCTTTGACCTAAAACTTATATGATATAAAATAAAATTTGAAATACCTATGACTTGGTGACCAGCATATAAAAGATCTCCAATTAAAAAATAAATCTTTATGTAAAGTTTATTTTTTTTGTTTGAAAGATTTAAGGATAGTTTGATGCTTCTGTACACCTTTTATTAAGTTTCAAATCAGTTAAATAACTTTCAGAGACCAGTTATTCTCCAAAATATTCCACAGCGAAGGGACTAAAATATATACGTGCTTTTGAGTGAATAGATTCTTTTCAAATGTAGAATAGTGAGCATGCCTTTTCACTGCTTCAAAAAGAGATTTTCAGGGGCTTAATTATTTCAATTGCTTTTAGCTAACTAAATTTATTCACCAGAGTAGACTACCTTGGGAATGGAATAATGAAAGTATATTAATTAAGTATATCGGTTAATCTAAAGTTAGATCATCTGAAAGGGTGGATAGTTTCCACATATAATGAACGAAATACAACGAAATATAATGAACGAAAAAGAATATCAGAAGATCATAATTGAAAAACACATCTCGTAGAATAGTATATAAGCTAGTATATTCAGTCTAAAGTTGAAGGAGTTTTATCCATATATGGGTTTCACAATAATACAACCAAATATATTGTTTCTAAGACAATATTATGTAAATAAAATATAAAAATTAAAAATATGAAATAAGGAAATTATTTCTAAATTGTATTTATAAAGAAATAAAATACTAATTTATATGATACATAAATTTAAATCGCTCCTAATTAATAGGATATAATTATATATATATATATATATATATATATATATATATATATATATATATATATATATATATATATATATATATATATATATAAGGCTAGGTTACAGCTTTCTTATTTCTTATGTTTACTAAATTTTCTCTGCCGTATCGCCTTTTATGGTATATAATTTGGGAACATTTTCTCTACCATCTGCAAAAGAATTAGAATCATCTCAGTCTTCTACAGAAGACGTGAATATAAAAACCGCACAGACACTAATTGAGCAAACCTTTCACCATAACACGAGAAGCGCATTCGGAAAAGGCTATTAACCTAAAGTTAAGTACTTCCTTCCAGTACTAATTTGAAATTCTCCTTGGATTACTGTCACCTTGTATGCATCATTATGAACTTGATGTTCATCAATAAATTTGCAATTTGCCCGGACTCATTTGTGATGTTACGACTATTCTTAATTTTCACAGCTTGAAAATGCAGAAACCAAATTAAGATTGTCATATCCAACATTATAATAGATTCATGGAAGCGAGTTATGTTAGAATGTGTGTATTGATTATAGATCAATATTTTTGAGGAAATCTTCTAAAATTTCTCTCTGTAATAAAGATCAGTTTAAAATATCCTAATACCATCTACAGTATTTCAGTGCTAATTTCTCTACAATATTAGAAAAAAATCATCAAGTTCTGAGAAAGTTTCTTTGAAGAGAAGTAGTTATTTCGATTTCTCTATCACCTTTAGTAGAGCGTTACATATATATATATATATATATATATATATATATATATATATATATATATATATATATAATTTTTCGCGGAAAAACACAAATATGTAGCTGTGGACCTCCAATATATCGTAATAACACAAGCGTAGTTTTAGATATCCTTATTTATTTGTCTTTAATTAAAAAAATACTTTCATACTATCAACCTAAGTGATTATAAGCAATTATGAAATAATACAGCTCATATTCAAAATATTAGAATAATTACATTTTTTTACAAATTGAAAATTTTGTTTGGTAATTTAATGTCTTTTAATGCAAATATGCAAACTATATTTTTATTAAGTACTTATTGTTGATTAAACTTATTTATTATCTTAAAATTAATATTATTTTTGAAAAAATTAATTGAAAAAAAAATTATTTTGAAAAGTCAAAATATTAGAATATTTATTCAAGTGGTTCAAAATATTAGAATATTTCACATTAATTCTCCTTTAATGATCACCAATTCATAACTGGTGGCATCATTAATTAAATTCAGATGATTTTAATTAAAATCAGTATTCTTTTTGCAGTTTGTTTGCTTTTTCGTGTCAAAATGGGTCGTGTGAGTGATATTCTTGAATCTATTAAATTTCGTATGGTTGATTTGTATCGGCACGGTAAAAATCAATGTTATATAGCGAATTATTTACATTGTTCGCAATCAAACATTAGTAAAATACTAACACAATATTAAAAAAAATGGAAAATTTCAAAATAATCGCCGAAATGGCGGCCAAAAATCAAAAACATCTGCTAGAGATGACAGGAAACTGAAGCGTATAGTTAAGAAAAACCATTTTAAAAGTGTGCGATTCTTGTACCGAAAATGGAAAGAAGAAAGAGTTGGAGTTTCTAAATCGACAACATTAAGACGTCTCCATAAATTTAAGTTTGAATCTCGTGTACCGAAAACAAAACCTCTCATGACTGCAAAACAAAAGCGTATAAGATTGAATTGGTGTAAATCAAGACGTTTATGGAGCGAAGAAGATTGGAATATTATTTGAATATTATTTAGTGATGAAAGTATGTTTTGTGTTTCATATGGTAATCAAGGTATTCGAGTTTGGAGAATGAAGCAAGAAGCATTTGATAAAGAATGCCTTAAACGTTCGGTAAAATTTGCTGCTAGTGTCATGGTTTGGGGTTGCATGAGCGCAGAAGGACCTGGAAAGTTATGCATCGTCTACGAAAAGGTTAACTCTCGGATATATCAAGAAATTTTGGAATATTACATGATTCCATCATTAGAAGATTTATTTGAAGATGATTTCATCTTTCAACAAGATTTAGCGTCACCGCATACCTCGGTGTCAACTAAGAATTGGTTCCGCCAACGTAAAATTAAGGTACTTCCTTGGCCACCAAACTCACCAGACATTGATCCCATCGAAAACTTATGGGGTATAATGAAGAAAAAACTCCAAAAAAATCCTCCTTCAAGTAAAACTGAGTTAGTGGCACATATAAAGTCTATTTGGGCTAATATTGATAGAAATGTTTGTAAACACCTTGTATATAGTATGCAAGATCGATTGTACTCTGTTATTAAAGCTAAAGGGGATGCTACAAAATATTAACTACCATTTACTTCATATTCATAAGGTAATATTTTTGCATAAAATAAAATATTCTAATATTTTGTACCAATCTAAATTTTATTCTAATATTTTGATGTGTTTCAGAAAGCTGTTGTATACCTAATTTATTGTATTTTATATTTTGTAAATGTTAAAATCTTATCTAAACATTCCAGATTTAATTTATAAGAAATTTAATTGCATTTACTTAGTATCAAAAATAAATAAATGGAAAATAATTTCTTTCTTATTACTTTTTCTCAATTATTCTAATATTTTGAATCTGAGCTGTAAATGCAATATTGTCATAGTAATTTCAAATTTTATGAAAACAGAAGAATGTTTCAGAAGTAAGGTGTTAATATCATACAGAGAATACAGGGTTATATTAAAAATAAATTCCTTAAAATTATGACTTTGATCTCTAAAAAGTGAAACCAAGCTGTAAAAGCCTCACAGGATTATAATACTGAAGCAACAGAAAGGGAAACATTTTGCAGTTCCAAGAGGTTAGTTAAAATCATAAATTTTAATAAATTAAAATTGGATGCAATCTCTCTTAATGAACTATTCTTGCAATCGTAACTTTTATAAGATGGACAGAATTACTAAAAAATGTATGATATAATCCAACATCATATTAATATATTGAAATTTGAAATGTTTTTGAAATACGAAAAAAATTATAAAATATTAACACCTTCATTTTTTTTGTTCAGCTTCTCAAAATATTAAATCGAAAACTTTTGCACTTGAAATATTAAGTACATAAAGAACAATAAATCTTGTTTATGGAATTTAAGGGGACTCACTACCCTTAAATCTTTAAAACATTCGACTTTTTGAAAAAAAAAATATATGTTAAAGGCTGATCATTTCTGAACAAAATAAATACAAACCGCATGAAAATATTCCGCTTAGTTCCGGAGATATTGATATTCTAAATTTTTAATTACTGATCAAGTTTATGGTAAGAAAAATTTTAAACTCATTTTTCTCAAAATGTTCTTTTGCATCATTTCGCAACTGATATCTCAAAAACTATGAAACATAATTCCATGAAATTTTTATCACTGCATAATCATGCTATTTTATTGCGTCTGAACTAGAATTATTGCAATCACTGCATATTTTGTTATTTTTTCAGGGGTAAATTAATGCAAAAATTTAAGGAAATTTTAAGTATATTTTGAGCAGTTTTAAAAAAATTGAAAAAATATTTTAATGTTGAATGTTTTATGTTCAATTGTATTTTGAATTATTTCTTTTAAATATAAAACAGGAATTATACATTTAAGTGTAAAATTAATTTCATAGTTCTGCGCGCAAGCCATTATAACAATAAAAATACTTAAAAAACAAGGTATATCTAAAGCATTTAAAAAAAATATTTAAAATTATTTTTAGAGTTGAAAATTTGTTTATTAAAATAAATATATCAATTTATCATATACATAAAATTTAGAAAAATTGGGAGAAAATTGAAATAGTTACAAAGAGTCAAAAACTATGAAAATATGCTTTATTTCCTCGACTTAAGGGTCGTGAGTCCCCTTAAGCCCAATTTCGCTTTATTTTACTGAATATGTTTCCATTAATATTTCAAATATTTATCGGTTCAACAAAAGTAAATATTTATTTATATATTTTCTTTGTGTTTTGGCATGTGAGAGTCATTAATTAACAATGGAAGACATATGTAACACCCATTCTACCCGATTTCTTTTTTTCAATATTTTCGCGTATCTTCGGCATAAAACATGCTTTGTCCCTTTCATACCTTTGTGCCTAGAAAATAATAAAAATTTCCTTACTAATGCAATGTTGATGACGTCCCAGCTCTGCTGACAAAGCCGTTTCCTTGCTCGATAATTAAGTTCCACTCCACTTTTCATATTTGGGGAGGGTTTCTGACCACAAGCTAGGGGAGGATATTTGAACAACTTTTCTGAAAGTCATACTGTAATCAGTAGCTGCTAAGATTTTGTTTTGCAAAGTAGCTGTTGCGTCTCTTAGCGTTTCCGTCTAAATTATAAAGACGGAGTTTAATGGTTTTATAATGTGTTTTCAATGTTTGAAGAAGTGAGAAGTGCTGCATTTGTGTAAAAATGACTGCGGTTTCTATGACTTACTTGGTACAGATGATATAATACTTTATGATTTTTGGTTCTCTTATTTATTGTTACTTTGAACTTAAATCATATGAAAGTAAGTTAATTGTGATTTTGTATTTGAAACTAAGTATTAGAAATTTGTTTTTAAAAGTATTTTATTTCCTAAATCAACAGTCTTTGATATGAATTACTATTGATTTATAATAATTATCATTTTGTTTGAAATTTTGCTCTCTTGCTTATAGATTATTTTGTTTTAAATTTTTACTGTTGATTCCTTCTTTTATCTATTTGTTCTTCCCTGATTTTCCCCTGTTTGTTTATGTACAATTAATTTAATACCTCGATAGGCATTTCCATCTCTTCATAGTTCTCTATTGCAGAAATTGGTAACCCTTTTCTGTACATCGCGTGGCATGTTACATTATAACTTCTGATAAAGAAGTCAGCCTTGAGCTTTTGAAATTAAAATTATTACCTTTTTTATCTCTAATAATGAATTTTAAAAATTATTTAAAATTTATTGTCAAAAGTAGGTTGTCAGTAAAAATGGAAGTTAAAAGTATCTTTTAAAAGAGCTTAATTATTTAATATAAACATATTACTCTTAACCAAATGCAGAATTGTTCAGGACGATATTTTATGAAACCAGTTACAACCTATTTTATTTATGAATTTATGAACAAAAGCATACAGTGATTTGTAAAGCTAATTTTTATGCTTTATTTTTCAAGTGTGTCTCCTAAAGTTTAAGCTTTAAATATTTCACTATCGCTTAAATATATTTTAAGAAACTTTATATGTAACAATGTACATTGCAAAATAACAGGGTGTCTGTTATGCAAATGTTCTCAGTTATTCATGAATAGCATATAGTTGCTTTCGTGAAGCATCATATGAAGCACCAAGGAATTAACCTTTTACCTCATAAAAACAGCTGAATGCATTAATTGTTACACACAAGCTGTTTTACTTGTACTACCCATCCAAAAGCAAACTCAACATTTCTAAGACGCCCCCTGTCTACTCTCACGCTAACACACTGCTACAACTTGGTACATTCTTTAGCCACTACTTTAATTTCTCTTACACTCCTTCATAATTATCTCGCAGTCAAAAGGAAATGCATATACATTGATGAATAACACTAGTTTTGAATACGAGTTGAGGAGTTTAAAAAATAATAATCAAGGAAAATCCTCTTTACGCTTTGTTTCCTACGCTAAATCTGTTATTCAATAGTTTTCATCAGCTGTAAAATAACTTGGACAGTTTCGGAATCGAAATAAGACCTCAATATTTTGCAACTATTATCCAATCATTCCCTGATCCTAAGTAAAGAATTTGAAACGCATTTCCAGGTTTATAAAGTCTAAACAAAAAAATATCAGAGGAAACATTGAATTTTTCCTTCTTCTTTTATCGAGATGAAAGTTATATCTTTTTTATTAAATTTTGACGAAAATTTCTATTTGCATTAGCATTCTGTCAAAATATATTTTTCAATGCAGATATTTTAGTATATTATAAATAGACAAAAATCCCAGTATACAAAAGCGAGACTTCATTGAATAGATGTTATTTTAATTAATTGCATTAATTCGTATTGTCAGAGTGTTTTAATACCGAGAGAAGATAAATGGAATTCTTACTACATTTTTAGCAGCTGTTTAGCAGTGAGACATGTTATACTTAGTTGAATCATCTGTTTTAGCTTTTTAAAAAAAAAATTAATATTGCAAACTTGATTTAAAACTTTTCAGTAATTTACGACTGGAAAGGTTTATATGATTCCAAAAAGTATACTACAAAATGCAATTAATAATTTTCCAAGTATTTTAAACGTAGACAGTTAATCCTGGATACATTCCAATTTTTTACTATCTTGTGATCGTTCATTTTTATATAACCCCTTCCCCTCTAGCTGTGTCATTAATCAAATTGCGCATTTATCTATTGACAAAATTTTTGGCATCTCTTGAGATTGAAGAAGAGAGAGAAAAAAAATGTAAAAAAATATGGAAACTGTCAAGAATGAAATTACTAGATAACTGAGGAAGAACATTTTAAGAGTTTAGTTCATAAATAGAGAAATTTATCGTACCATTGTTTAACTATCATAAAATGAACACCTATAGTTTCATTATTTCTTCCATTTGTTTTGCTTTTCGTATAATAGATATAACGGTTATAAGGTTCTCATGAAGCCTCCAATCAATGTAAACATATTGACTGAAACTTTTGCCCTGCCGTGAGATAATTGTAGTTCTCTTAAATTTAATTTAGTTGAACACCATCGCTAACTTAAAATTATAAATATTCTCTGTCAAAATCATATATTTAATTGTATTTTTAAAATTCAATATAATTTTTTGCAAATTTAGTGTGACTGTGTTTCTAAAACGTGCTACAAGAAGTATGGCAGGATGTATTGAACCAAACTGGCATAACAAACGTTAGCCCAGTAATAATTACAGAATAATAATGATGTCATGTACCTGGTGGAACGATCAGAAGAGTCCAGTTATATACTGTTCAGTTTTTTCTGATTGGATTAATGCTGCGAATTATTGTTTGAACAGTAATAGAATCTTTCGAATCAGAACTCTCGAACTATCAAAATAAGAGTTAATTAAAGATGTTAGACATTATGGAATCATGCTGGTAGTGTGTAAGATAAGAGAATCCATATATATAAAATGCGTAGGTATGCGGCACAAAAATTGGCGATATTTCTACACTCCGAATGGCAAAGGCTGCAACTACCAGATGTAAACATTAACGGCCAACCGCGTGTGTGTAGTCGCTCGACGATAGCACGTAATTTGGTACAATTTAATTGCTGTATTTTACTCGTGAATAATTTAAATTTATTATTCTTTTGCTCCATCGGTTTTTCGAAATGTATGTAAGAGGACAAACTTTTGGCGAAATAAGTTTAGACTTATCAAATCCAGTGTTTAGTCATGGACAGTTGTATGTAGGTTTATCTAGAGTCCATTCTTTTGATTCTGTCACTGTAATATCTCCTATTTCTGAAATACTCAACTGTGTATATCAAAAAGTTTGAGGAATATCATAGTAAAATATTAAAAATTGCATTATAATATCTTAATAGTAAGTAAGAGTTAATTTTCTACACTTTTTATAGTACTTGCTGAATTTTTACTCCATTTTATAAGTGAAGAAATTTTCCCAACAATTTTTTATTTGATATGATTCAGTGTAGATATCTGAATTATGAACAATAGTATATATATATATATATATATATATATATATATATATATATATATATATATATATATATATATATATATATATATATAGAGAGAGAGAGAGAGAGAGAGAGAGAGAGAGATGTAATCCACACTATATTTTAGTACTTGCTGAATTTTTACTCCTTTTATAAGTGAACAAATTTGTCTCCAACAATTTCTTATTTGATGTAATGTTAAAGTGTAGATATCTTAATTTCGAAAAATATTACATACAGAGAGGAATGTAATTTTTAAAATCATTGGTTTCTCAGTCTTATCTTTTCTCTGTTCTGAAGTAATGGAAATTCCCATTTTTTTTAATCACGATGTTTGAGAATCAGCCTTATAGAGGATTTTGCAATGATTATAATTTTTTGGCTGAGATCGCACTACCACTTAACTACGTATATTTATGATGACAGGTAATAGTAACATTCCTTACATATGTTTCTTTCAGTTGAGTTGTTTTGCAAAAAGAAAATATAAAACTAAAAGTGACCATGCTGGTCGCGCAGCGGCTAGTGTTAATAAAAAAAATGAACAAAACTTTCATTTTACATTTGCGCTCCCAAGACCGTTTTCTCTGAAGTCATTTTTGAGATTCAGGGGTTTGTTGCAATGCTTGAAATTCTGTATTCCTTCACTATACTATTTGTCACTAACCCATCAGAATATTTCCTTTAAATTCTTTTCCCATGGAATGTGTTTATGTTCCTTTCAAAGTATCCTCTGAAACGATGAAAGTCAATAAGGCCGATATGTGCGATTAGGATGGATGCCATGCAGCTTCCAAGTTGGAACTGTCAACAATCATTTTCTTCCTTTAAATCTTGGTAGAGCATGTCATCACCATACCAATGCCTCTCCCAGGATTCTACATCCCCTTTTCAACTGCTTCATTACTGCTTATAACAGGCCGGCACTTTATGTGATTTCTTAGTAAATGAACTTAACAACAAGGAGTGGGATTCTGCCTTAGAAAAAATAAATTTGGTATGATGTGAAAGAATCTGCGTGAACTTGTTTAGCCAGAATGCCTAACTAGGGTATGCTACCACACGTGGCGAAGTTTCCCATTTTCTCGTTTATTTTAAATGCTAGCAAAATCTACAAAAAAGCTATCATAACTATGAAAAACACTCAGAGTTCAATAAAAAAGTTACTTATGAGTGATCTTTCTGATTCACCACTCTGTTGTTGGTTAGTCTGCAAATAGGTATTACATTCCTAAAGCCCATTATACTGTTTCAATTCCCTAAAAATTTTAGAACAATTCAGTGAAATTTGAAAATCGAAAAGTTTTATACACAAACATCAAAGATATTAAAACGCTTTGATATAGTTTCTCATAAAATTATTTTAGACAAAAGAAACAAGTATCTGATGTGGCACAAATGTACAGTAAAAAATTGATAACGTTAATAACACCTATAACCACCTTTTGAGGTGAGATTCTAATTCTTATAACGTAAGAATATAAAGTTTATATTCATGTATATCAAGAATATATATTCATGTTTTTGTTTATATTCATTTTTGTGTATGAAACATATTAATTTTAGTTAAAACCGAAACTCTGGTATTTCAAAATATGTGATGAGAATGATTTATAGACAATCAATTATTCTATGTTTGGGACATGTATTTTAAAACAAAACGAGATTGTTAAGTTATAGCCAACGTAAAGAGTAAACATCATTTAAAAATTCACAGGAAGAGGGTTAAAACTGCAAAATTTAATTGTATAGTATTTTTTTTACAACATCTGAGTTTCAAAGGCATCGAAAAAATTCTTTAGGAGTTAAAACTCAAAGTAGAATAAATAATATTTGATGTTTTTGTTTATATTTTTAAGACGTTCGTTTATACTAACAATACTGATAAATGATCCTGCATATCAAAATGTAAATGAAGGCTTTTTTTTACTGATACGTACTTTTTTTAAAGTGTTTTAAACATGTTCATCAGTACATGGTGTATACAGTTTTGGGAAACATGACACAAATAAATAAATTATTACATGTTCCTGTTTGGGGACGATAATTGCATTAAATTTTGTTTATATACTAGAGAGTTAAACCATGTTATCATTGCTTCTTTTTCTTTGTTATTTTCATTATGATTTATTCAATAGCATATTTTATATAAAATAACGTCAACAACCACATTTATTCAGAAATTTATAGCTCATTGCAATATATATATATATATATATATATATAAATTCCTTCTTTTTAGGTTAGACGTAACGAGAGAAATACTAGTGACATGATAGAAAAAGGTCAATTTGGAAAACTGATATTTTCAATTCTCTATACTTTTTGCTTTTTTCCTTGATATTTCTTTTCAGTGACAAAAAGAAGAATTTACTTGTAGAAAATGAAATGCTATCGAATTTCCAATTTCCTCAACCCTTTTGTTCCAAAAAGCAATACATGAGCAATACGTGACTTATATCAATTTTAAAGAAATAAAGGAATGTTACAGTATAAAATACAAAGAAATTTTTTAAAAGTAGCTGTACATAATATTTTATACTCCCTATACTCGTACTTTATGCTAGAAGAGAGTTTTATCATAGAATTCTTTGTACAAGCTAATTATAAATAACTTATATAAAACTGATAATGACAAAAAAAAATTATAGAAAAAGCATAGACTGAATGAGTTTATCCTTTCTTTAGAAACAAATTTTACTTTTTACTCTTCTCACATTGTCGTATTGCTTAAGCATTGCTTTGGTTTCTTCTTTGGTTAACTAAAGTTCCTGAGTAATAAAAAACGAAATAAAATTACTGACTTTCAAAGGTAGAAAATTTGTCCTTCTCATGCATTCATTTCAATAAAATTAATGAAATGGTTTTAATGCCTTGTTTTGTATCAATATGAAATAATTAAATTATCATCGTAAACTATTACTACTTTTTATTGAAAACATTGTTTTTTTTTATCCAAATGTGTTATGGAGGATTAAAAAATAAAGTAAGTTTTACTTATTTAACGTGACGTTTGATGGCAGTCAGTTTAATTTTTATTTTTTTACTCTCGCTCGCAAAGGCACTGCATTGACGAGTTGACGCAAAATATCATCTTCGCCTTAGTAAATATGCTTTAGATGTATGTCAACAGTCCTCTGCAAATATATGTATGTCCAAACAAATGCTGTTCGGGCTAAATATTAACTCAGTTTTTTATTCCCCGTTTATGGCAGATACGAAGTCATGCAGTGAAAAGCCAATAATGGCTACCAAACCGAAGGACGCATTGATGCAAGCATTACGAGTATAGCAGACAACTGTTATGAGGGCGAAAAGTATGAGTTTTCCAAATGAAATTGAAACTTTTGTATTAGAAGCAGTGATTAAATAATTAGAGCTTTGTATTTGCCCCACTACGTAGATGAAATTGTATCTTACGAAGAAAAGCTATTATCTTCGGAAAGTGCCAGTGTGGTGTTTGAACGTGTTTAAGCAAGGTGACTGCATCCGGTTTTGACATGGATTTGTCTCAACAGGGCCATCGGGCGGTTATTCAATTTTTGATGTCACAAAGAGTTGGTGAGACTGAAATTTATCATCGTAAGAAAGATGTGTGTTGGCATGAGTGTCTGTCACGGTGTACAGTGTTCAGATGGATAGGGAAATTTCGTAAAGGCTCTCAAAGGCCACCTATTTGTTGACAGTGCAGAGGTCCGAGGCGTCCTTCAATCCTGGTTCCGCAGATAGCCACCTACGATCTTCGCTCAGGGTATTCAAAATCTAGTCAGCGCTGGGACACTTGCTTAAACCGACAAGTCGACTCTAGGTAGCGAATACGCAGCTCATGTATCACCATCACTTCCTGTATGTTCACATATTCCAACCAATAAACCATTACAGAACTGAACCAAAAGTCTGACTGTCATTTGGGCCTCCCTTATACATTCCGCAGAATATGGGCGCTTGCAATCTTTTTTTTTTTTAACGAAGTGTGTATAGTTTGCCAAAATTTATACTTTTTCGGATACTTGTGTTTGATACGTGATATTAAAGATGTATTTAAAAACTTGATACGTTAATGAGAGAGGTACACGATGCACTTTGAGTAATCTTTTTCCGAGACTTCAAAGAAATACTATATTACACTGAAATATGGAGGATTTTCATCGGCATTGCGATGAAAACAATGAAGAATTAATTTTCTGTGATTAAAAAGAAGATAGAGGAAAAGGATATGGATATTATTGGTTAAACAGAAGAAGTAGCGTCATCGTTCCACTACAATATTTGATAAAATTCTCTCGTCAGACAGAGCTTGTTTAGGACATGCTCAATCTGGCCTGGACCAGATGATGTCTGCGTCTGTCCAACAAATATGGAAAATGCAGCCACTGGAATATTTATTTTGCGAAAATTATGCATTGTATTCTAGTGACAGTTAAATTTCGTGTTTATTTATTAGAATCGATTTTTTTAATGACCCGGATTTTTATCCGAATTTAAAGTCGGTGGGAGAACTATAAAATTTTCGAAACCATTAAATGACATACACTTATTATAGAGTGGACATACTCTTATGTGACAGAAGGAAAGCAGAAAGTGAGGGAGGGGGTTATTATCGGTAATAAGTTAATGCTTTATAGACGAGGAATGAACATGAAAATTCAGTGTCATGGAAGGTTTTTTAAAAATCTCGATTCTTGTCCTTTAAGTATTTAACCTCTTCTCCTCCCGCCTCCTGTAAATGAAAAACATAATACCCAGTTTTAATAGGCAAGAAAGTTTAAGGTATGCTTTATCAGCACCAATAATATTTTGTCTTTTTTAAATGCGTTAACATATATTTGCTTGAGTGAGAGGCATTTGTATTATCGAAACCGAAAAACTTGAGAACTAAAAGTAAGACCTCAAGTTTAAAGAACAAAAATATGTAAAAATACTGTAGTGGCGTATAACATCATAAAAAAAGAGTAACTTCTTTCAAATAAGGATTAAAAAAATACCGAAACCTGCTATTATTCTCTTCCCTTTGAAACAACCTGTGTAACAAATAAGAATTGTCCTCTAAAATAGCTTTTCCACGTGCCATTTGTCTGGGACCCCTTTTCTAAAACTGAAATTAATCTCAGGCGCATTAGGAAGAGAGTTGATTTAGAAGAAAGGCCACGCTGCAAACACCGAGATAGCGAGTCGAGGGATTATTCATTCGTACCGCTGTTTAATTTAGCGCGAAAAGGAATTGTGTCAGGTAATTTGTGTGAGCCCGTCTTCTGCTAAATGCGTTGGTGATTCGGAAAGAGGCATTGTGGTGAGTTTATGGGACGTTGAAGACCCTTTAAGTTCTACGCAATGCAATTAAGGCTAACTTTGGGGAGTGCACCAGGTAAAAAAATTCTATATCCTAAAAATAAAAACACATTTAAAAGCTAATGAAAACGTAGCATGTGGGTGCCTCAAACGTAGTTGAGGACTTCTGATATGAATTCAAGATACCCCCTGAAAATTTGTAAAATGAGAAGATAGAAACTGGTCGTTGTCTTTGCAATTATTATTCAGTCAAAATTGAAATACTAATAATTTTACCCATTGATTGTCACAGGTTGTTAAATTGTTTTTGTCAGAGGTTTCCTTGAAGTCCTGTTTATTGGTTAAGGCGACTAAAGATTTAGGGAATTTCGTATTTGAATCGGATCTATAGGACAAAATGCATAAAGCATGCCAAAGCGATGGAGCTTAAAGCAAAAATGGACATCATATAAAAAATATAGAAATTAGATATGCATACTTTTGCTTTAAGCTTTGCCCTCTTTGGTCGGCTTTTTACATTTTGCCACATTTTTGCTATCAAAATCTGAAACCAAATAGACGATGGTTCTTTCAAAAGTAGGCTGGTTGACTGCATTTTGTCAGTCACTAGTAAAAAATTTGAGAATTTCCACTTTAGGAACTCCTTTCCTTTCAGTTTACTCTCCTCTTATATCTCACTGAGTAGCGCATAACAAATGTGAAACCTAGGTCTACAAGGGTACCTGTATGCTGAAAATATAGATTTTAACAGGCCTGTAAGAGCCTAACACTGTGTGGTTCGAAATATTGCAAAAAGTTTTGTATTGTTAAGAAAAACAAGGGCACAGATTCTGATTTTGGTGGGTCTAAAAATTGTCTGGTGAACTGTATAAAATTCGAGAGATGATGATCCGGGATTCTGTACAATCAAGTCCTATCACGTCAGAAAAACTTGTTTCTTGTATTCCGATTGTTCAAAAAAGTGTTTCTGCTCAGCTTATTTAAATCGCATTTTTTTATCCCGATATTTTAAACCTATTCTGAATACTAACATTTTAATAAAAAGTCTTCACCACTTTTATTGCTAGATAATCGATACTTTTAATGGGAAGATCTGTGTTATAGATAAAAAAACTTGCAACGACCGTAGGCTGTAGGTCACTAATCAATCTCTAGGGTTTTTTAGTTTTTGGAGTGTTTTTCGACAAACTGAGCTATTCTGACTATGTGAGGATCTGTCATTTTATGAATTCCATTCATCACATATTTGGATCTTTCTTTTGGGGGGCCATACTATAGGGTGTTGGCCTGTCTTCATTTTTTTTTCAACGATGCTTTTTCCACCTTGAATTTTTACTGTATGTTTCCCTAAAGGTCAATTATCTTTATTTCTTGTGGCATGAACGACAACACCGACTCAATGATGTAGGGAAATATCCTTTTTCATAAACTCCATTTCTCAAAAAATGCAAAATTATATAACACCGCTTTTTTACCAAAAATTTATTTGAAAGCTTTCCTTTCATAGAGGTGTTATAAATTCATTATTTTATACTCTTCAATCAATGAATAATTTCTTATTTCGCTCAATTTTACTTCCGAAAAATATTTAGAAAGGCTAAAACTATGTTAAATCTGACGTTTTCTATGTATCTCTCTCTGCAGAAAATCGACATCGCATGTTTGATTGTATAATCAATCCTAAAAAGAAATGACTCATGTTTTTCGAAAACTGGTGAAGTTTTATCTTTTGTTCCTACACATTTTCACTGCTCAATACCACATGGCTTGAAGATTGGAAGCCTATTTCAGCGATCTAACAATTTTTCGCAAGAGACTGAGCACACAAATTACCTGACACAATTATATTTCGCACGCCGAATTTAACAGCAGTCTACGAATGAGTAATCGCTGGAATTATCATACTTCAAAAGTTAGGGGGGATGTATGGTAATAGGCCGATTCGTAACCGACCCTACAGCAGCAGGATAATTAAAGTTTCATTACTCTGCTAGAGTAATTTTTCTTGTTTAATAGAAATAAACTATGTATACAATGAGAGAAAATGAAGGAAAAGATTCTGAAACTATAAATTTTCTTTCTAAGTGTTTCTATTTGCTTCATTTTTTTCCTGATAAACGCAAATCTATTTCTTTTATCAGTTTATACAGATTGAAAGATGCACTGGAATTTTATACATAGTCTGTGTATATTTCAAGAACTGCTGTAATTTCGAAAAAGAAATTAAAATTAAAAATGAATTATTATTTAATAAAGTTACACTTTAAAATTTTTTTTTTCCAAATTTGGAGTTTGTATGAAGACCAGGGAAAATGACTAAGATAAGATAATATGCAGAAATGTTTAAGAAATTTTAGTTATTTACTTAAGTAACATGACATGGCATCTGATGGATTTTTCCTTAACTGAATTACTTGTCTCAAAGGTGAAATAAATTTATTTTGTACTACAAAAAATTTTTATTTCTGATGATTAAATAATTTTACTTAAAATTGCTTTCATATTATCTGAATGATAGGCTAAAGTGTAAAAAAACCCTTTTATAAAATGATAACGCAAGCAAATGATCATAATTTTTCATTCCTTCAATTTCTTAATATGGAAATATGCTAATTTTCTTAATATAATAAAATGTTTATACAAAATAGGAAAAAAAAATTCAGGTAGTCTCTTCTAACGAAACTACTACGGGTTATTAACGTAAGATTACTTATCATTGCTTACCTCTTTTGTATGTATATCAGTATGTATGTGTTATATATATATATATATATATATATATATATATATATATATATATATATATATATATATAGTAAAAACTGTTTATAAGAACACCGGTTATAAAAACACATCGCTTAAAAGAACGGAATTATTAGTTCCCGGCCAATTCTCATGTGTAATGATGGATATAAAATCCGGTTATAATAACATCGTTAATAAGAACATATCGCTTTTAGTGACTAAAAATTAATTTGTTTCTGAGAAAAATAAATCGCTTATAAGAACATGTTAATTGGGAAGTAGCAGCACTTTCTTCTTCAACCATTTTATCCATTTTTGATTGAAATAAAGCGGACTAAAATTAAGAAACTTCGAAAAAGTCCACATGCTGACATAGAAGAAGCCCTTTTGCATTGGTTTAAGATTCAAAGGAGTGCCAACATTTCCCTAATCAAACCGATTTTGAAAGCGAAAGCAAATGAATTTGCGAAGCTCTTTAAAAACATTATTTCGTTTGTTCAACTTCGTGGATCCAGAGATTTCGGGAGAGGCATTCCATTGTGTTCTGGAGAATCAGTGGAGAATCGAAGACCGTGCCACCAAGTTTGGTTTGGAGCGCTACGGTCAACTTTTTGCTACACGAGAGCTAATTATACCGGGACCTACAGCCGATTCTGTACGGCTACAAACAGCCATGCCAACGGTGGGACTCGAACCCTCAGGATCTGAACCGAATGCCAGCGCCCTAGCCATTCGGCCATCGACTGGCCGCAGTGCCACCAGGAGTTTCTGATAACTGGCTTAAAACCGTTTGGACTACGTTAAGAGAAGGTTATGAAGACCATGAAATCTTCAATCTTCAATCTTTTAAAAAAAAATTTAATTGTTTCCTGCTTGCTGGTTTTCTTAGGGTTAAAAATCCTTTTAAACTCAAGACGCTAGAGATTAAACGCTTCAAGACTGTGTTCGAGATTTGCCAATTGAACAAGATTCACTTCAGGAATATGAAGGCATAGATTTGGTTCTTGCAACTCATGGGAATGTAACGGATGAAGATATTGTTGCAGGCGTAAATGCAGAGATATCTGGCAGAGATGATGATATTGACGACAGTGCCAGTTCAGAAGATCTTTTGAACGAGTTTCCTTGTCCGAGTTTAAAAGAAATGTTTTCAGCAATCAATACTTTAAATAAATTTTTAGCTTGCAATGCCGATTTTGTGAAGGATGCGATAAAAAAAAAGCTGTCAAAAAACTTGTCGCGATAACTGAAAATTATTTTTATTTACCAAAAAAAAACAAAAAAAAAACACTTAAAAAAACTAAACAAACAAATATTACTGACTATTTTTCAGAAAATGAATAAACATGTAAAAACAAAATATTGCATTATGTATGTACATTCCTAATAGCTACATAATTTTATTCATTTTTCTTTTTAACGTTTCTAGAACTATGTATTTGAAAAAGTTCAAAAATACATACTTATATGAAAAGGAGCGGTATGTTTTTCCTTGATTGAACTTGAACCTTTTAACCATTTTTTGAACGTCATGTTTCAGGTGTAAATAGAAATTATGTGACAATGAATTTGGTATTTCCAGCAGTTGTAAGTTATCTATCGGATATAAATACTATCGATTATAGGAACCAGTTTTTAAAGTCCCCTGGATGTTCTTATAAACGATTTATATATATATATATATATATATATATATATATATATATATATATATATATATATATATATATATAATGAAAGCTGTCGCGCGGCGATGCAACACATGCCGGTAACTCGAAAAATCCCAGATATCAGGTAGGAGACCTCAATTCACACTTTGAAGTCATAGTACTTGTAGTCGTCTGAGCATTAAACAATAAAAGTGGTCGACGAGTGGAGGCAAAGGCTTAGGCAGGGAGTCCAGTCGAGCAACACAGACATCCACATAATTTGACACATAATCCTTTTATTTCTTACAATTACTTTATTGCTGGACATCATTTAGTCGAAATTACAAACATATTAACTCAACATATCTCGCGGACAACGGGGAAAACCCCGGAAGCGCAACGCTGCGACGTAACGGACGGAGAGCTATAACTCTACATGTTAATGGCTTGGGGCAAATACAAAAGAGTGCGTAGAGAGACGCCGAGGAACGCTGATTCTTGCAAAATGTACAGACGCGCTGAACTTTTAATTGGTTAAAAATTGACACCTGACTTTAACGCGTCATAGGGGGTGATTATTTCGAATGTTCCACGAGGTTCGATCTTATATAAGTGTTGGCCGCACGAGGCTTTTAGGGGGAAAACTTATAGCTTAATTTGGTATATTTAGATCAAAATCAAATTGAGGGATAATATTCTGTTGCGGAAAGACAAAGTTTATGAAGGGAAATGTTTATCATTTCAATTATATATATATATATATATATATATATATATATATATATATATATGTCAAAATTTGACGCATTTTGGTACTTTTCTGTGTAACTGCTTACTGCTTGCCTAAGCGATACAGACTGGGTTAGGCGCTCTGCCAAAATTATAGCTCGAGACGCAGGACATCTGAAATTTTGCTTCTCGAAGGCCCGTTATGGAAGAACGTAATCCTACGTTAAAAAACTGGTATATTAAGATGTTAATCTTACTAAAGCCTAAGCATAACACCCGAGTTCAACGTAAAGCTACAAGTTTCAAAATTCATGAATCAGAAATTATCTATTCATTTGAGCAAATTAATTTCTAAATTTTATGATGAAATAAATTTAAAAAAATAATAAAATATTAAAGTTCAATGGAAATACTAGAGCATTTCAATTTAGCATTAGGTTATGAAAGGACGTATACTACTTGATTAGATATTTAATATTTCAATTGCATTAATTTATCCTTTTCGTAAATATTCTGGACATTAAGGCGGTGCATTAGTAGAAATCGCAGATCTTGAATCCTTATCTTAAGTCATGAGGTATTTTTCTAAATAGCTACGAGCAAATGCCTGTTTTTGAAATCTGTTTTTTTTACATACGAAGGCGTACTTTTACCACGCATTTATTTAAATTAAAAACGTTTTCTGTTATTTTTTATAAGGAATAAAATTACTGATGTATGTTTCTACGAATTTATGATAAACAATATTAAAAGATTTTGAAAAATATGAAGAGTGCATAAAAATTTATTTGCGAATGTGGTAAATAAATATACTCATAGAAACCTTCGATTAAAAAATATACCGAGATGAAAATTCCTCATGTCTTAGCTTAATATTAAAATTAAAGGTATGATGTGCCAATTGGTATGATTGTACTACCTAAATGTTTGATAACGGCGAATAAGACTATTTATGCTTTTTCATAAAAATCCTGTAGTGAGAATTTTCAACAAGACAATCCGAGTATGATATCTTTGTGATGTTCACTCAGCATTTAAAATCCTGCTTTAGTACGTAATATCTGCCATTTTTTCCAAGTGAGGTCTTCAAACAATATTTTCGCATAAACGAACGAGAATTATGAAGCGCAAGTCTACATGGGCAAAACCAGCAGTAAACTAGAAATTTAAATTCCAAGAATTATTTTTATAAGAACTAAATTCTTTCTGAATGTGTAAAATGGAATGATTATATTTTACATTTTATGTTTCAAGAAAGGTAAAGAAACAAAACTTTAACCGTTGTTGAGAAAGAAATTTAAAGTTTAAAACAGCGAGGGAATGTATATGAGTGCAAGTTATTAAGATAGGTATCAAAGAGTGATTAGAGATCTGAATATGATATTAAAATAAAGAATAAGAATGAGCAAAAATTAAGATCTAAATAAATAAGTGTGGTGCTCATTCTTGGATATGTAAATGGGGAATTCATACGGAATCAACATGCTTCAAAATAAATCTTATTTATTTTGAATACTTCTTTCTTTAGCCACACTTATTTCTTTAGACGCACTTATTTCTTTAGATTTTGATTTTTACTCATTCTTATACTTTATTTTCATGTCATATTCAGGTTTCGAATTACTCTTTGATATTTATCTGAATAATTTACGGTCATACATATTCACTCAATGTTTTAAACTTTATATTTCTTTGTTGACAAAGAAATCGTATGGGTTTTATTGAAGGTGAAAGTTTTATTTCTTTACCTTTTTTAAATGTTTTCAGAAGTCAGTTTATTAATAAAAAAGGCAGTTAAATTTCCTAGATTGATTGAATAGAATTGCTCTATGTTTAATATGTATCATAAAGCAGAAAAAGACTGAAGCCAAAATCCAATCAACCAGTGTTTATTTTATGATGAATGTATCTTAACTCTTGCATGACAATTCTAAACGTAACTCTTGGAATTTTTTTTCCAATATTTAAGTGAAAAAGAAGAGGCTGAATATTCGCCATTATCTAAAGTGTTACATTAATGTTCTCGCTATTATTTTGCTGTATTCTTGACGTAATAATTTTCATATTTAAAAGCATTAATGCTTTTACTTATTTTACCCCAAAATTATAAAAGACTCTCAAAATTGCATTTCTTTTCACATACCTTACTTTTTTGTTCCCTTATAGACTTCGAAATAAATTACCCATATTTCCCCATTTCCGCATCGAATAATAAAAAAAAGAAACTTCTTTAGCTCCCAAATTGTGCTTTCCCACCTCAATGTTCACCGTCATTTTATGTTCTAAAGTAACTTTTCTACAATGTACAACAAATAGTGTCAGAAGAAAACTCTTTTCAAGGCAAAGCAATTAATCTTCTCCATCGCCCCACACACAGACCTGTAGCACACCCTGCCATAACTTCAACACGCCATTTGCAAGGAACTGTTCTGTTACTTAAACTGAAATTAATCTTGAGCCCATTAAAATAGGGGGGGGGGGCTGGTTTCAAAGAATGTCCGCCATCGTGCTATGTGCGAGATAAAGCCTCCGGATTATTCATTTACACGGATGTTTAATTTAGACCGAGGGAAGCGATGTTAGGGAATTTGTAGACTGTTTCCATTTTATTAAATGTGCGGCGATAAATTTCGGGTTAAGATTTTGTGGTATGCTTTGCGGCCTGAGGTAATATGTACTGGTGAATTCTTATCAAATTAGAGTGGCCGCAGAAAGCACAAAATTTTACTGAGCTCGGGATGGATATGAATGTATTAGAATCTCCGCAGTCCAACCCAACCGGATCTAAAGCTAACTTGTGTGTTTCTGTACAAATATTTATGTTATGAAAATTAAAATTTCCCAAAAGCTTTATTACTTTACAAAGTGTTGCATCTTTCTTTTTAACAGTTATTTTTAGTCTCTCTCTCACATATATATATATATATATATATATATATATATATATATATATATATATATATATATATATATATATATATATCTGTACGCTTGGTACAAGAAGTGCCTAAGTCAGTTTTTTTCCAAGATGACTTTATTTGGTTATGTCTCATTAAAAAAAAATTTATTTTTAATCTAAGATGTACCCAAGTCTGTCCGATGCTTCAAAAGTGTTTTCTAAACCATTGTACAGATTTGGGTACTTCCTACATTGAAAGTAATTTTTTTAAAAGACATAAGCAAACAAAATCATCTTGGAAAAAACTGACTTAGGCACTTCTTGTACCAAGCCACAGATATATATATATATATATATATATATATATATATATATATATATATATATATATATATATATATATATTATTCAGAACTTCCAATGTCGGCTGTAGGCGAAAGAAAAGAAAAATGGAAGTGTAGGTTAGAAGACAGAAGAATCAAAATAGCAAGGGAGTGGAGGATGAAACTATTTTATCACTGCCATAATCCAGTTAACAATACGTTTGTCGATATTAAATATGTAAAATATTGTTTAAAGTAGGATAATTTGAATGAAGTCATAAAAGAGTCTTTCAACGTGGGACAACAAAATATTCCCACTTCATTACAGAAAACCCGAAAAATTCGTTATTATTTATTTTACAAAGAGTTAGAAATAGAAATTTTTCAAATTTAAAACTTGGACAAAGATATTAATATGTATTTGGGATACATTTAAATCCAGATAAATATTTTTAAAATGCTCTCTAAGTGAAAATTAAATTAGGTTAAATAACCTCAAATAGCCACTGAAAATATAAATTTGCCTGATCAAGGGAAAGTAACTCTTTTATTTGTTTATCTCCGTGTGGCTCTTACACAGATATTTCTTTATAAATAATTTTTACTTGATCTCTCTTAAGGTATTATGTACCCTTTAAAAGCTGGGAGACTCGACAAACATACCCCTATTTTCAATCATTTGTAGTTATGAAAATCATATATTCAGCAAAATGAAAATTTTACTGTGAGTTAAACACTCTTTATTCTTTATAAAAAATTCCTTTGCATCAGAATGTCAATCGGAAATATGATTATTAAAACAGTTATTCCATACTTCATACTAGAGTTGCAACTGTATTGATGTTCTTCATCTATTATAAAAAAGGCTCTCAAATTTTTCTAGCTTGAAGAGAAAGTTTTTAACTGTTTAAAATTTCAACCATTGGTTTTTTCCTAGTTATGCCATTTCGCACATGATATCACCAGAACAATTGATTAGAATATCATGAAATTTTATACATATGCAATATAAACATGTATAATTAGAATGACCAACTATTATGACATTCCTATCATGAAAATCTTAATTACAGTTATATTTATCAATTTTTTTTTAAATTAAAAAATTTTTTGAAAATGCAATTTTTTTTTCTAGGAAGAACTAAATATTTTGAATTTGAAGTTGGGTATTTTAAAGATACATTAAATAAGATAATTTTAAAACTAAAATAATGTGTAAATTCATTAATATAAAAATGCAAGTATGTGTGCAGTAACATAACATTGAAAAAAACAATTGTTGAAATTTTATAAAAATTAAAAATATAATTAGAGAATATTTATAAAGAAGAAAGAGTGTTTAGCTCACAGTAAAATTTTCCCACTTCTGAATAAATGATTTTATAACTATTGATAATTGAAAATACGGATATGTTTGTCGAGTTTCTTAGCTCTTAAAAAGTACCAGAACCCTGAAATTTCATATGCCTTTTAATCACAACAAAATTTTTTTTCCTGGTCTACAAGATCGTTTCAGTGACACACTTTTTACTCTTCTGTATTGGAAATTTAAAAAATTAAATGTTTTGTATATACGAACTGAAGGCAGTTCTTTGTGTATTATTGAATTTGTTGAATTTGAAAGCTAAGAAGCCGAGCTTTTCCTTTGCCTCAGGATGTCAATGTGAAATACGATTATTCAAGCAGTCATTCCAAACTTCATAATGGAGTTGCAACTGTATTGATGTTCATCTATTTTTCATTTCGCTTAGGACTATGATGTGCTTCTTATTCAGAAGTCCCTCATCTGTAGAATCCCTTCTTCTTTTCAGTAGGCCATTCTTATGGTTTTATAAAATCTTCATAATTATTTTTCTAAATATATTTCTTATACCTGAATTCAACAGGTATACCAAATAACCACGCTGAAAGCCATCCAAATTTGAGCAAAGTGTGACAATTACATTACTACTACGCGGTCAATAGGTATTTGTAGATAATAATTTTTCAAAATGGGAAATTTTTCATTTTTTTTTTTATAGACATGACCTACACAGATATTATTGTGAAACAGATGGCTAATATCTAAAGTTTTTCATTCATCATATTTCGTATTTAGAGTCCTTTATTTACTGCAAGGACATTAGATTTAATTTTACTATCGTACCTTGAATTTATGGCCTTCCTTTGTTGAAAGTATCATCTCTAACGGCCTGTAAATTCTTACTTTTAGAACCTCATGTATGAGGTAATGATACTATGAATCGGCACAACTCTCGAATGGTTCTTTGAACTAGAATTCGATTCAGTAACGTGCTGAAAAGTCTCTTGTACCTTTATTACGTAAATATGTGTTATTCATAACGTTGTTTTGCTTGAAATCTACCATAATGAATCATTGGAGTTTCCGAAGCGAAGGACTTGAACAAATACCTTTAATTTATATTCCTTCAATAAAGCATTTGTCTACGATATTTGAATTTGAAACTCGGATACACGCTTTCCATTCGAGTTTTACAAGTAAAACCTTTAAATTCGTAAAATTTCTCTCATCAGCTTTAATATCTACCCCCTTTTCTGGCAACATTCATAAACCTTCAAAAATATTATAGCTCCTGACCAGTTACATGTGTGTGCCTAAATTACTAATCCTTCGGGATGTCAACTCGGATATTAAGCTGTTCCCCACAAAAAAAGATAATTTTTATACATATTTATCATGTACCTTATTTTTGTTTCTTATGCATACCTTCGGTAATACATACCTTCGGTTTAAATTTTGTTCTTTCACTCGTTTCCAGTTTATATTAATCAAATTAATTATTTTAAAGGTAAAAATTATTTTTGAAATATTTAGTTAAAAAATATTAATATAAAGTATATTTTGAGCAAAGTTTAACTATCTTTTTAGATTATGGGGACTTCTAATGTAATGAAATGTAAAGAATTAATTTGATATAAAAATTGGTTAAAACTGATAAGTTTTGTACATAGCTAGAAGTTATCCATAAACAAACATTGAGTATCATCTCATGAAAGGAGATTTTGAAACTTAAATCCATGAAGTTTCCATGTAGTCCATGACATTTTTTACTCTAGTACATTATTTTTAGGATGATATCAAGTAATAGAGTATCAACTATAGAAATATATATATATATATATATATATATATATATATATATATATATATATATATATATAAACTATGAGATAAGCAAAAATAAAACTATATGTATCAGATGAGAAATTCTTATACGAAACTATTTTTGGTAAAAAGTTTATCATCCTCAAATACGCCATTCAAAAATCTCTTTCGTTACAACTGTTTTAGAGCTAGAGCCATAGCTCAGGAGTTACAGCTCTTTTAGAGATATAATTCGACGAGTGTTTAAAACAACGACGTTATTATTTTTTTTTCAGAATCTCGACATTTCAGGTTGACTCTATAGTTTTGTTTTGAAAAGAAATAAAATATTTAGATTTAAACAGCGCTGGGGAATTTTCAGTTTTTCATCTGAAGAGGAATATTCAACTGGTTGTGTAACAAAATGCAATATTTTTACCTCATTTTATTAGTCTTGTATTATTTTACAACTATCCGAATTTACATCTATTTCCCCTAGCAGCGGTATCACTTGTCACCAGTTGGTGTATTTCTTCCACGGACAACATGAGCACCGTGCTGATTTATCAACAACATGAATCACTGAACTTCTCCATGTAGACAGAATTCTATGAATAGTTGCACTAATTAAAAGACTATTTTTGCACGGAAATTATCTAATTTTTATTGACGAGGTATTTGCACTTTCACGGCGCGTTGCAAATTTGCATTAATTCAAGAAGAGCTTTCGTGTCGGCCTTTAAGATTAATGGGTATCATCTGAAGCGTGAAAAAAATAAACCGCTATACACTGCGAATAAATTTTACGTAGCTGAGGAAGGTGATTCTTCAGCGGAGGCGTAAACTGAAATATGAGCTGTTAAATTCTAATTAAGTGAATAGATAATTGGCTTCTTGAAGTTTTTTTTCATTCCTGAGCAGGGGGGGGGGGGATCATGCCATGCATCCAGTATTATTTTATAAAAATCTCAACATCTTAAATACGATCGTGGCTTGAATTTAAAAATTAGTTCTATGAACTATTTTATAGCTAGAGAGGGCATATAAAACATCATAATTTATGCTTTTGTCACATATCTCTCAGTAATAAATTCATGTTCCTGGATTCTAACTGTCTAAAACCTCTCAACAGCGTTCCGAAGTTTACTCAGATTAAACTAATCGGGTAGGTCTTTTCAATATGTAAAAACTGTTTCATCAGATGATCGTAGAAACTATGAAAGTAGTATATTTAGTACAATAGAGAGTATTTGTTAAAAAACTCAAACCAGGTAAACTCCCCTTTGTAAATTTTGCTTTGAAGTTTATAGAGCAAATTACGCGTAAATCAGTATAAAAAATCTTTTAGAGGGATTTTTAACATATTGGAATATTAATGCATGTTAATATGTTAGAACGACTGATCATTCTTTACACTAGAATGCTTGATATACAGGGTGGTTATGATTAAAATTCCACTATAAACAGCATCCTACAGCTCAAACGAGGGAACGAAATGTAACGACATTGGGTATATAGACTATACACGAGATGCGCTCACGGAATTTCGAAAAAAAAAGTTTAAAAATGTCCACTAGATGGCGCTTTTCATGGAAAAACATTAAATTTAACAAAATAAATGACCAAAGCGGAATATATAAACAATTTGAACATTTATTGACCAGTTTTTTATCACCTTGTAATCGAATCACATCAAATAAAGGTAAGGAAATAAATAACAGTACGGCGGAAAGGTGCTCAATGTGACCATCGTCAGTAGCCTACACAGTTTCAAGGCCATGGAGTGTGTTCAACAGCAGATCGTAAATGATCAGTTATGATGTTTTGCACATGAAGCGTAATGGAGTTCTTTAAGTCATCCAGCCTTACCTTACATCGTCCTGGAGACGATTAACAACTGCCCCACTCGTGTCATTTCGTCATAATCTGTATGTGTTTCTGCAAACTCAACTGTTTTTTTTTCCTCAAACATCAAAGGCGTACTGTTATTTATTTCCTTTCCTTTATTTAATGTGGTTCGATCGCAAGGTGATCAAAAACTGGTCAATGAATGTTCAAATTGTTTATGTATTCCGTTTTGGTCGTTTATTTTGTCAAATTCAATGTTTTTTCACGAAAAGCGCCACCTGGTGGACATTTTTGAACTAATTTTTTTTTTCTTTTCGAAATTCCGTGAGCGTATGTCGTATAGTCTATATACTAAATGTGGTTACATTCCGTTCACCCGTTTGAGCTGTAGGAGGCTTTTTATAGGGGAAGTTTAATTATAACCACCTTGTATATGCTACACATTAAATAATTAAGTTCTCATGCAATTAATATATTTTTCATCACTCTTCAATGCATTTAAGCTTACACTTTTTCATTGGGAAATACCAGTCGTCTTTACACTAAAAAACTGATAATCTTAGCATCTCTTCGTTTGTCCTAAGAGACATTGCTCTTCGAATACGAGTTCTTTCAATATCGTGAGACTTTTTATAGGTGTTTTGTATGTATCTAATTTGATCTTTCTATATGCGGTTATGATGACACATGTAATGAGGTGGCTTTTAATTGGGCTATACCTTTTGTGTGCCTTTGCAGCATAACCGTATCCAGTTTTCTCTCTATCTTGAAAGTGAGTGACTTTAATAGAAATAAGCCGAGGCAAATAAAATTTTAATTTAACATTCTTGGGTTCATTTGCTTAGTATCTTGTAAAATAAAATCTCCCTTGACGAAATGAGCAAATTTAAAGGAAAAGGCATACGTTGTTAAATCTAAAATTTAAGTTACCTTTAAAATTCTGAATTTTCCCTCTATTATATTAATAGGTACACTTAAAATGAACGGTTTAATTTCCCCACATGAATATTAAAATTTTTCCTATCAGCCTAAGACTAATCAGCCTCTCACGAGATTTCCCTTTTCTCTATTCTGTAAAATTAATTGACCTTAACATCTGTTACTCTGATAGATAAGGCAATCCGTGACCCAAGTTTATAATAACTTTGCATTTTTTGAAGCATCTACGTCTCTCTTGAACTTTTTTACATTATACATAATCGGTTGTCATGTAATGCTCATCTGAAAAACAATACATTGGATACTCTGGGTCAGACACTGTACAAAAAAGCCTCGTGTGAAATAACCTCTCTCTCTATGCATTTATTGGAATGAGTAATCTTCGTACTTTGAGAGTACGCTATAGATATTTGAATTATTGTAATGTTTCTTCTGTTACAACATGTCCAGCATGTTACATGGCCTCTACCTTTTTTTTGACAGACATTCGAGATGTTCTGCCGACCACAGCGTGAGCTTAAACGGCGTTTATATAAAAACAACCTCCGCGCAAAATACGACGACCTGTATCTTAAAAATTTTAATTCTTAATAACAAATACTTTTTTTGTGTTTTAAAACTATTTCAGTGGCAACAATTTTAATTCCTTAATTTGTTAATTAATTTATTAATTAGGTGCTAAAACATAAAGAAAATTCCTAAGTTTCTTAAACCCTCAATTCTATCGACAGCTTCAAAACTAATTTCTATTTTGCCGTGTACTTATAAATTTGACCTTATTATATCCTATTTAAGTTCGATTATACATTTCTTATTCATCAAATTTTAACACAAATTTTAACACAAGGAGTGCTCACTTAGCAAACCGTACAACAACAAAAAAAACTAGCTACATTTAGGTGGGCCAAATTAAACCCCACCATTAAACAAAAACGGTATACACTAAACAATGCATAATAATTTTTTGACAGACATGTTGGAAATGTTGTACAACATGTCCAACTTTGATGTTGGACGTTATCAAAAATTTTGGAGTTCGAAATTATTGGGTATTGGAAAGGCAAATTTTTTTAACGTAGGATTACGGTCTTCAATAACGGTCCTCCGGGAAGAAAAAAAGTGTCCGTCATACTTCGAGAGTTTTAATTTTGGCAGCGCGCCAAACCTATTAGCAGTAAACAGTTAAACAGAAAAGTACCAAAATGCGTCAAAAACATTTTATACATACATATATATATATATATATATATATATATATATATATATGGTGTCTAATGAGGAGGCACTTATTGCTAGATATTCACTGCTTGTTATTCACCTCTATCTTCTGGCTATTTTACTATGGGAACACAATTTAGGTGAACCATCTTTGTTCCCTATGAGGAGTACGACACGGAAACAACCAAGCCTTATTTGGGATTTGAACCCAAGCCCACTGCGTGACAGCTCTGAACGCGAACCACCACACCATGTAGGCGGTAACGGGTGGATATAAAGAACCTGATTTTCTCAACGTAAGAGCGTTTATCTACCGAGTAGGGATTGTTTTTGATTTGTTAAGATTTGAGGTTGTAAATGTTGCAAGGTTAATAAAGGTTGTTAAGTTTTGAATCTTGTGTCTATTTGTTCCCAGCCTAGCACCTATTTCAGTACGTCAGGTAGACACATTTCGTTAGTGGAATCAGTTGGTATGTGGCAATAGCAGACTGATATCCACAAGTGTTGATGTCTTTTTACATATTATGATCGTGTCTATAAATACGGCTGAATGTAATAAACATTGTTCCCTCTTTCTAAGAAAGATCTCAAAATTAAAACGAATGAGAACCAAATTTAATATTTATGAAAAGAAAGAGACAGCGTACCTTTTGCTCTTTAATGATAGTCTCACCAATCCTTCGTTTCCGAGTCCTAAATTAAATTTAATCCGAGTCGCAAATGATTTTTCTGGCAAATAGCAATTTGAAATTGCACCCAGTCTTCGCGATGTAGCGTACACTGCGAAAGCGCATATTAATTACCCACGCTCGATTCTTCCAGTGCTACACAATACTTGAAATGAATAATTTTGATAACTTGAATGATTTGTTTGCTTTGAAACAATTTCCGTTGAAATCCTCCCAAAATTAATTTCTGCATAGACAACAAAGGGCTCCGAATAAATTCCCTATTTCAGGTTAGTGAATTGCGTGATAGTTTACTGTTTCTCTGAAATTAAACACACAAGGTAAGGAGACTCTACGTTCCTGATTTAATATATTTTGGTATAGTTTTGCTTGAAACTCTGTCATCTAGTTTCCGTGAAGTACTAATCTCCTTGTAAAATCTGTCGCATTAAAATAAATTAGAGGTTCTAATAAAATCTTCATATTAATTAAAATTATATGATAGGAAAGCATAGATTAAACCTTGGAAACACGTGTGCTAAGCATTAAGATACATGTACGTTTTACCAAATTTCACAAAAAGAAGCATATACTCGTGTGTGTATATATATATATTGTAATATGAAATTGAAGGAGGAGGAACCATTTCTGTACAAATGGAATTTTTTGACGACGGTACCATTTCTGTACTATTGAAGTGAATTTCTGTACAGTTGTACTTTTTTTTTGGGTACAATCACTAATTGTATACGGTCACTATTGTGTATGGTCACTATTTTGGTAGAGTCAAATGTTTTTACCTCGAAGGACCTTTGTTCTGTTGAGTGAAAGATGAAGTACACCAGAAATGTTCACAGCACGAAAGTTCTATAAAAGAATGAAGATTTGTCTATCGTTTAAGATGTAGAAATGACAGTTCGTCAAGGCAGGCCGGAGCATTTAAGACGCAAGTTCAACCGGAAGATTTTGCATAGTGGAAGTACAAGATTTGCTGGGGAAACAAACGTTGAAGATCATTGTGCCGCAGGATTGAATTATCACAGGTTTGGAAGCTGCTCACAACTACTCTTTATAAAAAATAAATACTGAGGAAGAAAACTTCTTCAAAAACGACTTGTTGGTAGAAAAATAAGTTTTTATTCTTCTTGATAAAAAGATGCAATGTATATCTTGACTACTGAATTATAACAGGAACAAATAAACGTAATACTACATACTAGAAAAGAGCTTCAGGTCTACACGACCACTTATTAGAAGATCATCAAAAAAAAATAATAGTATTGAAGGAATTTCCTTTTTAAAGTATATATACACAAATATCAGATCAATAGAATACACTCGTACTCACTATTCGACAATAAAAAATACATCCCCCTCACCAAGCCACGGCCAAACCAAAAAGGACCGAAAGCCCGGCTCAGGGTCTCTTAGAGCAAGTTTTTATCTACCAAGCAAATCTAAATCTCTGCATCGCATCTCTTTTTTTTTCAGCCCTGGACAACGCAAGGAGAGAAAGGTTGCCGTACAACCAATCTCGCCAAGGCGTGCAGAAGGGAGAGGAGAAAGACAACCTTAACAGCGCCTCAACACATTGCCAACACCTTGTGTCCATAAAATAAAATACGCGAAGCATCGCCAAAACTGGATACCTTAAGTACCACATTCCTCTTGCCAGAAGAAAATGCCAGAAGAACCCTTTTAAGGAGTTTCATTGGCCGAGACTGGCTGAGCTTAACCAATCAGAGGAGCTGGTCAAGCAGCGCGAAGCCCAAACGCCTGTTCAGAGAAAAACTGTTTCCCATGCAAGATACTCGTAATAAATTACGTTCGCCGCAGGCGCGGAAAAGGGAAACTGGAGCCTTTAGCATTAAAAAGACCCATCAATGCTGTTAACAAAAACACGGAAACAGGGAAGAAAAGACATCTTATTTCGTGGACACGAGGGTAGCAATTAGGGGAGCTAGCTGACAAAGACTTAAAGAATATAAGACGGCAAATTGCACTGCCAGATGTTAGAAGATAGGCTATTCTCAATTACCGACCGAACGGACTTAAAGGTTACAGAGACCTCCCATGACTAAGAGCCTGGGAAAAAAATAAATTACTATCAGATAAGGAAAGGAAACATAACTAGCAGATTTAAGATTAAAATTAAAGTTATAATTTAAAGTTTAAGAGAACTACACAAATTAAATTAAATTAAATTAAAATAAAGGAACCTGTAACGAATTCCTCGTTACAGAACTCTCCCCTGTCCAGAGATGAAAAAAAATTTACAAATCACCACATATTAATGTGTGGAAAAACCAATAGCATACATAATACTTGAGACACATTTGATCTCAAAACAAAATTTCATATAAAATACATATAGTGAATACAAAGGGAAAAAGTAATATATAAGGATATTATAAATGTAGTATCAATACAAAGATAGTAATTCATACAAGCATGGTGAATTTTACAAAAATAGTAGTGATTAATGCTTGACAACAAAAAAAAATGGCGTAACACAGTACCTTAAAATTTTTATGTACATTTGTACTAATTAAACTTATAGTTGCATATCATAGTCAACAAAATAAATTAAACACTTGAAATTTCATATCATTTCAAGAAGGTAAGTTAATTTGGTCTTACCAAAGAATGATGAGTTCAATATATCTAATTGAAGAAGATTGGATCTCATATCCACTAATAATCAAAATATTGGATGTTATTTTATTAATATTCAATGTAGAATATCATATATTCATACTAAAAAATTGGAAGTAATATCCATTTGCATTCAAAAAAAATATATAAGATGTCATATCTATTAATATGCATCAAAATTGCTACACACAGAGTGAACTAAACAAACATAATTGTCGTAACAATACTAACAAGAATTCCCACGAAACATAGACGATGATTCTAAGAAGTCTGTTGCGGCAACTTAACCTACCAGAGGTATGGGAATTCGAATCTTGACAGTTACTTAATTAGTAATATATAAAAAAATCCACAAGGGGAAGGAAAAAAAATATGTCACTCAACAAAGTATGCTATATGGCCAAAATGCTCATAGCTAATAATATAATAAAAAACATAAACCTTATCTTGTTTATGCACATGTACATGCTTTAAGTGTGAGCTAAAAAATGAAAAGTGAATGCATAAGAATGTAACCACAAACTGTCAAAGTTTATAAGTGACCAGTTGGGTACAAACAATAAAAAAAGTCAAAATTAGGTAAATTAGGATCAGTAATGTTTCCGCGAAGGATTATGACACCTGAAACCTAACAAAATATATGCACCAAGACAGACTCCACTCAAGGGGGAAAGCTGTGCAAAAGGAAGAATGACTAGGACACCTAGCCTTAAGTAAATTCCTAACTTCAAGTGAAGGGTTAAAAATAAAATTAAACTTGATCAAAAGATCATCCTATACCAAGACAGAGCTTGAATCACATAAAATTCCTTGGCCAAAAGAAAGTATATGATACTGTCCCAATAAGGTTGGTGACTTCTATCTTGCGCATGGAAATTTAATTTTACAAAAAAAAATAGAAAACAACAAAGTAGTAATATTACACTAGGGGAAAACTGAAAAGTAAAAATAATAGAAAAATAAAAATGAAAGTGGTTTGCAGAACTAGCGTACATCTCACTACATTGCAAAAAAATTTAGGGCTATGGAACTAACTACACTCAAAAAGAAAGGGAAGGTAGTAGTGAACATGAAGTATAGGATAGTCATAGTCGGTATAAGATAACTTGTCAAAAATTGACAAAGTGAGGTATAAAACATAACAAAAAAAATATAACACATAAAATATAGTTCAGTTAAGTATTAGGGATTTTACACATAAATACACAATAAAGTTTGCTTGTAATATTTAAACACAACAAAATATAGGAAAGAAAGATCTTGATAGGATATATTAAAATACATGAATGTCCATAGAGTTGATATGGAAACATTTGGTTCCTATCATTTGTTTACATTGATACCTTGTTTTTTCAACAAACTTAAATAGAAGATACTGACTTTTTAATAGCATTAATATACACCATGTAATATGTACAAGCATAATCTTACCAATTGAATGAGTGACTGATAACATTCTCAGGTAATACCAAAAGAAATTTGTGTCAAGGCAAAAAAAATTTTCAGTGAAGAGTAATAAAAAATATGTCAATACCATAGTAATACAGATGTTATTTGCTAAATTATACTAATACAGTTGTTATTTGCTAATGCTAATGCTAATGCCTTATACCAATATTTTCAGCCATCGTTGCATTATAACAACCAAATACAAACATCAAATCAAACAAAATATCTAAGCAAAACAAAAATTATAACATTGATAAAAGTAAACCAATGGATGAAGCAAAATGTGCAACATATTACACTAATAAGTGATAATATCACTATGAAGTTGATTACATTAGAGAATTATCTCTGTTGAAGTATTTCATAACAAAATTATACCTAAGTTACAACTTATAACCTTGAAATCATATGTTGATGAAGCAAGAATTTGACAGGTATGAAAGGAACAGAAGGAAAATTAATCTTTCTTTAGAACAATTGAAGCATTAAACTTAATTTAACATTAGTTGACCATATTAAGGTTTTCCATATCAAGTAACTCAACATTAAGTGTTGGAACTAGTTAATAGAAGCTTACATTATTAAGAAACAATTGTAAACATTCAGAGAGCAGTACAATTTTAGAATTTTGAATAATGTTGGCAAAAAGGAATATACTCAAAGAAACAAAATTACAGTGGGGAAAAAAAAATATCCTACACAACGCCAGCATTGGAAGGAAAGAAAGAAGTGATATTAGGGAGCTCTCCTAACACACAACCAAAAAAAAAATCACTGTAAAACTGTAGACCTCAAGAAATACCTATTTTGCTGAGGAGGAGAAACTTTAAACATTAAAGGAGCAGAAGAAGATTCATTTAAGTGAGCTTTTCTAGCAGGAGCAAAATGGAGACGATCAATATGAATTTTAGTAAGAGGAGCCAAAGGATTTGAGAGTAGTCTTATCGAATAAGTAACTACAGAGTGGCGTTTAATAACTTCATATGGACCAGTGAATTTCTTATTGAACCTGTCTTTAGATTTCACATACACAATATTTCCTGGAGAAAGTACACGTAACTTAGCATGTTGAAGTTGTTTGTTATTTTGAATTACACGTTTATCAGTTAAATTTTGATAAACCGTTTGTTGTACCTGAAGCATATTTTTGAACAAATTGTTTAAATATTGAGGTTTGTCGAGCTGTTCGACAGATTTTTTGTAACAGAAATTATCAAAGATCAGTGCAACTTCTCGACCAAAATGCAACAAAAACGGAGAATAATTAGTCGAAGAATGGTGTGAACCATTGTACAAATGTTGATGAAGAAGTACAGCATGTTTAAAAGGAACACCTTGCTGTAGAAGACAATTAATTGTAGATTTTGCAGAAAGATTAGTTCTTTCACAAATAGCATTCGCCTTAGGGTTACCCACAGTGGTATGGTTTAATTTAATCCCAATAGTTTTAGTAAAGGAAGAGAAAATTTCAGATGTAAATTGAGTACCAAGATCTGTTAAGATTAAAGAAGGTCTACCAAATTTACAAACATAACTTAATAAACACTCAGTGACTGCCTCCGTTGTAATTTTGACAAGAGGAAAAAGCTCTAAATGCCTCGAGAAAAGATCAATTATGGTCAAAACATAAGCATTATTTTTAAAAGGGCCAAGAATATCCATAGACACAGCCTCGTTAGGTAAAGTGGGAATGGGATTAGCCTGAAAAGGTGCTGATACAATGGTGTGAGGCTTATTAAGAGAACAAAGGTGACAAGATTTTACAAAATTCACTGTATCAACATACATACCTTGCCAAAAGTAACGAGCTTTTACAAAATCATATGTCTTTTCTATGCCAAAATGAGACACATGACAAATTTTAAGAACTTTAAATTTTAAAGAGTGAGGAACAACAATAATATGAGAATTAGTATTGATATTAGTTTTATCCCAGCATAATAATTTAGAATCATCATGAATATAATAATCGGTGAATTTAGAAGACTTAGCAGAGTTGGGTTGATTTAGATAATTAATAATTTTGATCAATTTTGAATCCCGACTCTGTTCTGCCAAAAACATGGATATGGAGATATCCATAGGAGGGTCATTAGTGATGGGAATTGCTGGATGATTTTGAATAGGGTCAGTAGTTAAAGCATTAACAGTAGTTATAGGAAGAACATCCTCACTATTAATAATTTCAGGATTAGTGGCTAAATTTTGAGAAGGAGGGTCACAAGTGAGGCGAGAAAAATAGTCTGCCAAAACATTAAGTTTACCAGGGATATGTTCATAAATGATGGAATATTCACTCATTTCGAATAACCATCTAGTAACAATATCAGTAGGAGAAGAAGTATGCTTATAGTTGATGAGAGGTTTGCTATCAGTTAACACTGTAAAAGTTCTGTTGTATAAGTAATACTTAAATGCAATGATGGACATATAAAGTGCAAATAATTCTTTCTTGAGAGTGGAATAATTTTTCTGACCTTTTGTAAGAGATTTACTAAAATATGAAATAGGTAATAACTTATCATCAAACTTCTGCATCAAAATACCAGAAATTGCCAAATTTGATGCATCAGTGTTCAAATAAAAATTCTGATCCCACATGGGTAGTTTGACAAAGGGTTTGGAAAAGAAAATGGACTGAAGGTTATTGAAACATTCTTGCAGATAAGGAGACCAAATGAATTTAACCTTAGGTGAAGTGACGTCAATTAACGGTTGAGTAAGTGCAGCAAAATTTGGAATAAGTGAACGATAGAAACCACAAACTCCTAAAAAGCGTTTTACTTGTCGTTTAGACGTAGGCACAGGAAAAGCAGTTATTTTAGTGATGTTATTATCAATAGGAAATATAGCATTATCTTTAATATGGAAACCAAGAAAATCAATCGTTGTCTTATGAAATGAGCACTTGTGCGGAGATAAAGTCAGATTAAATTTTGAAATTACTTCAAGCAATTTAGCAATTTTGGACAGAGATTCCTCAAATGAATTAGCACCAATAACTAAATCGTCTTGATATGCAAAGAGACCTGGCAGGTTTACTTGTTCTAAAACATTATCTATTAAATTTTGAAAGGTACTTGCCGCTGTTTTAAGACCAAAAGGAATACGTTTAGAAAAATATGACGCAAACGGAGTAGTGAATGCTACAATTTTTTGGAGATCTTTAGGAAGATCTATTTGCCAATAGGCGTTTCCGAAATCAAGGGTGGAGAAGTATTTAAATTTTGACAAATTAGAGATTATGGTTGAAATTTTAGGGAGGGGATAGGAGGAAGATTTTATGACTGAATTTAACAAACGAAGATCTAATGCAAGCCTAAAGGTGGGTGGGGCAGAAGAATCAAGAGATTTTTTCTTAACCATGAGCATTGGACATGCCCATTCACAATTACCTCGTTCAATAATACCTGCACTCTGCATTTCGTTTAGTTGGTCCAAAGCAGTTTGCTGTAAGGTTTGAGGAATAGGGAAAGGAAGAGTCCTAATAGGAAAATTTTGAGTTAAGGAAATGTGAGGTTTAACTCTATCAGTGTGCCCTAAGGTTGACAAATCCTTAGAAAAGGCAGCATAATTAGTTAACAAAATATTTAATAACTGTTGTTTGTGGTCACACGACAAATGGTCTAATTTGAAGTCAGATGAAGAAAGCATTTCTTTTCGCTTACTCAGAATCTCAGGAGTAGTAGAAATAAAGTTGACAACATGTTCCAAAGAATTACAAGAAAAATCAAAGTCAGAAGGAGTATTATTCTCAACATTAGAATTTATAGGAGGTTTGTCAATTAGGTCAAAATCACACATATTTCCTATAATGGAATTTTTACTCAAATGAAGTTGTTTAGCATCCCTATTTTCAATAAATATATAAAAGTGATTTAAAATAGGTTCCTGACAAGTATTTTCAAATTTATGTAATGAAGGATGACAAATAAATTGTTTAGAATTTGGTAGAAAAAGAGCTTCATTGAAATTAGTAAGGGTTTTCACCTTAACATATTGACTATCGTCACATTCTAATATAACTTTTTCACATACCATAACTACATTAGATGCAACTTCATTACCTTTATCATTTTTCACACATAAATTATCATTCACAAGTACATTATCAGCATATAAATTAAAACATTGTGCAGTAGAAGAGATATCAACATTATCAGCAAAATCATTATGCATACTTATTTTGTCATTGAAGTTGGAAGAACAGTTCTCTGGTGCAGTATCACAAAAATTAGTAGAATTATCTCTCAGATTATTATTATTAGGTTCAATATTATGATTACTCTTAGTATTAAGATTAGGTGAGTCAGTGATGGTTGAATTGAAATGAACAGAATTATCAAAGGAATTTTGAATAAAAGGTATGGTTTCAGAGTTAATTTTAATTGCATTTAGTTTATGATCTAGTATTACATTGTATTTGTTGAGAAAGTCATACCCAATTAAGATATTGAATTTAGATGTTGACAGATCTGTTAAGAAAAAGGTGTGTTTAAATGACTTCCTGGAGAATTTGATAGGCAATTCAACACAAGCAGAATATTGTAGAGTAGAGTTAAGGGTTTTAATGGTTACAGCTCTAGAGATTATTCTGTATTTAAGTTGTGATTTCATTGAATTAAATGTATTTAAATCAAACAATGACAAACTCGAGCCAGAATCTAACAGTGAAATTAGAACATTATCTTTTAAATATACATACACCAGAGGTAAGGAATAAACAGAAATATCATCATTCGGGCAGTTAATATTAGTAACATTGTCATTAAAGTACTGAGAATACTCATTGGCAGAATTTTTATAGGAGTTCATAATCCCAGTGTTATGACACTCCATCTCTAGTTTAAAGTATTACTAGGATTATTTGATGGCACAAAAACATTTGCTCTAGGGTTCATATTATTATTCCCATGGCTATTATTACGAGAATTAGGTCTAACCTGACCTCTACCACGATTATATTGGTTATGGTTTGCTCTATTAGCTAATACTCTCTTAAACTGATAACAATTCTTCATTAAGTGGTTCAAGCGGCCACAGTAATTACATTTGATTTGCACTCTATTAACTGGACTTGGCCTAAAACTTTTGGAGTATGGCCTGAAATTTTGTCTGTGTGCTCTAAAATTCTGATTTCTAGCATTTTCATTTTTGGCAGGAGAAGAAGTATTATTGGTAGGATTTTTAATTTCAACTATCTGAGTTTTTAAATAATTAACTTCAGCTAATAATTGATCATATGAAGGCTGAGAAGAGGTAGATGGAACCAAAATCTCAGATTGAATATGGATATCCTGCAAAAGTTGAGCTTTAGCAACCGCCTCATCAAAATTATCCAAACCAGACTCCAAAATTTTTAATTTATGGCTGGCAGGCAAAGCATTTAGCAAATGTGAAAATTTTATAGAGTCTAGCTGAGTTTTCTCAGTGATAGATGGGTGCACTTTCCTTACAAGATTATCAAGCCTGTGTGCTAAATTTCTGATTGTTTCATCAGGCAACAATTTAATATTATCTACTGCTACACGCAAAGAATGTGTGGTTGCAGGTTTAAAAAAATCAACGAAAATCTGTTTCAGTTGTAAAATAGATGTACAACCTTTAGCATCAGCCGAACTGACAAAAAATTTAAGAGCATTGCCTGTAAGTTTGGATTTTAAAAAAGTCAAAGCTTGTTGCTCAGACCACTTATTAAATTCCTTTATGTCGATTACTTGTTCGAAAAAGAACTCCAATAACTCTACATCACCCTCAAATGGTGTCAGGCTGCATGGAAATGAATTTTTTGTAGCCATGCTTTTAAGTATTTCTCATATAAAGAGAAAAAAAAATTTATAATCACAAAATGTGAAAAGAGTTAAAAGTGCACTTTAAAGTATTACACAAAATGAGAAAAAAATATAAATCACAATTTTATAAATACTACCATTCAAGTAAAAGTAAATTTGCAAAAACTAGATTATTATGAAAAATATACTGAATATACACTAAAAATTCATATATACTGCAACAGTTGGATTGTATTTATAATACCAATATTGTACGTATAAAATTTCAATTAAACATTTCAAAAAAATTGTGAAGAATATTTAACAAATGATAAATAATGAATTAAAATGAAGCATACCAATTGATGAAGTTGAGAGCAGCACTGGTCATTGCGCACCATTTCTGTAATATGAAATTGAAGGAGGAGGAACCATTTCTGTACAAATGGAATTTTTTGACGACGGTACCATTTCTGTACTATTGAAGTGAATTTCTGTACAGTTGTACTTTTTTTTTGGGTACAATCACTAATTGTATACGGTCACTATTGTGTATGGTCACTATTTTGGTAGAGTCAAATGTTTTTACCTCGAAGGACCTTTGTTCTGTTGAGTGAAAGATGAAGTACACCAGAAATGTTCACAGCACGAAAGTTCTATAAAAGAATGAAGATTTGTCTATCGTTTAAGATGTAGAAATGACAGTTCGTCAAGGCAGGCCGGAGCATTTAAGACGCAAGTTCAACCGGAAGATTTTGCATAGTGGAAGTACAAGATTTGCTGGGGAAACAAACGTTGAAGATCATTGTGCCGCAGGATTGAATTATCACAGGTTTGGAAGCTGCTCACAACTACTCTTTATAAAAAATAAATACTGAGGAAGAAAACTTCTTCAAAAACGACTTGTTGGTAGAAAAAATAAGTTTTTATTCTTCTTGATAAAAAGATGCAATGTATATCTTGACTACTGAATTATAACAGGAACAAATAAACGTAATACTACATACTAGAAAAGAGCTTCAGGTCTACACGACCACTTATTAGAAGATCATCAAAAAAAAATAATAGTATTGAAGGAATTTCCTTTTTAAAGTATATATACACAAATATCAGATCAATAGAATACACTCGTACTCACTATTCGACAATAAAAAATACATCCCCCTCACCAAGCCACGGCCAAACCAAAAAGGACCGAAAGCCCGGCTCAGGGTCTCTTAGAGCAAGTTTTTATCTACCAAGCAAATCTAAATCTCTGCATCGCATCTCTTTTTTTTTCAGCCCTGGACAACGCAAGGAGAGAAAGGTTGCCGTACAACCAATCTCGCCAAGGCGTGCAGAAGGGAGAGGAGAAAGACAACCTTAACAGCGCCTCAACACATTGCCAACACCTTGTGTCCATAAAATAAAATACGCGAAGCATCGCCAAAACTGGATACCTTAAGTACCACATTCCTCTTGCCAGAAGAAAATGCCAGAAGAACCCTTTTAAGGAGTTTCATTGGCCGAGACTGGCTGAGCTTAACCAATCAGAGGAGCTGGTCAAGCAGCGCGAAGCCCAAACGCCTGTTCAGAGAAAAACTGTTTCCCATGCAAGATACTCGTAATAAATTACGTTCGCCGCAGGCGCGGAAAAGGGAAACTGGAGCCTTTAGCATTAAAAAGACCCATCAATGCTGTTAACAAAAACACGGAAACAGGGAAGAAAAGACATCTTATTTCGTGGACACGAGGGTAGCAATTAGGGGAGCTAGCTGACAAAGACTTAAAGAATATAAGACGGCAAATTGCACTGCCAGATGTTAGAAGATAGGCTATTCTCAATTACCGACCGAACGGACTTAAAGGTTACAGAGACCTCCCATGACTAAGAGCCTGGGAAAAAAATAAATTACTATCAGATAAGGAAAGGAAACATAACTAGCAGATTTAAGATTAAAATTAAAGTTATAATTTAAAGTTTATGAGAACTACACAAATTAAATTAAATTAAATTAAAATAAAGGAACCTGTAACGAATTCCTCGTTACATATATATATATATGTATAGATAATGTGTGTATGTATGAATTTACTTCCAAACAACATGATTTACTTGAATACAATGTTTCTAAAACTTGATAAAAAGCACATTATAATTTGTAAACTTAATTTTTTTATCTTATTCTTAAGCATTCAAGTTATAAAAAGTCAAGTTATAAAAGCAAGTAAATACATAAAAGTAGTTTAAGTCAAGTACATAAAAGTAAAAAGTACTAGATCACACATAGCCCTTTGGGTCACCCACTATAGGTTTATGGATAGTAAGGAATTCGAGTTAATTTCTACACTGCTACGAATAGAAGTTTTATTCTCAGAGGATGCTATTAAACATTTCATTTCATTCTTGTTATTAATAATTCATGAATCAGAATTTATTATTGCTTTGAGAAGTAACATCTCAGCGCTCAACAACGCATCGTTTCGAGGACAACATACTTGGTTGATTTGTCATCTGCTTTGAGTACTTAAACACAATCATTTCTTTTTTTCGAATAAGGACCCCCATCAATAAGTTAGCATCGTTTTTCTTTCAGTATGAGAGTTTTGCTGTGAACCGAAGATTCTTTATTCAGGCATCGATGACTATAATGGAATTTGAAATGAACTCGTCTTTCGCCTCAACTTGATGATGAGTGCTCTGTGAAATAATAGAAAAATTATGTGCAAATTGATTGCCTGTCGCCCCCCCCCCCCTCCTCAATGTTCACGAAACTTATTTTATTCTGGTCTTACTAATTTCAAGGGTATCGTATTCTTAAACTATGGTGAGGCTATTGTAAGTTGTTGGAGCTGAAAAAATATTTTACAAACAAACTTAGTGTTTATCATTATATAAAATCTAAGAAATCACATAAAATTACCTAATTACGTAGAAAATACCCTGTAAAACTATAGAATAAATTATCTTTTTTGTGTAAGAAATTATTTTCATAAAAACATTTATAATAAAAATAATTGTTTTTAAGGTCTAAATGTTTTTAATCTGATACCAGTTTATCTTAAATGTTTTATTGGAAAAAGAACTCCATAATGTATGTTGACATTTAGAGAACTAATTTATTTATACAAATATATTCCATAACAAGAACAGAATTTTTTCTCCAGATTCAATGAAATCTGGCTACAAACGATGAAGATTAAGTCCCAAGAAAAGTATTTCATTATAACTACACTCTTAGACAACAACAACAACAACAACAAAAATAAACGACGCACCAAGACGGGGTAATGCAAACTGGACACAAATTGATATGCATAGAGGTTTCGACGGAAAATGCAAAATTTTAAAGTTTGGCGGCCAATGAATGAACATGTGACGCTGCAGCGCATTTTAACTGCGCAACTGGCAGGATATTAAAGAGAAATTTCCATTCCAGGTTATTAATTGTTTGCGAATTTCATTCCGTGTACTCAGGTTAACCCGTTTGCTGCGGTGTCGGGTTCATTCGATCTGGAATGTCACTGACTGGAGTAAAATTGTCTTCAGTGATGAGTCCCTCTTAGAACTGAGCCCCGATGACCAGCGAATAACGTGTCTGGAAACGCCCCGGACAGCGGAGGGATACCAACCTGACTGTATTCCGTCATACGGGCCGACAACCAGGAGTGATGGTCCGGGGGGCCATTTTGTTTCATAGCAGGACCCCTTTGGTTGTCATCCACGACATCCTTATAGCATATCGGTACGTCAACGATATTCTACGGCCAGTTGTGTAGCTCTTCTTATCAGGCCCTCCTGGGCTTAATTTCAGCAGGATAATGCCTGCCCGAACACTGCGAGAGTTTCTACTGCTTGTCTTCTTGCTTGCCCAACGCTACTTTGGCCAGCAAGTTCACCGGATCTCTCCCGCATTGAGCATGTTTGGAGCATTATGGGCAGAGCCCTCCAACCAGCTCCCGATTTAGACGATCAAACGCGGTAATTGGACAGAATTTGGCACGATATCCCGCAGGAGGACATTCGCCATCTCTATCAATCAATGCCAAGCCGAATAACTGCTTGCATAAGGGCCAGAGGTGGACCAACGCGTTGTTGACTTTTTCACTTCGTGAAGCTCTTTCTCTTGAATAAATCATCCAATTTTTCTCAAATTGTTTTTCTGTACATGTATCATTTGTTTTTCTGTATATGTACATCACATCTACCAATTTTCGTCCCATTCGGATAACTCCTTGGTGTGTCTTTTTTTTTATCTAAGAGCGTAAATGATCCATAGTTCAAAGTTTATCATGTATATAAAACATAAGAGTATTGTAAATCGATAATGGGGTTAAAAAGGCTTTCCAGATTGGAAGATTCTAGGGTAAAACTGGTATAAGAAAAAAGTTTTAAAAATTTTAACTTTTCGATTTCATAGTGAGGCCATTATTTGTTTGAACATAGATAAAACCATACACATAACAATAAATAATTATCAATAAAACCGCAGTAATAATGATAGGGGAGGGGAATATACATTATATGATGTTAATAAAATGTTATTAAAGGTAAGGAATTCTCTTTACAGGTTTAAATAACATTTACCTTGGCATACTTAAAGCCAAAAAAGAGCATTAAATATAAGCTTGAAGATGCAAAAATTAGAATGGAAAATTACAAATAAAAAGTAAAAGCATTTGACAACTTTCTCATCTTCAGAGCTTTATTATATAGCATTGAGCAATATTTGGAAATGATTGCAACTCTTTATATTTGCAAAATGTAAAAGGATTCAATAGCAGGCTAACTCTCCAGATAATTAAGAAAAAAAACTGAATATTCTAGTATTCTGAAAAATAGAAACTAAACTTGATAAGAGTCATATGTTTATAAACTTTGTTTATGTAAAAACTTTTCCAAATAAATTTTTAGCTTCTTTTAACAAAAGGATTGAACAAGTTTCCTTGTATGTTAGGAACTTATTTTTTAACATTAATTAGACATTTAAATTACTTAGCTAAATTTTAATAACAATTTTGTACTTTTAAGATAAACAATGTTATTATTTAGTTTATATACTACACTTAGATAAAAATTACATTTCACCAAATAAAAATTTTTACTTGTTAATGAAAGGATTAAACATTTTGCCGAAATTTGTATACACGTTAGGTACAGATTAAAAAAGTATTTCATTTAATGAACAAAGCTTTTTGTATATTTGTACACAAAGAGAGTATTTTTGTTGTGGGAACAAATTTGTGTGATTAAACAAAAATTGTTAGGAAGAAAAAATTCACAAAGGAAAAGTTTTGAACACTATTTCAAACAAACTGACTCAGAAATATTCATTGAATAAACCAAGTCTTATCATATAACCAGGTCTTATTTACAAAATGTATGCTAATAAAAAGAACTTTTCTTATTTCATGCAAGGCTTATTTTTTGAAGGTTATCTCTATAAAAAGTAAACACTGTAGACGTAGTCAATATTCAAATAAATGAGATCAAATAAATTCTTTACCCAAAATTAAGCACATTTACAAATGAAAAATTTCTGCTTTTATCTTTCAGTGTTCAGCGTGTCCCTTTTTAAAAACACCTTTTGATAATGGGTTCGAGATTAATTTCAGTGTCCAAGTTGCAGAACTGTTCGCCGCTAATGGTATGGGTGTGTGTTGAGGTTATTAAGCAGATATGATCTTAGCTACTGTGAGCATCATAATAAAGTTAAGAGGAACGTATAAGAAAATATTATTTTAAGAAGAATTTGAAAGGAGTTTTCTCATGTTAAACTAGGGAATTCTTAAAGCGAACATTATAAAAAATACTTCCCCGTATGACTACGCATTTAAACAAAGTATGCCTAAATACTTTTATTGCTGTTGAGAAAAGTGCAGACTATTCCTCTTTTCAAAATTATTTTAATGAAATATTGTTTTGAATGAAATTGCAATGCGATTCTATAAATACAGATGAAATAACTTTGTTCACTTGAATGAACTTTGCACACCAAAACACAAATGTATTGTGTAGCAGAAATAATTTATTCTTAGATTAATTACCTAATAGTTGTATAAATTGGTCAAAGTCAGACGCTACGTTAAAATTGAACGGGAATGTTTCAGTTACATAAAAAAATATGTAGTTTAACTTGGAATAATTAGGAAACGGTTTGCTAAAAAAATTCTGATATAGCTTGGTTTTTATTCCGTGAATATAAACTTTATATTGTTTCAATTTTGAGAATTTACGGAAAGATACTTTATTACCTGAATAAATGTATGGTGAATTATCTAGCTTAATATAGGCATTTAATTTAACTTGTATAGTGTCGACAGCTTTCATAGATTGAGCTTATAAAAAATTTCAGGTAGTGTCTTCTAATGAAACTACCGCGGGTTATTAATATAGGATTACTTATCGTTGCTTACCTCTTTTGTATGTATACAGGGTTTGTATAAAAAGTATCGGGAACAATTTTTTCCTCACGTGACTGTACGTCGGAGCGTGCTCGTACCGCGCATGCTCGGTAGTGGGGGATGTGACCTACTAGGCTCACCAAGCGCCAGTCGCCTGCGAGCGTCCGTTCAGGCTAGATCATGTTTTTAGTGAACCCCTGTCGAATGACTCTGTGCAAGCGCAAAATGCAGCGAACGATTGAACAGCGGTACGCCATCAAGTTTTGTGTTGGACTGAAGAAATCGGGTACGGAGACGTTGAGCATGATTCACTAAGGGTTCAAGGATGAAAGCATGTCACAGACTGCAGTTTTAAGTGGCACAAGTTCTTCAAAGATGGCCGAGAGAGTGTGGAGGACGAGTCCCGTGCTGGACGGCCGTCGACCTCAAGAACCGACGACAACGTGCAACGAGTGCGTGAAGTGCTGAATTCAGACCGTCGGGTGTGCGAATGGTCACAGATAAACTTGGCATTGATAAAATGACAGTGCACAGCATTATCACTGAAAATTTTTGCGATTCGAAATATCAGCACTAAATTCGTTCCAGTGCACCCAGCCCCACCTGCTCCAAGGTCACCGAGTACCTGACGATAAACAGCATCACGGCGATCCCCCAACGGGGGATCAAGGGGGTTGTCCTTACAGTCTCGACTTGGCACCAGCAGACTATTTCGTATTCTCAAAAGTGAAGTCCTCCCTCAACGGACACCACCATGGGACACTAAGTGTCGCCAAAGAAGCTTGCAGGCATACCTTTAAGGACGTTCCGGAATTCGCCTACCAGGAAGCCTTCGAGTCGTGGAAAAGCTCCTGGCAAAAGTGTGTCGACGCTCAAGGGATGTATTTTGAGGACTTTTGAGGAATTGTAGCAATATCTCAAATAAATTTATTTTTCCGTAACTTTTCCCGATACTTTTTATACAAACCCTGTATATGTATGTATGTGTTATGTATATATATATATATATATATATATATATATATATATATATATATGTATGTATGTCAGAATTTTGACGAATTTCAGTACTTTTCTGTTTAACTGTTTACTGTTTGTCCAAGCGATACAGATTGGGTTTGGCGCGCTGCCAAAATTATAACTCGTGACGCAGGACATCTGAAATTTTGCTTTCCGGAGCACCTTTATGGAGGAACGTAACCCTACGTTTAAAAAAAGAACCCATTCTTTTAATAATAAATTTCACCTTTCAAACAACAAACAATTTAAAGAGTGTTTTTAGAGACTTTCTTTGACAAAAGATGCTAACAGAAGAAAATTTAACCATCCAATTAAATAAGTCTGATTCTCTTCAGAATGTAAGTAAAGGTATTTATTTAATGGGAAAAGAGTACGTTCGAACTGTGTATCTTTAAACTATATCAAATACTGTAACAGATCACCTCTCAAAAGGGAGTTTCTAGGCCTTATCTTAAACTGAATCCTGTTAACAGTATTTGCATTTTTACCCTATCATTGTTTTTAAAAGATCACATATGAACACGATTCTACTTAGTCTTCGTTGATATGATTCAGAGAGCGGCCAAATTTTCAGTGTCACGAATCATTTCTTCATAGATCGTTGGGAGATGTATTCCATGTGGATGACACAAAATTTTGATATGGTTACCGTTATATGAAAGAAGTGCAGATGCATCTGTATTTTCCCATAGAAGAAATACATTTTATTTTCTAGAAAACCCCAATAAAATTTCAATCACTAAAATATCGTTAATAACCAATAAAAGAAAAGAAAAAGAAAATTTCGAAAAATATTGTTAAATTTAAGTTATGAATTCAAATGCTATAATTACCACAAAAGGATTACGCTTAAAATTGGAAGTCAAATTTAGGAAAAATGAGGAATAAATAGTTTTTCAAATTTTCTGTTTCGTAAATTCTAAAGGATATAGAATAATAAATTCATACGAATAGTAATGTAACATGCGAAAGGAGTGTTTCAAATTACATTTATACAATCCACCTTTAGTTAACAATCTCTAGCAAAAACCGAAGTAAAACTTAAATCAATAACACCATACAGTTTTTAATTTGCTCACCTATGCCCTAACCAGAAGTTAACCTTACATAAAACCTTGTGAACTTATGATGAACATTTAAACTACTCCACTTACTATACTCTATTGGTATAAAGAAAACTGAACGAGTTTATCAACCACCTTATTCATTTCTATCTTCGCTATCCAAAGCTCCTTCTCTGCGGAAAAGTGGATAGAGCTGGTTCGTCCTCATAGCAGAAAAACGACCTCATTATATATTCAATTTCAGCGTTTTTAATCTTTGAACCGTGGTAAAGAGAGACTTTGGGAACGTATCATTTCCTAGGAGTTGTCTTTGGGATATAAATAAGAAAATTTTGAACCTCGAAATCTCTAGTCATTATTTTCTTCAAATATTTAATATTTGTTAGTCTTTCTTTCATTGAAATTAAATAAATTCCTATTTGAGACCGAGCGGTTTCTTTGATTCCCAAACTCGCAAGGTATTGCAGCTTCTTATTAACAGAAGACTAATTAGCTTGTACTGAAGTATAAAAAATATTCTTTTAATATTCGTATATAATGAGCTAAACTAACTCAGTATACAACAGCTTTATAAAATTATCTTTTTGCTGAAAAGTATATTAAGGAAAATGTATTTTATACAAACGAATAAACAACCCATATCGACCTTCAATATGAATTTGTTTTTAAGGATTTAAAGAGTATTTCAATATCGCACGGAAATCAAGGTTTATTATTAGATAAAATTTTAATATTTCAATCTATTCTGGTTAATCATGATTAGGAATCTGAATTAAAAATTTCTTATTGTTTTATGATGCAAATTATGTACTTTTAAAGGCTACATAAAGCCCGATGGCTCAAATTTCAAGGAGAATCCTTTTCTTGATAATAAAGTAATGTTGCCATAAACATCAAAATTTCTTTTTAAGTCGGCAGATGGTAGCAGGGAAATTTGAAATTTATCCACGATGTTTCATCTGATTTTAATTATTCTATAAAATATAATTAAAAAATAATCTATGGCTTTATAAAGCATGAGTCGGATTTAACTGTTGCTACATTTATGAGGTGTTCCGTACAAAATGCCACTATTCTAATACGTTTTTAACGTGTTCAGTCACAGGTAGAGTTTTAGTATTACATGGATAAAATGAGTAAAAAATATTTATGAAGGCGTGAATGAGAAATATTGCTTATATTAACCTCTTCCTTACGGGGTGGCATAGCATGTATCCCAAGAATACGGACCCAAGAATGAATGTATATATATATATATATATATTCATGCTTGGTCCCGTATTCTTGGGATACATGCTATCCCACCCCGTAAGGAAAAGGTTAAAGTTCAGTATAGGCTATGTTTAACTTCTTCTGCATTTCATTTGTGAGTACGTGATTACTCTTACAAGCTTATATAAAACATACATACTACATAAAATTAAATTATCGCGTTATTAAATTTAGTGATCTATATTCCCAATGAAAATAACTTATGCATGAATTAGTGGATTAAATAGTCATAATGCATTAATCGAGGACATTAAAAAAACAAGTTACGTATTAATATGCTACATTTCGAGCGGAATAAGACTGTTTAGTTACCCCTTTTATTTCAAACGTTTTCTTAGGGCTGCTGTGTACTAACCCTATTGGATTTGCTCACCTCAATGTTAACGTATGGGGAAAAGGAGTCTACTATTTACAGCTACATAAATGCTGATAATCCACTAAAAATGGTATTTTCAAATAGTCTGAAATCGTCTGCACCTTGCAACAGGATTCATTTTATAAATTTACTCCATCAAAGGAATTTAGGAGCATTTAAAATACACTATACCAGATTTTTTTCCCCGAATAATTTAAATTTAAAATATTATTTGCATTTAAAAAAAAAGAAAAATGCCTCAAGGTATCAAATTTCTTTCACTATTGCGGAGTACAGTTGTTAAAAAAAATCTTTAAATTCGAGTCTCCAATCCTTGGACACATTTTCTCCATAGGTTAACACTGACACGAGCGAATCCAATAGGGTTAGTAAACACCAGCCTTAAGTAAAATTCATAATAGGTATTTTTACCTCCATGCGAATTCAGGACTTCCCCAGATATAAGCTGAATTAGATACACAACTGCAGTAATAATTTGATATTTATGCATCTTGAGACGTACTTGATGAAAGTTTATATCATTTTGTTCTTTCACAGTGAACGAAAAGAAAATCGCCGCAACTTAATCCCTATATTAATGATCGGTTGCCGAGAGAAACTGCATGATAGAATGAGGAAATAAAAGTGTTTAATATTTACAATGGCTCAAAGATATTAATCATAGTCATTTGACCGACATCATGGCACCCTAGAGATTTGTGATTCTTCTATCGGATTACACGAGTTTATTTTCAGCTATTACGGATAGTGGATTTTATTTGCGAGGGGAGTTACATGTTTTTATTTCTCCCTCAGGGTTTTAAAAAATAGGAGCCCATGTTATAAACAACTATGTTTTTCAGCATTTTTGAGGAATCTTGAGCATGATGCTATTTCATATTAACAGGGAGTTTATAAACTAAAATTAGTTATAAAAATTTAAGAAAATAAGTAAAAATATGTGATGTAAATGTTTCAAAACCGTGTCTTTTGTCTAACATTCTAGTCTTGACAAGTTAATGAATGTCTGTTTCAAAAAAGTCGCACAAATAGCTACTTAACTGATTTTCAAATCTCGTTCTTTTCATTGTTAATTAATGATTCTGAAACTACATGGGCTTGAAATTTTTATACTCGATATCAATATAGGTATTCAATTCACTCTACTTACTCTCTAACTTTAATTTATTTTTTCCATTTGGAGAAATTAATCCTTCAACACAATGTATTGTTAAAAAATCTGAAATATACTATTTAAAGAATAAGTATGGGAAAATACTATAGACTTGAAAACAAAGTGCGATGCAATATTATGATTTTATAATCATTAAATTAAAATAATAATAAACCAGGGTGAAAATCGTATAATTTTCGACTAATATATAAATACATGCACACCCCACATATATATTAAAATAATAAGATAAATTCTTTCAAAAATTCATTTAATGAAGCTATAAATTAATTATAATAAGCTTAAGTATCATTGTTACCTTTGTTATAATGCATGGTTATTGGCAATAATCATTGTTCCATTCCTAAAAGTCAAAATTCCTACCATATAAGGTATTCGATTATGAAATTTTATGTGTATGCGTTTCTTATCTTTTTACCATGAGCAAGAATTTATCAGGCATTAAATTAAAGACAGATAAGTTTAGAATTTGGGCTTTGAAAATACTTGTTGATTCAAATTTTAATTTAGAAACAAATTGTATGAAGATTGCATTTGATATTAGAAAATTATTGATTCATTATGATACAACAAACATATTTTTTAGAATCAAACTATTTTATTTCTAACTAAAACCTAAAAGTAGAATTCCTGCAAAGACTATGATTCAGAATTTCCTGATGAGAAAATTTCCCAATCTTTTCAGTTTGAGAAGGTATGAGAAATTTAATAATAATAATATTGAAAAACAACACATGCCTGTTGTTATGTCATAATCTTATCGGGGTTTATCACATTTGAACTTGTTGAGATGTTACCTTTCAAATAATGTATTTTCAAAATTTAAAGCATAAGGTTTAAAAAAATTTTTAAAAATTCCATAAACAAACCAGAAATCGCAAATTTATGGTCTTTATATACGTCTCAAAATATTTTAAAAACATCTTTTATAATGTCCCTTCACACTGAAAAAAGTTTTGGAAAAAAGTTTAAGGTAGAAATGAAAAATAATTGTCAGGAAAAAAAAGACTACGTATGGCCGACGGCCATTTTTTGTTCTATTAAATTTCCCCCTTTTTGTGTTCAAAACTTATTTCATTATTTATTATTTTTATTAACAATTTTATTGCTTTTTCTGACATTCAATATTCCCCGAGTTTCTAAGTCATTTCCAGATGAAAACAAATTTCTATTTAGCCATCTCCAGAAATAATCGGTGCAATAACTTATCCCGAGTCTTTATTCTTCGGGAAAATAATGATGGAAAGGGTCATTAGGTTTTATAAACATCTCGAGTTCACTTTTTCTTTCATATGTCAGTATTGTTTTTCAACGTTTACTTCGTTATTGTATGTTAAATCAACTATTGGATAAACTTTCAGATAAAAAAGGCTTTTTTTATAATAATAGAATTTTTTTTCTTCGTCTGCAAAAAAAGAAAAAAGAATATCTTTGCACGTGGATTTTTAATATTTTACAGCGGAGGAATTTGGTGTGTTGATACAAACATTTTTTAATTTTTTAGTGATTATCTGACTTCAAAAACTTCCTTCCTGTTTATTCACTTTGAGGAAAATAAATTTTTAAGGATGTGCTGGGAGGAATGTGCTTTTCATTCCCGTTTTCATAATTTTTGCCATTAGATTTTGCACGCATCTTTTTCAGAAATGGCCTTTTTACTCGTAAATTTACATATTGCAGGTGAATTCTGGTACAGTTTTTAACGCTCACGGAGCTCAGATTCTTGTAGTCTGAATATATATAATAATTACAAGATAAAAAGAACTTTTTATATACCACGTTTTTAAATTTTCTGTTGAATCATATAAACTAATTGCACAAACCTTCACGTAAATATTCTTTTTCACTTTCTTTTATTTAATTTTAATCACATTTTAGTCGTTTCCACAATCCACAGACTTTATAAACTGCTAACTTTTATAATTTTTAAAAAAAATTTCGCACAATATTTTTGTAAACAAACTAAATTCACATGTATTCTGTTTTCAAAATCGTCAAACGCCGTTACACAAAAGTGCAAGGATTGAGTTCGATCGAAGCGCTACCTTACGGTTTTTTCCGAACTAACTTTCCATACAAAACAAAATTAACTGAAAATGAATTCAGTTCTACTAAAGATGACTAAAAGTATTAAAAGACTGCATTGCCATCGTGTTCTGAGCTATTCTAAAAGTTTGAAATGTCTAGCTAGTCGGGAAGTTAGTTAAAAATTGATTGCAAGATTTGTACTGGACAAACACACAAACAAGAAAGCGAGTTAATAAAAACGTGGTAATGAATTCAATTCTGCTTAAAGATGGCTAAAAGTATTAAAAGAATGCATTGTCATCGTGTTCTCAGCTATTCTAAAATGTCTAGCTAGTCGGGAAGTTAGTTAAAAATTGATTGCAAGATTTGTACTGGGCAAACACACAAACAAGAAAGCGAGTTAATAAAAACGTGGTAATGAATTCAATTATGCTTAAAGATGGCTAAAAGTATTAAAAGAATGCATTGTCATCGTCTTCTCAGCTATTCTAAAATGTCTAGCTAGTCGGGAAGTTAGTTAAAAATCGATTGTAAGATTTGTACTGGACAAACAAGAAAGCGAGTTAATAAAAACGTGGTAAAACGAAAACATTAAGTCTGTTTTTTTAACCAAAAATTAGAAAATTTTCTTCACTCTTTAAACCTTTAATAATTTTTTTTTACAAAAATTTATTCTTATATTGATAGAATTCAACTGCTACCCGAAGTCTTTTCTAAAGTGCTGTTGTTTAACAAAGCAGGGCATTTGTCAATGACGACATTCGCACTTTAATCCAGAATCATTGGTTGCTTTCAACGGGGGCTCTGTATAGGTGAACCAACACCACTCTCTGGTGCCACCTCAATTATGACCGAGCACCACCAGTGACGACATCTTAGAGGATCGGTACCATCTCCCACCCTCTCTGACATCACAGAAGGACTTTCCGGTCTGCAGATTTACCATGCCCATATCTGGCCTAGACACGAAGGTATTTTATGCGTTCGTCGAGAGTCGAGTTGAGTACCCCCCAATCCGATGCCCAACGCGCTACCACTAGGCTACCTCGGGCCTTGTCAAAAGCTCAAGTATAAAGATCGAGCCTGTTTCAAGCTCAGCCCATCTTACTTCTAATGCATAGTCTAATATCTATCTCCATTCAAAATTTAACTACTCAATGATCATACGATGATTTTATGCATACATATCCACACATTCTTTTTATTTAAATTAAAAAGTTAGAGAAAAAAAATTTGCTTAATTTTTTAGTCTCTACTTTATTTATATCTAAGTAGACAACAAAACTTCTTTATTAGTTACTTCAATGAGCTAAAAGTATTGAATAATGAAACTCTAAATAAGCCCCACTAAAAGTTTCGAAATATTTCCTAAGTGACTTAACTTTTCACAGTTTTTCTGACTTAATGATAATTTTAAAGTTAGCAATTAAAGTAATGTTTTGGGAGTAAATCCTGAATGATACTTCAATTCAGCCTAAAGACCTTGCGATATTGAATTTTACTAGACTATTTTATTCATGGCTCCCAAAGCTTGATCAAAAAATGCTAGGGAATAAGTTCAATTTATTATTTAAACAAAAATGACGAGACGTACAAACATATGTAAATATAATTGCAAATGCGATGGATCGTCAGAGGTATCATACACAAGTATTATATAAAGATTAATAAATTTGTGGATTTGTATGCTTTTAGCATTACAACCTATTTAAAATTTTTTAAACGTTTGATATGTGGTATAATATGTAAAATTATCTGAATCATTAACTGCGAAGAAATTATTTCAAATTATTAATCCTTTTTTGTACTGTTACAGGGATCTATTATAAATATTCAAAACGTGATTGTCTGATAGTGTCTTGGTAGCATGATTGCATATCCTACCATCAGTAGTTTGGAAAATGAATAAATTTTTTAAAATGACAATATTCTGAAAGAGAGAGCGTGTCTGATAATGTGCGAAATAAAGGCAATTTATATTAATATACTAACTGAATACCCGTTCTTCGCTACGGAGTACATTCAAATTAAATACAACTGTCAATGTTTGCAATTAATGCAAAACAAGAGCAAAATCGTAACGGATATTTTTATAGACAAAATAATGTAGAAGAATATATTCAAATTAAATACAACGGTCAATGTATGCAATTAATTTGTATGTTTAATACCCATAAAACATACTTATTTGAATTAAATTCTTAAAAAACTTCCATCTCAATTAGTCTAGTGGTTAAATTTTATCTTTTACCGTATTTTAATATTTTTTTGTTGATTTATTTTGTTGTTATGCACGTGACTCAAAATTAATTTAAAGTATCACAAAAATAAGAAACCACGTGATCAGCATTTAATAAATTAAAGTCTAAAAATTAATAGTTTTTAAAAATTCCCCACAAATCAGAAAATAGAGGTATAGATTCGAAAAAGATTTCATTTTAAAGAAATTTTTGTGATCTTACTCGTGATGTAAATTTTATAACCCTTAGATTATTATTTAAAATGCAAACTTTAAATAAGACACAAAAAAGCTTACAAATTTAATTTTAAAAAATCTAAGAAGAATTTAAAAAAAATCTTTCTCAGTGCACCCCTACACTATAAGAAGAATCGCCATGCAAAATTTCAGCCCTTCAGGTACAGCGGTTTGGTCTGTGCGTTATCTGTCAGTCAGTTACGGAACTTGCTGCATTTATTTTCCTTATATTCTTAAAATTCAAAACTACTTAATTTATCCCTTATTTTATTCGAAAAAGCGACACTCGGTCATGATTTTCCATTTATCTCTTATCTCTAAATCTCATATTTTTACTACCTCCAACAACGACCATGCAACATTGTGATCTAAAATATCTGCCAGTCACACTTTGCAATCAGAGTTCTTTTACTCCAAGCCATTAGCTGGATAGAAGTTTAATGTTTCGTTTTAATTTCTAGTAGTAGCGAAGAGTTATGGACGATGCGCTACGCTCTCTGGTCTTCGTACTTTTTTGTTTCTTTAATGACCTTAATGTCCCAAATGACTTGTTTCTGGCAACGGGACAAATGTGGTAGGCATTCTGAAAGAGAAATATGACTCCCTTTTTTTCTGCAGTGTGCTTTATTCAGGTGATTAATAAGTTTAACGCTATCTCGTAAAGGAAGGTGAACAATTTAAATGATAACATAGTCTGATTTTTGGGAAGTTTTTTTTTTCATTAAGCTAATGTTTTTGCTGCCCCAAAGTAATGTGACTGTTTGTGATGTACATTATAAATGAATGAAACCTTACGTTGGGAGCCTCGCTGAATGAAATATATGGAAAAGCGGTATCAGTACGAATGAGGGATTTAAAGACGGTGAAAGTGGTATTAAAGCAAGTATTTTTGTATTTGAATTTGATATCCTTTTTGACAAAGGAAATGTTTTTAAGTGGAACGGAACTATTAGTTTTTAAAATGATTCCTAAGAACAAGGATGGTGCGGGTTGGTAAAGTCATTTTGTGATATGGGTAACATAATATCTGAAGAATGCGTTTATCTTTTTGAAGATGATTTTTTTAGGTGCTTATCAAAATGCTTCAGTAAATAATTTATGACATACAGGGTGTCCAGTGAAGATGTCCCTGATTTCAAATTGAAAAATCTCGAGAACAAAGATCTGTAGAAGAATGCAATAAACGGTATTTTTATCGTGAAAGCTGTAAGAATTTTATACACTAATTTTCGGAATAGTTACGAAAGCTGCTAACAGATGGCGCTGTACAACTCGTATCAGCATGCTTATATAAACTTGTAGTCTCTGCAATCACTACATCACAATCTTTTCAAAATGTCCACCATTCGGTCTATGGAGGTGGCGCAATAAAATTTGCCATCATACCCTGTAGTTTCTCAACAGAAATTGATTCAGCTGCCACATAGATCGCCGATTGAAGCTAGCCCAGCGTGATGGGATGGTTCCTGTAGACAATATCTTTTAATGTGCCCCACAAAAAATACTCACAAGGACTCAGGTCCGGGGAATATGGAGTTCAATCCATGCATGCGGCTCTATTGCTAAAAGCTGCTAACAGCGCCCTCTTTTAGCAGTTTTTGTAACTATTTCGAAAATTAGTGTATAAAATTCTTACAGCTTTCACGATAAACATACCGTTTGTTGCATTCTTCTACGGATCTTTGTTTTCGAGATTTTTCAATTTGAAATCAGGAACTTCTTCGCTGGACACCCTGTATTACAACGCTGATAAACTAATTCGTTTTACAAACGTCATAGATGTTGCAGTTATAGTTCTTAATTAGGTAGCTACTGTTTTAAAACAAAATTTATCTGAAGGTTCAAAACAAATCTTTTCTGTATTGGTATGGACAGAACGATGAATTAACTTCTCATGGGATTCTTAGAAATCTAAACCTGATTTCTAATATCAAGAAATATCATATTTAGTATTTCATTAACTGCATCTAATCTGTTATTAAATATTAATTTGTTTCAATTACATTCTAGTTAATATAAGCAGTATCATAAATGCTAAGAGAGAAAAATAGATAATTTTCTGTAGCCCATATATATATATATATATATATATATGAAACAATAACGTTTCCCTTCATTAACTTTGTCTTACCGCAACAGAACATTATCCCTCAATTTGATTTTGATCTAAATACCAAATTAATCTATTATATTTTCCCCGAAGTCCACGTGCAGAAAGAAAGCTTATAAGAAGATTGTTCCACAATCCATGACGTTACCTCGTCCGATGCGGCATGATGAGGTCAGGTGTCACGTTTTAACCAATTAAAAGTTCAGTGCACCTGTTCTCAAGGGCGTGAACCTAGAGTTTCGCGCGTCTTCTGTGTCTGATCTCCGTCCTAGCAGCATGCAGCAATTTGCGCTGCAGGGTTTTGGCCATTATGTGTTGCTCCGGCAGGCTCCGGACTGTTCTGAATGTGGTATCCTGTTTTAATATGTCCAAATGTGAAATTCTGAAATAACTACAGCCAGCCACGAAAATGCACCTGAAATAAAAACTGTGTAACTAGTTATGTGGAGGATTGTATCTCTCGCCTGAACTTGTTTTTGGTTTGATTTCTCAGTTTCGCCTGACTCCGGTTCGACTACACCCATTGCCTAAACCTCTCGACGACTACATTATTCTAAGACTCTACGATTTTTTCCACTCCTGAATTTCATCGACCCCAATATCATTACATATATATATATATATAACATCAATGTAGCAAATTTTATAAAGTATTATACTTCAATATATGACCCATTATAATTCAAATTTAAATTAATTTAAAAGTTTTTCATGATTTTCTTAAAAGTTACTGGATCAATAGTTTGCTGACTATAATCATTTAGCAAAGGAAATGAAAATATTTTGTATGAAGGTTAATTTTCATATAATAATATAATATTTGCCAATTTCATATGAGAATTGTCATTAATATGCCAATTGAAATTAATATACCAATTTCATAATGGAATTGTTTGTTTAGACTGTATTCAGTTTTGAACAAAATTACAGGGGTGTAATTTCTGCATTTAGTTAAATGTGGGCTGAATAGTACCTCACGGCAAATTTTATTTATTTCGCCTAAAATGTTTTTAGTTATTTACCAACTCTTTTTTTATGAAAAAGATAATGAAGCCAGAAAAACTAGAATTTCTCTATTTAAATCAGCATTATTATAAACAATAGTTTAAATAAAGAAAACTAGTTATAGTGTTTGAGCTATATTAAACTTATTATTTTAAAGCAGTTGTATACAGATTGCTTAAAATTCGCATAATTTATTTCCACTGAAAAGATGTTTGTCCTTCTAAATGTTTCAGATACAGCTTTAAAAATGTTTTAGTAATTAAGCATAAATATATTCTATGCACATATACTTAAACTGCAAAGGATTAAAATATTTCGCCACTATCACTGAAAAGAAATCAATAGCCAGCATTAAATTCGCAGATATAAGGAAAAGGTTTATTACTGTCAGGGGACAGTTTAGAGCAATGTACGGATATTGGTCTAACCTGCAAATTTTGCTAATGTATTCCTTTGATTACCCTTTAAAACCAATAATATCGGTTTCCAATTTCACATTTGTGCTTGCAGATTATCGTTTCTGTGAATTTTATGCAAGACCATTATGTATTTCAATTGCATAAATTTCTAGTTGGAGAAACTTTTTTTTAATACTTCTCATTTTTCTAAAAAACTGTTGCTTGTATGTAACTCGTATATATGCATCTGATGCTAAACAAATTATATCTTTGAATTTAATTTGTCTGAAGTACCTATTCATGTGCTTCCTCCATGGTAAGAAATCGAATGTATTTCTGGTTTAAAGAAAAATCTAATAAAAGATAAGAAAAATTAAATACTTTTAACGCCTTTCCGTAAATGTTTACGGTAAATATCATTGTTATCAATTTGATTTCCTCATAGGCCATTTTACCTTATCATTTAAATGTATTTTGTTTCAATTTGTTTCAAATTCATTATTTATGAATATTATTCTTCATTGTGAAATAAAGCCTAATCTATCAGATTTAAAAGTATAAGGTATAAGATTCGATTCACAAGAATCGAACTTTTGAGTGAATGAATTAAAGAAGCTGCTTGAGATATGCTAATTTCGGCATACGCGCTTGGTATAAATACCAAGCAGCTTGATTAATACAGAGGTTGAAAAAGGTTGTAAAGGTTGATAGATAAGCGAGAGGGAGCTACGAGGTAAGCAGTTCCAGGTGTTAGCCGGCGCTAGTGCTCAGGGGGCCCAAAGTTTACGTGGCAGTACTGCTGGTTTGACTCTCTGCTGGTTTGTGAGTATTTGCAAAGTGTAGTTCTATTGAATGTTAATATTGAATGTTTCCGTACAAGTAGTACGTATGCTCATTGCTGTAAAAGCAAATTCTATATGTGCAACGAATTCAATAAACATTGTTTCACGTATAAACTGTGTTTGTATCAAATTCATTTAGAATGCCACTTCAAATTATATACACCCAAGTCTGGGTAGAAGTGAGCTATTCTCTATAAAATTTTTAATCAATGTTACAGTTGGAATTTCTTATTGCAGTTTGGGTTTTAACAACAAAAATAAAATTCCAAATGGTGATAATAAAAACGCCTTAAGATATCTGTTTTAAGTAAGTGATAACTTCTGAAGAGTAAAATTTGTTTATTCACAAAGATTTTAGATCACATGATTTTTTTACCTAACTTTAACTGCATACTTTTAATAATCATGGTTGTAAATTCATTTTTGAAATTGATGTGTAAAACTTATATATTCATTTGAAGCGACATAACGCGATTAATTGTAAATTACCAGGGTTGCCATTCAAGACTTTATTTACTTTAATGTATTTTCTTCAGAAAAAAAGCTGAAGATTAAAAAATGAAATTCTTAAAAAGTCTAAATATATAAACAGTTAACAGAAGTTTAAAACGAACGAGTTGTTCACAACACAATCAAATAGTGTTTTTAAACGTACTATAAACAGACGCAACAAGCTGTAATACTATTCGAGAGACTTTAGATTTATCGTCTAAAAACTGGAAAAAAGAAAAAGAAAACAAATCAAAACAAATCGGAGGACAAAAGAGAAAGCGATATGAAATTGTCTGAACTGAAATTCTAGACATCCTTTTGTTCACCTTTTGTGTTCTAATTTCCAGCATAGTTTCGTTCAGGTCATATAGCCCCTTTGTATGTTTCAAACTTTAGCAATATTTTAATTGCTTGGATAAATTTTAGCATTTGGTGTTTTTAAAATTATTTTATTAAAACGAAAATGGTAACACATTGCATAATATGTACATGAGGTGTTATTTTCGAAGAACGACTTATATTGTGAATTACATTTGTTGTTTCTTATGCCCCTGGTTGGAAGTTCCAGACCAGGTCCATATAGGCTTCGGTCTGAAGTGTGCGGCTCCGGTTTTAATTAGTGCCACAAGGGTCGAAGTCCGTCTCAGCTAGTTGCCGCCTCAATTTTGACCGAGCAACCCCGGTGGCGACATGTGGTAGGAACGTACCCTCTCCCACTCTCACTGACCTTCATAGAGGGACTTCCGGTATACTGATTTAACGTGCCCATATCCGGCCCAGACACGGAGAGATTAAACAGCGCGCGCCCGGATTCGATCCGAGACGACTCAGCACCGAAAGCTAGCACGTTACCGCAAGGCCACCTCGACCCTATAACATTTGTGATATGTACCAATGAATTGCCGTCAATTACGAATATAAATTAAGGTGACGTTATATTTGCATGCCTTGATATCTATGGTATATTTTACATATTAGCATATATAGTGCCAGCATGTTAGCACTAAATTTGATCATTTTGGTCTATATGAATTAGTTTTCCTTAATGTATTGACATAAATAGGGAACTGAATTATCTATTTAAAACTAAACGTAAAGAATATGTGCAAATGTTAATTTGAAAATAAGTGTAATTTGTTTACTTGACCATGATTAAAGTTGCTCCTCTTCCTAAGCCAATGCTGACAATCATTGAGATGTCCAATCAAGTAAGAAATAAAAATTGAGATATTTATACAGGAAAATAAAAAATATCCTATTTACTCGAGTTAAACACATTGTAAAATATTATTCCTGAACCACACGTGTTTTACGAACTCTTTTCATACAGCAAACCATCTGTTTCTTCTCTCCCGGTTTTTTATCTCAGTATTTCAGGGTAAAAGGCTGTGGGATTCAAGGAAATACTATGGTATCAATCCTTTAAATATAACATCTATCAAATCTAGCATAATTTCTTTTGTAGCAAATTGATTTATGAAAGGATGAATTAGACGAAGTCTCTGAAACCAGTTCCTTCTTTTAAAATTTTTTTTGTATTTACTGTAATATTGTTAGCATCATAAGAAAAACATTCTACTGGGAACTACTAAAGAAACACCATTTTTAAATCAAGAGATTCTTAAAGTACCAATTTAAATAAGCCCTTAATATAATTTGCAGTAATAGTTCAGTAAAATTTGTGAACACTAATTTCATTACAATATTATTGAAAGTTTTATTTTTATTTCTGTAAAATATTCATTTATTGCTTTTGAATCATTGTTTAGTTTCACTTTATCATTACCAATCAAGAATTTTTGCTGTCATTCATACCCCCTTTTTTAAGAGCTTTTTTTAGATTTGTGGGTTTATTATCATTACAGCTTTAGGCTTTTTTTAGAATTTTTCTTAGGGAAGGATTCATTTGCTCAAGTATCTATAATGGATTTTACATAAAATTGCTGAAAACAAATACATATATTGCTTATATTTCATCTGGAATTCAACTCTAGAGATTTTCTATTTAGCTCGTACCCATCCTAGTTCGACTTAATTTCGAGAATATCAAGTTAATCACATCATTCTTTAAGAAGGTAGAAAAATTATTTTATTAACAATTTTCAATCCTAAGAATATTTTATATATACAGAGTGGTAGCGACATAGAAGTTATGACGAAATCTAAATCGAAACATGGACACAACTGGGTACTCCGTCTTAAGGGTGAAGTATAGAGCAAAATAGAGAATAAGAGGATACTGAAAATAGGTTGGGGTGGATATGGATGGAGAAGCCCGGTGGCGTAGTAGTTAAAAGCGTCAAGCTGCCATCCCACAGGTCCAGGGTTCGACCCTGCGACTGGGCAAGGTCGACTCAGCCTTTCATCCCTTGAGTGGGTCGATAAAATGAGGACCAAGCATGCTTGGGAACTAAACTCTGGGGGTCCCACGTCAGGTTGACTACCTGACTAAGACATATGCTGTATGGCATCCCAAGCCCCAAGGTCAAGAAAGCGGAGATGGATACCGCCGGCCCTGGTCCACATCGGACTGTTGCGCCGTGAATTTAGTTTAGATATGGAAGGACTATAGAAAACCAGTGGTTTGTTATAACTGCTGGGGTCTGGGACATGTAGCTCGACACTGCAAATAGACGAGAGTGTGCAAGTTGTGTGCTAAAGATGAACACGGCGAAAACCCGTGTAGTAGGAAAACCACATGTGGAAGTTGTAAGAGACATCAGGAGAGGACTGGTATCGCATTGGATTTAAATCATCTCCCCCCCAGACAAGGTCTGTGGTAGATATAGAGCAGCAGTTGAAAGAATCATCGAGGACACGGACTATGGTCCTGTGAGACCAAAACGGTAAACTTTGTAAGCCTATCTTGGGCTGATGACAATTCCTTGTTGGCGTGCTGCTTGTTTTGTTTGGAAACCGGTCGGGTTGTGATTTTCTACCAAGTTGGTAAAGTTTGTTAATTGTCATGAAATGTAACAACTTGTTATGATATTTATGTTAGTTGTCTGCATGAGTTATGCAGAATTTTGTTGATTTATTAATTTAATAAAGCAGCCTTCACCTTGGGGGATGAGTTAATATATTTGGCAGCTTGGTGGTTGCTGGTGAATTGAAATTAGAAATGAAATATGATTTTCTATTAATAAATCCAACTGGAATTAGTATTGACACCCACACGATTAGAATCATACTGTTTGTCTCAGTAATTATGTGAAATAGTTTTTGGCTTCTGGATGTTCTGGTTCGTGGGCCGAGAGCGGAAGGTATCAGAGGGCATTGGACTTTGACGCTGGATGTAGCGAAGTGTCCCTAGGACACGAGGACTGGGACCGGATCGAGTGTCTGGACCTGATGAACTGGCAAAGAGCGGGTTGCGACCGTCATCAGTTTTAGTTTTGGGGGCTTATACGCGCAAGCATGGGGAGTCGTGGTGTTTCTTGAATATACAGGGTGAATAACAAACAGGGAATTTCTAACGATAAGTGCATCCGCATTAGACTATATATACAGGGTGGTCATAAAGAAACTTTGCCAATATATGGATCTCTAGCTGCTGTTCCGTACAATCAATCTAAATGAGATTTCAGATATAGTTATTCAGAGGTATGAGCTCGAAATTCTGTGAAAGGCAACCAAGTGACGCTCACGGTTACGTTTATAGGTACAGAAACTCGAAATTTTGGAATGGCAACGCCCACTTTTTCCCGTTGCAAAATGCTCATGCGAAAACCCTAAAGCGCATTTGAACTGTACGTGTATCACAAAATAACGGACGCAATATGCACGCACAAAAAACAACTCTGCGGATGGCCAACAAAAACATGATCGGGTAGTGCGGAGGAAATTTGCATATGACATAAGCAAGACACCAATCACTGATAACAACCCACATCGGAAAAAAGAAAACTTTTCTTTGGATTACACATTTTCCCTATGGGTGCCGTCACAGGCCGTTCGCAGAGTTGTTTTTTGTGCGTGCATAACGCGTCCATTTTTTTTGTGATACACGTACCGTTCCAACACTCTTTAGGGTTTTCACATGTGCCGAGCATTTTGCGACGGGAAAAAGTGGGCGTTGACATTCGAAAATTTCGAGTTTCTGTACCTATAACCGGGACCGTGAGCACCACTTGGTTGCCGTTCACAGAATCCCGAACTCATACCATTGAATAACTATATTTGAAATCTCATCTCGATCGGTTGAACGAAACAGCCGCTAGAGGTCCATATATTGGCAAAGTTTTTTTATGACCACCCTGTAAATAAATAAATAAATAAATAAATAAATAAATAAATATATATATATATATATATATATATATATATAAATATATATATATATATATATAAAATGAAAATTAGGTACAAATATCAATATATTTCTCATGGGATGCTCTTATTTTTGTCATCAATTACTTAGCGCAAAAAAAAGTCTATGTTTAGCCTTTAGGATTATCATTAAAGAGTATTATGAATGAGCTGTTTATCTTAACTAAATTTCATCCACACTTACCCCTTTGTCCTAAATTAAGCTGAATTGTCACTTTTAAAATTACAAATTTCCAAAAAGAAGTCAATAACATTAAGTGTATGCAATCCAGGATTGAAAAAAACAAACAAATGCAATTAGATATATTATGCTTAATTCACAACGTGAAAAATAATTTCGGTCCTGTAAGAAAGCTAAAAATATTATTCCAAAAAGAGTTAAGAAGTACTTACCGGCCACGAGTTGGATTCTTCCAACCATCACTGCCACTAGCTGCCTGTTTCTTCTCCCCACTATCCAGATATTGCAGAAGGCGAGAATGGAACACCACGTTAGTAAAACACAACCACTGCCAAACAAAACATATGCGGTCTGCCACGAGCTCGAAGGAAAGTCCTCTCCGAAGTTGTGGCATTCCAACTCTTCAGTCTCTTTATCGTCTTTGCTGCGATAGCAGACAGATACCATTCCAAGGGTAGATACTAGTCCAGTTCTGTCGTACGAAAGAACTTCACTTCCAGCTTGGTTTTCTTTCACAAACCATTCTGGGTGGACATAAGCTGTCGTTGCCAGAGTGGATACTAGCCAAGAAAGGAGAATCCACAGAAAAGTGACCGGCCATGAAGTTACTAGTTCAATGTGAACAACAGTACATTGATGCCCACCCGTCAATTCGTGCTTAGTAGCTTTGCTGACCGTACGGGACTTGCACACCTTATACTGCATCTTCATGGTAATATGATTCGGTATATCGGTCACATTTTAAGCTAGTTCTAAATTACATACATCCCTTGAAATGACTTACAAAGTAAGTGATTGTGAGTGATTTAAATTTGGAAGACGTTACCTTGTTCTAGTAGGAAATGACATTTTTTTTCTTCAAAGTACAGTGTAGAAGCTGGCTTTTGCAAATATAAAAGACATATTGCTCGAGACTCGAGATATTTTGAGAGCTTCACTCTTGCTTCAGACACAATACTATACACCACAGAGTTTAAAATATTCGTTAGTAAATATTAATTTCCTTTTTTAGGTCTGCCATTGATAAGGTTCTATTTTAACAGGTTCATATTCAAGGCCCATTGGAAAATTCAGGTGTCAGTATTATTTTCCATGATATCAGACCATCTAGGAAGAAAAAGAACAAGTTAAAGTAAAAATAATATTAAATATCACACTTTAATAAATATTTTAATATATAACAGTAATTAGTCACAATATGGGAATGTTCAGGTGCTTTCGATTGTCCCAAAAACTTTCCTGGATGTTGTTCATCCTTCATATACTCACCCGTTTGCTATAAATGCGCAGGGAAAAGGGAGATTACGCTAAGTATATCATATATAAGGTCACTTGTCAAATGTCCTTCATGATAAAATAAAATAAAAAAATAAATAATGTTATCGAATTCCTTTAATTTTCGCACTTTCTTGGTACTGTATGAAAAATTTCCTTTTTGAATAAGATAAATTGCTTATTATTTACTTTACCAAAACTAATAAATCTTAAATAAATTTCTAATCATTCCTTAAAGAAGAAAGAAAAATTAATCTTGCGAGGCGTTATTTTTTACGCCCGGTTGATTAAAATCAACAACAGAAATAATTTATTGATAATTCTAGTCAAAAACTTAACTGAGAAATTTTTGTCCTCCTATGAAAAGTAATTTTTTCTCTGGAGATTACATTTTACAAGAAATAATTTGAGAAATAAATTTCAGTACACCACCAAAAAAGTAATAAAAACTCAAACCTAATACACAGAGAATGAAATTACTTATTTTTTTTCTCCATTCCCTAATGAAGTCTAACTTCTAATCTCTTTGTTGTCTGAAAAAACTTCTTTGTGTAAGCTTTTAAAACCAAACTTGATAAGAGGATTTCTTTTCAAAAAAAAATCTAAAAAATTTCCGAATCTTTAATTTTTCGAGTCTTCTCTCTGTGGGGTCATAGTCCTTATTTGTCTTCGAGAAGACTGTGATATTGAGCCACTTGTTTTCTTTCTTTATTATAAGCTGGATATTTTTCTAGCGTCCTTTATGCAATTTTCTACTGTGCTCTTCAAATATCACTGCCAGTTCAAATGACTTGCGCTTATAACGAAGGAAATTTTTCATACGATTTCTGTATCTTGAATTATTTAAATATCCCAGAAGACTTGTAGGTATCAGAATATTTAAGAATGGAGTCTAATATGTAATGAGAAACAACGTTTAGAGAAAAATAAACTACATGATTTTATCTAGATAACCTACTAAAAGTTTGAAGTTATATTAAGAAATGAATATTTTACAACTAATCGAATATTTCTTAGGAAATTTTTGCCAGTTTTACAACGTTATTTTTGATATAATAGGTCATAAATTGGAAAATATTCCTTCAATGAAAATTATTTTATTACATCCTCTATAAAACAATATATAGACTAGGCACACAAAATTTCACAAAAATTCAATGATAATATTTTGAGTTATCACTTTTAAGTCAGCAAAAAATGGTCATATCTCAATTTTGAGAAAAATGCATTTTAAGTTTTACATGTGCTTAGAATTACAAGCTATGGGAAGTAAATAACGTTGCCACAAGGTTTGCAAAAATGTTCTTACTTTAATTATTTAATTTAAAGTTTACTAAAATTATATTAAAAAATGAAATTCTGTTTGTACTAATTGCTAACAGGTTTCTGGTCCTTTAATAAATGGCCACTTCCGGTGATTAAAATCTCTACTTCCGGTTTTCTAGTCATTATAAAAGCTTTAATATCTAGGCTTCTAATTAACGTACAGACAAAAATAAACCTGTTTTGTAAAGATAAATAACTGATCTATTCAATTAAAGCATAAAAAATATTTGTTATTTTTGACCCAAATTAAACTTTTCAACGCAGTCGGATACCTTAAGGGGATTGAGGACATTACAAAAACGATTTTTGAAATTTTTACCTCAGAGGTATAAAATTTTGCATACACATTCATTAAAGTATAACTATATCAAACAACTTAAATTTTTTATGAATATTTTTAAAAATGTATATTTTAAAATTTTAAATTTGTATTATGTTTTTTAAATGCTCCTTGCGATCCAAGTTTTAACTTCCCCCTTAATTTTGCATTTATATTGCTTATAAATACATTTTGAACAGAGTTATGTATCGCTTTGGGCTTTTGTTGAATAGTTAATTTTTAGGAAATATTTTTATGCTTGTACTCTGAATTTTCGTGAAATTTTTGTACTTTTCTACACTTAAGTTATATTTTTATAATCTGAATGATGTCGAAACCTGAAATGTATACATAACTTTATTTTACTGTATTAGAGGAGTCTTTATTATAAATTTTATAAAATTTCATCCAAAAATTATGACGCAAGGAGCATTTTAAAGACTTTGCAAATCTGTAAATGACTCATTTTGAGAAAAAGTCATTTAAAAGATAATTTTTTTTAACCTACCTTTAATATTTAATTTTTTAAAGCCACCAAGTTTTCATTATTTTTTTCAATGCATATTTTAAATGCATTTTATTCCAATATTTGCATATTTTTAAAATATTAATACACCCCCCCCCCCGAAAAAAAAATTCCAATTTTTGTTCGATTTTTGGTAATTCGAAAGTCCTCCATTCCTTTAACCTACAGGATTTTTTTAATATTCTTTTAATGTTTTTAAAGTTTATTATTTTGAACTGTGATTAAAACTGCATAAACATTTACGAATGGCAAAAAAATCTTATAGAATATGAACCTGACTTTTAATATGTATATATGTATCGAAGAGAAATCATTCGACGTTTTGCGCATAAGAATCCAAAATTGGCTAAGTATATTTCAAGCGAATCTTTCAGTATTCCTTTTAAAAACAACATTTCTAATTCAAATCCTCTTAAATGTTGTAATAAACATTAAAAGGCGAATCTACAAATCGAAATAAAGAGAAATTTTTCCGTAGAGAATATATTTTGTAAAATATTTCGGGAAATGATCTTTGAGACTGATGTAAGCGCAAGAAATTGCAGCTAAATAATTTTCTACATAAAAATTATGCAGTGGACCCCCTGAGAGATAGTTTGCTTTTAACATTTACGCAAATTCCCAAATTCATTGTTATGACGCTGTAATCTTCCTTGTAAATGACGTTGTAATTCGGTGTAATCTCCAGGAGTTTTTACATCAGATATGTAAGTAAATCTATTATAGAGTTGTATGTTAAAAAGAAAAAAACTGTCATTGTGAGATTACTGCAATTCCTGAAAATGGTGTTACGACCTATTAATAGTTTGTTTTTTGATGATCTTTTTCTATCATGTCATTTGAATTTAATTCTCAATTTATTATTCCTCGTCTGATCGATTCAATTATTTATGGGTTATCTGGTGGCATAACAGTGTCATTTAGCTGGAGCTGATGACGCTGCAGTACGGATTTCGGGCAAATTCAGTAGCCTTATTTACATGTCCGAGACTATCATGTATCTATAAAGTACCTTTGCTTATTACATCAAAATGTTAGAGTGCAATTTTGAATAAAATTGGTATGTACGTGAATAATATTAAATTACCACGTGCTCTTGGAATCTTCTCTTTAATTCATAATTTAAACCTTTGCCTCAAGATGAAGCTTAGTCCTTTAGTGCACTACTAAACAAGCATTCTGCAGTGCGAATGGTGCAGTGGCTCACCACAGTCTTATTTGTAAAGTTCGAATTTTTAATGTAGGATTACATTCCTCCATAACGGTCCTCCAGAAAGCAAAATTTCAGACGCTAAAACTATCCATCGTCGCGAGTTATAATTTTAGCAGCACGCCAAACCCGGCCTGTATCGCCTGGTCAGGCAGTAAACAGTTAAACAGAAAAGTACTAAAATGCGTCAAAATTTTGACATATATATATATATATGTATACAAAAGAGGTAGATAAGTAATCCTACGTTAATATCCCGCGGTAGTTTCGTTAGAAGAGAGTACCTGAAATTTGTTTTTTAGATTTGGAGTGACAAAGAGTAAGTGTATTTTGTTTCTGATTACATTTTTAATGACTAGATTGACTGAATATAGCACTAATACGATAGAGAGTTTGAGACAGTTAGACTGAGAATGAAAGAAAAAAAAGCCCACATTAAACTGCACACATAAGTAATTTAATAGCTCTGTTATCACGTGCACTACAAAGTTTATTGCAACTGTAGAATTATGAATGAAATAGAGGCCCACAAATAACTATTTCAGGGTTACAATATTTATAATTACTGCAATATAATTTTATTATCCGTTAGATTAATTGTCTGAACGGTGATGGCGACTGGCTAGGTCACTGGCAATAGGTTTTAGAGTCTATGGGTTCGAGTCTCACTATTGGCATGGATGTTCATAGCCGTTCGAAATTGGCTTTAAACAGGAGGTCCCGGTCTAATTAGTCCTCGTGTAGAAAAAAAAAGCCGTATCGCTCTTAACCCATAAACTTAATGTGTCTGAATAGGTTTAAAAATTTGCTCTGCCAGTTTGGTATGGATGAAATAACACCATTAGCAAATAATTAAGCTATATTTAAGTAGTGTACATTCATTTTTAGTTCCTTCTAGCCAAAATTCCCCAAAACGAGAAAAAACTGCATATTTTATATTAATTGTTCCTGATTTTGGGCATTTTAACGTGGGATTACGTTCCTCCATAACGGTACTCTGGAAAGCAAAATTTCATATGTTAAAACCACCCGTCCGTACCTCGCGAGTTGTAATTTTGGCAGCGGGCCAAACCCAGTCTGTATCGCTTGGATAAGCAGTAAGCAGTTAAAAAGAAAAGTACCAAAATGCGACAAAATTTTGACATATATATATATGTATACATATACATACGTACATATATATAGATACATATATACGTAACACATACATATATACTTACAAAAGAGGTAAGCAACGATAAGTAATCCTACATTAATAAACCGAGGTAGTTTCGTTAGAAGAGACTACCTGAATTTTTTTTTTATTCGTAGAAATGACACGGGAGATTTCAATCCATTTGATCAATAAAGTATATTAACGACATAATTGACAGACTAAAAGAAGTTCGTATATTTGACTAAATATTGTAAAAGGAATTACATATAAAGGGTAAAAAAAATCCAAAAATCGCATAATTTATGGCAGATAACTAAAAGAAACTTTGGGATACATTATGACATTTTCAATGAAAAGTAGTAAATTGGGACACACTTCATCATTTCATATTTATAAATAATTCAACAAATGTTTTTCAAGATACAGGATTAACAATAAAACAAGAAAGGGCTCAATGCACAAAAAAAAAGTAAATTCAGGGCAATAAGTTTTATGATTTTACATTAGTTTTAATTTATACTGTATGTATAATAGTGGAAACAATGCAGTATGTGATGGAAAGAAAATACACATCAAAGCTTACTCTCAAACTACATTAATATTAAATTTTAGAAGTTTACAACCCTAAGTGTAGAAGAATTAATTCGAATAATAAACGGCGATAATTATGATCAAAAAGTGCTCTTTAAAATTTCCAAAGTTTTCTTTCTTACTTTCAGCCGAAATATTTTAAAAGCAACGCTGACATCAAACAACATCGTTTAAAATTTACGAAACCCTCATCAAAAATAAACATTTTTTCCGTGAAATTATTTTTAAACCTTTCACGAGACCGTAATTTTATTTCTTCTGTTTTGACATTCTTTCCAAAACTCATTTATTAAAGTCATTTTGGTCAGTGATAGCAATTCAGGTGTTACATTATGTAGATGCCTAAGAAAAAAAATGAGGAAAAAGAAATTCTTTGAAAATTTTTGTAGAATTATCAGACGTTACCTGAAAAGGCTTAAGTGAAACTCTGAAATGTGGCGTAAATTTGGCGCCGAGGACATGAAAACTGCCGATCAATCAATCGCCAAAGTAATGACGTCAGCAAGAATAGAATGATGGATGGGATACAAATCATAAAGTAAAGCGGAACTTTTTGGCAAGCGAAGAAATTTGGAATGCTTCATAGATAGTGCCTTTTGTCTTTTTCAAACATATAATCTTAAAGGGAGTTTCCGAATCATTCTTCATGGTATTTAGAAATGAAAATTTCTGGTTTGCAGGAAATCCGACGGCATTTTATACATGCTGAAATTGAAAATTAAGACTAATAATGATTAACATTGTTTAACAGAAAATATCATTTAGATGCATTTATTTAAACTTGTCTGTAAAACATGTTATAAATTTAGACGCGAGCAACATATTTTATGTGCAAAGTTATCTAATAAATTATATATAAAACAGTTCCGTGACTGACTGATTGACAGATAACGCACAGAACAAATCCCTGGACCTAAAGGGGTACTAAGAAATATTTTTGACAAATTCTTCTTAGTTTTTTTTAAACTAAATTTTTTAAGCTGTTTTTGTAAGTCCTTTTAAGTTTGCATTAAAAATTATAATCTGAGGGTTATAAAATTTATATCACGAGAAACATCATAAAAATTCCTTTCAAATGAAATCATTTTCGAATCTTTACCTCCATTTTCTGCTTTTTGGTGAATTTTTAAAGATTAATTTTTAGACTTTTTTTTATTAAATGCTACTTGGTTTCTTTTATTTTTTGTGATACTTTAAATTAATTTTGCGTCACGTACATAACAACGAAATAAATTGACAAAAGTATATTAAAATGCGGTAAAAGATAAAATTTAAACACTAGACTGATTGAGATGGAAATTTTTTAAGAATTTAATTCAAATTAGTATGTTTTATGGATATTAAACATACAAATTTATTGCATACATTCGCCGTTGTATTTAATTCGAATATTTTATTCCACATTATTTTGCCTATAAAAATATCCGTTACGATTTTTTTTATAAATTTATTTTTTTGTATTTTTCGGCATTAATTCCATACATTGACCGTTGTATTTAATTTGAATGTATTCCGTAGTGAAGCATGGGTATTCAGCTAGTGTTTCATATACCCACTTTTGGTGTTGAAGATATTCAAAGAAGAAGATTCGTATAATTCTTGGAATGTGGGTAAAACCCACAGTTTTAAGCACGTGAAATTTTTAAAGCTCTACCGACTCCAGCTCAAAGTTTTCGAACGTTCCTTCATATATATTTTTTGTTCTATGAGCAATACGCAGACATTCGCATTGATACTGGTCTTACAGGTTTTATTCTCCTCAGGCGGAACAGAAAGTGCGATATTTTCAAACTGTGTATATTATTATGAGCTTATTTCACACACGTTGCGAAAATTTACTACATTGTTGTGAAACCACAGGAAACAAATAAGTTAAAAATAACAAGTTAGCAATTTAAAACAAGGCAATGCCGTGCGGATTATTGTTATATTTTTTGTCCGTTTGCTCTGAATGGGGAAAACGTAGCATCATTAGTTCCTTTTCAGAGTTGGGGAATATATGCGGTCTTGCATCGAATAATTTTTCTTTTCAATACGTTATACCTTTTAATTACGTTTCTGTGTTTGCAGTGTGAAGAAATTTAAGTCCAAAATCGTAGTTTTGAGAAAAATGGGATTGGAAAAAACGGCTTCTGTAAAGTCAGTTTTTTTTAAGTTTAATTAAAAAAAATTTTAAGAACATTTTTTCTATTTTATTTTTGTTGAGTAAATAGTGTTAAGTCCCTGACTGGGACATGACCCCTTTAACACTAACATGTTTGTGTTTTGTTTCACATATTTCAAATTTTCCCTGATGAATAAAATTATTTAGGGAAGGAATTGGGCTTAGCTTTCTGTACCCTGCACTAGCCCTTGATTTTTCAAACATGCCTGGTTTGATAACTCATTTTAGCCCATTTTGGACTTAACACCCTTTGCACAGCAAACAAAGATCTAACATTTTCTCTAACACAGTAATTTTATCATTTTACATCATAATTACATTAATATTATGCACCCACACTCATGGAATGAAGAAAGCTCTTAAAATACTAACCAACTGTGTTGGAAGTATTTCCAGCGTAAGTATTCCTCTTTAATTCTCAAACTGAACTTCTGTTTACTCTACAGAACTCTCAGAATTTAAACACTAATTCCGAAAACGGATTTTAACGAATTCTTAAATACTTAATCCTTTTCCGAAAGCTATAATTCTCTTTAATTGTTCGTTGAAATGTTACATCCGGAAAAATCAATCATTCATGGAGTTTGAATGCGGCAGGTAGTTGCGTGCATGTGCAACTGAGACAGGATTCTAAAGACGGTGTCTTCGAACTTTACGCATGCTTATATAATATTTACTTAGCCTTTTACTGGTCGAGTTAAATCCGGATGCAAAGGGAGCTTAATTCATGTGCTGTTTTAAGCTGCTTTTGTCTTTTGATTCTCTCCTAATGCGAGACAATCAAGATAAGAGATAGAATGAATTTTAAATCGCTATCTTAAGGATTCGAATTTAGTTTCAGTCATTCCCAAACTACTTGTCTTATAAATATATAATGAATGTGCCTATTTCACACATGTTGAAAAATTTATTACATTGTTGTGACAGACCACGTAGATCAGTAAATGAGAATTCTTGTTAGCAGAAATACCGGAATTTTCCTTATTGAACTAAAGATTTTTTTACTGTTAAGATTAGAGTCATAAACGATGAAGCAGTCTACATAATGGCAAACGCGCGATTGATAAGTTAATCGCTATCTCTCTTGGCTAGTTGCAACAATTAGACATTTTCTAAGAATAGGGTATATTGGATAGACTTTATTGAAAGTCATCTTCAGATGTGTTGGCATATGCTAATTACAGTTTTTTGTTCTTAGTGTAGAGAAACTTGACATAGCTTGCAATAAGGAGTCTTGTTGTCAGTTATGGATTTTACTATACAAATGTTACTACATAAGCGATAAAGAATGTGGATACACATTAGGTTAGTAGATTTAAAATTATTTTCTAGAAAAACGCTTTGAGAGGCCTTATTCCTTCCAGCAATGAAGAAAAAGGTCACATGTAACGCTTTTTCTAAAGCAAAATTAAGAACCTCTCCTTTCACTTCAAAGAATTTAAGAGTATACATTTTTTTTAACACAATCCTCTTATTCAAATTCCTGGAAAGAAACTTACTGTGCATAAATATATAATGTATTGTACATATATTTTCGTGTGAAAAAATGCATAAGTTCAGTTTGTGTCACAAAATGCTTTTTTACTTACATTAAATGATTAAAAACATTATCTTTACTTATGTGAATTTAACTGAATATTCAGAAAACATTAAAAGCTTAGTTTATTTCTATTAAACATAACTGTTTTATAATCTTCAATATGTTTGGGAAAGGCATAAAATTGTGATTAATAAAATTGATACCTGAAATCTCAAATGCATGTCAAAGATATATCAACATCTTTTTTCTCTTAAAGTATGATTTCTACTTTGCAATTGGTTTGCAATGGAATAAATACTGAACAATTAATGAAAATCTAGGTACCTCCTGGTTTTAATGTTAAGACACAGATTTGTCTAGAAAAACTCAGCGATATCATTAATATCAACTAGAAAGCATTCACCATAATGAAAAAGATTTCATACATTACACATGATCTATGTTTACAATTCCCCGTTCCAAGAAACCTCATTTTGAAAGTTTGTGAAGTTGCCGTTATTTACGGCGAGTACGAAGAATACAGCCATGATATCTAAATACTTTCTCATCAGTAAGACACGCGATGAGACTTTCAAAAATTTACTCAAAAGGTGCAGGTAGTGGAAATACAGTGTTTGTAAACTAAGGTTCTGTAATAAAATGCTATGTTTAAACACTTAAGGCCGTTCCCAAATTTGTAGCTTAACAACGAAACAAAAGTTTTTAAGACTAGAGATTTAAAGAGGGTTATGTGTGAGGTTTTGAATTTATATTTTAGGGCCGGATCATCCCATAGACAAATGAGACAAGTATCTAGGGTCCGGTTTTTTTAAGCCCCGGTCAAACTGTCTATTTTGAAAAGATTTGTAAATAAGATAGTTTACTTTTCTGTTGGACAACTGTATATAATAAACAAATAAACAAAAGTATATTGCTTTTATACGTATGTTTATTGGGACCATCTAAAACCTAAAGGAAATATGTTATTAAGTTTCTTCTTATTGAAAGTAAAACTCCCAATAATTTAGAAATTTTTATAGCAATAAGGATAATATTAACTATATGTAATGTTAATATACTGCAAAATATTGTTAAATAATTTTGTTTTTATTTTTTATCAAGCAGCTGCAGTATCCGTACATGCGATTTAATAGAAATAATAGTTACAAGATTCACTAATTGAAAGAACCAGAAATTTTTAAACAAATTAATTACTTTCTCAGTGGTGTGTAACAGTGAGTTGTTAAGCGGGATTTATAGTCGCATAGTTCAATATAGCATAGCACAGCGAAACGTAACGTAGAAATGAAAAATTGCATTTATAGTCAACATAGCCACACTCAGCCTGAAGCGTTTTACGCAAACTTATATTGTAGCACGAAATTCTAAATTAATGAATATTTTTACATTTAATTTTTGACTTACAAGTAACAGAATATAAATTAATTGATAAAATAACAAATATTAATTGTTTATATGAAATTTCAAACAGAAAATTTTTAAATTTTATCATCTTTTTGCATTTATTTATTTATTTATGTAGGTATTTTAATCTTATCTGCATCTTGTGGGAGAAAGAAGGTGTCCGGTAAGAAGAAAATATCTAGGGCCCCAAAGTGGGTTAATCCGGCCCTGCCGTTGCCGCCCACTTAGTGTAGTGGTTAGCGTTCTGAGCTTCCTCGTAGTGGACTAGGGTTCAAATCCCGAATATGACTTGGTCGTTTCAGTCTCATACACCTCATAGGGAGCAATGCTGGCTCACCTATATGGTGCTCTCATAATTAAGTAACCAGCAAATCGCTGTGATTAACTAAAGGTGAATGTCTCACGACAAAGTGCCTCGCATTAGAAAAAAAGTACTGTTTAAAATAATTTTAATAAATATGCGAGCACCCCATGGTGGTCGAGATATACTGTAAGAAAAATGGTGTTGTTTGTGTTTGTGTTTTAAAGGTAAACTGCTTAATACCTCAAGTCATTTACTTAATGGTTTCCAGCAAAATCGATAATATCTCTACAAGCGGCCTCTGAACGTAGTTGAAAGGCATTCTGACTTGTTAGGACAAGAATAAAACTAAATTTGCATTTTTAGACAATAAGTGTGAACTGAAATGGGGTTGCTCATAGACCCGAGTTTTAACCTTACGGGGTGGGATAGCATGTATCCCAAGAATATGGGCCCAAGAATGTGTGTGTATACACACCCACCCACACACACACACAATTATATATATATATATATATATATATATATATATATATATATATATATATATATATATATATATATATATATATATATATATATATATATATATATATGATGTCCCGAATGGTCATCTCCTCAAAATACTGCACACATCATGACCAGAAAATAATAAAGTCAGCTTCAGAAACAAAGGGATTTATTTTACGAATATAGCAGCATATCTTACTTGCTCGAAGCCAGCCTCGTGTCCAACTCGTAGCGCGCGAAAATAGAATTAGGTCAAAGAGAGGTTGCCATAATTGGCGGAGAAAGTTAGTATGGAAAGGCGAAGCATCTCGCCAAGGAGTCAGAAAGGTTACGAGAAAGAAAGTTCAGAAAGGGCGATTAAAGGTTATTAATAATATTATCATATATATATATATATATATATATATATATATATATATATATATATATATAATCCCCTTAATGGCCGTTCTTACAAAGAGGGTGTGAAATTTCCCGTTCTAAAGAGAAAATCGGAAAAATGGGCCCTGTAATGGGTTAAATGAAGTTAGATCGAAAACCTTGCTTCACACGAAACTCATGGGCGATGAACATTTTAAATAATTTTAATTGATTGCAAACCATTCTGAGGAAATACTCTCCATATTAATTTATTGTATATGAGAGTAAACTTATTTTTGTTAGAATCATAATACTTTGTGAATGGGACGCTGTTTCCTTTTTGTATGTATGCACATAAGCGAAAGCATCAAAAATCGAAACATACTTATTATGTTTCATTTAGCTTAAAATGCAATGCATAATTCATGAGCAAATGCTTTTTTATTTAGCGTGAGTCGCATGTAGGTAGTTAATACAGAATATATTATTCCAAAAGAGGAAAAAAGGTTAATGATATGAAATTTCATTCTCTTTTAGGAAAGATGACTAAATCGTTTTGTTTCAAAGAACATGGTAACATGTTTCGAGGGTATGAACTCATTATACTTAATAATATTTTGATATCATAATGTATAATTTTTTTTTGAGTAAACTGAATTATAGATTAGTTAAAAGCTAAATAGGTATTGCACAGTAACATTTAAGTTTCTTTGTTTTTGCGTACGTCGTATCATTGCAAGCATCTTCCAATAATAAATATATAAGCATAAATTGCTTGAAGATATTCAAATAACTGAAACAGGGGCTAAACAAATCAAACTAGAGAGAATACACGGAAAATTCACCTACATATTGATACATGTTTAACGGTGCATATGTCCCGTGGATGGACCCTGCGTCAAAAATAAAAAATAATAAAAGCCAAGTCTCATACATAGCAACGGAGTTATTAAAACTTTGCTATTATTTTATTTTCTAACATATGAATCAGTGAAATAGATCCACTGCAAAAGTTGAAGGGCATATTAGACTGAATGTGTTTCTGTTAATTTGCTATTTAAAAATATTCTGAAGCTTCTAAATTCATTTTTTTTAAGGATTTTAAAATTAACATGCCAGTTTATTTACAAATCAATTATGAGTGATTTTAAATAGCCTATCATCAAAATGTTATTTTTGAAACGCTTACATTAACTTTGTAAAGGCAGTCAACCGGTAGTTGAACCTGAATCTCCCCCAATATTTTACCATCAAGGATATCGCGGCTATGGGAAGAACTCTCTTTTTCTAATATCATTCTCATATGCGCTTCTCTTTTAGTGGCAAGCGAAACATGATGTTAGTCTTATATATTTTTATTATTTTCGGAAAATATTGAATTTTTTGTCCACCATGGCTGATTGTCCTATGATTAAGGGTACGTAAATTTCGCATAAAAAATATCGAAATTTCGCAAAAAAATGACAATATATAAAATTTTGCTTTTATTCTCAAATATATATATATATATATATATATATATATATATATATATATATAATTAAAAAATTTCGCATTTATTTAAAAAAATCACAACTTTATTTACTTGGTTAGGTAAGTATCAAAACTCTTAGTTAAAAGCTAACATTGTAGTAGTCTCCACATTCTCTTCCTTAAGTCTTTAGCAATAAGTAATAAGCAAATTTCGAGAGTGAGATCTCTCAGTGAAAGACCATGAATGGTCTTACATAAGCATTTATGTTAATAAATTATTACTATTATTACCTAATTTCGCTTACGGGGCCCATTTTTCCGATTCCCTCTTTACAGCGGGAAATTCCATACCCCCCCCCCCCACACACACACACCTTTGTAAGAACGGCCATTTAGGGAATTTTATATACACTCAAGAGCCAAAACATTATGACCACCTGTCAATAACGAGTTGGCCCACCTTTGGCGCGCAACACAGCTTCAACCCGCTTTGGCATGGATGCCACAAGTCCTTGGTAGATGGCCGGAGACAGATTGTACCAGATGTTTAAGCAACGGTCACGCAACTCCGAGATATTGCGAATTGGTGGTCTTTGAACTCTGAGCTGCTGTTCCATGACATCCCAAATGTGTTCTATCGGATTGAGATCCGGTGAGTTAGGCGGCCAGGACATTAATTGGAATTCAGCATCATGTTCCTGGAACCACTCCAACACAATTTTAGCCTTGTGACAAGGGGCGTTGTCCTGTTGGAACATTCCATTTCCAGCTGGAAAAACAGAGGCCATGTAAGGGTGCAACTGGTCCGCAATGATGTTCAGATACCCTGTAGCATTCATGGTCTGCTCTACCACAACCACGGGTCCCAGAGACGCCCAAGAGAACGTCCCCCAAAGCATAATACCGCCACCACCGGCCTGTGTATGACCTACTGTACATTGAGGGAGCAACAGTTCGCCTGGAAGACGGCGTATCCTGACACGGCCATCGGCGTGATGAATGACAAACCGTGATTCATCTGACCAGGCAACTCTCTCCCACTGATCCATGGACCAGTCGCGATGTTCCCGGGCCCAGCGCAGGCGCAGTTGGCGATAACGCTTGGTCAGCAAAGGCAACTGAGTGGGACGTTTGCTGCGTAGCCTCATATCCAACGGTGTCCGCTGAACAGTGTGCTGCGATACTATTCTACTTGGCCCTGCATTTTATTGGGATGTCAGCTGAGCCACTGTCTGGCACCGGTTTTGCTTCACCATGCGAGACAGTCTCCGACGACCTTTTTCTTTGATAGCGTGTGGACGTCCAACACCATGTCGTCTACTGCTGGTTTCACCGTCATTCATCCACTTTGCATAAGTACTAACAACTGTAGGTCGCGAACAACCCACGAGTCGTGCAGTTTCGGAAATACTTGTTCCGAGCCTTCGAGCCATTACAATCTGCCCGCTATCAAAGTCGCTTAGATCCGCAGCCTTTCACATCACACACAGAAGTAAGTGAAAGAATATTCTTCAGACTCTTCAGCAGCAGTTAAATACCACTTCCACCTGATCACGTGCCTTCCACGTCATCCAGGCGAATTCATTGCAAAATGTAGGGGTGGTCATAATGTTTTGGCTCTTGAGTGTATATTCATTCTTGAGCTCGTATTCTTGGGATACATGCTACCCAACCCCGTAAGGAAAAGGTTAAAAAGCCGTTTATCAACAAGTATTCGCCGAAAAGTAGTAAAAAAATAATTTTCGTATTTATTCGCATCTATTTCGTAAGTACAAAAATTAAGTATCCCTACCTATGATGTCTATCTATACTTTATTATTCTTTCCAACGTCGTCATTATAACTACTGTTGCAAGGAATGGCAGGAAAACCCTCTTTAAACCTTGAATTAAGTATTCTACGATATAAGCTATCCTGGAGTTGTAAGGAATTCTCATTTTCCGATTATTATTCTTTACAACATCTTAACAGAAATATAGTCTCCTTTGAAATATATAAAGAACGCTAATTAGTTAACTGAAATAACATGTCTGCCTTGCAACTTTGAAATTTTGAAATTTTTCAAATTTGTAATGCTCCGAGAATCAGCTTCAAGGACAATAATCCACAGTGTTATAGGTATTTTGTTGAAGATAGTAAATAATAATTAATATGCTAATTAAATTAGATGAAAAAAAATTGAAATTTCAAAAAGAAGTATGATCAGGCATATTACGGTGCAAAACCAGTCTATTTAATTTTCATGGATTTAAAATACATTTTCTACAAATAAAGTCTCTGAAATCTAGAAATGACTGTAAAACTTTCCAAATTTCCAAGAGAAGACGCTGTAAACAATATAAAACAGAGAACAACAACTGAATATGAATAGAACAGATTCCCTTTATTAACAGCATTAAGTTATGCAAACAATAACAAACCAATTTTAGGAATAAATATGCTTGAATGCATTATATTTAACAAGACTTAACCTACATTTGATTCACGTTGAGACAACAGTAAATAATTAAGGGAATAAAATTAGTTATTGATAAAATTATTGAATAAAATTAGTTATTGATATGGGTAAAACAAAACTGAGCGTGATCATTAAATTATTTTATTTATTTTATTTCAGTTCTTTAAACATGTAAATGTTGCAAACCTTCTTTTAATGAACGGTTTTGTCATTTTTAACTTGAAAAGAAAATTCAGCACAATCTGAATGAGTTCTTATTTCGCAGAACATAAAAAAAAATAATTGATTCAAACACTCTACCTCTTTCATCACACCAAACATTGATTGTTTATGAGCGTGAACATCCTGATGGAGTTAAACTGCCTGATACAGAAAATGAATGCAATGATTAGGTTTAGAGTCAGAATTAAACTTTTCATATCTTTAAAGTGCGGGGAGAGATCAATCCTGCTTTTATTTACACTTTTCTTTCAAGATTTTGCTTGTATCCCGTTTTTAAGATCTTATTTCCGCATATAATTTTTCACATATAGCCCTTAATTAATACAATATGGGACAGAAGGAAATTCTGTCCTAAACGAGTGGTATTTCCTGACGTACCTTGATACCGGGACAATCCTGGATAAATAAGGATAAATAGTACACCTATATAAAATGAACTCCATATATTCTATGTTAAAATGTGTCCAAACGTATGATTTTGAAAAATAAAGGCTTAGTTTTTGGCCATATGATCGGTACTGGTGGAATATAAGAAGAGTCTTGACAATGATCATGCTTCTGTGTAGAAGAAAATCTGGGGTTGCAGAAAATGAATGGACATGCAGAGTTGCCGGTAATTACTAAGAAGTGATATACTAAAATATAATTTGAGAAAATTATCAATGCGTCAGTGTAATTTTATTCTATTAACAGCCTCCTTGATCAGTTGCTCAGGATGTGATTATTATATGAAAGCATTATGTAATTTTTAAGTCAATATATGGCCAGGCACGTATCACCAAAGGAGGTGGATTGGTATCGAACAGTTTTAGACTCATGGAAAGTTCTTGTCGTATTCTATTTCGTGCTTATACCATAATGAAATGTTGAAAGAGTGGGTATTACAACGTTCTCTGGACGTTTCGAATAGAGCTGCGTAAGTTGCGTTCCCCCCTGTCGAGCATGTAAATCCTTAATAATTCGTGTAAAAGCTTAACAACGTCTAGCCTGGTACGACGCTCACTATAATTGGTTTTTGAACCCTTTGTAACTACAAGTCGCTGGAGTGTATAACAAATACCTTCAATAAACGTTACCTGCCACAATGCAGCCTCCCTTTTGTCAAGGTCAGTAGAGGTTGCGTTATGGTTTGGAACTGTATTTCACTGTACGAGGTTGAAAAATTGATACAACAGCGAGTCTCATAAATGCGGAAGCATACTAAGGACCTTCTAAATAATTCTATTCTGGCCTAAAACCTCTAATCTCGAATTTGCAAAAGGAGCCCCAGAGCTATGAAGATGATAACGTTCTATACTCTAAGATCGGTATTGCAATGGTTTCATGACACAGGTGGGATGAATATGCCCTGGTCCAAGCCCCAAAGTCAGTCCAATAGAGGGCATTTGATGATAAACTCGAACATAAGTTATGAGCCTCACCAAAATAACTCACTTTCAAGTCGGCACGACTACTATGTTGACAGAGGAATAGCAAAAAATACCAAGTCCACATTAGTAAACTCAGATTGAAGAGATGCAGAGAAAAGGGCAAAATATAATATGCTTTACTTAAACTTTATTAAAAGAGACTTTTATTATAATACTTTGACCCGACACTTTTTAAACGCAAGGTAAATGAATATTCTAGACGCATAGTTAATGATATAGTATAACATATGAATGAATATATGTATTTGTATGTATATTTTAGTTCTATCTCGAGAGATCAGACTTTTATAAAAGAAAGAGAAATTGAGACTTAAAGAGATTTATAATAGGCTATGAGTTATCAAACATTAATAGTTCCCAAAATACCAACCAAATTTCAGCATTTGAATTAATGGCTGGAAAAATGTGGTATGTACCACTACATTACAATGAAACAACCACTTTCTTCCATCCCTCATCTCATTTCTCGGATGCAGTGATTTACAAATTTACAATTATATTTAAATATTCTAATGATTATCAGATCTCTAAATTGTCGTAATATTTTGCGCACAGATTTTTCCAACTTCCGAAACAAAACATTCCTTCACAACACCATAATCAAAACTCATACATTAAAGTCACTTTCAGATGGCAAGTAATTAAGGTTATTCAAATTAGAATTAGAATTCCAGTTTGGTCCGATGCTCCGAAACTTTTTAATGAACTGCTTTATTCTTCGATTTTCTTGGGACGGGAACTCGCAAAAGCTTATGAAAAAGCTAAAATGTCGATCTTGGATTCGGTAAGTCGCTGACGTCGGCCCGAATAGAATGATGGATAGAAAACTTAAGCGAAAAAGTAAAACTTTTTGGCAAGGGCACGAGATTCTGGAAATCTTTTACAAGCCGTTTCCTGTCTTTTTCAAATAGCTGTATGATTTAGTGAAAATGAAAAATGAGAATAAGTTTCGAGTTTCAGGAGGGATTCTTGGAAATAGAGAGTTGCCTTTTGCGAGAAGTGAAAAAAAAAATTATTGAAAAGTTACCATAATTTTCAGTAAAGATTCTGGAAAAATTTTTTCACTTTACTTTACTAAAACATAACTTAAATATGTACTTATTTTATTCCTATCGTACGATGATATATTTATTTTGTATTGATGGGGAATTTTTAAAAAATTTTGTTTTGCCAAGGAGTTACATGTTTTATCTTGTGTGACCGACTCGAAAAGTTAATTCTACCGTGGTATGTCTTTTCATGCAATCATATTCAAAGCCTCTAAATATTATTATCAATGGAGATAAAATTAGGTCAAGTGTCAGCTATCTTAAAGGTTCTTGAGCATTTGCATCGCTTGTCGATAATGCGCATCATGAAACAAAACGATGATACTAGGTCATGACGTATCCCATCCCAAAATTTTTTTTCCAACATTGCACATCTACATATCGCCTACATTGTCTCTATAGCAACTTTACGAAGAAAGAAAAAAAAATAGACATTAACTATGCATTTTTTTTTTCAAAATTGAGGCAATTGGGTCGAAATTTATCAAATTTTTACAAAAACGGATCTAGCTCTAAAAAAAAATCATTATGAATATAGCATTAACTTTTTTTGTCATATATACGTAAGTACCTACTAAGTGTAATGAACTACAAGCTAATCGATATCATAAAATCTAAAAAAAATACAGGTCATTATATGCAATTACATGTAAAATTTTAGTAATTTTCCGTGAGATTTTTTTATAAATGCAGCTATAAATCAACAAATAATATACCTAGAACCAAATCGGTAGTCCATTACAGTCTTAGTAGTATGAAAAACATACGTGAAAAATTTCATAGACATCATAGTTAGATTTTGAGTTATCACAAGAGTAGTTTATATATTTGATGAAAAACAAATTCTTCAGATAACACGATTGAAGTTTTCAACTTGTATTGAAATTCATAGCTGTTGCTGATCTTTAAATCGCTCTCATTTCAATTCTAATGATCGTATCGAAAAAATAAAAGCAGATTTAGAAACAAAAATTTACAATCTTTAAAAAAAAGGAATTAAAAACAATTTCGGAATTTTCGTCAAAATCGATGTTTTAAACGTAGTCGGATACCTTAAAATGAATAAAATAAAACTGAAGATTTCAAATCGTATAAAAAAATCTCAAAATTACCAAGTTTGGGTATCTTTTCCGTGATATATTAACGCTTTACAGAGATAATTAACATATCTTATAGAGAATGCTGATAGCTTCAAAGTTAAGGATTGAAATTACATGAACCCAAATCAAATCCACCCATTGAAGTAACAAGTATACTTACGCAACTGACGACATAACGCGAGGAATCAAAAACAAAGATAAACAAAAATAGGCCCTTCACGCTTACAATTTTAAATATTTCAGTGCGATGTAAATGTTGAATCCAAAAATTTTACGACTTCCTAAATATTTTTCTCTTCTTCGAGACTAAGGATTAATACTGTATTATGGGCCATAATAGAAAAAAATAATAACAATTTTTCTGAATAAATTGCTATAAAATTATGTTCCATTCTTGTGACAAGGTTTAAAGGGTTTAAAGTTAAAAATATTTTAATGAAAACATGCTGAAATGTATGTTCTAATTATCTATTTTGACAGCGCAACTCATTTGTTAAAGTCTTCTCCAGATGACAAACAATTAGCGCTATAAGCAAGTGCGCAAATCGCAGCATAGGTTTGAATTTTAGAAGTAACTGTTAATTGCAGGATTGCAGTGAAGGAAATATAGGGAAGTAGTTTCAGAGATTCTTATTTACATGGCGCTAATTTCAGGAAAATAAACAATGATGTAAAAAATTATATTTATATATATGTGTGTATTAAACTGTACTAGTGTTATAAGTTAGATTGATACGACTATATTAAAAATAACAGTTTTATTAGTTTACATAAGCCAAAACTATAACAGAATTTATAAAAATTATGGAAAAAAATTTTCTTCAAAAAAACAAGAAAAAGGGTTTGAATATACTGAGAATTTCTCTCATTTGCTATTTGGAGTTCACATAAGCATTTTACATTCACTTTAATGAGAAACATTTATTTACAATTATTCTATCTTCTACTCCGTCAATAATTTGACGTTTTTTCTATTCACTGACCTTCTTACTTTTACAACGTATCCTTTTATTTTAACTTTTCTCTTTCTTCTTTGTTTTTATTTTTTGATTATTAAAACATCTTTATTTTTTACTTTTTTTATTTCCTTTCTTCTTTAGTACTTTTATTTTTTTTTCTATTCTCAACAGATGGCTCGAGAACTTTCATAAATATATGAGGAAAATAGTTTTTCACGTTCATTTTTTTATTAACCTTTAGCTTACGGGGCCCATTTTTACGACTCCCTCTTAAGAACGGGAAATTCAAGGGGTTATATATATATATATATATATATATATATATATATATATATATATATATATATATATGTATGTATATATATATATCCGTATTCTTGGGATTCATGCTATCCCACCCCATAAGGAAAAGGTTAAACTAAAGATTTAAAAAACCAACTCATCTATCTTCAATAAAATATGTAATTTTTTTAACCGTGCTTATGCTATAATTTTTACATTTCAAATACTATTATTTCTACACGTAAATGGTGTATTTTTTTTAGCGCGAAACGTGATTACGTACCTCAATAAATTGTGCACAGGTAAAAAAAGAGAAAAGTGTAAACGATGTCGCTTTTGTACATCGGCATTTTTTAAGCAGCCAATTATCAGAGCGTGACTAAATATCACGTGTCTTGATTATGTAACAGTTCGAGATCAAGTCGTTTAATCCAATTTCAAACTGCAATATTTTAAATACACGAGAACCGAACTGCGAGTAAATTTTAATTGGATGTAACATATACGCACTAATTCCTAGCTTTTGGAAGAATTTCATAGGGTTTCTCAATGTACTTCAAAGCGATATTAAAATTTAGTGAGCAGGAAATAATAGGAGAAACATAAAATTGAAGCGTCTACAGTACCTGTTGAATAATAAATCTAAGGTATTCATTCTTTAAATAACAAAGGACATTAACGCAATATTATGGCAATACAATATCTCATATTCTGTGAAAAAAGGGAAAAAATACTTTGAATGTAATAACTAACTATAAAACGTAAATTTACTGAGAGTTTCTAATGAGAAAGTCTTCGTTTTGATCACTCTTCTCAAAACCAACAGTGTTCAAATCAAGATAATGCTTCCCAATTTTTGCATATTATCACTATTTGCTATTTAAAAGTTGTTATGAGAGTGGTGATCGTAAACACGATAAAGTCAAGAAACCACATAATATATGACAGTCAGTTTATAAGATTTATTCAAATAAGTTATGAATGCATTTCATTGTAGTATATAGTTTATTACGCTGTTGTAAGGTCGATATGTACCAGAGTTGTATCGTGCGACGTTTTTCTGTCGATTGAACTCTAGGGTTTCATATTTTTATTTTAAGTTTTACATACCCCCTGAAACAAAATTATTCAAGCTTTTTCGTTTTAATCAAACGTATTTTGGAGCCATTTTTGACTGTTTTCAGGCAACTGATAAAAGTAAATACAACATTTATCGATACAATATAAAATAGTAAAATTTAAAACTTTAACTAGGGATGTCAGGAAAAGAATTAGGCAGCTAATAACAGTGAGTTAAGGAACCACCTGAAATCTCCTCTTATCAAAAGAAAAACAAAGATCTTGCTATACAAAACTCTCATACGACGAGTGCTAACATATGCCTCTGAGACATGGCCATTGACATCAAGGGAAAAGAAGACTTAAGAGAAGATTTATAATTTTTGAAAGGAGAGTTTTGAGGGCTATCTTTGGTGGTGTCCTTGATAATGGTATTTGGCGAAGGAGACACAGTTTTGAACTACACAAACTGTTTAAAAATGAAGACGTAGTGAAATTTGGGAAATTGAACAGAATGAGATGGGCAGGTCATCTTTTGAGAATGGATTCAGAGAGAGCACCATTGAAAGTTTTTACTGCACTCCCCTTCTGTGAAAGACAGAGAAGAAGACCAAAAAAGAGATGGAAGGACTGCCTGGATTCGGACTTTAGTGCCATGAAGGTTAACAATTGGAGATCCAAGGCTGATGAGAGGGTAGTTTGGGGAAAACTTCAAGAGAAGGCCAAGACCTACGTGGGGCTGACGTGCCAATTATGATGAACTATGGATGTAAATTCATTTCTACTTCTAAATTGGTTGAGAGCGCTGTGGTCATTTTTTGCTACACGAGGTTTAATTTGACAGGGACTTACTGCTTAAAGCCGTTTCCGAACGGCTACAAACATCCATGCTAATAATGGGACTCGAAACCCACAGACTCTGGTACTGTATGCTAACTGATAGCCTTTCGGCCACTGCCCTGCTACGCTATCTTCGTGAAAACATATGACGAAATTATTCTTAGCTTGAAAATTTCTCTCAAAACGAAATTTTATGAAAAATAAAAAAGTATAATAAAAATTTTAATTATTTAAATAGAAAATAAAATACATAACCATTAAAATATTATAATTTACAAAGAAAAAAAAGGATATAAGTATGTGAGATTTATACAAAAATACATTTACATGCAATTTTCATGTAAATCTACCTTATATATAAAATAATTAGCTCAAATCTGTTACGTTTTTGTATCATGTTTTTCCGTTGCTTATTTATATAGCTTATAAGTATCTCACTAATATTTCCTTCATGCACAAAAAATGAATGGATAGGAAGGGAAGTGATCCGCTAACAGCTGGTTGGCCCACCGATGGTGTCTAGGGGAGCACGCCCCCCCCCTCAAGTTTACTGAAAGAAAATAAATAATCTAGACAGGTTAGAATAGACGGGATAACATAGACGAGTTAGTTATTTTATGTTATGCGTAATTTTCTCTCCCCCACTGGATTTTTAAGCACTGATATTTAAATTTTTGCTTTTATTTTGCTGTAATTATTGGTGTTTTACAAGGATATAAAAGGGAGTCTTTTAGCTGAGCTTTATGAGTTTTAAAATTGGGTAACATACCCTTAAAGATTTGATACATGTACCTTTAAGCACAAATGAATTAAGTCAAAAACTTTAAACAAATATTAATTGTTTCACGAGTTTCACTTATATGTTTAAGTAGTGAAAATATAAAAATATTTCAGGTAGTCTCTTCTAACGAAACTACCGCGGGTTATTGACTTATGATTACTTATCGTTGCATACCTGTTTTGTATGTATATATGTATGTAAGTGTTATGTATATATGTATCTATATATATGTACGTATTATATACACATATATGTATGTAAAAATTTTAACGCATTTTGGTACTTTTTCTGTTTAACTGTTTACTGATTGTCCAAGCGATACAGAATGGGTTTTGCGCACTGCCAAAATTATAACTCGCGAGGTACGGACGGGTGGTTTTAGCGTCTAAAAGTTTGCTTTCCGGAGGACCGTTATGGAGGAACGTAATCCTACGTTAAAAACAAAACATTAAATTTTTCGTCTGAAATGACTTCTAGTCCATTTGACTCAAAAAAGCGAGAATATGAAAGTTTAATTTACCTTCAACAGCGAAAAATGAATTGCTTTTATTTTTTTATTCAGCTAACTAATTTAAAATGAATATCTTTTCGAGTAAGAATTAAGTCCTGATTTTTTCAGTGCTATTTTATTGATCGCGTAAGAAACAAACGCATTATACAGACCGAACCTGATGCTTAACGGATGCATAATGGCACTCTAAGAGATAAAAATACGGAATTACTTTTATTAGGTTTAAATTCACGTTGCCATTCAATTAAATGGTAATGGAAAAAGGATGCGAGTTTTAGTTAATTGAATTTCGATTCGAGTTTTATTATAATGAACATCGATATACTTAAATTTGAATTCACTGAGATAAATCTAATCTACGAAAAAAAAAACCGTTACATCTAAGTTTTGGGATGGCAAGATATTTTTAACCAATATTTTTGGCCAGTAAAAAAAATATCAAAAAAAGATCAGAGCGCTGCCAGAGAGAGAATTAATTTAGGTAACAAAATATATTTTGCGAACAGGTAATACGCAATTCAGTGTGTAATTAAGAGATTAAGATATTTGAAATGAATATTCCGAGATAAATTTATTCAGGTGGTTGATGTAGAACAATGTAAGGAAGAGAACTAAGAATAAAGATTTATATTTATGAAGGGGAAGTCACCAATGGAGATCAGGTGTTTTTATTTAGTGGCGTAACATTGAACTGATTTAATAATTATAGGGAAGATGAGTATTTTTGACGATCGATTTCCAGAAATTGTATTTTCTAAATTAGAATTTTTTTTATTGTTTCAATTATATAAACATTTTTTTCAGTGTTATTTTTTTTGTGGTGTACAGCTATATATTGTTATAGATTTTATCCCCGATTTTGTTTTGTTTTTATGCATCAAATTTTGAGCTTGAGAGTTTTTTTTAAATGAGACACCTTTTGAAACAATAGCTTTAATAGGAGAAATTAATAATTTATAATCTACTTCGAGTGGGAAAAAACTTTATTGCACTGTACATGGAAGATATTTTATAAAGGGTGATTTGATTAAAACGTTCGTGCCTAATATAAGCGACATATCGGGTAGTCAGTTTGAATACTAGTTAATGTGCAGTAATTCTACAAAATTCCGGAATTAATTTTTATTCTACTATTTCAACCACTGGTATTTCACAATGCAAATTTTAGATCACTATAATCATATGTTATATAATGCTTGTCTGTACGTACTTTTTTATTTGTTTTTATTTCATTATATACAATTTTTAGCTTCAGGATTATTCCTGATATGTTAACCTAATGTTATGCCTGATATGTTAGCCATTTATTTTACTATTTCAACCACTGGTTATTCACAATACAAAACTTAAACCACTCTAATCATAAGTTATATAATGTTTATATGTTATATGTTATATTATAATGTTTATATGTTATATGTTATATTATAATGTTTATATGTTATAGTTTATATAAGTTATGCCTGATATGTTAGCCATTTATTTTAGTATTTTAAAAACTGATATTTCACAATACAAAACTTAAAGCGTTCTAATCATAGGTCATATAATGTTTGTCTGTACGTACTTGTTTATTTTTTTTATTTTATTACAATGAATTTTTAGCTTAATGATTATTCCTGATATGTTAGCCTAATGTTCCGTTATCTCTGTTTCAAAAGAATGGATGCCACAGTAACGACTGTTTGATATGATCGGAGATTGAACTTTGGTGTCCTAAACTCGACCTAGTGACAAATGAGAAGATCTAGTGATGTGGGTAAGTCTCGTTTTTGAATGTCAATTCTTACTTAACTTTTAATTAAAAAAGTGGAAGAGAATTTTCTGTACAATGTTAAAATAAGTTTTACCAGCAGCCAATTATCACCGAGCAAAATAGTTACGAATATTTTGTGAATGTGAAAGTTACTTTCACATACAATATAATTCAAATAAATTTAGATATATCATGCCTATGTTAATAATAAAGAAAACAAGTTTGAGTGAGTGATTTCTCTGATCAGAAACTAAATAATGATACATTGACGAATATTTTAGTCACTAAGTAGATTTAGTTACTAGAAATCTGAGTGTATAAGTCACCGAGTTTTCTTTGACTCTCTAAGTATGGGAGAAATATTTCTGACCAGTTTTCAAAAGTCAAAATTGCCAGCCATATAATCTTATAAAGAAATATTCCAAAAAGATTTTTTTTCTCGGTGAAGGATTACTTTCCCTTGGAAACATTTCTGAGTAAGTACTAAAACAACTTCTTAATGATGAACCTGCACGATTGCAGCTAACGAATGAATGAATTACGATGACGTAATTCTCAGCGTACGATCTGGTTAACAATAGGACCACGGTGCCTTTGTGTGTCTAAATGTCGAAGTTCGCGAAAACGCCTAGGATGATACGTGTTAGGACTTAACATTATATGAAAATGTAATGAAATTGTGCCTGGAGAGGTTTTTAAAAATATTTTTGCAGAGTTAAGGAAAGGTTATTTAAAAAGTACTTGTGACAATATTTCCAACGTTTTAGAGTGAGGCGTAAACGAAATACACAAATCGGGCAAAAGAAGAAGGTTTGAGACCTTGGCTGCCACAGTGTCATAGAGGGGGGGGGGGGGGGGGGGAGGAGAATGTTAGTTTGAAAGTTTGAATTCCGGTGTTTCAACGGCCAGAGCTTTATTTCAAATCTGGAGATAAAATCTGATACAGACTAACAAAAATAAAGTATTATGTTATTTTAACTTACACCTATAGGTTGATAAATAATATTTGTATTAGTGTTAAACAAATGTTTCGTGTTTAATTATATATTTTTTAATATTTTACAAACATCTAAATGAAAATTATTTTGAATTGTTTAGTTTGTCTCTTTACTTTTATAAACAAAAAGTTTTTCACTTCTGTATTTAGCTAATGTTTGGCTTGCATGTAATAGTTCATATCCTTACAGTGTTTTACGAAATATGATATTTAGGGATACGTAAATTTCGCATAAAAAATATCGAAATTTCGCAAAAAAGAAAAATAAAATATATAAAATTTCGCATTTATTCGAAAAAAAAGAATATAAATTCAAAAATTTCGCATTTATTAAAAATAATTGCAATTTTACTTACTTTGATTGGTAAGTATCAAAATTCTTAAGTCTTTTCCTTTTTTTAAGTCTTTTTCTTCTGTCATTAGTTACGATGTTGTACATACTAATGACAGAATGTTGTACGAATGAATTACGATGTTGTACATACTAATGATTTTAAAATATCTCAGTATCTACTCTGTTAACGGGATTATAGGAGCGTTGTATAGTTACTTTTGCAAAGTTAAGGTAGCAGCCGTTCGTTGCAATTAAAATCTGTATAACATCAACAGTTGGTTGACTACTTAAGTAGCTGAAATACCCTTGACTTTGGTGCTCAAGAGACGTTCTTAAATCTCCTAAATTTCTACACAAAATTTGATGATTAAATTTTACAGTTAGATTTTTAGGTTCAACTTCGGTATGAACAAACTGTCCGGGTGAAATTCGGAAGAAATTCGAAGGAGAGATTTCTTAGTTATAGACCTCGGACGGTCTTACTTAAGCTATTAAGTTAATAAATTATTGCTTTTATTACCCAATTTCGCTTAAAAGCCATTTATCGCGGAGTTTTCGCCGAAAAGTAGTAAAAAAAACATTTTTGCATTTATTCGATCATATCGGCAAATTTCGTATTTATTCGCACCAATTTCGTAAATACGGAAATTACGTATCCCTAATGATATTATTTTCATTTTCTTATGACGAAACCTTAATCTTTCTCTCCCTGAGTAATATATGATATTTATATGAGTTTTATACTGTGTTTTGATGTGATTTAATTGTGTACAGAGTCTAAACGTTTTCGGCTTTGACTTTTTCTCCTCCAGCTGTGCAATTGGCTGTGATGTATCATATTACGTATTTGAATATATTATATTACTTTTTGTGGGTCTATGTGTTTTGAGTGATATAATTGGGGACACGCTGTAATCTTGATTTGTTTATCTTCTTTGGATAAGAGATAGTCCGTAATGGATTATATTTCTTCTTTGATGAATTACGTTAATCAGTCTTACAGATAAGTGCAAAGTAAAGACGTCAACTTCTTGCTTTATTTAAAATGATCTTTCGTTACCTCGTTGTGCTCGTTAGCACAGTGGGTTTTCTATGAGTAAAGGTCACCGCTTCAAAGCGCAACATGCTCACAAATGATTTTGATGGATAGCATTTTAGCCCTGCTTTGACTTGGGGAACGTCATGTCTTAAAATATTCTTTATGGTACTCGCTCACTCGATCGTTTCTTCAAGTTTCGGAGAGATTAAAGGTGAAAAGAAGGAAGAGTGACACAGTATTAAGATATATTTAGGGGTACGTAAATTCCGCAAAAAAATTACAATTTATAAAATTTCGCATTTATTCGCAAATAAATAAATAAATAAATAAATAAATAAATATATATATATATATATATATATATATATATATATATATATATATATATATATATATATATATATATAAACAGTTCCGTAACTGACTGACTCACTGATTGACTGAGTGACATACAATGCTCAGACCAAACCGCTGGACCTAAAGGGCTGAAATTTTGCATGGCGATTCTTTTTATAGTGTAGGGGTGCACTAAGAAAGATTTTTGAAAAATTCTTCTTAGATTTTTTCAAATTAAATTTTTAAGGCTGTTTTAGTAACTTTTTTTAAGTTTGCATTTAAAATAATAATTTGAGGGTTATAAAATTTATAACACGAGAAAGATTATAAAAATTCCTTTAAAATGAGATCTCTTCGAATCTTTACCTCCATTTTCTATTTTTTGGTGAATTTTTAAAGATTAATTTTTAGAATTTAATTTATTAAATGCTGATCACGTGATTTCTTTTTCTGGTACTTTAAATAAATTTATCGTCACGTGCTAAACATCTAAATAGATAAAAAAATATTTTTTTTCTTGCTAATGCCGCAGACGATTGGACATTATCCAAAAAAAAATTAAAATACAATAAAAGATATTATGTTCCTCAAACTGTACTATATGAACTGTACTATATTCTTTAGTATGTCCTATTACATTTAATTTGAATATTTTCTTCTACATTATTTTGTCTATAAAAATATCCCTTACGATTTTTTTATAAATATATTTTTTTGTTTTTTTACATCAGTTGTATACATTGATCGTCGTATTTATTACAAATATATATATATATATATATATATATATATATATATATATATATAAATAAATAAATAAAAACTCAATAATTTCGAATTTATTTTAACCAAGGAATCCCAAATTTACCTCCTTGGTTATGTAAGCATCAAAATTCTTAGTTAAAAGCTAACTTTGTAGTATTCTCCATATTCCAAAGTTGATTATTCTAAAGTTGATTGATAAGGAGCAAAAAAGTAAAGAAGGTGAGCATTTTGACTGTAGATTACTTACCAGATTTTTAAAAATCTTGGCGGATAAATAAATATTAATATTTAAAACAATATTCAAGTACGCAGTTATTGGTGTCAGTTTTCTTGGGCTCATTTCACAAAAAAAAACCTAAAGTATAATAAGTATAGATTCTCAAAGTTTTAGCGAAAAAATTTAACTTTGCATTCCAATCTGCAACTCTTCTGCTATTGAAATGCATGTTCGATTAGATAAATGCCATGCGTGTATTGTTAAAAGTTCAGAAAAAAACGAATTTCCCTTTTGTGAATTTTATATATTTTCTCTAGTTTGACACATAGTTGTTTACTTTATAATATCTAGAAACATGTCATAATTAGCCGATGTAATTCTGTAAAAACGGTATGAAAAGTTTTGTTTTCTCTCTCGCTTAACATAGAGGTATACTTTTTTTTATTTGTGTTTGTTATATTAGAGATTCCTGCAAATGTTTTAAAAATGTAGAAGAAATAGTGACACAGTATTTAGATATATTTAGGGTTACGTAAATTTTGCATAAAAAATATCGTAAAAAATTTCATAAAAAAATTACAATTTATAATATTTCGCATTTATTCGCAAATATATATATATATATATTAAAAAATTTCGCATTTATTAAAAAAAAATCACAATTTTACTTACTTGGTTAGGTAGGTATCAAAATTCTCAGTTAAAAGCTAGCATTATAGTAGTCTCTACATTCTCTTCCTTAAGTCTTTAGCAATAAGTAATAAGCAAATTTCGAGAGTGAGAGCTCTCAGTTAAAGACCGTGGATGGTCTGAGATAATCAATTATGTCAATAATTTCTTACTATTATTACTTAATTTCACTTAAAAAGCCATTTATCACCGAGTTTTTGCCGAAAAGAAGTAAAAATAGTAATTTTTGCATTTATTCGCTCATATTGGCAAATTTTACATTTATTCGCATATATTTCGCAAATACGAAAATTACGTATCCCGAGATATATTATTTAAGCTAAAACAGAAAAGAAGCAACTGATAGTTTATAATTTGACTAGATACATATTTTTAGTTAAAGCAAAATGTTTCAGATATTCGCGATAGACTTATTTTTACTGATTGCTGAATTGTTTGAAACGATGAAGAAATGTTAATTACATTAATGAAGTCACTTAAATTGTTTTTTATTCCGACTTTTTAGAGTTACTTGTTGATTTTTAGAAAAATTGTATTTCAGCCTTTACAGAGATAACTTTTTAAAATTCAATCGTATGTACTGATCATTTTCTCGATTGGAATGGCCAACCGTTTATTTTTAAACAAATTCATATTCTCCTCGATTTAATGATAATGATATTTTTTAATTTACGTTTTTTCAGAGTGAAGTTACGTAAATTATATTTTAAACATATTAGATAAACTTTTATCTGAAAGAAAAACTACAAATACAAAAGGCATTATTTACCTCCTTATTGCACTCTTTTGTTGCATTGTAATTATTCAGTTTTTAAAGAAAATTATATTACTGAAATTATCAGTGTTGATTAGAGTATACGGTAACAACTGATAAAATTCTATCAAAACATTTGAAAATTATTGTACATTTTCCTAGAGATGTAAGTTTGGAGTTAAAAGATGCTACCTTTCTTCCGAAACAAGTGTTTTCAGTACTTTAATTAGAATCGGACAAAGTTTGAATTCTACATAAAATGCAATAGACGTCTTTCTGTTAGAAAAGACATCGGAATAATTAAAAGATCATATTTTGCCTGAAGTAAGGGGCATTAATTTGCGAGATAATGATATTCTGAGATATACTGTATATTCTAAGGATTATAAATTTTAGTTTGCATTATTGTACATAGGTATTTTATAAATATATTTTATTAATACTTATCGTATCACTATCTATAGTTCTAATTGTCAAAAAAAATTGAAATTTAGAGGTATTTTAAGTTAATATATTTTATACTGTTAATAGAAATTAACGAAAGAAAAATGTATCATATACACAAATAGAATAAACTTACATTCTAATATGAGCGATTTTTGTTTACAAGTAAGGAGAACACTGTGCAAATTCTTTTATTTAACTAAAGAATTGTGATAGAGATCTTTAAAGTGTTTTAAATCTCATATAACGTGAAAGTTAAAGTTCATAAAGTTACAATTCCTTCAGAAAAAGTTGAGTTGTTTTTTATAAAATACTGTTTGCGAATATACTATTGTTTTTTTTTCTAACATAGAATAAAGTTAAAAACTATTATAGTGTAGTTTAGCTTAAGTCTGATGTTTTACATAAAATTATAAGAACAATTTATATTTTTTAAGAAAATAATATTTGAAATTCATGTCCGAGGGAATTAATTTAATATAGATAAAAATATACAGAATCTATTTGAAATTGATGTATAGTAATTTTAGTTAAATTTTAGCAAAACATGATACATGACACAATACAGGAAAAAAAAACTGAATAAGCCGGTTTTTAACTCTCTACCAATGACTTTAAAAAAATATGTATAAAAGCAACTTCGTTTTATCGTCTTTACATGATATATATATATATATATATATATATATATATATATATATATATACATATATATATATATATGTTGATAAAAACATCATTATGTCAAAAGGAATAAATATGCAACTAAACTAAATTGGTAGTTTTAAGTATCAGAATTTAATATACTCAATAAATTTTATGTATGATTTCGTGACATATTATTTCATTTTATTCTTCAAAACAGCTAAACTTAATAAATAAAATACTGTAAAATTCGAATTCGAATTTTTTTGTTGCAGAATATATGTAGAATTCATTTCAAACAAATCAATCTAATAGAAAACTTCTACATACTTCTATTCTCCTGAGATACTGAATTCAGTGTCGGATGAATCTGGAGTTTTCACAAGGTTCTTACGTACACATAATTAGTCAGCTATCATCGGGCTACGAGAATTATCCCTGAGGAAACTCATTCAAGTTTCTTCTACATCACCGATTCGTACTCCTCTGCATTCTATAAGCATCTCAATCTCTGGAAAATAGTTTTTAAAATCCATTTTCTCCTAGAGTTACAGTTTATCTCCCCGTTATACGTGAAATGAAAAAAAGTCCGTCTCTCCTTTAGGAAAACAAACACTTCAGAAGCACGTGTGCGATGTTCTGGTTTCAGAACCGCATCTCTAGATCTGGAACGTCCTCTCGCTCTTCCTTCTTCATAGTTTCTGCTTCTGTGCCGTGTTTGTTCCCTTATCCCTAAGGTCTTCGGAGAGTGGGTTACCAATCGCCGTTGGCGATGAATCGGGCAGAGGGACTTTCGCCAAAGAGAGTTAATAACATCGCTTGCGTTAGTTGAAAGAACACAGCCTGTGTGGGGTTCACAGATGGAGGATAAAATACAGACGAGGGCATTCCTTTCCCCTTTGCTTGATGTACACGAGAATAAAGTGAAGATCCTCCCCATCAACAAAAAAAAAAAGCATTTTACAATGAATTATCACTTTCAAATCATCTTTTAATCATACTATTAGTGGACAAATAAATTTAAAAAATATAATTCCTAGTTTCCATAAGAATAATTAATGTTCCAATATTGATAGTTTAAAATTTTTAAATGCGACTTGTTATTTTTAGGAGGTGTTTAGTTAAGTTAATATATAAAAATTTAAGGTAGTCTCTTCTAACGAAACTACCACGAGCTATTAACTAAGGATTACTTATCATTGCTTACCTCTTTTGTATGTACATATGTATGTATGTTTTATATATATATATATATATATATATATATATATATATATATGTATGTATTTATCTATCTATCTATCTGTCTGTTTGTCTGTCTGTCTATCTATCTATCTATCAATCTGTCTATCTATCTATATATATATCTATATATCTATATCTATATCTATGTCAAAATTTTAACACATTTTGGTACTTTTCTGCTTAACTGTTTACTGCTTGTCCAAGTGATACAGACTGGTTTTGACCCGCTGCCAAAATTATAACTCTCGAGGTACGGATAGACGGTTTTAGCATCTGAAATTTTGCTTTTCGGATGACCGTTATGGAGGAACGTAATCCTACGTTAAAAAAACTGACGATGCTCTTTAAAATTCTTTGAAAAAATAGTCAGTCACATACACACAAAAAATGGAAATAGTATTTCCTTATTTTAATATAACCTAATATCACGGATCAAAGAACTACCAATGAAAATATGTCTATAAAAAGATTCAAGGAATCGAGTTCAACGACAGTTCCTTGATTTATGCTTAAAGTTAAAATATCAGTTTACTTTCCTGATAAAATAGTAAAAATAAATTGTTTAAGTAACGTTTCCCGCAATATTTGATATCAAATCTTGCATCAGCAGTATTGAGTTACTGCCTACTATTTATGATTGACTGGAATATGACAAATTGCTTTCGCAACGGTAATTGATTCCCCTAAAATACGATATGCTTTTATAGATATTCTTAACCACTCTTGATATTACGTAGTATATTAATCAATATCTTATACTAAGGTCATATTGGAGCGTAAATCACTATCGCAAAATCGATCATAATTCTTTACTTTAGGTTCTAAAATTAGGTTCAGAAAACCGCAAAAATGGTGAGACTTTTAAGTGCTATAAATTGTTACAAGATTCAATTTGAATTCTTTTCCAGTTATGAGCTTAATTATTTACACATAATTATTGACTTGTATGAAATATGATAAATTGCAGTATATTTTTTAATCAGTAATGATCTAACAAAATCAGTCAAGCTTCTTTGACATGTATCTAACTGAACAAGTATTTCAGGTTTCTTTTAGAGCTAATATACGCGAAGCTTTGTGGGAATAAAATAGAAAATTTCTTTCCTTAAAATTGGTATACAGATGCTAGAAAGATTTTGTTTCAATGAAAAATTTAAATTTAAATGTGCCGAAATATTATATATATATATATATATATATACATTCCTAACCCTTTGAACAACCAGCACCACTTACAGGGTACTTATTCTCTGTGAGACCTCCCGAAAAATAGATTTTAACTTAAACCGCATTAATATCTCATTAATGATTACAATTTCTTCTCATTGTGGGGTCACTATATCAAGAACTCACATTGCATTTGCTTTTCTCTGTGTTACTTTGCGCTGTAACCAGATGCCTTTGTTTCTATATGAACTAATTTTCATATGTCAGGAATTTCCAATGGGCCAATCGTACCGATGTAATAATTTCATATTTTTAAATTAAAGTTCTATACTACGCATATAACAAGATTCTTCATCCTTTTTGGTTGCTATAAAATATTTTTAAATACTTATTGCCAACGCCAAAAGTAGTCGATTAAAAGACTTTTTATCAAAATATATATATCTCCACCGTTACCCAATACCAACGGACTTACGTTTCGAGCTTAGCCTCCTAAGCATGTCACACCCAAGTTCGCTTGAGGTTAGAGAATTCCAAGGTAACTAACAAGGTGAATTGATAGCATGTTATCAGTCACCTGTAAGATTGTTGAGCAATTTGACTTTCGGGATTATTTTCTCTCTGCGTTTATGTATAGCTATGCCATTCTAGTGAGTTTAAGCGAAGGGTAACGTAGACCCATCGCTTCTGAGTAGGCTGGATATGTATGCATTTGCATAAGAAAATTTGCATATTTGGGTGTTTTATTCTGTTTTATTACTTTGAGTTCAATTCATTTTTTCAAAAAATATATTCATAAAGTATCTCAGAATTTCTTGTGTATTTTATATAATGTTGAGCATTTAATAACAACTTTTCAGAAATATTATATAGAAGTTGAGTTATAATTTTATGTAAAATAGGCAATTTTTCGTCATATCTCAGGACTTAAGGGTAGGAGACATTCTTAAATTATCCTGGTTCATTATGAGAAAAATATTTTTATTGCTATAAAGTGAAAAAAAAATTTCTGTTTAATAACATAGTTAAAGTTTGAGATTAAATATTAAATTAAGTGACAGTTCTTTAGCCTTACACATTTATTTTTTAAACTAGTATGCTACAAAAAATGTAAGTGAGTTTCAGACTCTAAAATTTCAATGAATATGCTTAACAGTTTAAAATATATTGTATAAATAAAATCATTTGTTTTTCCTTTCTTTCTTTAGAAACTAACTCATCTTGAATAATTTTTCACCTAAATCAATGATAAAAATACACGTTTGCGATTGTTCTTTGAGGTTGAAAGGCGTTTTAAATAAGTATTCTTTCAACATTTTAGATTCCCCTATAAACATATGCAATAGATTTAAAGACGAGTACAAATTTTCAAAAAGATGCTGCGGGTACATGTAGACTTAGTACAATTTTCCCCCCCAAAACATGCATGAATTGTCTAGCTAGAATGAAGCGGTTTGGTAATTTCATTTTGACAATAAATAAGCCTCATACTTTAGATTTTCAGTAAAGGGAAAATCAATAGAAAACTCACATAATCTGTTAGTGAGATATACTTAAAGCATTAATAAAGAGTTCTGATTCCAGTCAATTCATTAATTTAAGTTCTTATCCTGACTGTCAAATTCCTACGCTGTTACTGAGCTTGGCGATAAAAGTGGACGAGCGATAAGCTGCCAAGTACAGAATCAGCCCTTCTCCTAGAATATGTGCGCTTCTTTATTCTCATCCAGTATGAGCGCGGCTCTCTGTAGCTACAGATGATCCGAGGTAGAAGTGTACCGCCGACATGTAAAAAAAAAATATTGAACAGCCATCTTATATATACATTCATCGGGAATAAAAGCGATGGTTTGTTATCTGATTAAAATGTCTGCTTCGTCAGTAGCGGTTTGTTATCAATTGCAACGGTCTTTAAGGGTAGGAAGTTGTTGCAATAGAAAGATGTTCATTTGATATTTAATAAGAGAAGGCTATTGCATGAGTTTGAAACGAACGATACAACGGTAATGCCATCCTTTCACAAACGATAAAGAAGTACTCATTTGATTGACAGATCTGAGCATCTGCAGATTAGGAAATATTAATATGTGTATCATATTGTCTATCTAAACACTGCTGTAATTTGGAAATCATTGAGATTCTTAGAGAAAATAAGAAATTATTTAAAAACGCTAAAATACTGACAGTTTCTTGATAAAAGCAATGCTTTTTATTTTTCCATTTTGAATATGGGTTAAATCTATTTCAGTGATTTCTTTATGCGTAGTTTATAATTCATGTCTTTTGAGAGCGGAAGCGAAAAAAAAAAGAATTAAAATTTCGATGGTATTTTGACCAAAATAAATGTATCTTGAAAAATGTTGGAAAACCTCTAAATACTTAGAAGAATTTTTTGTGTGCATCGCTTTCAATACATGTCAACCGAATATATAAAACCTAATGATAAATTTTGTAAAAGTTTCTAATAACATAATTTTGCAGAAACTTTAAGTGAGTTTAAGACTTTAAAATTTCAATGAATATGCATAACAATTTAAAATATGAATATTGTATAAATAAAATCCTTTATTTTTCTTTTCTTTCTTTAGAAACTAACTCATCTTGAAGATTTTTTAACTTATATCAATGAAAAAAATACAAGTTTGCGATTGTTCTTTGAAGTTAAACGTCATTTTGACCTGCTGTAATCTATACTTCGAGGAACTTCCCAGCGTTTCCAAAACTTGATGCTGGAAAAATTTTAGTCGCTATTGCATGCTGATTATAGATATAATTTTAAAAATGCTTTATTATCATTCAAATGAGAAAAACTGAAGATTTAAATTTACGAATTTACAAATACGCATTTTTTTAAACCTTTACGATCATATGACCATGGCTTTACAAATTGGCATGTAACAGGAGGTTTTAATTATTGATGTAATACTTTTTATGAAAACTCCGTCTTTGTTATTCACATTTATACACTTGAACTATAATATTATAGCGCACTTCATCTCTTTTTTCAGAATTAGAAGTCGCAGATTACTCGTGTTATTCAAACAGTAGCTTTAGAACTACTTCTGGCGGAGCATAACTTCTCAGTTTGCTGATGGAGGTAACATAATAAGTTTTAAAAGGCATAACATCATGTGGAATTTTGCATCAGGCACTGTTGTTTCCTAATTTCTTATTAATTATCATAGATATTGAGGAATCTGTTAACTTCATGGGGTTTTTGCAAAAAAACTTGAATAAAACTCAAAAATTAATATCATTGGTTTCCAATAAACTGTAAGAAAATCCAGTGTTAGTAGTTGCAAAGTAAGCACGCATGAGGTGGAAAAAAATTACTCCCATGATAGCAAATGACCAGCATCAGTCTCATTGATTTCTAAATATTATAGAAAACTATTGAAAGCTTTAAAACACTGAATGAAAAAGCATCTCAACTATACTTGTATGCTCTCTAAGTAACAAAATTTAAAGTATGTCTAATGAAAGTAAGGTTTCTTTTTTCTTATTTTTTTTCATATTGAAGGAAAAAAGCTTTTACAAGATCTCGAATTTCTAATTCATATGTATATGGATTTTTTTTACTCTTTAACATGTATAAACAGATTAAGCATAAAAGTTATTTTTCATAGTTTTAAGTTTTTATTCTTGTGAGTAATGTCTGTCCAGTCTTGAAAGATACAAAGTGAAGTACCTTAGATGGAATGATGAATTTCTTTCTTTAATGGCAATGCACATTGGATGATAAACAACCGAAAATTAAAATATTCTCCAAAAGCTTGTTTAGTTTGTTCTGTTTCTATAATTTTAATGATTTTTTTTGTAATACATGAGCCAATTTTTATACAGGAATCAAATCTGATGACTTATTGTTTTCTCTTTTACATCCATTTCTTATTCATCTATTCCATGTCTGATAATGTGATATTTATATGGCTTTAAACAAAATAATAATAAAACTTGTAGGTTTCAAACAGGGATAAATTTATACAGATGTTCTATCATAACGCAAGTTGCTACCTTTTTTTTGGTAAACTTGCGTCATCTTTCATTAGTCAAGTTGAATAGCATTCATCTCCTAAAATAGGTACCTTACACAAACTGTCGGCTACAGGGTGCGGCAGAAGGAACGTTCTGATTTGGAATGTCAATAACAAAAATACAAAGCAAGATAGAGAAAGAAATCTTTTATACCTGAGAAGTACACATTATGCCATTGTCATCCATTAAGTTTTAAAGATTGCATCAGTTAAATGGCGACCGTCATTTTCGATGCAGTTTTGAAGTCTCTTTCGGAAATTTTCCATCTATCTGCGGATCATGTCCCGCGGAATCGCCGTGATTTTTTGCGTAATTGCTGCCTTGAGTGCTTGCAAATTTTTTTCTGGGGGGCTATCTCAAATCAAAAGTGTACCAACACCGACCACCGAATTTACAAGCACTCAAGGCAGCAATTACGCGAGAAAACACTGCGATTCCGCGGGACATAGTCCGCAGATCGATGCAAAATTTCCGGAAGAAACTTCAAAACTGCATCGAAAATGACGGTCGCCATTTAACTGATGTAATCTTTAAAACTTAATGGATGACAATGACATACTGTGTACTTCTCAGGTATAAAAGATTTCTTTCTCTAGCTTGCCTTGTATTTTTGTTATTGACATTCCAAATCGGAACGTTCTTTCTGCCTCACCTTGTATATCTAAGGAGGAAATAATGAATTTTAAGAACAATAATTATTTTTTCTGTGAAATCAGACAAATGTTAATATATCCTAGAAAGATTTTGATATATTATTATTATTTTTTTTTTAACCTATGGCTTTATTTGGAAAATTAATCCATATTTACAGGCAACACAGCAAAGAACTAAGCATTGAACAGATGCATAAAGCACAACAGTGAACAAAGTCAGATAAAATGTGTTAAAAGTTCATAGAAAGTTCATCATATCTCTAGCGTCCCAGTATAATTTGGTAAAGTTCTCACTTTTTTGGGCTTCCGGATCAAGTCCTGGGCATGTAAGTAAATGATCTGCATTCATATTGCTTTTGATATATTATGAAGTATTTTACCTCACCATGGCTCACCCTTTGAAAGTTACATTGAAATCCAATTTAGTCTAACTAATAAAGCCATTAAAACTTTTTATCATCGCTTATTCTTTGATGCACGAAACATCGAATATTTGGTAAGCTTTCGATGAATCCATGCAACATATAGTGCATCAAATGCTATTCCGTTTTTATTACTAATATGTTTTTGTCCACGCTCATTCAGCCACGTTTGGAGTTTGCAAGCTCGCTTCCCAGTCTCGCATTTCTCACACACACGACTTTGCAATGATAAGCATTCCTTACAAGGTTTACCATAACATATCTACTTTGCTAAAACATTCTCTTATTAATTTATAGTTCAAACAACATTTATTTTTATTTACCTTGTGGTGGCAACAGACCATACGACAGGAAAAATTGTAAGAATCATTAAATCTGTTTTTGCATAAGGACTGTGTTATCCATCTGCATTAATCTTTACGAGATGTTATAAAACCTAACCTTTTAACTGAAAGTTATTTGTTCATTTTCCCCCCTTGTATGGTAATTTAGTAATTTTACATTTCTTGTGGTCTTTACTGTCTATGTATGCTATCATGTCTTCAAACCATCAGCTGCTTATGTTAACTGTAATAACCAATAACCAATAACCGATGTTTGTCATTTTAATTAAAGTAATGTATGACCTAAAATCAGTTTCATTCCTGATAACTAACGGAAACTATCTTATTTTTCAGGAGAAATGTTACTTTCTCAGATAGTTAAAAGATTTTGGGATGATTCTAATGGAAAACATAGAATCATCCCAAAATCTTATTATAATCCCAAATAGTTATAATAAGATTTTAGGATGATTCTATTATATCCCAAAAGTTATTTGAATAGAGGAAATAAAGCATACCTAATATTTAAACTTTAATGAATGATGTAAAGTCACACGTTTTCCTAATTGTTTCATTTAAACAGCGTGTAACTTAAGCACTGTATTTAATTAATCATAAAAAAAGTCAGAAATATTTAAAATATGCTTCATATTAATGGTTCCTCGGGGTTAAGTGGCCAACTTGGATAGAACGCAATGCGTCGCATTCTGTTGATATCTCATTCTTCATTAAAACTGTAATTGATCACTATATTTAGTTAAGAATTATCAAAATATGTATGATACATATTAAATATTAATTTTCATATAAATGAATTTGTGGTAAAGTAGATAAACGGGATAAAATATACTTCAAATGCTATTGACATGTGATTTTTCATTGAAATAGTACATATTTTTAGCTCCTATAACTATCAAAATAGTTTAAAAATTTAAAATTATTCCCACTGTATTGACGGGATTCTTCATTTAAACAACATATATTTTTAAATCTATGTTTAGCAATCAAAATGTCAAATACATCTGAAATAGTTATCAATATTTTATATAAATGGTCCTGCGGTAAAGTTTTGAAATGGGTTAAATGACTATAATATTTCACATTCAGTTGGGTTGTTATTCATAGAAATAGAATATATTTTGAGCTCGAAATTTAATTAGTATTTACCAAAACAGTCCGGTATTTAAAAAATAGTCTATTCTATGTTTAAAAGTTCTGAAGCAGAATTACGACGGGGAATAGAGCGTAATGCTTCTCAATCTATTGACATTATGTGGTTCTCTGAGAAAAAGAGTTAAAAATGATCTCGCACAAAGGCAACAGTTTAAAACTTAGAGAATTCTCCATACTTGCTAAACTTAACAGCGGAAAGCCATTTATCCTCACTTATCCCTCAAAAGGGATATTCCTCACGAAGTTCTATTTCAGTGCTCGAGATCTAAGAATGCATTTCTTTTCTTCCAAGATTTATACGTAACGATTTGATTCCTTGAATTTTATTAGAGTCTTTATTCTAGATGAGGGGATATTTCATTTAGAACTATGCTTTTCAAAGTACGCAATAGATTCTCCTCCCCAGCTAAAGGGAGAATATTTGCCAAGTTAGATATTTTTTTCTGTATATTTGGAAATATAGAATTTACATAAATGTTTTCATATTTTTTGTAACTGCATAGGTAACTGCATTTGTAACTGCATTTTGTAACTTCATAGGAAGTTAATTTTTATTATGGAAAACAGGCGTAGTAATTTTGAGATATAAGTCTTAAAAATATATATTTCAGTTGAAGGTTTTTTTTTCAATAACATAACATCAGCTATCGTATTTTCTTAGTATCTAAATAATTTGGTTTAGGTTATTAATTATTAATTATGAAATTAATTGTAGTTATAAAATTGTAGATTTCATTGTTTGCGAAAAAGCAATTATAAGGATCATTTTTGCTAATTTTTTTTGTAAAGAAATCGCGTAAGTTTAAAGCATTTTGCAGACTAACTACAATCTAAGTGGTATACGTATATAAGTTGTTCTTTGTTCAGGGTAATAGAAAAACTACCACTAGAGCAATTACTTGTAGGAATTATCAGTGACATGAGTGACGTGTAGCAATTTATCAGAGACTCAATTAACCAAGTAAATATCGAAGATGGTGAGTTAGATTCCTGCTAATTCTGCGGTTAATTTGTAAAAAATTAAAAAAAGGTATGTGTGTAGTATGGGAGGTGATACAATAATAGAAAATACACTGCTCAAAAAAATTAGGGCAGCAAGCAAAGAAGTTAAGAAAATCGTGCGAGACAGCCACATATTGGCATAAAATGGATAGTACATGCGTATCAATGCGCAATACAGAAAAAAAGACGTAACAAAATTTGTAATTAAGCTTTAATTCTTTGAAAATATGGGAAAAACATGAAAAGATGATTTAGGGCAACAATATGGTTACATGTAAATGATAAAAAAAGTATTGTTTAGGAATGATGCAAGATTTTTAAAATGGCGTGTGGTCTCCTCGAACAGCTAAGACTGCTGCACACCTGTTTTCCATGGATGCGATGATGTTATCGATAACACTTTGGGGAATACTGTTCCACTCCTCAAGAAGTGCAATATCCAAGTCTCGGAGAGTAAAAGGAGGCCTTGGTCTCACAGCAATGCGTCGTCCGAGCATGTCCCAAACATGCTCGATTGCATTCAAGTCAGGAGAGCACGCTGGCAATTCCATACGTTGTATTGTTTCAGCTTCAAGCATGTTCTCCACAAGACGAGCTGTATGTGGTCTGGCATTATCATGCTGGAAAACAATGGAATCTCCAATGGCTGCAGCGTAAGGTATGACATGAGGTCTCAGTATCTCGTCTGCATACCTTCGGGCCGTCAAAGTACCAGTCCGAATGATATGCAGGTCCGTACGTCCACCTACGCTGATTCCATCCCATACCATAAAACCAGCTCGTCTGTATTGTGACCTTTCACGAACGAATGTGGGGTTATTTCGAGTGGCCCTTTCCCTCCATACCAAAACACGTCGGGTGTCACACTCCAGACTGAATCGGGACTCGTCTGTAAACAGCACTTGGCTCCAATCATGTTGCTCCCAATCTCGATGTTCAGTAGCCCATCTTCTTCGGGCCGCACGGTGGCGTGAGATCAACGGAATGCAGACCATTGGTCTACGTGCATAGAGACCTCCCTGATGAAGCCTATTACGTACTGTTTGGCTGGACACCCTTCGTCCTGTTGCCAAGAGCAACTGTCTTTGCCGCTGAGTAGCATTGTCTGTTCCGTTTCGACGAGCTGTTAACAGTATATACCGGTCATCAGTTGCTGTAGTGGCGCGTGGCCGACCTTGCCCTGGTCGACGTCTAACATTCCCTGTTTCTTGGTATCGATTCCACATACTTGCAACGACACTTCTGATGACTCCAACAGCGTCCGCGACACTACGTTGTGTTTGCCCAGATTCAAGTCTGCCTTTATTACGCCATGCCATGGATTCCAGTAAATCACGTTGTTGAGACATTTTCAAGTCACCTTTTCTCAAAAAGAATAACTGAGCAATCGAATTTCACAGTTAAGGCAGTGAAACAGACGTTTCTGCAACATCCCGATTTCCGCCCTTATGCTCTTTTTCTGGTTTTTGACGCCATGAACTTTGATTTGCATGTGAAGTTTTGTTCTTCTGTTTCCTTATAGGCTTTAAATTATGGATGATTTATTTTATGTTACTTATCGGTGTGTTTGCGTAATTTCGTTAAAACCATGTACTCCCCTAATTGTTTTGAGCATTGTACTCTCCTATAAACTAGGACAGTACAATATTCTTCCAAATTTGCCACAATTTTTTTTTCTTGCTTTTTATATATCCCTACCATACTATAGTTTGCTTACCTGACTGGAAAGATTTTTGTAGTTTATTATAATCATTGAGGTTTATTATAAAAGTGTATGAACTAAATTATAAATGTAATGTTTGATTTAAAAATGTGTGTTCAATTTTCATAAAAGAGAACAGGAGAAAAACTTTCACTTAATATAAATTTTCATTAAATCACGAGATTTACGAGAATTATTTATTTTGCGGTTTAAAAAATATTTCTGGTATAAAGTATTAGAAATTTGAAGCATATTTAAGATAAGAAATCAGAGTGTATATATTTGTTGCAAAATGCGAACTAAATTTTTGTAAAGAATGTATGTACTCATTTCCCTTACTTAATAACTTTATATGACCGGCAATGTTTAGATTATTTTTCTTATATTTACAGGCTACTTTAAAAGCTTTATAATTCGCTTTTAAAATTTTCTTATATTTGTAGAAAAACATTTCGACAGCGAATTTTCTGTCCTTATTACTACTACTGTTTACCCCTTCTATGTTCCTTTCGTCTTTTAAAAATAATCAACCACCTCGATATTCAAACTCTAGACATGTTGCTTTGAAATAAGGTGTATTGTACTCGTAACTTAACACTAGAAATCAATGTTATGATCTTCACGCATGCACCTCACAGTACTGAAGAATTATCACTTAAATTAAAAAGGTTTAGGAAATATGTGTAGGAAAATGTACAGTACTGGGAAGCGTACGCTCAGTTACTTTTTAGTTTCAATCTCTATTATTGGACAAAAATTTACAGCAAGATAAAATGGACTTATTAGACTTTTAAGAGATTAAAATTTGAATCTTAAAAAAAAATCTGTTTAGTTAAAATTCTGTTATTAATTACTTGAACCTAGAGGAAAAGTCTAAACCCTCTTTCTATTTAGAAAAAACAACTGTATAATAAATTTTATCTTTCATAATATGAACTTTACCATCGGAAGTTACTTCAGGGCATTGTTGTGAGGTAGTCAACCCGCCTGGGTTCAATACCCTACACCTAGAATATTTGTTTCTAAAGTGAGAAACTGGGAATAACAATGTGTGAAGGAACTTGATAGAATAAAATAACGCACGTCGAAAAAAAAATTCTACTCGGAATGATTCATACACGATCTCCTAGACTGGGGAAAATCAGAATTTCTTTGAGATCATCGTATCGCTCTGGGTGTGGCGTTCTGCATTCTTTATAGTTAGCAATAAGTTCCGGAGCGAGTTTAGCTGTTTTTAAACTCAAAGAAAGAGCGTAAAAGGAAGTGTATGCTCTATTTTATTTTGTTATAATTAGTCTGAAAGAAAAACTATGGCAAAGTTTAAAAAGTACAGGAGGATCCAAAATTATTGACCATATTTCATGTTTGAAAATAAAAAACAAAATGAGGTACGTAAATGTTTATTGTTTTCTTAGAAAGATAATTTAAAACAGTTTTAAACAACAAAATTTCACCACAAATGTAGCTTCAAATGGTGCCATAAATAGAGCTTGCGCATGAGCTCTATTTGTGGAACGCAAAATATCCAGCCGATGCAATTTTACGCCAAGTGTTTTGTAGCATTTCAGCATGTATTCGTCCAATGACTTCAGTGATTCGTCATTTTAGTTATTTATCGTTTTTTTCCTTGCGAATATGTTGTTGGGCCATCTACCGGCTTATGTGAAGGTTATTTAATGTTTAAAATTTTATTGTGTAAAACTGTTTTAAATTGTCTTTCCAAGAAAACCATAAACATGTACGTACCGCATTTTGTTATCTTTTTTTTCAAAAATGAAATGCGCTCAATATTTCGGGACCACCTTGTATTGTCTCATATCCTCTTTTGATGAGAAAATAAATGTAAAATTTAGAGTTAAATATGACTCGATATGAGTTTACAAATAATAATTACATTCCCAATTACTTTCGTAGGCACAGAGAATATAAAGATATATCCCTAGCTTAAATATAAATCCAAGCTCATATAATACACCAAACTTTGCTAACCCGCTTGATCAGCATGGTTCTTTATAGTCAATAAACTTCTGCATGTCCTTATGGCAGAGAATTTGCTTTTAACCCTCTAAATTCTTCTATCATTTAGGTACTCCGTAAGCGTACGTCTACGTGCACTTTCTTAATTAATTTATTTTTTCCCCGAGTCTGAGAGAGTGAGTTGCATGACTCTAGAGAAAGGAGTTTTGAAAAATGAATAGGAACACGTAATAAATAGGAACACGGTATAAATGGGTTAAAAAATAAACGAACAAAGCTCAAATTCTAGTGTATAAAATTTTAAACTTCGGGTTTTTGAGAAATCCATACTCAATACCTTATTACTGCATGAATATGGAAGTTAATTTAAGGATTCTCTCTATAAAACTTAGTTTGTGTGTCTGTAACTGTGCTACGTTCAGAGGAACATTATACACTTAAAATGAGTAGATTGATAACTAAACGAGTTTTGCTAAAATCATATCGTATGTTAGAGTTTCAAGCATTTTTGTTTAGGAATATTTCAGAATCCATTGCCATTATCTATCGGCTGAAAGAAGAATCTTTTGTTTGCCGCAAAGCCATTTTATTTTTAAAAAAATTGGGCTAAAGTGGTTTTCCGGTACGAAGTAGTTCTAACTAAACCAAGAAAAATGAAGTAAAATTCTTCGAGTCATTGTACATATTTTATATCTGATCACTTTGAAATATTGTTTAAAATAATTTAAAAAATCATTGTTTTGGATACATCTGCTGAACTAATTGTTCTACTCGCATATATATATATATATATATATATATATATATATATATATATATATATATATATATATATATATATATATATATATTTACATTTGTGCGTAGGAAATTTTCTATGTTATTTATTTTCAGGGTGTATAAAAACTTTGTTGAGGAAATTTTTAATCAATTTAAAGATCAAAATGTAATTTTTTTCAGGGTAATTTTTGCTTTAGGATAAATATTTTCAAAAATTTTAATCTAAACCAAAAATTTTAAAGACAATTTAATAAAAATAGAGGAAAAGACAGTTGTACAAAAATATCATAGTTGTACAAAAAAGATACCTCTCGAGCAATTTTGAAGATAGCAATTTCCATTCCAATATTTACACTCCACATCCTACTGTACATCTGTATTTTGACAGTGCATCACAAAAATGCTGTAATTACCTATAAATGTAATTACCTAGAAAAATGCAGTTTATGTTAATTTATTTTGAAAGTTTTAAAAAAATAAAAAGGTTTCTTAATTCGAAAGTTTCGTGTCAAAGAAGGCCTAAACTTGCATTCTAAACCTGTGAACAGTTGGTAATTCCATGATGCCTGTTCGGGAATGTATGGTCTAGTCTTATTTCAAATTAAAGCCCATTTGAATCGATTTCAGGAGGAAAAATTAATATTGTAAACGATATCCAGGAAAATACACTCAAATTGTAAAATATATTTAAATCAATTAATTGGTTATGTTTGCATTTAATAAAAAAATATCAGTGCAGTAGCTATATGTATGTATAAATCGTAATTTTTATGATGCAAATTTATTCCGTTGAAACTTATTACGTCTTGAATACCCATAAACCAAAAAGTATTTTATCCAGACCTTTCAATTAATATATTTACTTTAACGCAAAGATGAAATGAAAACACATTTCTCTGAATACTCGGGAAAATTTAATCTCGCAAATGAATTACGTTTAAGATTTCACAAGAATTTGCCCAAGAAGTCATATTTTAATTTATTCTTCCGTCGTCTTCTCTGCCTTTCAAATGTTTGGACTTACAGGTTACATTTCCAGAAAGTTTAGAAATATTGAACGTCTTTATCACAAATACAGACGCGGGAATAAACATTGGGCTCTGTCTGTGTCAATAGAAAACTCAGCCGGGAATGTGAAAATTTTCCAGTTTTACAGAATGCCTGGAAAATTCATTTAAAGCCATTTTTCATTTTATACGGCTGGTGACAAGAAACGGAAAAGGATAATTAGCCCGAATCGTTTTCTGCTATCCGGGAAACAAATGATGAAACCGTGCTGAAGTCACGCATCTTTAACTCGTAAATATGAAATTAAAGAGGGAAAAAAGGATGGTCACAGGACGTATGTAATTTCGAATGTATTATACGTCAACCATCTTTCTATGAATAAGCTTCTCTTTATGTCACCAAGCTATTTTCTAATCAATGTGTACGGAAAATGAATTCTACTGTTGTCCGCAATGGTTTGTAAAATTATTTCAATCAAAATATAATAAAAAGATTGAAGTTTGTGATGACCCGAGAAGTTACTTATAAATGTATTTATTATACTTATAATAAATGCATTTATAAGTTTTCAAAGGATGCTAAAAACTAGAAAATGTTTTGATTAATAGAATCACATTTCTTTTTATCTAGAAAAATAAAGCCCAGTTATAGTAAAAAATTTAAAATAGCTTTTGAGCCATATTTTTCAAAGATAATGTTTGTAGTCTATCATCGACACACATGGGAATATAACTTCCACGGATTTGATTATTTCCGTGTTTGCCATAAAAAATTAAAAATAAAATGTGTAAAAATTTTACTGCTGTATTAAATAAAGTCACGCATTTTTAACTTGTATATATGAAATTAAAGAGTGTCAAAAAAGGATGGTCACAGGACGTACATGTAATTTCAAATATATTATACGTCAACCTTCTTTCTATGAATAAACTTATCTTTATGTCAATAAGCTATTTTCTAATCAATGCGCAAGGAAAATGAATTCTACTTTTGTCCGCAATGGTTTGTAAAATTAGGATTATTTCAATCAAAACATAATAGAAAAATCGAAGTTTGTGATGTCCCGAGAAGTTACTTATAAATGTATTTATTATATTTAGAAATGTTTTCATATGAGGTTAAATACTAGAAAATGTTTTGATTAATAGAATTACATTTCTTTTTATCTCGAAAAATAAAACCCAGTTATAGTAAAAAAATTAAAATAGCTTTTGAGCCATATTTTTCAAATATAATGTTTGTAGTCTACCCTCGACACACATGGGAATTTAACTTCCCCGGATTTGATTATTTCCGTGTTTGCCATAAGAAATTAAATATAAAATGTTTAAAAATGTCACTGTTGTATTAAATAAAGTCACGCATCCTTAACTCGTAAATATGAAATTAAAGAGAGTAAAAAAAGGATGGTCACAGGAAGTATGCAATTTCGAATATATTATATGTCACCCTTTTTTCTATGAGTAAATTTAGCTTTATGTCAATAAGCTAGTTTTTATTCAATGTGTTCGGAAAATGAATTCTACTTTTCTCCGCAATATTTTGTAAAATTAGGATGATTTCTATTAAAACCTAATAAAAAATTTAAAGATTTGGGATGTCAGGAGGAGTTTTTTATGAATATTTTCAAATGAGGTTTAAAACTGGAAAAAAATTCCAATAAACTGAAGCACATCCCCTTTTAACCCGATAAATAAAGCCTAGTAATAATATAAAATTTGAAATACTTTTTGCGACCTATTTTTGAAAGATAATATTTGTAGTCTACTCTCGATATACATATGAGGATTAAAGTTTCACAGATTTGATTATTTGAGTATTTGCTATTAAAATTTAAAAAGAAATTTTTAGAAATGTTGCAGCCTACTGATGTGTTAAATCAAGTCACGTATCTATAATTCGTAAATATGAAATCAGACGGAATAAACAAGTATTGTCACAGGAAGTATGTAAATGCAAATATATTATACATTACCTATCTTTATATGAATAATTTTGGCTTTATGTCAATAAGTTCTTTTCCAATCGATTTGTTCGCAAAACGAATTCTTTTCTCCTCGATAGTTTGTAAAATTATGTTTATCAAAAGATAATAGGAAGATTAAATGTTTGTGATGTCATAAGGAGTTGCATATAGATATTTATAAATGTTTTCAAATAAGGTTGAAAACCAGAAAAAAAGTTCAAATCAATAGAAGTACATTTCTTTTTATCCTGAAAAATAAAGCCCAGTTTTAGTATAAAATTTAAAATAGATTTTGAGTCTTATTTTTCATAGATAATGTTTGTAGTCTACCCTCGACATATATATAAAAATGTAATTTCCACTGAAAATGTATTTGCGTGTTTGTCCTTAGTAATGAAATAGAAAATGTTTAGAAATGCTACAGACTACTGCTGTAATAAATAAAGTTTATAAAATACAGTCCTAATATAAATGTTTATGTACATTAGTAATTTCAGAGCCGCGAAACAACTGTGCAAGTCTTTTATCACGTGTCATATGTGTACTGGTGTATTGTATCTCTATCGTTCTATGTGTGTTTATAATCTAGTCTACATCGTTAATGTTTCATTTTAATTTATATTAAGCATACCATTGCAACAAAGTATTGCTTTAGTTCATTTTGTGTGTCAGTTATAGTCAACAACAGTGTTTTGAAATAATTGTGACAGGAGGGGTAACAAACAACATTATAATCAGTTAAAAATAAGGCAAATAACTTACGAAATACAACATATCGGATGTTCTATCTTTGAAGTCTATATTATTGACTTTATATGTGATTTAATTCTAAACAATATAATTTCTTATTTAAATATTTCAATGAGTATTTTTGAGTTAAAAACTTATTTTTGTTAGTTTTCTTTTTGGTGTATTTGTTGTTTAACGATATTATATAATCATTAAAAATTAGTGATGTTATAAAATCATCAAGTCACAAGAAAATTCAATTTCCTAACTATGGATTATTGATATTCTCGTGAGTTACAGATAATACGTGTCAAGTATTCACGGGTTAAACATCGAAATTAAACGACGTAAATATGTTAACAATAATTGTTTCCTCACAGGACTCGTCATTTGTCACGGGTATGATGACCTCCATTGGTATTATTTACTGGAGAAGTTTTAATCGTGTATTAAAATTCGATTTTCTTAGTTTGAGCCTTCAAGTTTCTTACGGTTGGTTATTGGAGCTCTTTACTGAATTAATTATTAGGTAAAATTAGTAAAATAGTGATCATGAAATTATTTTTTTCCAAACAGAATGTGACAAGAAGCAAAAGAACCTTAATAACACAAAATCTCGTAAAATATTTCGCTGAAGTAATTTTTCCTTGCGTAACTTTAGTGGCAGGTGACAAAAGGGTAATTAGCAATTTCATTTTAGAGTCAAACAATGAATTAAATATTTCTTGCAGATGTCAGTTCTTTTTTTTTGAGAGTTGATGTATAACTTTATGCTAATTGATAAATTAATTTTTTTAACATTCTTAAACCCCAATTCTGGGTTTAAGAATATTGGATATTTTTCTTTTTTTCTCAACAAATTTACATACAGTGTTCTCCGTAGTGCGTAGTAACTGCAAAACAATAAATTATTAGAATTTATGTTGTTCAGGATTATATTGATTGTCCTTCTGTAATCTTGTTATATCCTTCGGACCTATTTTATTATGTTTGCTTACTTATTAGCAGTAAAATTGTGAAGCTGCCTGGAAATAAATTTGTGCTCCAAAAAATGTCTAAGAATAGCTCTAAATTGACTGGATTTTTAATTAAAAATAAATGAATATATGTGCAAAAAATGTCATTTTTCGGACTTCTTTCTGAAACTTGTGTATGCTCAGTACTGTACCACAGAATAGTGAAGAACGTTCGTACGTGAGATAACTTATCATCTGACAAGAAATGTACGTTAAAAAATAATTTAGAGAAATAAAACTATAACAATTTATTTTAAATATTAAAATAGAATTAACTAATTTTCTTGAAAATAACTTATATGTAATAAAATTTTATTAAGAAATGAATGATCTGTAAAACAAAATGTGAAAAATGTATGAAAGAACTTCCTGTCAAAAAAAAAAAACGATTTTCCATGTAACTTTTGGTTAAATACTTTTATAGGTAACAAATTAGTACTATCGTTTTCATGCAAGACAAATTTTGTTACTTTTTATGTGGATCTAAAGTATTTATGACTGTATAAAAAATTTTACACATGACACCATTTATTTTATTAAAAGAATAATACTTGTTAACGTGTCATTTTGGTCATTTTAAGATTAAAAAAAAAATCAACTAAACGGCGTTTTTTTCAACAATATAATTTTTCTTTAAATGTTACTATGAAAATTATCATATCATCGGAGCATCCAGCCTAAAACAATTGGAAAATGTGTATGTTTAACTGCAATTTACATCCTCCAAGAAATTTACGTTTAAAAAATAACCAAACGCTGAAAGTATAATCTTTGATAAGTTTTCGTTTAATTTGTGTTCTTGACAAATGTTTACCATCTGTTTAAATTGTAAGTAACTTTGTATTTACATTGAAACTGTGACACATTTATAATGTATTAAATATTGTAGATATTATTTCTGCATGAAATATTATCTACTTTAACGCATCTATGCAGCTCTTAATGCGAAAACCACATTGGTCAAAACTGAAATAAAAAACACTGTATTAAAAAGGATTTAGTGTCTGATAGAAAATGTATTTTCAAATAGTCAAACTACTCAGATAATTTTTGAATTCATAATAATATTAGCATACTGCTTTATCTGGTTGTAATAAATGCGTTATCTACTTAGCACGTGATACTGCATTGGTAAAAATTGAAATTAAAAAGCATTGAATTAAAAAGTGTTTAATGTTTGATATGAAAATCGTTATCAAATAGTTAGTCCAATCAGATTAATTTACGAGTATATAATATTACCATTATACTTATTTTTCTAGTTGTAATAAAAGTGTTATCTATTTTCATTTATCCGCGCAACTTAGCATGTGATACTACATTGGTAAAAATTGAAATTAAAAAGAATTGCATTAAAAATTGTTTAATGTTTGATATGAAATTCGTTTTCAAATAGTTAGACCAATCAGATTAATTTACGAGTATATAATAATACTATTATACTGATTTTTCTATATGTAATAAAGGTGTTATCTACTTTCCCGTATTTGTGGAGCTTTGAATACTATAAGACATTGGTAAAAATTGAAATTAAAAAGCATTGCATTAAAAAGTGTCTAATGTTTGATAGAAAATACATCTTCAAATACTAGTTAGACTACTCAGATTATTTATTATACGAGTATATAATAATACTCATATTACATTTCTGGTTGTAAGAAAGGTGTAATAGTCTGAGTAAGTAAGAATAATTTAACAATGGGAAATATGGAAGTGAATGCGAGTCTTCATCTCGAGGGCATTTATCAAAGCGTTGATGAAATGAATGGCTTCCAGAAAATAAATAGAAATCAATAGAGACCTCTGACGTTTATTCACATATCTCCTGGTGGAGTTTCTTAAGGTTTGAGGAGGCTTTCTTTTAAAACTTGTTGAATTTCTCATCCTTAAGTGTTTTCATGGGATACTTTAGCAAATTCTTAATTAACTCTCTTGTATAAACCACATCAGTGAAAATTATTTGACTAAGGATTTTGAAAGTATCGTTTTAAATTAATGTTTAGATGCTTTTTAGAATGATTTAGTATACACTTACATTAAAATTTCCTTACCTGCATAATAAAAGCTTTACTTTTAAATAAAGTAATCTTTAGTACCCATGGAAGTAATCATAGTAATCTAATTATTTTAGAATGACGGAGGCTGAAAGGAAGAATTAGACAGCTTCTATGCGTGTTATGTATTTTATCCAGTTTTTATTTTCCCATAGTGTGAATATTAAACTTTTATTTTCAACAGAATAAAAATTAAGCTAAATTTATTAATTGAAAGACTATATATTTCCAGTTATAAAATACTTTACGTTTCTCAAGGAAATTGGAAAATTGCTATTTTTTAATATTGATGCCAAAATCTTTTAAAATACTCTTTCACAAGTAAACACCTATTGATAAAATTTTAATTATAATTATCATGATAATATTTGTCTGTTTGAATAAGGTGCTTGGAAGTGTTCGAAGCTTTCCCTTTCTTTTCTACACTTTAAACAAATCATATTTTAAAATATCATACTTGAAGATAACTTAGGTTCTGTAACTCACATAGTTATTGACATGAGAAAAAATACGATAAAAATTTGCAGTTTTAATTTGCACTTTAAGTATGATATTAATTAGCCCGGTAAAGAAATAACTTAAATTTGTGTAATATTGAATGAATTAAAGTCACGTGTCTTAAATATTATGTGTTTCAAAGATTTTCTCTTTTGGTAACTGTAAGGCAAAATAATTAGAGAATACATATATTCCTATATATTACATATGCAAGTCGTAGAGGCAAAGCTGATATATTTTGTTGCATTGATACAAAATATGTACAGTGGAAACCTTAATATAACATACAACACTTATACAGATCCCAATACGATTGATATACAGTCTTAATTTTAACGTAGGATTACGTTCCTCCATAACGGTCCTCCGGAAAGCAAAATTTCAGATATCCTGCGTCACGAGTTATAATTTTGGAAGCTTGCCAAACCCAGTCTGCATCGTTTGGTCAAGCAGTAAACTGTTAAACAGAAAATTTCCAAAATGCGTAAAAATTTTGACATACATATATATATATATATATATATATATATATATATATATATATATATATATATATATATATATACGTACATGTATATAGATGCATATTTACATAAAACATACGTATATACATAAAAAAGAGGTAAGAAACTATAACTAATCCTACGTTAATAACCCGTAGTAGTTTCGTAAGATGAGACTACCTGAAATTGTTTGTGGTATATGATAACGGGTAGTAACTATATGCACAAATTTAACCGTACATGCGTTCACTTATAACTATTTTTATGGAAATGTTTTAACAGAATATTTTTTGAAACAATGTATAGAAGAGTCAATACATTTTTTTCATGCAAAAAGGGGATGTGTTAAAAGGGAATAATCCTTAGAATTTGTCTGGTATTAAATAGGTTTGATAATTTTACCTTATTATGCATGTCTTTCTGTTTATGAAGATTAAAATGTTAGAACGCAGGGCCGCCCAGAGGGGGGGGGGCAACTGGGGCACTTTGTCCCAGGCCCCCAACTGCCGGAGAGGCCCCAAAAAATTAAAAAAAATTTATTTATTAGATTTCCTCCGAAAGAAAATTCTGAAAACTGTACCGTACTTCAAAATTCAAAATAATCTCCTGAAACCCCCCCCCCCCCCCCCCCAAAAAAAAAAAAAAAAAAAATTTTAATTATTCGAATAATCAGATTTCTCTTACTACAAAATAGTCTTCTGAAAAATAGTCTTGGGGGCCACCAACAGAAGTTTGCCCCAGGCCCCGTAAAATCTCTGGGCGGCCCTGTTAGAACGTACAAAAAATAAGGAAGGGAACAACGTAGCGTGTACACAAGAAGACAAAATTTTGAGAAGACAAAATCAACATTTTTCAATTTAATATAGTGGTTCAACTTAATTTTTTTGCCTTTGTTGTAAAAACACTCTAATGATATGAATGAATTGATTGAAACGTATTAGGCTAAGTTTTCATATAATCACATATTATCTTTTACATATTTTAAAACTAATTGGCAAACATCAACTTAATATTGATTGAATTTTTTTTATTATCCCGAACGTAACTTAAACGCAATAAAATGTATCGCAAACAAACGAGAAAGCGTAAAAAACGCATATTTTTTTTTCTCATTATCTTTTGTTGTGTTTTCCACAGGATTTTCCGTTAATATTCCCCAGTTGGTAATTTGCTAGCTTTCATAGTTACCTTTCCTAAATGATTCTGCCATTCTACAAAATAAACATTTAGAAGCTAAAATTATGAACTTGGGATTGCTTTTCCGATTATCAACAGCTTTTATTACCTGATGGTTTTTCTTTAATTTGGAATCGTTTAAATGACTACTTTGAAAAAAAAAAAATTGTTTAAATAAAAATAAATGCGTGAAAAACAGAATGTTTTCCTGAGATAACAAAATCTATTTTATAAATTTTACTTGAACTCGTGGGATAAAGATCTGTTGATAATTTTTCTAATGCTTACTCGTAAATTCTGTTTCCAATTACTTTACATTTTGCAGTATTTCGCTTTGGAATCAATAGAGGGACTTACGAAACAGTTTCAGAACTGTTTGTTTTTTCGCATGTTTCAAATTTTGATACACACAAGTTTATTTTGAATAGAGGTTATTGTAGGGGGAAATGTTTAAAAGTCTAAAGTTTGGAGTAGAGAATACCCCAATTTTTTTTTCAAAGTTATATTTTTTAACCCCTCCTATTGCATTTTATTTTATTTGTAAAACATTAGGCACCACGTTCACTACCTTAATTATAATCAACTATCTTTGAAAATTTAAAAGTCTACTTGGTAATAAAAAAAGTATTGGTTATTTCGTATAAATGGTAGAAATAGTAGAAACTTTTATTACTTGTCAGCAAAAGTACTCTATGAACTTTTAGAAAGCTGAAAAAATATGAACTTTTAGCTTAGGTAAAAGTATTTATGAAAAAATCTTATTTTAGGGGTTGTGAAGTTAATTTTTTGAATATGTAAGATTTTTGTATTCAGAAAATGCTTTAAAGCTACTTAGATAAATAAATGTCATCTTATCATAAGAAAGTCTTTCCTCAAACATTTATTATCATTAAATGATACAAATTCCGGATTGTGTAAACCAAAGTAAAATTTAACATGTATTCCAGTCTTCTTTTTAAAGATGAACGAACATAACCTTAAAGTACCTATATTTTTTACCATGGTCCTTGCAGTCCCATGCAATAAATTTAGAATATAAATATGTCTTTCATTTTAAACTTTTGCAATTTGAAACCGAAGAATATTGAATCGTCTTGAACTCTCTCTGTTATTTTGAAACAGCATTTTAAAATTTAAGGCCTCTAGATAAATAAGAACAACAGTAAATGTACATTAAATATAAACCTAAAAGTTAATTAATAAGTGGTGTACGTCATTTGTGACTTTTTTACTCAAAGTAAAATAGTTATTTTATGAGATACCATGAAAAATTCTGTGATTATTGTTTACTAGAAGATATCGCTTTGGATTGTATGCTGGTTCTTTACTTCAAAATAGGAATGTACTTGTTAAGGTGAAAGATATAAATGCTCAAAAATAGGCAAAAAAGACAAATATATACTATTTATTACAATCATTTTGTGCAGTATGAAAGACATATGCAATTAAAGACATTAAATATTACAAAATCAAAGCTTAATACAAATTAAAGAGGAAATTTGCAAAAAGAAATTTATTAAAAGATAAGTATTTTGAAAAATTCATTTTTAATAAAATATTTCTCAATGTTATCAGTTCAAAAATTATCTATCAACTTCACTTCGATTTAATTTCTACCTTTCATGTCGAGAGAGCCCGTTATATTTGTTAATTGATTTTCACCCCAAAATGAATTTTCAAATCGTAATTATGGTTTTAAATAACTATTCATGAAAATTAATTCGTTAGTTCCTAGTTCATTTGAAAAGACCTAGAAGATATTTTGCTCAATTAATCGTGAGACACGCGGTATTTGATTGTTGTTAATATGATAGCGTAATAAAATTAATTTCAAAATCTACTGAACTTAAATAGAACCAAGCGATTAACTTTAAACGAGAATTTTGGCTGAAATTTATCTTTTCGTCGAATCAAAGAACAAACATTCTTGCAATTACAACTAAATTAGGTTTTTAATATCCTATATTAACATCTACACAAAAACTATTTGTACTGTGTTAGAACGTAATTTTTTACGCTTAAATAATTGTTTAACATAGAAAATATTTTACACAACAGTGTATAATTTAATGTTATTTATTTATCGTTTTTAAATTTCTATTGCAGAAATCTGTGGACAAAGTCCTTAGCTATACAGAAAAAAATTACAAGTAATCTCTTCTAACGAAACTACCGCGGGTTATTAATGTAGGATTACTTATCGTTGCTTACCTCTTTTTTTTTCGCATTTTGGCACTTTTATGTTTAACTGTTTACTGCTTTCCCAAGCGATACAGACTGGATTTGGCGCGCTGCCAAAATTATAACTCGCGACGACGGACGTCTGAAGTTTTGCTTTCCCGCGGACCATTATGGAGGAACATAATGCTGCGTTTAAAAGAGAAAAATACAAAACTGCAAATGAGAACAAAATGGAAAATACATAAACAAGAAAAGAAACCAAGAAATAATTCACATGCGATCACGGGCCATCCAATAAATCCCAGGTTCTCGCTCTGAGTCAGGTGTTTTCGATGAAAGCGTAACCGTTAAATTGAATAATACAAAGGTATCGCATACCGTTGAAATCGCTATTAATTGTCGAACTAAAATACTGAAGAGTGAATTGGTGCTCTCATTTCTGATATTAAAGGTACTGGAAAATGAGACCTTTTAATTCTGTTGCAGCTTCAGATTTTAATTCTGTTGACGGACATCCAGGATGGCCAGACAATCCTTCCCAGCATCTCAGACAAAACGATGCTTAATAGCTATACGTTTAGTTCAAATGCGGAATACAGGATTTACAGGTAATGTCTTAGAACCAGGGTTAAATATGTATGTTTTTACATAGGCTTGCTGATTTAAACTCAGTTCGAGCAATATATTTCTTTGGTAAATGTATTTTTTGACAGTGAGAGACAAATATTCCTATTCAGCCGATGATAAGGCTACTGCTTTCAATTTTCTTGATTCCTATGAAATTGCACTTCCTGGAAATGTAAATCAGAAATCCCCACATGAACACCTTTCGTCAGAACAATTCCCCCTATCAGAATCAGTACAACTGAGCAAAGGATTATTTGTAGGAAAAATTAAGCCCAAAATTTATAATTTTCTTTAAATAACGGAATACTCTATTAGTAGTGGTTACACGACTTGGTATGTGCTACTTAAAAAATTGAATAGTTTGCTTACTGTATGTGTCATAGCAGGTTTGGCACATACTGCGAAATTCATTAAACCACTTATTAGTTCATAATATGGAAAACTTACCTGTCTTGTCCAGTTAAGGCGTAGCAGGACATGATGTGCTTATTATTTCCCATTAGTATTTATTTATTATTACTAATGGGATTTTTTTGTTTTAGATCCAAATAATTTAACCAGCTTGTTTCAATTTGTCAGTTTTATTTGTTATTAATTAGGACATGATTAGCTTTGATATTGCCGATTAAAAATAAAATACCAGCGTTTTCCTGTTTGACTACTAAAACACACAAACCTTCCATGCTGCAATTATTTATTTTTGTTGAGGATAGTGAATTTGAAGTATGTAAATTAAATATAGAATATATACTGGGTGATTTTTTTTAAGGGGACAGTGGACCTTCAAACCTAACTTTTTTTGTTTTGAATGGATTAGCTTGCAATTTGAATATGTGATTAGTACTCCAGATATGTAAAAGTAGTTAAAATTTAATGATGAAATATTAATAATTTATGAATTATGAATTATTAATTATATCAAGAATTGACCTAATTAAAAATGTTCCATGCTCATTTCTTTTGCATATAATGCGGTAATTTTTATTTACAGGGTACTTTATAGAACTAACAATGAAACTTATTGCTTATTTTAAGTATTCATTAAAAAATATAAAGAGAATAAAATAATAATAGTGAAAACACCCCTTTTATGACGCAAAATACCTATAAATCATCTTTTCAAGTACAAAATTTAGAAATTTTGAGCTACGAAGCATAATTATTTTCAATAAGATTTATTTGATGTACAGTTAAGTATAAAAAACTAAAATTTCAAAGCAATACAATAATTAGAAATGCGCCTGGAGCAGTTTGAATATTCGTAGGACGTGAAAATTTTTATTTTGAGAAAAACCCATTTAAAGTTATTGCTATTAGTAACCACATAATATCTAAATTAAATACAAATGCCTATAACTAGGAAAGTAATCACAGAAATTAAAAATTCTCTTTGCAACACATTCCTAGTCGTCCGTAGTTTCACAATTCAATAAAATAAAAAAATCGAATTTTTGGACAAATTTAACAATTTTGAAAGTCTACTGTCCCCTTAAACTGAAACTACTCAGAGCCATCTGTAACGTGATCTATCAGCTGGAATTCCACCAAAATTGATAGAGGGGCTAAGGAGGACATGGGAAGGAGTTTCCACGAAAAAAGAATTAGTTCCAAAAGTTGCCGATAGGGAAAGATATGGCACTTTTGTTGTCGGTGCACCCGAGAATGGCATAAAACGCAAATAAAACATAAAAATATACACTCACGACTATGTAGTCGATAGCAGCGCCAGTATTTCAGGCTATAAAGATAAGGGATGAATACCGAAAAAGTTGTAAACAGACAAATGAATAACAAATAAATTTCACTGCAGCACTTTATGCAGCAAATTCTCTTCGCCCTCCTTCAATGTGACCACAGTCCTGGTGAACGACACATTGTATCCTGAACACTATGTTCTCAACGGCCAAGCGTAACATGTCACCAGGAATGTTCATCAAAGTCCTGGATATGTTAACCTTTAGGGCCACCAAGTTCGAGAGTCTACCAAGATACACCTTAGACTTTAAATAACCCCACAGAAAGATGTCACATAGGCTACGTCCGGGAAGCGAGGTGGCCATGCCAGTGGAAAAAAGCAACTGATGATCCTTTCTTCTGTAAAGCGAAGGCGCAACAGATTCCGCATCGATTTTTATAACCCAAAATACTGGCGCTGCTGTCGACTAAGTAGTCATCAATTTGCATTTTGATGTTTTACTTACCTTTTATGCAAATTCTCGGGTACGCCGACAACAACAGCTCCATATCGTCCCCTATCGGCGACTTTTGGAACTAATTTTTTTTTTTCATTGAAACTCTTTCCTATGTCTTCCTTAGTCCCTCTATCAATTTTGGTCGAATTCCGGCTGATAGATCGCGCTACAGATGGCTTTGAGTAATGTCAGTGTAAAAAAAAATCCCCATGTATTTTTCTTTTTTAACTGGGAGAGGGATTAATTATAAATTTTTATATATAAGGAGATATTTAAATATTTTCAGATTTACTCACATATATGGAATTCTTATATCATGAATTCTTATATCATGATATATGGAATTCTTATGTCATGAAGAGAGTAAGCAGGCCTCAGATTGGCAGAAAATTATATAAAGTCAAAATAAATAAAGATAGTTTAATATTGCTTAATTAAACTGTAGAAGCCTTTTGTTTATGGTGCCCCAGATTCAGCAATGGAAATATTTGTAAAGTTCAATAATAAACTAGAGTTAAATATTGAGTTGGGCTTACCACTAAAACTGAAGAATAGAAACATAGTAGGAGAACTTGGCTTGTAGGGTATTCCTTATGCGAGGCTCAACTGCTTAACATCTAACATTTGTTTTCCTACATCTTCACATTTCACTCTCTAACTGCTGCTAATTTAACTCCTACTCTAGCCAGTAATCCTTCTCATTTACTCTAAGTTCCACATTCGCTTGGGTGGTTGCGACGAACGTCAACGTCTTCTAACCAGGCTTGATATGTGCTGCGTCTTTTGCTGGTTTGGGAAAATGACCCATTTCGGCTGGGCATCTACCAATTTAAGTAGCCTGTGTCCTGGACGACATCAGTTTAGAAATTTTGCATACGGGAGAGCGGTTTCTTAGCTTCGCAATCCGAGAGAGTTAACAGGGTAACGTGATTGAAAATTTCCATTTTTAGATAAAAGCTGGTAAGCAAACACATAATTATGTAATTTTTTTACAAAGTTTATCTTGTTTTCTATTCTCTGAAATTTATTATTTCTCTGGATATATATAGGGAGTTGTTATCTGATGATGGTATTTAACTGATCAGTTCTATATTGAAATAAACTGGTATGAAAAGAGGACTTTTCGAGGCAAAATGTACACTGCTGGCAGAAAATTAAAAATTTTGACCATGTCAATAATTTAAATGTTTTATAATTGACTAATAAACAAATATAAAAAAAACTTGCAAACATTTCGAAAAATAAAATGTTTTTTTTCAAATGCGTTTTTAATTGTCATTGAAAGAAAGCTTTTAAAATTGTATAGCCAATATTTCTGTAAGAATACCAATAGTACGTAGGTTAGAATTAATGTTTATCCCTATCCTACTAAAAGTTTAATCTTTTTATTTTGTCAGTAAAAAAACCAAGACAGTAACTGTTAGCAGGTAAATGTAATTAGAAAATTCAATTTTGGCATAAAACACCAGATATTGTTTATTGGTTTAAATATTGTGTCCCGAAATGCTTCTAATACAATTTCGATGTCATAAACGCAATTTGTTAGGTAAGTGAGATTTTATTCAGATAACAATTTGAGCTTCCACAGTGGACTTATTGTATGATTGTAAGTAAAAATTATGTAAAATCGGGTTTTATAACGTTTCCGGTTATTTAAGATTTAGATCTTCGAGACATATTTTACACTGATTTACCCAGGTGCTACATCAAACTATCGATTGATGAATTGAATTTTGTGGGAATAAATAACATAAGATAAAAAATGACTTGTAGCCGATTAGTGTTGATGTTGCTGGAATTTGGGATTTCTTTAATTACAAATGGTCTTGTGCAATAGGTTTTACTTACATTATATTAAGATATAAAATTATTTTTTGTACCATAAGATATAAAATACATATTTAAGGATGTCTCAGAGAAAGTAATCCACTCATATTTAAACTTTGTCTCAGTAGGAGATTACCCGTAATTAAACATTCCAACTTTTACACGGTTTAAAAACTGAATAACCTTTTACAAAGAATTAAAAATATATATCTAATATACCCTTTAAATATTACATGATATATTATTAATTCAAAGTCTGATTCGATATATATTAGTCTTTTTTAAAATCCTTTATGAATAATGCTTCAAAGCATTATTTGTACAAATATTACTAACTTGTTTTCTCAATAGATATTTAGATATAAATTATCTCATATATTTGATGAAATATTAAAGATAAACATTATAAACTGAATCCTCTCTTTATAAAAGTAAACATGTTAATAAAATTTAATTAAAACTCAATGATATTACGATCTTGTTTCATCACAGCATAAAGTTTGATGAATTTTAAACAAAATTGTCTTTCACAAACAAAGGAACACTAGCTTTTATAATATGTTGACACAATCAGGGAATGTTAAATAATGTAAACAAAGCAGTTAATCTACTCTAAATTTCTAATGTTTGCAGTCCTAATACTGATCCAGGAAATAGTTAGGAGCATGTAAAATAGATGCAAATTAATAACAATATTTTTTTTAAATGCGAATACATTTAAATATATTTATAAAGAAAGTGAAGGGAAAAATAGTTAATTATTTAAAATCTATGGGCTAAATAACGTAATATTTCATTACGATTCACTCTTTATTTAAATTTGGATATTTGTTCTTTGATGAATTTATACTTTGTTTCTTTATTTCTTCCTGTAATAGGTTACAATAAAAATAAAGTATCATAATGAGGAGAATGATTTGAACTTTTCGTGGGAGTTTTATGATTTTAAGGAGTGTTTTACACTTCTGTTGTAGGTGTAGGCGACCAATGTAATAATTATTGATCGGATGTACCAATTCTTTATTAATCCCTCTAAAGAGTGTTTGAACATGCTTAGTTTCCATTTCTAAACATCTGGGAGGTCTCCAACACATTCAGCTAATTTTTTTTCTCGTATGGAGGGTAAGAATAGTTTGCTTCTTTACTGTATCCAGAATAGAATCTATCTAGATAATATTTAACTCGTAAAGTTTCAAGTTTAGTTTCCAGAATCAATTAAAATGGCAGGGAATCATGCCATGGGAATGGGGTCGATAATTAAGGATTTTTCCAACCCCGTTTCTACATGAATGTTGTTGCCACACAAGCTGAGAAAACCCATTTAACAAAATCAGTAGTCAGAGCAAAAGCACTGGTCGTAAGCAATGCTCGAGATTTTTTAAAAAAATACATTACATTAACTGTTGTTAATGAAGACTCAACATGATTGAAAACGACAAGTCATGGGCAATAATAAACAACACTTTGATGTCCCCGCGATACTGCTTCGAGTGCTGGGATCTGTTAACTGGACTGTCTTGGATATTTAAGAAAATCTTATCTGTAACACCATTCTTCATAAACTACTCATTTCTTTTGCTTTAGAGGGTAATGACACGGGTTGTTGGCCTGTGCTAGCTTTAGTTTTTTTTACTTCATTGGGTGGATATGTAGTATGTATATAATAGGCTTCTTAGGTCATTGCCATGGTGTTATAACAGACTGAATCTCTCAAAATAACTTTTACTTAAAGAAACCAACATCTCAATCATATCTGACTTATGATTATTGTTATATATATATATATATATATATATATATATATATATATATATATATATACAGTCGAACCTCCATATATCGAAGTAGCAAATTGATGGAAAAAAATTCGATATATAGAAATTTCGATATATAGAATTTAGGTTAGTTTTATCATAATTCTCATAAAAAAAATTAAAGCTAATTTTCGTATACGAAACTCCATTTCTAATTTATATGCGAATTCCATTAAATGAAAGTTAATAACTAAAAAATGAATCAATATGAAAGATTTATTGAGTACTACATACCTATAAAATACAATCCAGACAGTGGTTACAATGATCACAGTTACATTCTTTAAAAAAAGAAACTACGAATATCTTGCTGAACAGCCAGTTTTGCGGAAAGTTCAAAGAAATGTTCGTATTTATTCAGTCCACTAAAAACTTAATCAGGGACATTTTCCGCGAATTGAAGTCCACGACATATTGTTTCAAATGCCAAAAATTGGGAGATTTTATTCTAAAGTGGAATTCCCAATTTGTCTTGAAAAAAATTTTGATATATATATGGATTTTTTCGATATATAGAAACAATTTTTCTATGTAATGAACATGGAAATTTGCTAAGAGTTCGATATATAGAAAATTTCGATATGTGGAAGTTCGATATATGGAGGTTCGACTGTATATATTTGTGCGCGTGTGTGTGTGTGTGTGTGTGTGTGTTTGTTTGTGCTTTTAAAACGAAAACAACGATCCAGTAAAAAAAAAGGAATTTCTATCCTTCACGTTTACATTGGATTTTATGGTCATATACTGAGAAGCGTTGAAATTGGCCATTGCATTATATTACTTTCTCAAATAATTTGGAGAACTGGATGAAAAAAGTCGTAAAAATCTCTTAGTATCTGGAAGTTTTCCTTCTTTCGATGGTTTACCAATCCCAGTCCATTTGTTCAACGGATTCAATTCCCCTACCGTCAATTATAGTAATTTCTTTTTTATCTCATGACTAATGCAATATACTCTTGATCAGAATCCCGTGGGAGAATTATTGTTGCTTAAGTATACTTATTTCCGAAGCGAAACAATTCTTACAACTTTTTAGGTTATGATTTTTTTTAATATAACTTTATAGCCCAACGTAGTTTATTGGCTAATGTTTATGATAAATTTTTCATATTCCAGTTAAAATGGCGCTATCCAGGATTTTGATGAGTCCCCCAAAATTATTCTTTTCTAATAGCCGTGTTCTACGGCTATCTAGTTACGTTTATGTCCCCTTATCATAAAATATTATTCCACATTTTTTTTATCATTTAGCCACAATGATTTTAGTTCCTTTTGTCAGCTTCGAATTTCTCAAATTAGGGTTTCATAAATTTCACATACACTTTTTGCCCGAATGGCTCTTATATTTTGCCCACTACTTGAATGCTTGTTTTGATAAATATTTTTTACGAGTCTATTTTGACCAGTTTTAAATTTAATCACAATTGTAGGGTTGAAAGTTTTCAACAAAATCTGCTATTACTTTACATTGTAAAGAAATATGAAGTTCATGAATCAAACACCTTTATTTTTCTTATTTGGAAATCATGAATTATATTTACTTCAACAGAGACATTTATTGTGACTTAATATCACAAAATCAAGTCCGGAATTTTAAACTTCGGAAGAACTAATAGGTGTGTTGTTTTTTGTAGCGTAATAAACTTAATCAGTGTACTTCTTACTTTTACAGATTATTTTTACAATATAAAGATAATCATGATTTTTAAAGACAAAGCCATTAAATTAGAAACTCCCTGGATATTTCGAAAGGTAATTTAGTACTTGCTGATAAAATTATAGAAGTAATTGCCACCACGGCTTAAAAATGTACGTGGAAAGTATCAGATATTGGGATCTTAAAGTTCTGAATAGAGAGTACTAATGAATAATCATTTATAGTTTGTATATACATTTAGAATTTCGCCCATTTGCTGAGTCTAATTAATTAAACTTTAAGGACTTGAGGATACAAGTAAATTAATTAATTATGTAGTATTTATATCTAAGGAGTGACTTATATCCAATTTCACAAGAGTTTCAATTTGTTTAATTACAATCTATCAATTTATAAATTTTCAAATACCCTATTAAGTAGGAACAATAAGGTCTGTTTCTTTGTACACAAATTTAAATTATCTGTTATGAAAATTTATTCGTTTTGGGAATTCATTGTAGAAAAACCATTTTTATGTGTTCACTTTATTAAACACTTAAAAAATCTTATTGAAACTTATTAATTAAAATTTGAAAAAAATAACTCTAATTACAGACGCAACCAAATTTTCTTAAAATTAAGAGATACTAATAAATTTATTCAATAAAATGTTAGTAATTGCCAAATATTAATCATTGCACCTGAGAAAAATATAACATTACTTTCTAAGAATATTGTAATGAGTGTCATCTGTAAGATTTACAAGATAATTAATTAAAATAAATTTTTCGTACTTTTAAAATTTTAATATATTTTTTAATGAAAAGTATATGAATAGAGATATTTATTCATACACCAATTTTTGCCATTCTATTAGAAGTTTTCTCTTATTATTTTCGGGATTTTAGTTGGAAATCTATATTTGCATTTTCCATTAAATAAATTTCTCCCGCGCCAGAAACAAAATTTCATATTAACTCACATTAAAAATCTACTTTTAGACTTCTGATAATTTTTCCATTTCTAAGGTTCATTTTCGATATTTTTTCTATTAACTTCTTTTATTAAATAAAATATTAACTAAATTTGAATTTTCTAATGTAAATAATCCTACAGCTTAAAAATCATGGAAACATTTTACAAAAAGCTGGACTAGCGATAAACTTTAAAAAATATTGCATGGATATTTCAAGCTATATATATAGGGTGATTTTTTTTAAAACTTACACTTCTCAGAGCCATCTATAGCTCGATCTATCAGCCAGAATTCCACCAAAATTGATAGAGGGACTAAGGACGACATGGGAAAGAATTTCCGTGAAAAAAAAATAGTTCCAAAAGTCGTCGATAGGGGAAGATAGGGCCCTCTTGCTGTCGGCGCACCCGAGAATTTGCATAAAGGCAAGTAAAACTTAAAAATACAAATTCACGAATATGTAGTCGACAACAGCGCTAGTATTTCCGGCTATAAAGATAAGGGATGAATACCGAAAAAGTTGTAAGCAGACAAATGAATAACAAATAAATTTCACTGCAACACCACTTTATGCAGCAGATTATCTTCGCCCTCCTTCAATGTGACCACAGTACTGGTGAACGACACATTGTATCCTGAACACTACGTTCTCAACGGCCAAGCGTAACATGTCACCAGGAATGTTCATCAAAGTCCTGGATATGTTAACCTTTAGGGCCACCAAGTTCGAGAGTCTACCAAGATACACCTTAGACTTTAAATAACCCCACAGAAAGATGTCACATAGGCTACGTCCGGGAAGCGAGGTGGCCATGCCAGTGGAAAAAAGCAATTGATGATCCTTTCTTCTGTAAAGCGAAGGCGCAACAGATTCCGCACTTTATAGCACAAAATACTGGTGCTGCTGTCGAGTACGTAGTCATGAATGTGCATTTTGATGTTTTACACTGCTGGCCACTGTAAATGCAACACCCTGAAGGAAACATGCAAATAACATGAAATTTACAACATGCATTAGCGGAGGTGAGATATGCAAATGATTAGAATTTCAGCGCAGACGCACATCACGCGCGCCTGTGGCGCCACTTCAAAGCTCTATTTAAGGCTTGGAGATTTCGACGATTTCAAGTTCGGCAGTTGTGTTTTTCTTGTGATTTTTTCAAAAAAACGATTAATTATGCCTCGTCGAAAACAGCGATCATCTTTTGATCAAGTATCCGAGTTCGACAGAGGAAGGATAGTAGCCTACCGAGATTGTGGATTATCATTCAGGGAAATCGGTAGTCGTGTTGGACGAAACCAAACAACTGTAATGCAGATATGTGATCGTTGGATGCAGGAGGGTACGACGGACCGGCGTGTTCGATCGCATCCACCTCAGCGCACCACTTCACGTGATGACAGGCAAAATGTGCGCATGACAGTGACGCATCGCTCAGTCACATCACGAACCATAGCACAGCACATGCAGTCTGTAACGCATCATCCAGTGTCTGCGCGTACCATTCGACGCCGTTTACAGCAGAGTGGTCTGTCCGCAAGACGTCCATTACTTTGTCTACCCTTGACGCAGAACCACAGACGTCTCCGCCGCCAATGGTGCGATGACAGAAGGATGTGGACGGCAGAATGGAATGAAATTGTCTTTACTGACGAGTCACGCTTCTGTCTGCAACACCACGATGGTCGCATTCGAGTCTGGAGACACCGTGAAGAGAGGATGCTGAACAGCTGCGTTATGCACCGCCACACTGGTCCTGCACCGGGTATTATGGTATGGGGCGGTATTGGATATCACTCTCGCCCACCTCTAGTACGCATTGCCGGTACTTTAAACAGCCAGCGCTACATCTCCGAGGTATTGGAGCAAGTTGTCCCTCCTTACCTTCAGGGCTTGCCAATAGCCATATTTCAACAGGATAATGCGCGACAACACGTGGCACGCATTGTCCAACGGTTCTTCGTCAATCGCCAGATTGAATTGCTTCCCTGGCCGCCTCGCTCTCCGGATCTTTCGCCGATAGAAAACATGTGGTCCATGGTTGCTCTACGATTGACCCAGATTCCATGCCCAGCTGCACAGCAGATCAACTTTGGCAACGTGTGGAAGCTGCTTGGTCTGCTGTACCCCAAGAACTCATCCAAAGTCTCTTTGAATCAATGCCGAGGCGTGTGGCGGCGGTGATCTCCAACAATGGCGGCTACTCTGGCTACTGATTTTGGCAGGAACTACACATCACAGAAGTCTATAAATTTAATCATTTGATACTTGGTCAACATGTTATCTACAAAATAAATTTTGTTGTGATATCTCTTGTCTTTCTTGGTGTTGCAATTTGGGTGGCCAGCAGTGTACTTGCGGTTTATACAAATCCTGGGGTGCGCCGACAACAACAATGCCATAGCTTCCCCTATCGCCGACTTTTGGTACTAATATATATATATATATATTTTAGCTTAAACTCTTTCCCACTCTTTCCCTTTAGTCCCACTATCAATTTTGGTGGAATTCCGGCTGATAGATCGCGCTAGAGATGGCTCTGATTAGTGTCAGTTTATAAAAAAATCATCCTGTACTTTATTCCTGTAACATTAAAAAAATATTACCTTCTTATATTAGAAACTTTTTCATGTTTGATTAATTTTATTTTTAGACTAAGAAGGTATTAACTTGGCTTGAGATTATTTTTATCTGTGACTAAATATATTATATTGGTATAAGAATTATAGTTAGACATTGTAGTAAAAAAATATTGTTTGACTTGTTGGTAACATCGAATTAATAGAAGGAAAATTCTGTTATTTTGTAAAAAAAAATTAACATACATGTCCGATCGTTATATATTTAATCTAATCTGAAAAATTCTATGTAGATATAAAGT